>JBCFYV010011172.1:122645217-123390217 GCA_039000515.1 Timema cristinae
GAGGTAGATGGCATTTCGATCAAATGTAGTAGAACGTTTATTATAGTTCTATTTTTCCTCTTCTCCTTTTTTTAAGGCCATATCATGGTGGAAATGTGCCATCGTAAACAGGGGAGGATCCAAGATTTCCATGGGTGTTTGGAGGGGTGCCGGCGCTCTCACGGAACCATGTCGGGGGAGGCTACCTCTCGGAAAGCTCTAGAGTAAAAATCCTTCAAATTTGAGAGCAAATTATAAAGTAATTAGAAAATGTAAAGAAATAAAATGTTCATCCTTTATTCATGTTTCTGTTAATTTTTGTTCATCAGGCTAAATACTATGTGTTAAAAATGTAAATCAATTAATGACAGTGATTGACACGCGGAGCAACTGGCTACTGAGAGATTACATGACAGTACAACTGGTAGTGATTTATTATAACATAGTACATATTGGTTTTATTTTTAATTTTCATTGTTAATACTAATTAAAACATCTTTTTCAGGAGGTAATAGGGGTGCAACCCCCTTTGTATCAGCGCCTGATTGCAAATTGAAATAAATTATTTGGGTCGTTTCATTCAGATTGATTAATTTTGCATTTATGCTATATTTTATTATTAAATTTAGCAACCCCACCACTGTCGATAGATACGTTCGATAGTATTGAAACTATTGATAGTACTGACTAACGAATATTTTACCAACCCTATGAGATAACAATGTTGATTACAAAACGTTAACAAAATGCTGGTGGCCAAGAGTCTTTGCTTTTTCCTCACTGATAAAAAACATAATTTATTAGCAAGGTATATTTTGAGTTTCAACCACTTTCTTGAAGCAGAGATTAATGGAAACAATGGGTAAATGACCACAGACTGTCATTCACATTCCTGACTGGGCTAATCGGTTTTACGAGTCATTTGGATGTCTACCTTTACTTGCTTAGACAAAGGTATCTTAGAATGTAAGTCTGGTGAGTGGGGTGCATTGAATATAGGCGCTCCCCCTTGTAAGTTACAAGAATTATCCTATATTACCCCCTTCCTCTTACTTACAGTCACTTTATGTGCTGCCAAAACAACTCGGGTAGAAAATCTGTTTCTTCAAGTCATCGTGTTAAAAATAAAATGTTTGATTTCAAATAGTTTTTATGATAAAACTACATCTTTATTCAGTTTCAGTTTTTTTTAGGTTCTCTAAAGGCAAAGTTGAGGGTTCATAATAGACAAAATGTTTAACACATTTGAAATGTATGTGGGTTTAGAATGTAGGCTCACTATAGCCGAATGTTCACTACAACTAAATCCACTTAAACCATATTAGACTGTTCTTGGATTATTAGTCAACGTTGGAATGGATGTCTTACAACGTGGCGGTTTTGACAACACATGATGTGATCAAGTGTACACACATTAGCGTGTAGGAAAAGAGGTAAACTATTTAGAGAAAAGATAAATAACTTGAGTAGACCTCATCGGAATTTGAGAAAGAATGAATTAATTTTAAATGAAATGGAGAATGTGGTGGGCCAACTTTGTATACGTGTTATACATATATATTCATGTTTATCTGAATTCAAGCCTGAAAACGTTAAGATTAGTTTTCTATTGCATACAAATGAGTCTTGATTAATTGTAAAGTGTGTTTTTGACTTCTGTTTATTAATTCCGAGTTATCGTTCATATTTTTGAGCATTTTACTTTAAAAACTAGTTTTTATGCCTGTCTACGGCAGTTTGATTATGATATTAACCAACATAACGAGACCTAACCTTAAATTGATAAGCACATTTAAGGTTGAGGTTTGTTTATTGAAGGAAAAATTATATTATTTATTAAGTTTGAGTGGATAAAGTAAGAGTGAGCTAAAGAAATCATATGTAAATCAAAGAAATAAAAAAATTGAAAAAATAAGTATAAATTGTAAAGCTGGCTACGCTAGTTTCTGTCCCGTGCTCGATATTATAAATGTGCAAAGTTTCATCTTTCTAGCTCATCTAGGAGCTTCGGTTGGTTGCAGAAAGACACATACATTAGGATATTACATGTAGAGATGATACATTCTTAGAATTTTTAGTGTTATGTAACAGGTTCTATATGATAGTTTTTCAGTCATAAAAGTCCAGGCTGATTAGTTTTTGGAAAGTTTAACAGTTGCTAGACGTATATGATCAGTTGTATTTTTGAAGAAACAAAAAAATTGTTTAAAGATAAAAACATATTTCACAACAAACATTATTATAATGGTTAAAATAATGCTTGTAGTTAATTTGTATAAAAGCTTTAAATATAATATGTTTTCTTATTTATTTAGATTATTATTTTTAAGGTTTGATAATTTTCATATAATCCCATCTCAGACTAAATTTGACAAAGCTTTCTAAAGTTGTCATTATAATTGTAACACATTCTTCCCATGTTGGCCCAACTCATTCTCCAAATAAGCTCAAATATTATACAATTGATTGTGTTCCATTTTTGCAGTATTAACTTTTCCGCTTCGCCGCAATGGATGCACAAACTATTTTCCCCTTAGTACGTGGGAGCAATAAATCCACCCAGCCTTATTAAGCATAATTAAAAATCGTTGTAACAAGCGTAATTTTATGACATAAAAGCTAAATATCTGCCACATATTCACACAAATAGAAAACTAACGAATGGCGTAATCAAAACTAAGCTAGGATGTTTGCAGTGGTGTATTGCTTAAAAAAAAAGAGAGAGAGAGAAAAAAGAACGTACCATTTAAAACGAACGATTTTTAAATACACGTGTAGGCTTTATATAATAGGATAACTTTTACGCATTAAAATTCCAAATACAATGAAAATAACTTCAAAATGTTAACGTGTGTACACAATTAGAAAATGGAAAAGGGGGAACCATCTACTATATGTCTATTGTATCAGACGTCTACACTAGAACTGGACTATGTGGTCGTAAATTCCAATGCTATACATTGGCTAATCTTACTGTAAAACATGGAATGAATAGTTGAAGACGTCATGGGCTGCTGTAATCAGTAAGAAACTAATAACCATTCAATTAATATTTTAAAAAAAGCAGGGAACGTCGTTCTGGTTCAAAAATAAGTATTGTAACGACGTTCCGGCCCCAATACACCACGATGTTTGAAAGCAAATGGGGGTGCTAGCTTGAAATCATGTTGGCCCAACACATTAAAATCGTTATAATTAGAGTAATTTAATAGCACAAACGTTGACTTTTGGGCACATATAAGCACAAACGTATCACTAACGACTGTATGAATTTTAATTAATTTGGAGAACGTGGTGGAACAATTTGATGTAGTGGTATTTCTCCAAGCAATACTGTACTTAACAACAAAGAATGCACATGTGGTATCAGTGCGATATTTGTCTAGTGCACTATTCACATGAATCTCAAGAAATATTGGACAAATACTGTATTGATTGGTGGATAGGAAGATAAGCGTCAGTTCCTTGGACTGCTCATTCACCAGAATTGACCTTAGTGATTTGGGGTGGGGGAGGGGTAGTGGCTATGGTGCAAATGTACAGCGACAAGACATGAGTGTAGAGGAATTTCAAAGAGAGAAAGACCAGTTTTTAATTTCTCAAAAAAAAGAACCAAAGAAGAAAGAAAAGCTTTAGAATACAAAATTACAAAGAGAAAGGGGTGAATGGCTTGAACAAAGAAGAAAATTAATGACGGCATCGAACTTTGGTATAGTATGCAAACGTAGAGCAGATACTGGAAGTAAAAAATTGGTTAAGCGAATTCTGTACAGCTCTAATTTACAGCTCTCAATCAATTATGTATGGCCAGATAAAGGAAGGAGATGCAATTAATGACCTTGGAAAAAAGAAAGCGTTAAAGTAGTACTCTGTGGCCCTTTTTTAGACAGAGACATACCATACTTAGAGCTTCACCAATGGTCTTATTGGTGAGGATGGGATAGTGAAGGTGAAATGTCCATTCTCTGCAGCTGAGATGACTCCTGAAGAAGCTGTTTTAGCAGGGAAAATACAAGTTTTTAAGGAAAATAAAGGTGAGCTTGTTCTTAACAAACGCCATCATTACTTTTATAAATTCAAGGTCAGCTTCACATAACCCAACGAAAATACTGTTTACTTGTAATATTGACCAAAAAAAAGGCATGGTATTCAAAAGGGTATAAAAAGGTGATTACTTTTGGAAAATTGAAATGGAATCAAAGTTACTAGATTTTATTTAGAATGCATATTGCCAGAGCTAATAGATTTTAGGCACACTAGATCAATGAAAATAAGAAATTTAAAATATATTTAAATGCACAAAAGTCTAAAACTAAATAACCCAAAATTTTGAAACAAAGTAATAATTACTTTGTTTCAAAATTTTTTGTTACTTAGTTTTAGACTTCTGTTTTTATACAATTATTGTATACATTTTTATTCTCTATTTTAAAAACTGTCATTAAGATACTATGATTAATTAAACATGTTTATAATGTAATACATTGTAAAAATATGTTTTATTGTAATGGTTACTTGATCTTTCTAGATAACTATGTTATGATCCTGCAATAAAAGTAACTGAAGATATCATCTATTGTATTCTATTCTACAATAAAACTATTTATAAATATATTTTATTGTAATTAATGCTAGATATTTCTATATGATTGAGTTTTGTTTCTGCAATAAAAGTAACTGAAGATGTCATCTATTAAATGACATCCAGAGTTTTGTATATAGCTTAGCTTCATTCTATTCCTACAATAAAACCACTATAAATATATTTTATTGTAATGGCTACTAGATATTTCTATATAATTGTGCTATGTTACTATGATCGAGTGCAAAGAGAGACAAACGCGTTAGTCAACTGGGCAACTGGTGTGGGTCCCTCCAACATTTGTTCAACAGTAACGCTTTCAATAAATCTATGGTAAAATGTATATTTTTTTACACAATAGAGAACATTCCAGGACAACCTTGACAGTTATTCAAGATCTGTTGATACTTGCATGTGCAGTAAACTAAACTCTATATTGCTACTGGAGAAATATTTGATTTATTTTGGCCAACAAATTTTAATTTTATAAACACTGTAAAATTACTCGCACTTCCTTCTGCCGCACCTTAATCAATACAAGAAGTGTTTACTGTCAAAAAAATAAAAACTACTTACATTGGTGGTTGAAGGGGTGGGAGGCAGATACTCCCACAAAAAAAAAAATCTATCCTCACAAGTGCCCTCCTACAGTAAAAATATTAAATCTTGCATATGTGGTTGGCTCTCACCATTTTGAGAGTAGCTCCTAAATATATTATATATTGTTATCAGATGAAGAATATATGAATAGAGTAAACAATTTGTTTCTATACATTCATCTACACTCTATTTTATTATTGCACGCGTCTTATACCCGTTTCGGGTTATACGCACTTACGCTAATGTGTAATGGTAGGGTGATTATGAGATGAAATGAAGGACCTACAGTTTAACGTGGAATCCGAACCACGGTGGAGGCCTGGCATTCCCCACATTCACAAGATGTGATTAATACACGTCTTGTCAGAGGTGAAGGAAGGGTTTGGAATATCAGATAAATCTGTGCCGGGACGAGGATTGAACCCGGCCGCCAGCATAGAAGTCTGACATCTTACCCTAGACCACCAGGGCACCTCATCTACACTCTAGATTTGCCAATGACGGGGAGATCAAGGTTTGAATCTCGGTTGGGTGAACTGGGGGTTTCCTAAATGGTTTTCCATTCTCCCGCCACGCAAAGATGAGTTCCCTTCCTCTAAATTTAACCTCCTCAATTACTTACTCATTAGCGTAATTAGTACTTAAGCGTATAACCCAAACGGGTAGTAAGACACGGTGCGAAAAAAATAAAATAGGTACCCTCTAGATCAACGGATCCTAACCTTGCATCGCTCGCATACCCCTTGGCACCCCATTTCTATGATTTGTATCCTTAATTATAGAAATGTTTGATTACTACAGTAGCAGTTATTTATAATAATTTATTTGTTATAATAAGGTGAATAAAGAGTTCATATATTTTTACACTCAAAAAACAAAAGATACAACAAATGAAGACATTTTATTTATTTATTTATTTATTAATAATTATAAAACTATTTTATGTTTGAAATTAAAATCATTTTCTCAAGGTCAAGGCCGGTATAGGCGGCCCCGTGATTCGATAAAGATTGTTTATATTTTGTTTTGGCGTGTATTAGCTTGTGTCAAAGACCAATAAGTAAGGCTACGAGTGAAAGTGATTAATTAAAACGAATAAAGTAGATTATTTATTAAAAACCTCGTTTTTTAACCAAAACTGCAAGAAGAACTTGAAATTAAACGGTTATGAGCACATAATTCTAGTGACATTAGATTTATGCAGGTGGAGGGCAAGTAAAAAAATTACTTTTTTTTTATGCGTGGTTTGGTAAACAATAATTATGGGTAGCTATGAGTGAAGAAAAACAGAGCTTATTTTGTTTTTATTGTTTATTATTTGGTTTGTACAAGTAATGCCATAACTTGGTTATTTATATTATTTCTGTTTGTAGATTTGTTTCGTGAATTTAAAAATAAGAAAATTTAAATGAATTTAATTTAATTTAATATGTTAACACGTGGTGAGAAAAAATCATTACCGGTAAGCTTTGACCTGTCTCCACCAAAACTAAATATCACGTACCATAACTGGTTGTCATTACTTTCTCAATAGAACATTACCTGTGTTTTACAGGTTTTATAGACGGAATTCCCATTTTTTTACTCATTTTAGAGAGTAGTAACTTAGTATAGAGAAATTAAATTTACTTTCATAAAATTAACCATTGTGAAGTTATGCCATTTGTTTTTAAAACAAGATGATTTATTTTTGAGGGGGAAATTTATGAATTTGTTATCTTAACCGATAATTTAAGGATAAAAAAAAACAGGGAGTGGGTGGAAATGATACGTATTCAAATTTAACGAGCTTATTTCTCCAGTTTGATTATTTTTTCTATGAAAGGGACCACTATCGAAAATTTGCAGTCTAATGTCCCAAATTTAAAAATATTCATTTTTTTTTTGTGCCATTCTTTTTTCCCGGGGTTTATCCAGACACAAAATATTCCCTGTATTTTACCGGTTTTCCAACTTCAAGGCAACTCGCTAGAATTTGGAAAGGTAAAATTTGAAGAGAGTAAATCTGCATTTACGTGTTGAAAGAGTGGAAAGAAATTTAGGTAAATAAACACCTGAGTACACCCGGACAAGAACCTCAACCTCTGTGTCAGCGGCATACCAGGCAAGAAGAGACTGCTGCCTTTTATCAGCTTGCCTACTGATGCGGATATATACAAACACGTAGTTAAATATGTTTGACGTTTTCGCTGTGGAAAAAGATTCAACTTTATTGCCAAAGTAAAAGTTATTTTAAGTACGCTCTAAATCAAGACAGTTGTCTAACTATCTTAGAAGAAATACTTGCGTGACACTTGGTCACCGTTGATGAATAAATCGTGTTCGATTCTTAAATGTGCGAATTGAAGCTATAGTTTTCTATTTGCAATATTCTCAAGTTTCCCAATCATCTCTTTAAGCTAAGAGTGGGTGGAAAACGGGGGAATATTAATTTTAACTACGCCTACCATCCCCACCTCTTAGATTATGTAGCAACTATCCCTTGAGTTTTTTGTAAGATATTAAAAAGGGTTACATGGCGTCAGATTAGCCTGCAATCGTGCCATACCGATCGAGTGACACAGTCTGTTCGTAATGATATTGCCAACTTTTTCGGATAGAGAGTGTCACAATCATGGTCAGTGCAAAGAACCCTTTGGCCGTTTATCTCAGTTTTCTATACTGGACCGGACAAGTAACTCATCATTTATCCTCACGAGGCTGAGTTGACCCCTTTCCAGAGCCACAGATTCACATAAAACTCTGGATGCACTGGGATTGAACCCAGGAACTTTGGATTTGTAGCCAGGAACTCTGACCATCATACCATAGAGGTAGTGTGATGTTATGTATTTTTAAGTACAGGTCGACTCAAAATACATCATTCGAGGTGACAAAAGAGTAATAACGTTTTCCTATCAGGGGATTAGATATTGGTCTTCCACACCTAACGCTGATGCCGGTAAATAGTTGTTTAACTTAATGTATTTTGTATTATCGTGGTTATTTATCTATGAAGAATAAAAAGCCACTTAGTGAAGGCCAAACTACAGCACAAATAAGACTAAGACGTAGGTATAATATCTCAACAAATCAACTTGTTCCAGAATTATTTCACAATCTATATCGACTTCTGAACCAAGACTGTGATTGTTTTTCTCTTTTCTTTTTTGCCCATTCAAACGGTGTCATTTTCTAGTTATCTATCCAATTTATACTGAAATGGTCTTACTATTAGCAATATTCATAAATAAGAGCTCAAAGTTTTTCTCTCGGATGTGTTTGGTCATGTATGTCACGTGTTTTATATAGCGCAACGAAACGACGCAGTACTAGATTTTTCTCTTATTTTCCTTGAATACTATCGAGGCAATGTGGCAGCAAATAAGAGATAGAACAGACATTAGTACTAGGAAATACTGGCTCCGACATAGCTAGGAATGTGGTCACATGAATCTTGTTACGAAAACTACTTCGACCCGAGGTAGAATAGAACTAATGTATGCGTTTTAATTTGCTCTGTCTAGACAGACAAATTATTGCTTTTACTGAATGCGGATTGATAGTATCGAAACGTCACCTCACTCTTAGAATAAAAACCCACATGGATTACGATCGATCATGTTCTAGTGGCTTAGAATATGTGACTCCCGTAAACTAATAAGAATACATATTAATGCAGATGTAAATTATTTATTTTAAAATATTATTTAAGTTTATCTGAGGAAATTTTTAGCCAAATCATCTTTACAAAATAAAATAATACTTACTACTAATACTTAGCACCGCGTCTTACTATTACCCGTTCGGGTATACGCTTAAGTACTAATTACTCTAATGGGTTAGGAATTGGGAAGGTTGAATATAGAGGAAGTGAAACAGCATTTGCGTGGAGAGAGGGTAGAAAGCTATTTAGGAAAAACCACCCCAGTTCACCCGAGCAAGTTTCGAACCTCGATCTCTCCTTTATTGGCAGTATAGCTCAACACGAAACTAACGCGTTAGCTAACTATGCCCCCCGAGACAGGTTACAAAATATGAAAAGGGTTTATTTAAACATGTAAAATGATTTAGAAGTAAATGTTATTACTTAAAATGAATAATAATCAATGGTTGTATTCGAAAGGCTTTGTCTGTAACATACTTTTTTTTATAAATAAATCAAAATATTAATTAGTCAATTTCCAACTATTATTATTTTATAAATGTGCATATTATAGCCGCTTTTTTACAAATGAGACGGCTAAATATGTACCACATACTTATGTACTGTACAAGCATACACTTGCAAATTCATTTGTTTCTAGAACTTAATTTGTTTTTATTATAGAGTACTGTAATAAAAATAATAAAATTGTTTTAGTTGATTACTCATAAATGATAATGTTTTTTTTTCCGTAATAGTTTTCAAGACTCAGAATACTTTCCATATTTATACATGTAATTTTTAGTAATTAATATTGGGCAAATAAATCGTTTTGAAGTAGTGTGTATTTATAATATTTTCTGTACGTTTTACATACTGCTATACAACCCTAAGATAAAATTGAAATTATACAATCGTATATTAAAAAGTGAAAAAAATAAATTTTAAACGATTTAATAGATATCAAAATATTAGCAACATATTATATTTATTTATTCACGAGTAAAAAGTAGGATTAGGCTTGCAATATCGTACTTTTGTATCAAGATACTTAACTTTCAATTTTTAAACACACATATTGTATCTGAACACGACTTACAAACTAAATTACTCTAGGACAATATGGTTATTACTATTCGCCGAGTCCTAGCTCCTAAATATGTACTAATAGAATAATAGAATACATGCGTACAGCCTGAAGAGTTAGTGAGACGTGGTAGTAATAAAAAAAAGTAAATACATTCGACATCACCAACAAGGAATAGAACCAAGGTTCTTTGGACTTGTGATTGACCATTCAACCGTCTGGCAACAAGAATGGAGTTCTCGACTCTGATACGGGAGACCGAACTTAACCGAGGTTAACTCTCTGAGCTCATGATCAATTTTGAAGATTCCACTCTTTTCAAGCGAATCTTAGTGTTCCTTAGGGGACGGCCAGATTGGACGAGCGAGCGAATAAAATATGGAATAGAACACATTGGTTGTAATGAGAGATGGCCACACTGGCGAGTGAGCGCTAAATGGAATAGAACACATGGATAGAACAGATTCTATTTTTCAAGCGGGCGCGCTCGACCCTTTACAGTATAGCTTACAGGCGCTAGACAATATTATCGTAAGTTGGTTCATTGAGTGCTAGGAAAAACTTCTCATTTTGACGTTTTTATTATTATCAATAGACTTGGCACACTTGTTACTAACGGCCTGATTTAATTGGTAAGATCATAAACCATACCGCCATATATATATATAATATATATATATATATATATATATATATATATGTGTGTGTGTGTGTGTGGTGTAATGTGTGTTATATGTGTGTATGTGTGTGTGTGTTGTGTGTGTGTTAAAACTGATATGTAAAATACTTCATATTATCAATTAGTCTTTAAAATAAGAATCACCATTAGCGTGGAGAGAGGATGAGAAAACTACAACAATAAATCATTTGTCAAAAACAACGCTAAGTTCACTGAGCCAAGATTCGAACCTTTGCCTCCTTGTCATCAACTATCAAAAGCTATTTTCTAATCACGCACTCGCTTGCACGCTCGCCAGTTTTTCCACCCAGTCGCTCACGCGCTCGCTCGCACGCTTGTCAGTCTGGCCGAACCCTCAAAATCTAACCTCCTCATCCTGTCTATCTAGATGACACAGTTAAAGTCAGCACACTGGCACCCTAAACAAACTACTATGAGTTTTGAGGGTTGTTTGTTGAACAATGATTTATTATGACGTTGGCGTCGCGGGTCAAGCGACCCGGCCCGTGCGTCTCAGGGTGCGTCAGGGCCTGGAGTGAGCGCCACATCAAGGATTTCAGCCAGCGTCGCGTGTCCAAAGCGCATCCAGTCTGCGCAATTCCACAACATTCCCTTCACTTCCACCCCACTACAAATTGTCATATGGATAGTTGGTCGACTACGCCTTAGCTAGGTCGGTAGTGTGTCTTCCTATTGAGCTAAGTGTTCCGGGTTTGATACCGGTATGGCCAATTTTTTTTATCATTGGGGCAAAAAATGAGTTTACTCTTTCAATTGATGAATTAATGGCTGGGGACTGGATGTTATGGGTGCCCTAGTCTTAAGTTAGATTATAAGACTTATGAAGCTACGAAAGGCCTAGCAACCCAGTGGTGGAAAATATTTGGCTTGAATAAAACACTGACCCAGGACACAGGCTGGAAACAGTAATTGATGTTAAAAAAATTGTTCTACTAGAAAGATGCGTTAAAACAGTCTTTTGTCAACTTTTTGGCAACGTGTTCTGTTTTTAAAGCTGAATATATACATTTTTAAATCCTCAAATCCCTTGAATTCTGAATGGTTTATTAACAGTAGTTTTCTAATTCAAAATTTTTAATTTTGTTTGTAATATTTATATTTAGCTATTATTAAAACTATCAAATTTTGAATCTGTAATATTCCTGAAAGTTAATATCTTTAAGCTTAGCGTAATTTTTAGGTACACATTGGAAATTTAAGTTTGGGTTTTATAAATAAACTAAAATTTAAAATAAATTAAATTATATTTAACTAAAATGATTAAATTAAAATATATTAAATATTACCACGCATTTAAGAAATATTCGAATGTTAATCCAGTTACATTTCTGTTAATAATATTTTTTATTCGTGTGCTTTAAAATGTTTGTTGAGCTTAGGATATTTTTTCCTCGACCAAATCATAAAAATGACTAACTTTGATATGTTTTCAAATATATTTTCCAACTGAATTAAAGATAAATCTTTTTAAAATTGTTTTTAATGTGTTAACAAAATTACAACTAGATTATTTTTCAAATATATATAAATTAACCCCTTGACATATCCGTACCAAAATATCATATGGTGTATTGTAAAAATAAGTTTGATAAAAGTTCAATTATTTAGTATCTAACACGAATTAAAATACTATTTTAATAAATTTAAGGGCAAACATAAATATTTACACTGGTTCTATTTTTCATTAAAATTACTCAATACGTAGTTAATTTGGTAGTTTAATCAAATATTTAATTTTCCTTTAATATATTTATTTGAACTAAATTCAATATTACGTTAGATTTAAAAAATATAAAAATGCCATCTACAATGTATCCGCAAACTTTGTCCACCTGGTTATTTGAATTACCTTTCCTATGAAAATAAGATGAGAAGAATTATTTTTTCTTAACACGTCTTAATACCTGTCAGGTATGCTAATGTAGTAGGAATGAGGAAAGTAGAATTTTAGAGGAAATGGCCTACATGGCTGTGAAGGCAAAAACCACCTTCACCATGTCCGAGCGGGATTCTAGCCCCGATATTCCCGACAGAAATCCAATCAAACGTGAGAGTAGCGCGTTAGACCATGCGACCAAAATTGTAAAGTGACTATACAATTATTTTGCTTGAATAGTGGAGGTAAAGCTCACAAACTTTCGCTGGCCAAACTCCACCAATCACAAACTAAACAGCATCCTATACTTTACATCACATTCCAGTGTTACAAGGAATGATTTAATTTGATTTTCAGGTCTGAGGGCAGAGAAAATGACGATTGAAATATTACAATGTTGCGGTGTAATAATGACAAACAATGTCGGGCAAGCCTCGTATGTGTTTTAAAGACCATATTTCATATGTATTGTGGCCACGTGTGCTACACGTGTCTACGACACTCGCCTTGTATCGGTCACGTGGCCCACCACACGCATGTCACACTCACTGTCATCCTTGTCACATTGAATATTATTTTTTCTGTCAATGGTTGTTACAATCTAAAACAGATGATGGGTATGTATCTGATACCCTATTATCATTTCAATTTTCGATAGTAAAGCACTTGAAATTGCACCAATAACTGTTTTCAATCATTGGTTTGCTTTTATTATACTATTTATGTGAGTTTGTCTTCAATACTCGTAAATCATTTTTAAACCGAGTAAAAATACATTTATGTTTATAAACTTATGGTTATTTTTTTAAAGAATTAAAAATCGGTTGAAAAAAAAGATACCTTTATTTTGTTCTATGTTGTAAAGGCATTAATCTTACAACACTGAAAGATGATTTAGATATAAGTTTTGTTGAAATTTAGTCTCAAGAGCTGACTAACCAAAATGCTTCGTAAAGCTTCTAAGCCACAATTATAACTAATATTTAAATTAATTTAATTTATATTAGTAGAAGGAAAATTAGAAATCACCTGACAATGCACAACCTATTCCTGCTCGGTACCTTATTGTCCTTGGTCAATTTATTATTTTTGTAAGTTGTATGCTAATTTATTCTTTGTGTTTGGGAAGTAAAAGTTCAATATTCCAATAAAATAAAGTTATTTAAAAAACTAGCTATCATATGTATGATACATTTAATTAGTTCGTCGCTAAAATCTAAAATATGATGATATAAAAATGGCATAGTATATGAAAACAAAGAGTAGGATTATGGTAGGAAATACCTTTTAAAAAATACAAAATTTTTTGCGGTAAGAATTAATAACATTTACTTTATTGTTAGTATTATTTTATATGTTTTGATACAATATATAAAAAATTGTAGCTGCATATAACATGACTTGAGATTTGAATGTATGCAAATTGTTTTAGCAACTATTTTTTTATTAGTTTGAGATATAAAGTGCACTTTCCGAACTTACTGATTGTATCAGCACAAGAGAATTTCTGTGAATGAGAGCGGAAGACTACCAATTTTATCGGGAAAGGAATTTTCACAGACCACAATCGACATTGGTACCGACGGCCTTACTTCCCCTCCAAAGGATGCTATGCTACATTTTTATCGCTCAAGAAAAAGCCGTTGACTTCAGCTGGGTTTGAACCCACTCACATCGAGTCCTGAGGCGAGCATCTACCCCAAGACCACTGGAGTCGACTTTAGAAACCTTTGTAACCGTATAAAAAGTGTCTTCCTGTTTGAATCAAAACTGCTATACTCATTTTAATTATGACATTGAAATAGGGATGAGGATGAAGAATTTAGAAGAAATATTCCCACATTTGAATGGAGAGAGAATGAGAAACGATTTAGTAAAAACTGCCTTTAATACAACACTCTGGGATTCGAACTCTGACCTCAGATTAGATTATTTCATGCGCGTTATAGCATATATATACACTACGGTGTTATACACTTATAATCTAGCAGTTAAATAAAAGAAAACATCGTTTAAATCCATGGTTCTTTTAAAAACGGTTGTTAGTTTTTTTCACTTTGGAACTAAAAACCATCATTACCACCAACGTGGTCACATTAGTAGCAGTAAAAATAATTCTAACCGCTATGTAAGTATTTTTACTTTCAACTGTGGAACTTCCATACTTCATAGCTGAGCAACCAAGAGTTTTTGTTTGGAAAAAATATCAGCCTACTAAGTATCTCTTTTTTGCATTCATTAAAGAAGAGGTTCCTGGTCATTTGTGAACGATGTCTTAAGACTATAGTCTAAAAATATATTTTTGAACGAACTTAATAAAATTTTCTACGAGTCGAATTTGGAAACATTTGACAAAAATAAAATCTTTAATCTTTCGGTGTCAAATTATAGCTCACCATAGACGTTTTGAGCTACGAATTTTTCCCCCTTCTTCCTCCTCTAAATAAAAACTTCATCACCACGTCGCTGGAAGAAAGGGGGGTAGTGCGGGAGCTTTAAGTGTCCCTCCATTCTAGGAGTAAGACAGAGAAGAAGAATTTAACTAAATGTAAGAGAGTGTTTTTGGCTTTAATATCTATTTAATTAATATTACGTGTTTTTGTTTATGACGCTAACGGCTACGTTTTATGCCTGCTTGTCTTTGAATCCAAATGATAATAAAATAATATAGATACAAAGAGAGTACTGTCGTTATAAGAACATAAACTGTACATATCCTATAGTATTATTACTTTACCGCAACCCTTCGGAGATAGATATTATTGTGATCAAGAACAAATATTGTATTATATATTTTGATGGATCTCGATGTTTCATGACTTCAGGAACCCGAAAAGGTAGTTTTCACAATGCCGTATGTCTGTATCTCGGTCTAGAGCCTAAACCAGTTTATTATTGGGTTAAAACTTGGTGTTTAAGGTTTCCATAAGGTTCCCCAGAGGTTTTTGTTGTTGTTGGGTTTCGTAATTAGCTATATATTCCTAAAATTAAGGGTAGTGTACTTGAGGGTGAACACACAAAAAAGCGATTTGATCAAATTTCGCTGTTACGATTTTGATTGAAATTTGTATTTTAGACATTGTTTAACATTACAAACAAAATAACGCCTCTAATTTTTTCACAAATATGCTTTAGGGGGTACTTTACATGAGCGTAAATCTCCAATTTTTGTCATATCTCCACAATTCTACTTGATACGTAATAGCTGATCATTTAGCATTATAAAGTAGTAGCTAAAGACTATTAAAAATAAAAAACTTTTATTTTAAATTTATTTTAATAAACCAATAGTTTCCGGGCTACGAGCAAAAAAATATTTTAAACGGAGGTCTGGGAAATGGGAAATCGATTGTTATGCTCTTTTGTGAACAGTGATGTTACTTTCCTTAATATATTTCTGTAACAGTGTATATTATTAAATAATATACCTTATTACAGAAACATAATGGAAAAAGATAATCAAACTCTACCAACGAACATAGATGAAAATTTCATTTAAAAAATGCTCTTTGGTGGAATATGATCTTCTCGTTTTTTTCCGTTATGTTTTTACGCCAATGCATTATTTAATTTCACATATCATTCGGGTCTTAAGTCAATATTATATTTTTAGGTAAGGGAGCGAGAAAGTCTGTGCAGTACAGCGTTCTATTTATTTTACATTTTTTTTTGGCCTGTTTTGCTAAGCTATCCGCATTTAATTGCGTTAAGCAGGGATGATTTCCCATCAATAGCAGTCCAATTTAATATGAGCCTAGCACCTTATGACATATAAGCAGTGAGCACCTGTGCAAATATGAAAGAAAATTATTTCTGTTTATCATTGTGACAAAAATAGAAGAATTTATGACAAAATATAATAGACTAAATATTTTTCTCAAAACCACTCTGAATATAACTAAATTGTTTTATCACTCTAAGCACATAGTTAAGGAGACAAGCAATATTTAAATGGGAAGACTTAGAGAATATAGCTATATTTTGTATTTTGTTTAATATGGTGTCAAAAAACCGACATTTTTCTATAGAATACCCTTTTTTCCTAGGCATCTTACTACCGTTCCAGGTCGCACACATTTTAATCAGATTAATAGGGCTGGGATTAGATAGAGATACATTTTAGTAAATTTACCAGCATTTGCATGGAGGGAAATGGAAATCCATTTAGTAAAAAAACACCTTCATAACACCCGGACGGAATTCGAAATCCGACTTCTCCGTCACCGGCAAACCAGACTAAATGATCCTGACACTAAAGGCTGATCATATGGAATTACCTTACCAACCAGATTTTAGTAATCCTGACTGAAGTAGTGAGCGTTTTTTGATAACCATGCTATTTTAGGTTAAGTGATTTTCAATGTCATGTGTTGATTTAGTCTTGTGTTTATAAAGTGCATTTTAAATACTACAAAGTACTTAATTTTGCATGAGGTAAGGCTCATGTTATATTATTATTGATATAAAATACACTAAATATATTGAACCTCCTAAATTGGGCCTATATTATCCCCATTCACACTATTCACTCAAAATATAAAACATAATTTTCAGTCCATCCCTGTGATTGAATGGGTAGAGTAGTTGGAAAGTCACTGGCTCCTGGTTCGATTCCTGGAGATGATGATAAACATATTTATTATTGGTTTATGCGCTCGTCTTGCTATTCAGTAAAATAAATATCTAAATGCTGAAGTTGGGTGGACAGGCGTACATGGATGGGGTAGCTTGTGTGTGTATATAATATATTTGTTTAGAAAGTGCACATCAAATACTACACGTTGGGGCGGAAACATTTAGACGAACAATGCTGAGTAAAGTTATAGACAAAGTGCTGAGGTTTGTCTGACGTCCGGTGGAGCTCGCTGAGTGACAAGTGAAAAAGTGTAGAATTATTTGGCTTTTATCTAGCCAGTGAATATTTACTTTTCAATTAAAGTGTTTATTTTCAGGTTACTAACCGTCTAATTGTTTTGGCCCCTGTACACAAGGCCGTAGTAGTTTTTTTAGGGGTTCAAACCCACT
Organism: Timema cristinae; assembly: GCA_039000515.1. Lineage (NCBI taxonomy): Eukaryota > Metazoa > Arthropoda > Insecta > Phasmatodea > Timematidae > Timema > Timema cristinae. The sequence goes on from JBCFYV010011172.1 coordinate 122,662,692, forward strand.
CCGAAATTTTATGAACAAAATAGGTATGGCTTTATTAATTTTACGGTTCAAACACTATCAAAATTAATGAAAAAGTACAAATTAGAGGGCTGTGTATCCGTAAGAAGCACTTCAGAGAGCTTCTAGAGGGGTTTAATATGTATAATGTGTCCTAAGCTCAGGCATTTAGGGGGTTATGTTGCCATAAAAACAATTCAAATAGCTTCTAGAATTGTTTAACTCTAATAATTTTTTCTATCCTCCGTCAATTAGAGGATGTGTCCACCAACCCCCCCCCTGAAATTACTGGCTGGTTACGGCCTTGCCTGTACAGTAGCAAAGTTATGTAAGAAAGCTTTTGCATGGTTCATTTTAAAATGTACTATCATACGTAAACCAGCCTACATCACTTGCAGTTAGTTATCCCTTCCTGCCACACTCTGATTACTATAGAGGAGAAAGTTTTGGGAGAAAATCGCCTTTTTTACTCTCACCACCATCCTCTATCTTTCTTTTTAAAATCTTCATTATGTCCATGTTTGCCGAAATGCGACGCTTGACGTTTGTTGAGTGCTGATGGGAGTAGTTTAACGACTCGCAGACGCACATCAACTTTATTACACCACTGTTAAGAGGAGGTGAAGTACGAAGGGGTGGGATGCGCCCCCCTTTAAACTCCACAACACACCGTGACGTCACGTTGCGGGGGAGGGGAAGAGGAACTCTTAGCAGTTGAAAGTGAAATCTCGTTTTCAGCAGCTCGTTGACTTCTAAAGCTTAGCTGGTTCCTGGTAAGTGTGAGGAAAAGGAAGCAGAGGGTAGTTGTTTTGAGGCCAGAACAGGACTCGGCCAACCACAGCTCGCAAGCAACATGTTGCCCACGAGGTAGTGACTAGCGTATCAGCTTTAAAGTGAATGTACCGTAGGTTTGTGATTATTTACTAAATACAAGTGAGAAAATCCACATAAAATATGTTTGTACACTAAGTACTTATTCTGAGCAACGTCGGACGTTTTTAATAGTTGATACAGAGTAATGTAGAGATACTTACTCAATACCTATCAACAGTAAATAGTTGATACAGAGTAATGTAGAGATACTTACTCATACCTATCAACAGTAAATAGTTGATACAGAGTAATGTAGAGATACTTACTCAATACCTATCAACAGTAATAGTTGATACAGAGTAATGTAGAGATACTTACTCAATACTATCAACAGTAAATAGTTGATACAGAGTAATGTAGAGATACTTACTCAATACCTATCAACAGTAAATAGTTGATACAGAGTAATGTAGAGATACTTACTCAATACCTATCAACAGTAAATAGTTGATACAGAGTAATGTAGAGATACTTACTCAATACCTATCAACAGTAAATAGTTGATACAGAGTAATGTAGAGATACTTACTCAATACTATCAACAGTAAATAGTTGATACAGAGTAATGTAGAGATACTTACTCAATACCTATCAACAGTAATAGTTGATACAGAGTAATGTAGAGATACTTACTCAATACCTATCAACAGTAAATAGTTGATACAGAGTAATGTAGAGATACTTACTCAATACCTATCAACAGTAGTTGATACAGAGTAAGGTAGAGATACTTACTCAATACCTATCAACAGTAAATAGTTGATACAGAGTAAGGTAGAGATACTTACTCAATACCTATCAACAGTAAATAGTTGATACAGAGTAAGGTAGAGATACTTACTCAATACCTATCAACAGTAGGCCTACAGGGATTGCATAGCGGGTGGATAGCAATATTATTAATAACACCGTTCGGGTTATATGCCTAAGTAATAATTACTCTAATGGTTTAGGAATTGGGAAGGTTGAATTTAGAGGAAGTGAACTCACATTTGTGTGGAGGAGATTGGAAAACATTTAGGAAAACCACCCCCTGTTCACCCGACCAAGATTTGACACTCGATCTCCCATCCTCGGCAGTCTGGCTCAACACGAAATAATCGTGTTAGCTAACTACGGCACCGAGGCGGGTCGCGTGACGTTCTGCAACTTCTGAAGAGTGAGTGTCAACCAAAACACACCAGGAGGCTCGTAGCTTCATTGCCGTAAGCCTGCTGCATAGACGTATAATTTGATGTTCGCTCTCTGCTCGAGTTTGCGGTCCATAATATAGTCGCAAATGCACCCAAATAAACGTGTGTAACACAGCCACTGGTCTACACAGAATGATGCAACTTGTCCTACTGACAGATGAAGGTCATAGCTCACCACACCAGCACGCGCATCCCCATGATCCGCTATGATTTTATTTTAGAGAACCAGTCTTTACATTTTTTGATACCCCTCGTATATGCGACTGGTAGTAAGACGTGGAACACGATGGCAACTCGTGATACTCGTGATGTCATTACGTTGAGCCACCAGCTCTCGCCACCCCAATCAACGTCACTTTCAGCATAGTTGCATTTTTGACATATATTTACAGCCCAACTTTTATAGGAAGAACCTCATCTGACAACAATAAAATTTACTAGATCTAATTTCACATGTTCGTACTTTAAGTCAGGTGATATGTAAATATCACTTTTGGTGGATTTTATCCATATCTATAAAATAACATCAACAAATTAGTCAAATGTATTCAATGTGGACCGCAAAAAAAGTTTAAATTTTCTTAAAGTTTCTTTCTAGCAAAATCCTATATAAATAAGACATCAAGGGCTAGGCAGAATAATGTAGCTAAGCTGTCCTTTTTGGTGACATAAATTATGTATAGGTCCGAGGTGTTTTTACTCGAATTCAGTTGTTAGATATTTTTTTCGAACAGAGAGTACACTTCTCGTGGTTGACGATGAGGATACCCCTTTTCGTATCATGTGGGCACAAAACAATTAACGATGATTACAACATCGTCAGGAGTTCGTTGACGTTCATCTTGGAAGATGGGCCTGTGTGTTTATAGATTATTGCGTAAAGAGGCAACCCTCATGCTGGCGCACCGAGCCACTACATCACCTGGTAATTTTCAGTCAACTGAGGGTATCTGAAGATATTTAGTTTACATTTAATTGGATTAAATTAATTGTCTTCTTTTCACCGGACGGTTAAATGACGTAGATGCGCTAAGATACGTGGGATGACTCTACTTCAAAGTATCTCTATACCTCGTATAATTCAGTGTGTTGGTTTCCATTTGTAGGCTCAAGATAATCCATATATTTTTTTCTCTACTTTTTTAATTTTTTTTTTTTAGCAATTTAGTCCCAGCATGCAACTCACTCGTGCAATAATGACGTCTTATGTTGAGTAATAACTCAAATATATTTTTCCTTTTTCTCCTCATCTTCTGCTATTTCATCCCTATGTATACTCTCATTTTGTTTTTATTCTTATTATAATATTCTTTAAACGGTTTTCATCAAGAAACGAATACTACTCTTGGCCCAGGATCTTAATTCGTTATTCGCGTATCATTTAATAATTTGCATAGCGCAATGTGAGGCTCTTACTAAATAACTACACAGTTTATTTCTATTCTAAATATGATGATGGTGATACTTTTTTAAGCCAACAAGTAATATTCTCACAAAAACATTTACTCAATAGCTTACAATATATTTAAAATTAAAATTCACACAATACCCTAGAAAATAAAATTGTATTAATCTATAGTTTCATTGAAATTAGTTGAGTCACCATCGTAGAAAAACTAAATTAAGTCTGAATATAATTGAATAGACGCCAATTTCTCAGATAACACATATATTAACATGCCTTCTTTATCTTAATTTACTTTATCTTAAAGATGAACAAATTATAAATCAGTTAATAGAATATTTAATTTACAGCATTTTCTGTTAAAGTTTGCAGAGTTATTATCTCTTGTGAATAACTTGAACCATTTCAATTATTTAGCGTTTGTGTTTTTGGTCAGAGAGTCAAAAGCATTGTTATGTTTGTTTGTTATCCATACTTGAGATTTAGCACTCTCATATATTTATGTCCAATTAATCTTAAAACGAAGCCAAATGTAGTCTTGAACTTAAATATAATTTGTGTAGTTTTACGAAACATCCGTTCTTATTCAATGCGGCCCAAACATCTTGTATACCAGGGTATCATGTTCAAAATAGCATGCTCGCAAGTTAGTTACGATTCAGTTTTTAACCAAAATGAATGGCCATGTGATCTAAAGTGGTTTTTGACGCCCCCCCCCCCTCTCCCACCTTCCCGAAGAAGACTTGTAGGATATTCGGTCTTATACAGGATGGGTGTAATTAGGAGCAGTGTAAGGGGCCGCCCACCTAATTGAAAATAAAGTTATTAAAAAGTTATAACCTGCACCACCTTCGAGAGACGTGGGTAGCTCGTGTGAAGGTCCAGGATCAAATCTCGATCACGATGTATATCTAGCAAGGTACGACTTTTTTTTAATTTAAAAAAATTCGTCATCTTAAAATTGCAGTGCTCGTTGCGTCGTTAGATGAAACTCTCCCAAATTTTCTGTAATAAGTATCAAATAACATATGAGGGCCGTAAAATATGGTGGTCATTGATTCCTACCAAGACCAGGGATGAACAAATGGTTACAAAGGGACAAAGTATTTGTAGCGTTAATTATCGTAAACTCATCATTTCAGAAAAGGCTTTAAAAGAGTCGAACTTAAGAGCATATTATGGTTTCGAAACTAGATCGTTCAGCTTGAAATGAGCATCATATCACTGTGCAGTCTTCTGCATTATTCATGATATGAAGAATAAAATTGATACCTGGTAGCATTTAAAAAATATAGGCATTGAAGCATTAAAAAACTTTTGAGCTAAAAATAGCTCTAATGGTCATATAAATTTCATTTTTGTCGAGGAAAAGTAAGAGCATTGTATCTTTAATGAAATGCACCCGTATTTGCACTGAGTGCGCTCGGCCAGGATTTGAATCCCAATCTCCTTTTCAACTTCAACGAGAACAATGCGAGTCTAATGCTTTGGACAACTCAGCCATAGGTGCGGGGCTCTTTATTGTTAAGTATACAACTTTTAATTGTATTGATTTTATAAAATCAAATCGGTACAAATTAACAAAATTTTCTTAAGCTTTGTTGAATTCAATTCATGAAATTTAAATTGAGGTATATGAGTAAAGCTGCAAGCATTTTGGGAGTTTACTTTAGTAGGTAACTTTCAACCTGGGAAAAAAAAACTAAAAAAGATTAACAACAAATAATATTTTATATGTATGAATGTTTTTTTTTAGTATATTTATTTGTATTCTTCCAGCATTTATATATTTGTTTTTAAACTTGTAAGCTAAGTAGATTGTTTGCTGTTAGGACTGACAATCATGGCTAGACCAAAACTGACAGATTAAAACTTCAGCTTACAGATACTCTATGCAACCTTTATTAAGCCCTTTAAATAAATATGTTCACCTATTCTAACGCTTTTATTCGATAGTAACCATAAATTTTATTTTTTCAAAAACACCTGGATTACAACTGTCATATCTGACACTATCTTTCCATGATCATATTTCCATGCGTAGGAATAATTATAAATACTTCTAATAACTTTAATAATGGTTGAGAGAGATGCCTTAAAATGTGTGACTCAACTATACAGCTCTATATAGGGACATTCCCCTCTATAACAACATAATGATGTATTTAGTCAACACAACAGGTATTCTCACGTCACCCCGTTTGTGCATTTTAACTCAAATCAGTTGTAATAAAATGTCAAAACTTACACTTGACCAGGGTTCGAACGCATGTTGTATCTTTGGAAATTCTGTGGATACTCATTCGTATAGAAGAGAACATTCAGACTGCATTCGCTAGTTTTTCTGGATACCGTTTATCTCGAGTCTAAGACGCACTTTTTATTCCATTGTAGCGTGTCAATCAGATTGATTGAACACCTACAAGAAAAAAAGTTCACTATTTCTGTAATAGGGTGCAACATTGGAATCATATCAAGATATTGAATATAAAATAAGTTTATACTCTCCCGTATACTTAAATTACGTACTGCCCTACGTTCAAAAACGTGGTTAGTAAAAAATAATTGTCTTTTGATAATTGCTGTTCTAAAATATAAAAGAAGAGGACTAATATTATTATAGTTATGAATAGATATGTGAATGCATACCTTTGTTATAAGATGGGGTCATATGAAGAAACTTACAGCCGGCCATGCGGTCCTCAAAGAAGGTGGAAAATATAAATCTATATTATTTCTTTGCATAAAAATAACAGTGGAAATTAAATAACTAAATTAATACAGACACATTTTGATATAGGATATGTGTGTACAAACTCACCACGGCCAGATGTCTGCAGATATCATTAACTCACTTCTAAAACACAGGATTTTGTATAATAGCGGATCCACGTGGCACAAGACTCGCCAGTTCAATTGAGGAGATAGACTGAAAATGGAAATCGGCGCTGGGAGTTCTTGCGCAACTGCGACTCTGGTGGCCGGCAGAAGAAGCTCGCCTTTTTTGTCTCTTCTCTTGTCTCTCCTCGTTTATCCTTCATTATGTTAAGTATGCTTCTCAATTCGTTCCCCCTTTTTTCTTCTCCCTGTTCATGTCTGGTGTGAGTATATATGGGACGCGCCGCGGGTTCAACACTAGAGAGCGGTTCTACACAGCCAAGGATCAACAAAGAACCTCTGCCGGTGAACAACCAAGACGGGACATGGAAATTGAGTCGTCAGAATCGCCTCCATAGTCTGGGTCGTCAGACTCGCCTCCATAGTCTGGGTCGTCAGACTCGCCTCCATAGTCTGGGTCGTCAGACTCGCCTCCATAGTCGGGTCGTCAGACTGCCTCCATATGGTCGTCGACTGCCTCCATAGTCGTCGTCAGACTCGCCTCCATAGCGGGTCGCAGATCGCTTCCATAGTCCAGGTCGTCAGACGCCTCCATAGTCCGGGTCGTCAGAATCGCCTCCATAGCGGCATTCAAGAAGGATGAATCGTCCCATTCAACGGGTGGTTACGAGGATGCCGAGCTAGGGTATTGGTATCCAGCCGTCGTCATTTAGTCCCTAGATTTAGTTATTAAGTTAGGAGAAACTTTATTTCCAAAATGGTTTAACGTAATGTAAATAGTTATTCAGAAGTCCTTCTTTTTAGACAAAGAATATGTTTTCGGAATCTTGTGTCATGTTCAGGAATAGATAACTTCAATATGGGAGAAGTACTTTGGTTATATTACGCCTTTATAGTCTGATGGACAAGTCAGATTTTAATGACTCTTTAAGTCAATTGCTGAGTGCATTATTGTGAGTTTGGACACTGTCCTAACGTTAAAGCCTCCGGCTTAGAAAGATGTGAAGTTTTTCAGTGTTACTAATTTACACTAACTCACAAGTTCCGATTAATCTTGAAGTCAAAATTATTCATGACACCCTGAACGTCATGAAAACGTTCTTTGTTATTGATGGTTACCCCCAGGAAGTCTGTTTCTTTCTTTTGCCTTACGCAGTTCAGTTGTTAATGATAGAGATTTGGTTATGCGGTCATTGTCCATGGAAAGTATTATTTGGGTGAGCAACCCGTGGAAATTGCCCTAGTGTCATAGTGGGTTCGCGCAAATAACACTATTTTGTAAATAGGCTCCTAATTTTTGTATTAGTTGTAAAGGATATTAATGTACTATTGAATGCTCTGGCAGTACCGTAAGGGAATGTGTCCAGCCATAGTACCTTAATGACGCCTGGTTCTTAGCCATCAATCAGCTGGATTCATCAGCCAATCATCCAACAAATTTAGTGGATCCCTGTTAATATTCAACCCTGCTAAGTGAAACTGTATAAATGTTATCTTCTAAATTTGCTCTATATTTTGCTTTAACTAATTCTCAAATTACTCTCCTTTTAGAAATTCTACAGCCTGTTGCCTGGCCACTGTACTGCCCAGGTAGCCACAAGTAATCCTTCGAGTTTATTTGCCTTGTGAAGAAATTTAACTCACTCTAGAAGTTTCTATCTATTGTAAAACTTGTATTTTTCTTATGCATTTATTGTTTACTAAATAAAACTATATTGTCAAATTGATATGTTGAGTTTTCTAATTTAGTACAAATGTACTATAGGTGTATTGTGTAGTACAAATCTACGCCACCCATTTCACACCATTTAAACATTTATAAAAACAGGCGCGTCTTAGAATCACGGCTCTTTTAGTTTCTCCTGTGCTTTGCACACGACACCACATGTTTGGTTTTTACGTGGAAGCCCCACCTACAAGTTGGATCATTTAAGGATTACTTGAGAAAGTAATATGAATCCTGGTGGTTGACTGACAACCTTCCACTGACACACCTTTTGGAAAAATTAAGTAAGCACCACCATCAAAATTGGCAAAATGGGTATCAACATTTCGGAGGATAATCCCAGAAAGAATAGTGCAGCATTCATTTAAAAACTGTTGCATCACCTACGCTCTCGATGACTTAAAATACGAAGTATTATGGGAGAATGGTGATAAAGACGGCTTAGAAGAATCGGGCTCTGAAGATGAAGTAGACTCTGATATTGATTACCACCTACGGATAAATAAGGCACTGCCTGTGTTGTGTTATTAGTAAATTGAATTCTGTAATAAAAATATTTCTTAGATATAAGATAGCTTTGTTTGTTCGTTTGTTTTTCTGTTGGTTGTTCTGATAAATATATAAGTATATCTAAATGTAATATTGTCTCATATCAAAATTAAATTAAATAAAATGAAAAATGAATTTCACTGGTACATAATGGCATTCTCAATAGAAAATTGTTAAAATATTATTTAATAAATTGGTAACTGTTTCATAAGTATTTGCTGATGACTTATTTATCTTACTCGTTTTGTAATATAAGTATTGGCAAAGTATACCATCAACTGTCAGCAACAACAACAACAACATTTACATCCAAACAATAACAGTAATTCTAAACGACATGCACAATGTGATTAATTAGTTCAGTGCCGAGTAAGCTTGTTACGACACCTTGATAAATCAATAATGATTGCAATTCAAAAAGACTCAATTGCTGTTGATTTGTCGGGGACTAAACCGTATAAACCCACTTCTAGTGATTAAATACGTCAGTATTTTTTATAGCTTGAGAGGCTCAAGAGTCCAGAAACTTGGAAGGTCGGAAGCTTGGAAGCTCGATGTCGTTACGTTAATGGTGGAAGCCAAATTTTGTATAATCTACTTATAGAATCATGAGTAGTAGAGTTAGCTAACATACATAGGAACCGTGTATGAAAGCCACCGTGCAACAGCGTGGTTGGGCATCAGTGGAGATGAACAGACCTCCTGTGTACCGACACAGGTTGCACACACGATGGTCTCACGTCTGATCTATCTCTTATTATATAAATGACTATCATCACACTAGAATTTACAACTTTACTTCAACTTTGGTGGACTGGAAAAGAGACGCTCACTCTCCTAATCGACCAGAAGCCTCCGACTTTCTGGTAAATTTCACTGAGGACGACGATACCTGTCTCGCCGACGCTAGCGTTTCGATGCGCAAGTAACGTTTTCCAGTGGGCTTGATCATGATAGGGGGAGTAGTTTTTTCCCCACAATAATCAATGTGTATCCATCTCATTCTATATTTTTGGGATCAACATGAGGGTTTAGCAGCCACCCCGCTCTGGTCCGACAGTGGGCTCACTACCTGTCTGTGCCTCCCCATCTTATCGCTTCGGTCGAGGCTCTCTCAACCAAGGTTGCCTCAGTCCTTATACATGCCGGCTCGCCGAGTCCCGGTGTGACGTAGTCTGGTGGCCATACTGCAACTTAGCTTCAAACCTCAAGTAGCAAATTACCGGCGTTTGGGTTTACAGTGTTTCATGTAGTTATGATTGTGTTTAAATAAACTCAATTTAAAACAAGAGTGAATTGTGCGTACTTTAGTGTAATTATTAATGTTGATAAAATGGTTAATAGTTCCCTTCATTTATACTTTATTTATTTTCCCTCAATCAGGTGGGGTTCAAAGGGAAAATGTTTATGATAAAGTTTACATAAAGGTAAATAGTTGGATATTTTGTTTTGAGACAGTTTTTCAATGTAAACCATATTTAAGGGCTAACAAAATTGTCGGGGAAAATATGTAGGCTTACAGTTGCTCTGTGTAATCTATTCTAGGAAAAAAGGGCAAGCGAAAGAAGCACACATGAAAACTTTGCACAGAAAAAACTCCACAACCATAAGTGCTCACAGAAAAATGCCCACACGGAAAAAGCCCACATGGAAAAAGCCCACATGGAAAAATGCCCACACGAAAAAAGCCACACGGAAAAATGCCCACATGGAAAAAAGCCCACACGGAAAAATGCCCACATGGAAAAAAGCCCACATGGAAAAATGCCCACACGGAAAAAGCCCACACGAAAAAATGCCCACAAGGAAAAACGCTTACATGAAAATTGTTTAAAAAAAAATTGCTCATGGAAAAAAACTCAGACTAAAAGTGCGCACACGGAAAAATGTCCATTGAGACAAATGCCCCCATTCATTTTTAATTTCTCATCAATATAGAAAGTATTGTAATCGTGAAAAAATAGAAATAGAAATAAAAAATTTAAACAAGAAAAAAACTGCATTTTACAATTCTGTCAGTCTCTCTATATATGTGCTCAAACTTAATATTTAATCTAATTTTTTTTTCTAAATTTCACCCTAGCCCTCAAATTAAGGACGATGAGTGCTTTTTTTTTAATTCCAATTTCGAAAATAGCTTTAACGATTTTGATTGAAATTTATGTATAGACTATGTTTGACTTTCCAAATAAGTGCGATAACACCTTATATTTGATTTTTGAGTAAAAATTATTTGAAGGGCTGATGAGTAATTTTAGAAAATTTGAAATATTTTGAAAGCGGCTCTAACGATTTTATTCCAAATTGGTATCTGGGGTATGTATGTCACTACAAAAATAAATTGTATATAACTCCGCACGGATTTCCTCGCTCTAGTGTTTAAAAATGTAGATATTTACTCAAAATTCGTAATATAATATACACTATCGAACCCGTGAACAGATTGTGCTATAATTACAAACAATATTTTTTACTCACGCCTATAAATTTTATAATTTTATTTCTAAAGAATTAACGTCTTCATTTGTACATCTGTACCAATAAAAAATTTCTATATGGGGCTTCCAAGGGTCAACCCTTTGTATTAAAATTTTGACTTCCGGTTAAAATATTCGACATTTTATTAGGGGATGCACATCTTATGGTTATAGCATTGCTATTAAATTTCTCTTTTATAAATTTCGACCATTAAAATATGTAATTATTGACTATTGGGTATAAAATGAACAAGATAAATCATTGCTGTAACAGAGAATGTAGGGAATGCCAGACCACACCGTGGTTCGGATTCCACGTTAAACTGTAAGTCCTCCATTTCATCTCTCAATCACCCTACCATTACACATTAGCGTAGGTGCGTATAACCCGAACGGGTAGTAAGACATAATAATAATAATTGCTGTAACAGAGGTGGATCCAGGAATGGAGCGTGGGGGGAGTGCGCCCCCCTTCAAGAAATTAAACCAATAAAATCAATGTTAAAGTCATTACTAGTTTTATTGTCATGTAATACTATCTCACTAACAAGATTTAATTTTTTTAATTGTTATTGGTAACATTATTAAATGATTAATATACGTCAATTATTATTAATACTTAAAACAATCACATTAGGCATTAAAATGGTGAAAATGGGCATTAATGAAACCACCCAAATTTAAGTTGCGTGCATCTCACCTTGTTACACAAATATTTTTAGTGTGATTACATTTATTTGATCATTTTTATTATTACTATTTCAATGATTAATAATAAATAAAGATCTTTAAAACAATTTATTTTTAAATAACGTGCTTTAAACAAAATCTTTGAATAATATCACACCCAAAACGTGTTAATTGTTATAATGTTTAAACTTATTTCCCTGTTAATAATCACTAAATATGTTCTTATTATTTGCTTTTAATAAATTTCAATACTAATCGCAAATTTCATGTTATACCATTCATTAGAGGATTATTCTCAAATTTAGCGTTACACTGAAAAATTACTCAAAGATTTCCTCTCAAAACTTGAAATATTTTTATGTCAAAATTTCTTGAAGCCCCCACCCCCCGACTAGATCCCGATGGGAGCACCCACGTTCCTCCCGCCTCTCGAAAATCCTGGATTCAACCCTGTGCTGTACAAACACTTAACCTAAGAGGTTAAAGGAAAAACATCAACTTCTTGAGAGACTTAGTTATTTGCTTACTCTATGACATTGGAGAATGATTGCGTTTGAACTTGAGTATCTATTCACAACTAAAGCTCACAAAATTATATTGATATGTTTGTCAATATATCAGAAACTATTGGTTTTATAAAAATATAATTCAAATGAAAGTTTTTTACTTTTAATAGTACTAAAATTGTACAGTGATAAGTTATTTAGTATCTCAAATAGTTGCGGGGATATAAAACATTTTTGCTTCTGTTAAGAACCCTAAAATCATTTTCATGGGAAAATGAAAAAAAGCCATTTTCTTTATAACGCGTAGGTGCGAACTTTAATCAAAATCGTTATAACCCATTCTGAGAAAATGGAATTTTTCTCAATTAGAATTTACGCTTCAGACCGGAATCGTTAAAGTCATTTTGACGAAAAATTGAGGCTATCCATTAATTTGTAATATTGGTCAAAGTTTGGAAATGAAATTTAATCAAAATAATCGACTTCCAGTTTAAATTTATTAGAGTAATAGTCTTTATTTTATTTTATTTTATTTTATGTAATATGTAGCCCACTTATCAAACTGCACCAGCATGTAGATTCAATTTAAATGTATAATAGCCATTAAATATAACTCTATTTTGATATACTTTTGTATTTTATTTGAACCCTAAGCACTTGTTGTAAACATTGGTTATGTTGTTGTACCAGGGCCATAATTTTGATGACCTAAAATGTGTCGAAATTTATCCATAAAATGACACTAACAATTTCAAAAAAATACTTTAACTTAACAAAAAGATCCCAAAAAGTAAATGCAAACTCTATGAATGCACAAGAATAAATCAAACCTGCACTTTATAAGTGGAAACTAAGAGGTTAGTAATGCAAAACCCCAATCAAACTTGCATTCCGTTAAAATCTAACCTTGATTTATAATTTTTTTCGTGTGGGCATTTTTCCATGTGGGCATGTTTCATTTGGGCATTTTTTGTGTGAGCATTTTTTGTGTGAGCATTTTTCATGTCGGCATTTTCCTTGTGGGCATTTTTCCGTGTGAGCAATTTTCCCTGTGGACATTTTTAATTGTGAGAATTTTTCCGTGTGAGTTTTTTTCCTGAGAGTATTTATGACCATGGGGTTTTTTCTGTGCGGAATTTTCATATGCGCTTTTTCCCGGTTACCTTGTAATAATAGCCACCAAAATACAAAAATAAACTCAAATAGGAAATCAATAATGTATCAATCTTTTCTAAAAAATCCTTATATTTGTAAAAAAAAAAAAGGATATTGAATGAAAAATTAAAGCTAAATCGAGTGCTGTACCGTCCTTAAAATTAAATAATGAAATCCGTTAATGTTACGAAGAAAATAAATGAAAAAGCATTTCAATCGCTATCAGCTAGGCGCAAAGTAGACTCGATTAACAAAAGAGTGCAGAATGTTAGGGTTCAATCTATTAATGGAAATCATACTAAATATTTCATAAATGAATTGATGCTTAGAAATTAATTGCAGCAAAATGAAAGCAGCAGAAGCTAGTAGATGCTATCGGTACTGCCAACATTGTCTGAAAGTCATTTTTGTCAGCATTTTTGTAAATAATTATTATTTGCTAAGTATTCCTATAATTATCAATAATAAAATACTATCAATCACTTTTAACAATACTTCCCTAAGAATTACAGTAGAATTGTATTTTCCATAATCAAATTTAAGAAAAAGTTGTCTAATAAATCAATCCTAGTTTTTCTTTTAACTCTTGTGGTGAAGACAAACAAATGTTTGTGAAATAATATAATGTTTAAATTTTGTAAACACAAGTATTATTACAATTAGCCATTTCGTCATTCACTCGCCAAAAAGGTCGCGTACGTCACAAACTGACAGCTGTAGCTTCTATTAAGAGGCCATATTTGTTTTTTCATCTAACGCCACTTTTAAAGATCTTTTGCTTTTAATAATTAATTAAATTTAATACAAGAGTTGAATTCAATATAAAAATATAAATATACAACCAATGAATATTGAAACTTTGATGTTTAACAAATATAGTGTAACAAATGTGAGTATGGAAGACTTAGATAAATATGACTAGATTGAATTCTTATCAGAAGAATTCAATATTAAAAAATATAAACTTCAATTTATAATTTATTCTCCAATCTTTAACAAATTAGCAACCATAATTTTATCAATTTACATGTTTCTTACTCATCTATTGACTTAAACTATTATGTTTTAATTTATTATTTTTAATATGTTATCTGTTATATGTATTTTATGTAAGATAGTCTTACTTTTATAATGTCATAATAGTTTTATTTTTATTTTATCTTCAATCTAGTCATATTTATCTAAGTCTTCCATACTCACATTTGTTACACTATATTTGTTAAACATCAAAGTTTCAATATTCATTGGTTGTATATTTATATTTTTATATTGAATTCAACTCTTGTATTGATAATTCGTTTCCTTACTACATTACACCATGTTTTTCATAATTTGATTTAAACAACAAACGTAAACTTCAAAACTGCCTCTGTGCATATAATGTTGCACGAAAGGAGGAATAAGTCTAAACGCACCTATACATACATACATATATACGTACATACATACATACATACATACATACATACATACATACATACATACATACATACATACATACATACATACATACATACATACATACATACATACATACATACATACATACATACATACATACATACATACATACAACAAACATACATACATACATACATACATACATACATACATACATACATACATACATACATACATCATACATACATACATACATACATGCATACGTGCATACATACATTCATACATACATACATACGTGCGTACATACATATACATACGTGCGTACATACATACATACATACATACATACATACATACATACGTACTACATACATACATACATACATACATACATACATACATACGTGCGTACATACATACATACATACATACATACATACATACATACATACGTGCGCACATACATACATACATACATACATACATACATACATACATACATATATACATACATACATACATACATACATACATACATACATACATACATACGTACGTACATACATACATACATGCACACATACACACATACACACATACGTACATACATGCATACGTACATACGTTCATACATACATACATACATACATACATACATACATACATACATACATACATACATACGACTAAATTACAAAATGTAAAACAAATTATAATTATTGAATTTAAAATAAAAATATTTTGGACTTTTACACTTATTGGTATTCAAATTCAATAGTTTTCTCTATTTTAAAGTACTTATAATCCATCTGCATGAGTTATAGATCAGTTAATCAGGTAAGCCGATGCAATCTTTATAGTATAAATTTTAAAATAACTTCCTTAACCATATGTTAGTTTCACAATTATTTCTCGATGAAATGTAATCTTGCATGAACCTGAGCTTAAATGCAATGTTATTCCTCAGTGTGTTCTTGAAAAAAAAAAAAACAGAATTGCAATTGTACGATAATATATAGACCAACTATGTGTGCAATGTATTTACATAAAGCAATAGAAGTCTTGGAAGAAACCAGAATATCAAATTTGTATCACGGGTATTTTTATGGCATTTGTCCATGTTCATTGTGTAATTAATGTGTTTTGCTCAGCTTTACTCTTGAGGGGCTAATAGATCACTAGACCAGAGAAAGAATTAAAAACAAGACGGCCTTCTCTGTGGAAAACCAGACCAACATTCTTAGTATATTCTGAAACCTACCTGACCTACACCAATATAAATTGTCATAGCCATCTGTATTGTTTCTTTTAAAGAAAAAAAAAGTGTTTTGAATAGTATTTACAAGGTTGCTTCAGTTTATAGCTCTCCGGAGACTTCCTAGAAACCAAATATAAAATAAGTTTGACTGAAATCTTTTTTATTGATACCTTAAACTCTATATCAGTGGTTTTCAGGTTTTTTTTTTATCACCCACGTGACTTTATCATTTTCATGTTCAATACCTTCGCAACACACACATACACAACTAAAATGAGGTCTCTTTCCCGTTTTCCATATGGTCTTATCAAAATAGATATCCATAAATTAAATACGTCAATATAAATTATTTTAAAAAATGACCCTTGGACACGAAAACCTAGCCATGCCCTAGGTTCTATTTCCACGTCCAGGTGTAATTTTTCAACTAGTTTAAATTAATTGAAATCTGTTCAACTACTTAAGGCCACAACAGTACAACATCTATTTCCACTTTCTGTGGATAAATACATTAAAAGCTAGTGTTAAAACAATGACTAAAAGTTAGCATGTGCTAATTATCTTCTAGAAGATCTTTACTTGTTTTATTTAAGTGTGAAAAGTTTGTCACAAAGAGTGTTTGACATGGCAATTAAAAATGTATATTTATTTTGAGGGTAAAAACTCACTCATGGGTAGTTTAGTAATTAATTATTTTTGAAAATCTTGAAATATTTTACAAATGGCTCTAATGATTTGTTTCAAATAAGTATTTTGGGAGTGTTTGACACGATAATTAACACTGTATATTTATTTTGACGGTAAAAACTCATTTATTGGTAATTTACTGATGGCTAATTTTTCAAAAACTAAAATATTTTGAAAATTCGCCTATTTAGTTCCAAATTGGTATTTATGGTTTGTTTGACATGAATAATAACCCTATATACTTGGCTTTGGGTAAAAATTCCATAAAGGTTCGTTCATTTATGAGTGGTTTTTGAAAATCCAAATAATTTGACAATATATCATACCGATTTTGTTTATAGTATATAGCTGGGAATGTTTGACAATAACATGAGAAATAAAGCTGTATACTTATTTTTGGGGAAGAAATTCGGCTATGGTTAGTTTACTGATGACTGTTTTTTTTAACTTGAACATTAAAAAAAGAATTGTTCGATTTGGTTCAAAATGGGTACCTTATTGTAAGTTGTTTGTGTTATAAATAGGTGTGTAGAATTTTTTAAATCATTTAATAGTGGTTAATTAATTAATGGCTGATTTTTGTAAAATCAAATTTAAATAGCTCTAATTATTTGTACAAAAATTGGTATCGGGAGACTATTTTACAAATCAATAATAATGTATATTTATTTTTCTAAAATAAATTAATTTAAACATAGTTTACTTTAAAAAAAGTATTTTTTTAATTGACCTCAAGATTGTATTAAAAATGGGAATCTGTAAATAGTTTTTCATGATAAATAAGAAAACGTTTTAATTTTTACAAATAATTAGTAATTTTAGGATCGCTTACAAATAATTTATTTTTGAAAATTTGAAATTTGTTAGAAATATTTTTAGCAATTTGGTTTAAAATTTTTAAATAATGATTGATTATCGTGATTAAAGAAATGATCCTTTCGTTTTAAAAATAAAAAATAAATATGGGTAGTTTAGTCAAATCTTATTTTTGAAAATTATCTCCGAAGCTATAATAAACCATATGAAAAAGTTTGTGTGATTGTGCTATATCATTTATTTTTTGTATATGGTACATGTTAAGCATGTTTAGATTAACCGCCATTCATACCAATATACAATATAATTTCGATAATTCAAGGTTCAGTCTACTTTGTCCAGAGAACGATGAGTGATTCATGGTAACGCGGAAAAACAACGATCACAACTAAATTAGTCATTTTTTTTCGTATTTTAAAAATACACATATATTGTTTATACTGATGACATTTTTTTACTATGTAACTTAAAAATATATATTATATATGCTAACTTCTGCACTTTAATACAAGCTATTATTTTATTTTTACGTATATTCAGTATATACAACAAGAGATTCCTGACTAACCAGCAAGTTGAGTTTGGAACTGAGGAAGAATCTGATGAAATGCTACATTTGGAGCATCGCTCTATTTGGAGCAGAAACTTGAACTATAGGAAGATGGAAAGGAAATAACTGGAGAGCTTTGAAATGTGGTGCTGGAGAAGACTTGAGAAGATCAGGTGGACACACAAGGTGACAAATGAAAAAATCCTAAGAAGAGTGGGTGAGAAGAGATCCATGTTGGATGTGATTCTTTGGTACAAATCAAACTGGATCAGACATATCCTTAGGAAGAACTAACTGTCTTCTTAACTACGTCATCGAAGGAAAGGTTGAGGGAAAGAGAAGCTTAGGAAGAAGGAGAATTCCAATACTAGATGACTTGAAGGAAAGAAGAAAATTCTGGGAGCTGAAAGAGGAGGCAGAGGACAGGGTGCATTGAAGATCTAAGTTTAACTGACAAAAGGAATGAACCTGTCGTAAGACAAAACAAATAATAATAATAATAATAATAATAATAATAATAATAATAATAATAATAGTCCATGTGATTCAAGTTTTCGATAATTTGAGATGAACAAGGTCCCGTTCATCTTGAACTATCAAAATTATATTGTAGTGTAAAATTAAACATACGTTTTTAAATTAAAACAGTAAATTTTCACACCGTTCTCTGTAAATAGTAAGATATTGCTAGGTCCCATAGCCTCATTGAAAGCAGTGTTGCACTATGGTCTGTACAAGATGGCCATGGCGAAACCCCGATTACAAACCCCTCCCCAGTCACCAGTGAACCTGGCAAGTGGCAATCCAGTCTCTTGCGAGCATGGTACCTTAGACTGCGTGACCATTTGGGAACGTATATATATATATATATATATATATATATATATATAAATCAACAACCCTAAGGTTGCTTTGATGTGATTTCTACCGGTGATGGGCATGGTCTCAGCCCTGCGGCTGTTTCGAGCTTCCCGCATAATCTGGTAAAAACTCCATGTACTAAGGGAGAGTTCAGTTTCCTTTCACACTGAAATTTTATGAGTGAAAGGGAAAGGACCCACCAATTTTGGCATGAACAGTATTTTAACATACCACACTCGACATGAGACTGACTGCTTTATATCCCATCCGAAGGAAGTTGTGCTACGGAATTTTATCGCTCAAAATTGTGTTGTTGACCTAAGCTGGGATTGAACCCACGAACATTGAGACTTGAGGTGAGCACTTTGCCCCAAGACCCCCGAGGACGGACCCATATTTATGTAGTACTATATATTATTTTTGAGAAGCAGATATGTTGGGTACATTGTGACCAGTTTATAATGTTGACTTCTGTCAAAGCTAACATCGTCAAAATATTGTATTTCAGACACTGACACTTTGGTTCGGATCCCTAACGGTCAAGGATTAAGTAGGCCTATTCGCACGGATCTAAATCGGGTGAACCACGAGCTATTCAGGTTTCACTAAAGGGCAGAGACAGTCACTAACGACCTGGATTGAGTTAAAGTGACCCTTCAAAAATCACACGATGAGGTAGAAGGCGCTGCTTTACGTAGAGAGCACCCACGTCAAGTATCTTAGAACCATTACCAAGTGTTCTTAAAATACAATAATGGATAGTAGAAAGCTTATATTTAAACACACTTGTTATGATTCAACTCAAATCACGAGACAACCAATAAACTTGATGTGTTAATAACCTACCTTATAAATAAGATCTTGTGGTGGTTTATTAAAGCAGATATTTGAGGTGCGGCAGAAATTATGGATTAAGTTTCGCAGACAACTTTCATGACGTCACTAAATAACAGCCATTACTCAAGTGCGAGCGGGAACTACCCCGGGAGGGAAGTTTGATGGAGAGAAAATCTGTCCACGTGTTTCACGATGTAGACTTGACGTAAAGCAAGGACTGGAAAATGCAATGTCAAAATCTTCTTTTCATGAATAAAATAATCTTATTATGCTCAAAAGACAAATACCCTTATCGGTTGGCAAGATAATTTTGTCTGTTTTGACAGGGATGAGGAGGTTGAGGCTACATCCGGGTTGGCTCTGTTGATAGTGGGATGTTTTTCCTAATTGGTTCACACTCACCCGCCATGAAAATGTTTTAAAATGTTACTATCACCATTTATAATCCAATAGTGCAGTTAAATTTGGATAGCGTAATAAAAAGACAATCACTTAATAAAATAGAAGAGTAATCCTTTAGTACAGCATATTAGCCCACAGTTTATTAAAATATCACCAAATAAAGCCAATTGTTTCCACAATATGTGATGATCTTTCTTACTCAATATTTTTCTCTCTATTTCCTCTCATGTTTTATATTCTCCAAGGAATCTTGCTAATGATCGCACTCGACCATCGCCCACATCCCAGACGAATCATGTATCATTGTGTCTCCCAGTACTATTCCCATACTCAAGATGTTTCTTATTCAGACGATGTGAAACCATAAATAACCTCGCAAGGAACGTACCTTGACGCCTACCTCAATGAGAACACTTAAACCAAATAACTACTAAATATGTTTGCGTCTATATTTAAAATCGCTGATAACCAAAAAAGGCATTATGAAAATTTAACCTATTTTAAACTTCGTAGTAATAAAGTTAATGTGAGGAAGAACTGTGTTTTCGTTATAAATCACGTACCATTGACTCTATTTTTCAGATTCAACTGAGGTCATAGCTCACAGGATTTTTTGGGTTATTTACACTCCTCACTTTGAATCGGGATGCAGTAGATTGATACTTTACTTTGTGTTTTCTCTTTCTTTGTTTTATTCACCAGTTTCCTTACAAATCAATTCGAGTACATTTCCCTATATTCACAGTCACGGTAAATGATAATCATATTATTTTCTTAAATTAGGTAGCTAAATTCATTTAAAGGCAGGTTTAAAATTGTACACGGGATGTCATATTGGGTTGCAGTGGCTACTTTTATAATCAATAAAATTGAGTGCCATCTCATCTAGAACCAAACATAGAGTATTTTTCTAGGTCGTAAAAGTTTAAATGGCGAAAACGTTTTCTATTTCAAAGCCAATCACTCACAAAGTTTGTGTCGACATTAGACCTGATTTACACGATGAAGCTACTCTACTGAAGTTTATATAGTGTTCATGCTTCAAATCTTCTTTCAAGAAGGAGACTTAAAGATAAAAATCACAGCTCTTCACCAGAGTTTCCCATTGAGCTTTTGCCCCGATCAAGTGGCTCCGAATTCAGTGGGATGTGTAGCTGAGGGGAGTTTCTCTCGTTTACCAATACTCGATGTGTACTAATTTTTTCAAACACCGCATCTAATTACCCATTCAGGTTGTACGCTTATGTACTAATTACGCTAATGTGTTAGGAATGAGGAAGGCTGAATTTAGAGAAAGTTGACCTGCATTTCCGTGGAGGATGAGTAGAAAACAATTTTGGGAAAACCATCCTCACTAACCCCGACCTGAATTCGAATCCCGATCTCCCTGTTATTTCAATATTGTCTAACACGATAGTGACGCCTAAGACCATGTGGCCACCAAAGCAGTTTTATTGAGGATTTTTTTTTTAGAACGTTTTACTTCACGTTCGAGTTATACTCCTATCTACTAATCACACTTATATGTTAAGGATTATGAAGGTTTTTAGAGGAAGTGCACCGCATTTGCGTGTATAGAGTGTAAAAACATTGAGAAAAACCACCTTTAGTACACTCGACCGGGATAGAACCCTGATCTCCCTATATGGCAGTTTAGTCTATTGCGAGAGTAGCGTCTTAGACGATGCTGACACCGAAGTGGTTTCTTGAGCGTAAATATGAATCCTGTAAGTGATATGAGTGATTAGCTAGAAACGCCCTTTTCACGTTGTAAAGATAAGCTGACATATATTACATTTAAATTTTTGAAACAAAGAAAAATACCACTTGACTATGAGTGTATATACTTTTTTTTTAATATTTTAATGGAAGGATAGAATACTTTAATTAACTTTAATAATAAACAGTACTTAACTTCTTACGGAACGTGGTGGAACGGCGTTCCGTTAGGCCCTACCTCTATTAAGGCAAACACGAAATTCATCCAAACACAAACATATTATGGTGAATTTTAAAACATTTTCTTCTGTGACTTAAAACACGTATTTTGAAGCTTATATTTTTTTTAAAAAATTGGGGAGGGGGGGGGAAAGACCCCCTGATAGTGTTCCGGTACCTAAAATTTTAGAAATCAATCACTGATCCACTGATAATAAGTTTTTTTTTTTCACCAATCTGATATTTTTATATTGTAAAACCTCACGCTCCATTCGGCTCTATATTTGCAACAAACACTCACCCCCGGCCCCTCATCAAATATCCTTTAAGGTCATACAATTTAAAAAAAAGTTGCTTAAGCCTATCTGCCACAAACTCCCTCTTCTGTGTTCTTCCTGGTTTTCAATCCACAAGCCGTAACTGTTGGGTTGCTTACAGTGGCGTTGCCCAGATCCTGCGAGAAGGGATGAGAATGGGGTGTGATCCACTAATACTAGAAGTCAAATCTATATTCGTTTTACGCATATGTGCCTGCTTTTCGCGTCACCCATGGAAACAAAACATGGGATTTTTTTAAGAGCAAGATAAGAGGAAGAACAAAAACAGTGTGATAAATTCAGCAGAGGGAAAAGGCTCCCTCCTTGCTTTTAAATAAAATATCTTATTTTAAGGAGAAAATTTATTATTTTTTTAGTTATTTTTTATTTGTCATTTTGTTTAAATTTTATTAGGCTATCCCCAAAGTAACTCATTATATATATAGCTGCTATATTGAGCATATTTTAATACATATCAATAAAGAAAGAGATTTGTTTTCTAGTAAATAACCTATCTCATTCAAACCTGGACCCTAATTATTACGCCAGGCAGTTTTAAACATGGTAATAAATAATTATTAATACGTTTGGACCTGTAGTTGCATTACCATGAAAATAACCTTATATGACAGTTCAAGAATTACTAAATTACTTTTATGTATTCATGCGCCAATACATGTACAGTACACTTCAAATTTGAAGTTTAAGATATGTTGTTAATAGTGATAGCCGTAAGATTAAATGAATATGCATTTTTTTTAGATGTTGGCTATATTACAGCTATTTGTATATATTCTAAATGTCTCTCCACATAGCGATCCGCCTATTACATGTAATTACGTATAAATGATCACGTATTTTTCTAAGACAACTTGAGTCTGGTTTATTTAAATGATAAAAGTCCACTTAACCTCAACCCACTTGACAAACTGAATCTCACCATTTTACATGAATACAGTCTCAACTCTCAAGAGTAAAATATATGTTGACGAGCCTACCTTACACAATTTTTTTTATAATCACCCCATAACCATTTACACTTCTTATAACAGTAAACAAATGGTATTGGGAGTCGAAGTGTTTTTTTAGAAATAAATTATTAGTGTCATAATTTTTTAGGTTAAAAAATTTAAAATATACAAGAAACTTGATCGCGTTTGCAACGAAAAAATAACCGGTCAATTCTGCGATTAGCTGTCTATGATGGCGGTTCATGTGACATAATTAATTTAGTCAACATGAAATGAGTAGGTTTAGGCGGGTGTTTAGCATTCCTGACTGAATTGAGTTGATGACTCTATTCTCAGTTCATGCACTCGGTGGAGTGGCGAGAAGTGTTGCAAGGGTAAGCGAATTTGTTCTCATCACGTGTTAGAACATTCACTGGCTAGGCATAAACGGAAAATGCATTCTCGTGTGAGGTGTGTTGAGCAGTATATGTAATATTGGTCAAATGGGAGACTAAATGGGCAATTATAAATCAGAGTTACAGTCCAAACAATATCCACGTACCCTGGCAACACTCCGTGGCACGACACTGCATGCCTTAGAGTCTTCTTTCCAGGAAAAATTTAATGTAAAACTAATAGATTCATTACTTAAAAAAATTCATTTAAGTCAACACCGAATATACTGACACATTAAGTACTGTAATTAGAGCAGCCAGAGTTGGCTCAGAGTCAGTGATACCAACTGAGTTTTCTGCGTTGTTCACATCTTAATACCTTCCCGGCGATTCGCATATTCATACTAATGAGGTAGGGAGGACCTATATCAAATTTTAGAGGAAATAAACCACCCTTGTGTGTAGGAGGAGGGAGGGAATATTTAGTGGAGAAACTTCAAAACACCCAGCAGGCACTCTAACTGGAAAACGAGATTAAATGAGACTTACGCCTTAATCTGCGTGCCCCCTGGTGTAGCTGGTTTGCTTTTAATCTAGGCCGGGTAAACTTTGTGGATGGCTTCCCACGCAGTGAGAGATATTTAATGTAGCTAACCCATTTTCTCCAAGTAAAGAGGGTTTGTCACACCTAAGAATCTACTTTCCACATACTATACATTTTGAATATCCCGAACTGTCAACAAGACGCGTATCAATAAATATAATTTTTAAAGTATTTTAGTATTTTAGTGAAAGTATGATGGTTATTAGTCACTTAAACCAAGTAATCTAAAACCCATCAACGTAGTTAAATAGGTAGAACCACATGTCCTAGGGACATCGATTTCAAATAGCATTGGAAATTATACAAGCTACGTAAACATTATGTTAACACTTAAATGGAAAAACATTTATTGTAATTCAATCAACATTTATTGTATTGTATTTGGGTATTGTGGAATATTATGTATGCACGAGCTCAATTTGCTGTCCATTGTTATAAACACACAATAGGGAACAATTGAGAATAGTATTTAACGCCCTACCGCAGAAATCTCCAGGAATAGATGTTATCACATTCGTAAGTTTTCCTAGAGTTCATTTATATTCCGAACTTTCATGCTGTACACATTCTCTTTCATCACACCTCACAGCCACAAGTCGTCAGATCATGGGAGTACGGAGGTCATTGCAAAGGCCCATATCTTCCTAACCATCTTTATGGAAATATGTTATCTATGAAATAACTAACACTTCGTCCAAAATGCATAGCTGCACCGTCCTGTTGAAAATATCTTGCGAGTGTATTCTCATTGGAAGTTCATCGATGGCATAGAACTGCAACATAAGCAAACTTGATTGGAATTCACTGCTGAGTATCAAAAAAAGTAAGATCCACCAGCAAAGTAATGTATACCAGCATCGTTAACAGCACACCATAAAATCACCTTTATGGAGGCAAGTTCGGGCTCACGAATTGTTAGTGGATTTCCAGTCTCCAAAAGATTGTGTTGAGTCGCTTTACATGACAGCTAATGTGAAAAGTGGCTTCATTAATGAACGCCATCAGATACCCAAAGTCTGGTTAGATGTTTGCAAATTTCAGCTAAAATCTGGCAACATATCACACAAGCCTGTTTTTTTTACCTTTTGTCAATACTTGGACGAGTCGGATATGGTACGTGCACATTCCGAGCTCCTGCTTTAAAATCTACCGCACAGTTTTCTGTAAAATCCTGGTTTACAAACTACATCATTCGATGGACTTTCCTGGACTAATCAGAATTGGTTGCTAAACAACAACAATGTTCATTTCACTTCTGCCTTTCTGGGACATCCGGCATTACATTTGTAGCTGTCCGCAATTGAGCCATTCCGAACAAACTGGTCGTTTATACTATAAATAGTTAAATGGCTTAGTGGGACTAGTTAAAGTAATTGTTCTTGTAACTTCTTGCAGACTACGGTTGCAGAACAAAACACTTCTTTCAAGCTTGCCACAACTCTTCTTTCATCTAGCGTTAATGTTTTTTCCATATATCAGAAAAAATTAAAAAACTAATTTAAATGTTCATTCCATATTAATGTGTTAACATAATTTTGACATATATATTATTTAAATACCGGTCTATCCTAATATAAAATTAGTAAATAGCTATAAGATGCTCAGGATGAATGTGGCGAGCTAAGCGTGAAGGATAAAAATAATTTATAGAACTGATGTATTAACAAATTACACTACCTGATTTTTACCACCAGACATATTTTGGCTTTTATTAGTTCATTTTTGTATGTAGATCTCGGAAATGACAATAAAAAGGTCAAATAACATCACAATTGTTGTATATTTAGGTGTATGTGTTATATCTTATTACGTTTTAGTGAAGGAAATATGACCCTGATTTATCATATGGTCTGCAGTGTAGCTGTTGTTGCATGCAAACATAATAAACTCGTAGTAAAACAAGACACTGATCAGATTTATAACCAAATATTTTTCGCATTTTCATTTTCAGGATCTAGAGAATATCATTGTTGTGTTGCGTATATTTTCACACTTAGCTCTTTAAGGTACGGAGAGACAGCGGGAGCGGTTGATCTGTGTTTATTTGTAGAGTATTTTTATCTACTAATTTGCCTACCATTGTATTGTTATTGTGCCGAATCAAGGGAGTGTCTTCATTTCTGTTACGTGTTTAATAAATAGGCTTACAACAAGAATTATATGAAAGTAAATCCTTAGTATTACTAAAGTGCATTGTATAACTCTATTATGGGCTAACGCCAAGATTTTTTTTATCTTACAAATCCAGTAGGTCTTATTACGAATATGAATTTAAAGCATTAAGGAAACAAAAAAGAAGAATTGGTAAACAAATTAACGGAAATATTAAAACCATAGAAATAGTCATCTTACTATGTTGTCTATTGAAAGTGAATACTATGTGCATCACCACTCGATCATCCCTAAACTCTTACATAAAACCTGTATTTTGTGAGCCCGCAAACAAGATATACCAACTGGGTTGCCACCGTTAACGATGATAGTGCCATGAGGTCAGCACAACAAGCTCTCCAGCCATTAATCTAAGTTTTCTAGACCGGAGTCACTACTTCTTTATTCTTGTAGCTCCTCATTTATCCTCACGAGGCTGAGTTTGACCCTTTCCAGACCCAATGATTCACAGAAAGATCTGGAAATGTCGGGGATTGCATTCGAATAATTTAGGTCTTTGAGGGATGCGATTGATTAATGCTAAAAAAAACTAGTAACAAGCAAATGTAATATGTAAGCCTGTACAACGCATTATTCGTATTATAGAGCTAAGTTAATGGTAAAAGAATGAAGATGGCTTAAACGAGAGAAAATATACCCACACTTGACTGGAGGGAGAGTGGTAAACCATTTAAGAATTCTAGCCCTAACCTTCACGCCACCGGCAAACCAGACTATACGCGCTTGAAGTTTAAAGAAACCTGGACGTGAATCATTTGCTTAGGTGGAAAAATATTCCCGCCCAAGTCATCTTAATCCATGTGCCAACCTGTGTTGATTTTATTAATATTAATTTTTAAATTAGTTGGAATAGACTTGTTCAATTAAGTTTCAAAATATTAACAGAGTAGTCAACTGATTTAAAGTGCAAACATAACACGGTGATTGAAAACCAAAATAAGAAATTTAAGATCAATATAGTTGAAAATAGTTTTAACAAAAAAGGTAATCATTTATTTTTAACATACGATTTAGGTAAAACATTTAATGTAACAACATATACTATGGTATTTTTAGGTTGGTGTTGGCCAAATGTACTGTACTTAGCAGCACAGAATTATTTTTGGATTATGTCCTGTTGTCATAAGAAATAGTGGTAGTACACCCCCTAATTACTGGTTTTACTCAGAAAGTTCTTTTCTCTACCAGAATACTATTGTTTAATAGGATTTTGTTAGGAAAGAGAATTTTCAGAACTGACTCCCTACAAGAATCAGTTTGTACCTGCGTTTTACTTTTTTGATATTCACGTCCCTCGAATATGTTTCTTGATTTATTTGTTCCTAGAGCTGTTTTGGTTTTAATACACTTATAATTAGAACTTTTGTAATGAAATATTAGTTTGAAGTGATTATCAACCAACATCCTAAATTTATTTATAATCAATAATAAAAGTCAAAGAAAATGTTTAAATTAAAATTTATTTTTTTGTCTGTACGAACTGAGTTTTTCTTGACATTAATATTTGTTTCTTGAAATTGACGATTAAACTAAGATTTTTTTTAAAGATATTATTTGACTATATGTAACAAAATATTGTCTCGAATTATCAATGTTGTTTCGACTTTTTTCTCTCACTCTCGCTATTATTTTTCTTCTAGCTACTTTAATTTCTCTTTCTTATTTTTTAAATCACATACATGTCAAATTTAATTTCTTTTATGATCTGCTTTTTCTAAAAATTGGGTGTGTGCTATATGTAACGCGCGTGAGAAGTTATACTTCTTTGGCATCATTAAATAAACTAAAATAATCTTAGATTGATGAATAAGACTTATTGTAGAGAATTAGATATTAGAAATTAATAATAAATATTTAAAATTGAAAATTAATAATTAATAATAATATTAATATTAATATAATTATATATAAAATTATTAAAAATAAAATTTAGGAAATAATAAATATATATGACATAATGTGTACTAAATATTATAAGATTCTTAATTTTAAATTTAATTTTTTATTATTGATTATTTAATATTTTAAAAGTAAATGAATAAATTTAATAATAAATTCAAAAATTGAGTTTGTTTATTCATTTTTTAAATATTTATTATTTTCTTAATTTAATATTCACTTTTCATTTTTATCAAAAAGTTTTCATTAAATTTGTTCATTTATTTTTATAAATATTTATTATTTATTCAATTTAATAATAAATATTAAAAATTAATATTTTTATTTGATGTTCGATTAAAATTTTTATCACACATTTTTTATTAAATGTTTTATTAATTCTATTTCTTTATTTTGTAAATATTAAATAACCAATAATAAATATTTAACAATAATAATTTAATAATATTTAGTATTAATTATGTTAAATAATAATATTTTAATTTATATCAATAAATAATACATACGGATAGTTAACCTCAATTATATTGGAGCACTTGAAAAAGTCTATAAGCACAATTTTTTTCACTAATATTTACGAATAGTAAATAATATTAATCAAAATATTCAATTTAAATCACTACTGAATATGATTTATTAGCACGTATATAATTTCGCACTTGTATTAAACTAAAACACGTGTTGTGAATGTAGAAACTAGACACATGTGGATAAATATTATATATATGAAAACAGTGATCAGAGGCGACGAGCGTACCAACATGCGCGACTAACAGAGGTTCTATTTCTATTTTATTGGTAACTTTTTTTTTTCGAGACTTAATGAGCGGTTTAGCTTCAACCTGTTACTTTTGTGTTACAGTGATGCGCGCGCATCTTAAAATTTCACTCTCATCATTTTTTCATAACGCGCCTAAAGAAGTATAACTTCAAAAAAAAAATTATCACCATAGCTTTAGATGATGTTAGTCGTTTTACCTTCGCTTGAACTGAGCAAACCTGGAAAACATGCTTTAAGTTTTGAAACCCTTTGTATCTATAATGCTCATAAAGACAAAGTGGTAGTAAAAATAATAAACATAAACTCTATCTGGTATACACAATCGTTAAGGCAGGTGAGACACTGACATGACACCCCGGTACAAATTATATAGTCACGACATTCCTCCATGAATGTCTGCAAACTGATGCTGATGCTGATGCTAGTATGATTCAATTTACATAGAAAGGGACTTTTTTATAGTAAAAACATTTTCATGTGGCTAACATAGATAACTTTTTTAGTGTTACTACCCGCCTTGGTGGCATAGTTAGCTAACACGCTAGTTTTGTGTCGAACTATACTCCCGAGAACAGCGAGATTGAGGTTCGAATCTCACTCGGATGAACTGGGGTGGTTTTTCCTAAATGGTTTTCCACTCTCCCTTCACGAAAATGCGGGTTTCCTTCTTATATACTGAACCTTCCCAATTCCTAACCCATTAGCTTAATTAGTACTTAAGCGTACAACCCGAAAGGTTAGTAAGACGCGGTGCTAAGTATCATTATTATTATTATTATTTATTATTATTTAGTGTTATTTTAAAGGTATTGATTATATCTATCAAAAGTAACAGTGCAAGATAACACAACCTGACGTATATGTTAAAGTGGATCACGTAACCTTTTCAAACCCTCAAATAAAGCCCTTCCTATGAAAATAGGACTTTATTTGTGGCATTAAGAAAGGAACCATGAATCTGTTGAGTAAGGTCTACACAAGTGATTTTATTTTCATTATTTGTTATATATTTATTGGGAGTATTTAACATTAGATTTTATCTTTCAAATGATTACATCAGCACACGACTTACAAACTAAGCTAGCTTGGGAACAAACACAACGGTCAAGTCTTGAATCGTTAATTAATCACCTTTAAAGGGAACCCCCAATTTTAAGAGTAATAAACATTTCTACAGGGCCGAGAGTCGAATCCGGGAACCAACTTCATTTTAGAGACCATCGAGGAAATACCTATCGATTTTGTAATATTTTTATATAACATTTTTATTGACTTATCGATTTTTAAGCAAGTATTTTATATTAGAGCACTTTTTGTCACCTACTATGTGTCTATTTATTAATGTCAAATTAATCCGCTAATTCATATTGGCCAAACTGGAACAGACATGACCCCCTTATCTTTCTCATTTTCTCCAAGTAGTTTGGATTCTTTTGCAACGATACAACCAAGGGATTATTGACATGTTTGGCGTAGAAACTTACAAAGGAATTTGGCTACACATACAACTGTTGACATGACTTTACTTGAAATGATAAACAATAAATAAATATCCAGAATAAGAAAAGAGTGTCTAAAGTCAACAAAAAATTCCGAGAAAAATACAAAGTTGAAACCAATTTTGGCCAAACTTGGTAGGCATATTTATATATTCCTTCATTAGAACTTTATTCATACTTTCTTATTTCATTTCTGTACCCCGTATTAATGAAGCTAGTTAAAAAATAATAATTTGTAATTTATTATTAGGTAGCACATATTCTTAAATTACAACTATAAAATTTTCCACCTCCTAAAATGGTAATTAGATTCCTTTAATACCAATTTGGGATCTAGATAGAATCATGTATATGTGTAGTCAAGTCAAATAAGGTCAATTATTAGAATAGAATTTCAAGTATATTTAGTATACTTTTTTGTATAAATATTTATTCCTATAAAAATGCACTGATACACTATATGAAAATTTAAAAAAATCAATATTTATAAAATCAGCAATGCATTAAAATAGTGTGCATTTTAAGTAATTAAAATAATATGGAAGCGATTTTACTATCTTTGAGGGCATGGAACCTCGACTTCGATCTCTATAACATAATGTAATGTTCTTGAATTACGGGTCCCTACGTGGTGCGCCAATTATGTTGTTCTGATATTTTACTGCCGCGATGGACGCCAATTGAAGAATTATAATTAATAAACACTTATTATTTTGACATGTTTTTTATTTGAATCTGTTATTTAATAGAAAATAGATCATATCGTTGAAATATATACGCGGCCTACTGTATGAGCGCGGACAGGTGTTGCTGGACGCCAAGTGAGTTCTGTCAGTTCTGGACACCAACTGCCTTTACGTTGCACCATTCCTCGTATATATCCTTGCTCATGGAAGCTTCGAGAAGGTTTAGTTTAGAAAAACAAAATACAAGACAAAAACATCTCTGTGTTACTAGAAGGTTCTAGAGCCGGAAAATGACTCAAGTTACATTTTAAAATCTCTATTCGAACCTTCGAGAAGAGGAAGTTATTATTTGAAATATTATATGGTCAAAATGACTTGACTAATGTCACGTGCGTGACGTCATTGATCAGTGGCTTTTGCCTTCTTAGAAGAAGAAGTGCTTTAAGCGCCATTTAATATACTACATAATTTAAATAAAATTAAATACGTTTATAAAATTAGGACGATATTATTGTCAATGCTTTCACATACTTTTCAGGGGCAAATCAATTACATTACAATAACCACTATAAAATATTGAAGTTGAATCACAATCACTAGCAGCAATTTTCAAAGAATTTAATTTTTTTTGTTGGTTTTAATAAAATATTTTTAATATTTTATGTATCTATGTTTATATACACCTGTTGACCTCGGTGGGCTAGGGGTAAAGTGTTAACCAAAGGGCTCGATGGTCATGGGTTCGAATCCAGCGATAAAAATTCGTAGCACAATTTCCTTTGGAGGGTAAGTGAAGCAATCTGTTCATCTCGATTGTAGCATAAGAAAAACCAACCCTGGAAGGTGTTTGAAAATACATTTCATGGCGAGATGTGTAGCTCCTTTCGCTCTCGCTGTTAGAACTTCTCGTGTATCCCTACTGATGTAATAAGTCAGTTCAGTAAGTGCACGTAAAATACCTCAACTAAATAAGTATACACCTAGAATTGAGGGGCTCGGGATAGCAAAATGTTAAGCCACATTTTTTTCAAAAATGAGTTAGTGACACAGATAGTCGAGGAAACACTATGACTAGCAACTGTCCTAATAGTTTAACGTTAGCGCAAAAGATACCAGCACTATTCAGAAATCTTCTTCTTGCCCTAACTGCATCAGTTCACCTTTTGTGCTATACCATGGTAAGCAACACACCAAGATGGCTGGCGCGGGTGGCAGCAGTGAGTGTTTCTTGGAAAATTGATGATATTATTGAATCTAGCTCTTCATTGAATAGTGAAAGTGATTCACCTGTTGATGATAGTGACCAGTTGAGCATTATCAACAGAATATGGATGATTAATCAGATCCTTCTGAGGTAAGTCCTTTTAAAATATTTTGTGGCTTAACACTGTATATACATAATAAAAGTGGCATACTATTGGAATAGTAAATTGTTACTTTTTAATATGGTTTAAAGCTATTATTCAAATATTATTTGTAATACATTTTAAATGTGATGCATGTTTGACGATGTAAATGTTAAAAATGTATTTGATAGATTATTACACTGTGTTTATGGCTGGTGTGTGGCTTACTATTGTGTTGCCTCTATAATCATTATTTTATTTATGTTGCAGGATGTACCCAAAGTTATCAGAGGAACTCCAGTTACACCAGAAAAGTGTAGGGGATGTAAGCGGTGGTGTTCTTCGTGAACCTGACAATTCTGCGAAGAGTAAAATGAAACAGAAAAGGAATTTGGTTAGTTTATTGTAGTACAGCTGTTATGTTGTTTTATTTATTTACTAACTCTTGCAGATAAGATATACCTTTGATTAATCATTCCTTTAGTTGTTGTCTCTAATTTTATATGGCCAAGAATACATCATAACAAGACAAAGTGTAGAGTGCCAGCTAGACTGATGGGACTACCTTGCAACTGTCGAAATAAATGTCAACAAAAACTGAAAAAATCAGCAAAACAAATATTCAATAATTTATGAAATGTTGCAAATTTTGATATTCAAAATTCATACTTATTTTCTTCAATAAAAACAATACCCAAGAAGAGATCTTATCTTAAAAATAAAAAAAGTCAATCATCCAAGAAGGTAACTACCGAATACCAGGTGAAAGTGGATGGTATCGATATGCAAGTTTGTAAAACGGAGTTTTTGGTCATTCATATCCTGCAGAATTCTAGGGGAAGGGTTTAAAATATTGTGAAACAGATATCAAATGGCTTTACAGCAGTAAAACGAGATACTTAAGGGAAACATTCAAACATAAAAAGTAAAGTGTCCGAGACCATGTTGCAAACTGTACGTGATCATATTGAATACATTCCAACATACCAAAGTCATTACAGTCGCGAATCAAATCCATCCAAAGTTAATTATGATGTGGTATTTCAATTGCTTCCTTGTATCGTGACTATTACGTGCCATACTGCAAAGAGCAAGGCTTTGTACATGTTTCTGAAGACAAATACAGACTTGTACTTTGCTCAAAGTATAACATTGGTTTTAAAGTGCCACACTTCGGATGCATGTAAAACATGTGACACATTGCACATTCAGATTGGAGCGTGTAAATTACCAGACGATCAAGAGAAACATTACAGGCTAATCACACATAAAGAGATTCATTAGAGGCAAGCAGATTCAATGCGCAGAACCTAAAGCTATAAACACAGACTGATCGAGACCAAGACAGTGTATTAGTGTGTTCTGTAGGTTTGCAACAGGCACTACCAGTGACAAAGCTCACTGTAGGTACTGCATTCTACAAAAGAAAATTATGGATTCACAATCTTGGAATTCATGATTGTGGAAAAAAATACTGGGCATCTGTTCATGTGATTAAGAGAGGAAGTGGTGAGGTATGTAGTGCAATACTTAAATATCTTTCAAATAAAAGTGGGTGTTAAGAAATTATTTGCTTCTCTGATAACTGTGTCGGGAAAAATAAAAACTAGACAGTTATGGCCATGTGGTTCTCATTAGTACAATAGACATAAATTTGAAATGATTGGACATCGATTTCTAATTTATGGACACATGCGTCTACCATCTGATAGGGATTTCGGTAAAATTTAGAAATATTAGAAGCACCATGCAAGCCAGATTTTTTTCACTAAATGAATGGTTGATGTTTCAAGAAATCCAAAGCATCGTACAAATTTAAAGTCAATGTAATGAATCAAGAAGATTTTTTACAGTTAGTGAACTGACTGAATATATAACAAAAAAACAACAAAAAACAAACGATGTTAATGGATTTAAATTGAATTTCTCTGACGCTAGGATGTTCAAATATCAGGCCAACCATCCATTTTCTATTTTTGTAAAGCATCAGATCAATGGAGACTTTGTGAAGTAGACGTGAGGAAGAGAGGTCAACCAAAATTGACCAGGATTGATGTTATTCAAAAGAAATATTTAGAACCTCTGAACATTGATTTAAAAAAAAAATTGCTGATATTCAACAACTTCTTCCTTATATCCCACCTCTCCAACATAATTATTACAAATCTTTGATTCCCAAGACTGCAGATGAAGATAAAAGTGGACCAGAAATACTTGTCTAAAATTTTATAGAATCGAGTCAACTTTAAAATACTAATTTCTTTGGACTAAATATCTTGAAGCAATATAATGGTATGCCACGATTTTCATACCTTTATGTAAAAAACGTATTTTTTAATTTCATTATATTACCTAGCAATAAGAGGATTATATGATATTGTATACTAAACGTATTTGTGTCAAATAAAAATTGCTTTATATGAACTGAATCACTTTTATGATTATAGATTTTTTTGAAAATTAAAATTGCTCTCCTGTAAAATGTTGCATGTGGCTTAACATTATGCTGTCTCAAGCCCCTCAATTATAGAAACATTCCTAAATATTAGATTAAATTAGAATGGCTTAATATTTTATATTCTAGACAATATATTATCACATAACATGACAAAATCAATTAATTTGGTATATATGCTTCTGTCACCCTTCCCCCTCTTTCTTCTGTGGGCCTAGGTTGTTAAACAACCACACGCCTCAATTTAGGCCGTGTTGGCTACAGTTCATTAAATGTTATATTTCGTCAAAACCTTTAAAAAACCATTTTTAGAATTACAATAATTTATTTATATATGGTATGTGTGAGAATGCGAAATTATTATTAATTTATCCGTACATAACTTAATTTAACCAGAATAAAGATAAAATAAACTTAATAGAATCAAAACGTACCTAAGTTATGTGGACTTAATAGATCCATTACCAACTAAAGCCTAGCTTAACTAACCTTACATAACTATCTATAAGAGTATATCAAGAATATCTGGAGAGTTTATGTCGCTTACAGCAAGTACTACTTGAGTTTGGAAATATAACTAAATCATAAAAAGACAACATATAAGAAATAAAGTTTTATATCGCAAACATTTCTTATTTTCAAACTTCAGAATATTTAATAAATATGTTCTTTCTTTTATCACCGCGTCTTACTACCCGTTCGATTTATACAATACGCCTATGTACTAATTACCTTAATGTGTTAGGAATTATGAAAGTTGAATTTTAGAGGAAGTGTCCTCGCATTTACGTGAAGGTATAGTGGAAACCATGTAGGGAAAACCACCCTCTGTACATCCGATCGGGATCGAACCCCAATCTACCCGTCTTCGGCAGTCTAGTCTATTTTTAAGGTAGCGCCTTAAACTATGTGGCCATCGTAGTGGGTAGTAAATATGTTCACGGTTACAGTTGTGATGTAATAAAAGTTTGGTTAATTCTTTCTAAATTTGTATTTTAATATCTTATTACAACATTTCTCAAATGTTTTGTAGAGTAGAACTTTATAAAATCCTATATATTTTTATCTTTCAAAGAACCACTCTAACTTAACATTTGACATTAGCAACAGGCAAAACAAAAAACAAAAAACTGCTTCAAACCATAACTAGTGAAACTATTTCATTTAAAACGTTTTATTATGTTTGTGTTGTAAGACTACGATGTAAAACTTAACTCCTCCCACCCCCGCCTCACGCACCCAATGCATCTTATTACACATCCTGTATTTAATCACGCTTATAGAATAGGGACTAGGGAGGTATAATTTACAAAGAATGCACTCTCATTTGCGTCGAAGGAGAGTCAACCATTTAGGGATAACAATCATCAGTACACCAAGCCGAGATTAAATCCTTGTCCACCCCGTCACCAACAAACAAGGCTGGATGATCTTGACACTTTGTCCACGTCCCACCGTTTAGGGTAAATCTTGGTTTTGTGTTACGACAATCATATCGAATTATTTAAGAATTATCAAAAAACACGTAAAGAGGGAAGTACTCCATGGTGTCAACCCGCAAGTGAGCTATACCGACCGAGCGGCCACCGCAGGTTGACGAGGGTAGTGCCAACATTTGTGGACAGTATTGTAAAATAATACTCATTAAAAAACACATAAAGGCAGACCTCACACTTACGACAGCTTGGACACTTTCATAAATCAAAAATCGTCACAACTCGAAGCAATGCATTTATTTCAGTTATTGATGCAAATGTCGCGTTGTAATTGTCATATTAGGACCTATATGTTGTGACTTAGCATATTTGTAGCTAAAATAAGCACTTCAGGCCCGATATTTCTAAAAGTGTAGATATGCTAATCACTGGACAGTGATTCGAGTGGTATTGTCATGCTGCTAAGGTGTCGCATCTGCGAGGCAAGCGCCATCATCTAAGGGCATGGTGGCAATTGAAAAGCGTCGTAAGTTCGAAGTGTCGTAAATGGGGATATGCCTATATTTTCACTAAAAATTAAGTCTTTGTCCGAGTCGATGGTGTCTGCGTTATTTGATAGCTCATGATATTAATTGAT
Source organism: Timema cristinae (assembly GCA_039000515.1). NCBI lineage: Eukaryota > Metazoa > Arthropoda > Insecta > Phasmatodea > Timematidae > Timema > Timema cristinae. The sequence continues at coordinate 122,700,031 of JBCFYV010011172.1, forward strand.
CACACGTATGTAGCTGAGCACTTATTCACATCCAGCACAGACTCTGCCTTAAATATGAGTGAAGAATGGCCCTTTGAACGAGATGATTCCTGGCTAGATCAGCATTGGCGCACCAAGCCAAAGATCCTTGGTTCGAATCCCGTGACCAAGTATTACTTTTCAATTTAAAGAATATTATATATAGATGTGGCTATAACCGTAACTAACAAATATAATAGCTTAGCTATTTAATCCATCACAATCATTGGAGGCATTTTCGAAAAATTTTGACTTTAAAAAAAATAGTCAGTAAACTACCCTTAGTTGAAGAGCTAGGGTAAAGCAAAACTATTTTGTGGTATAACCTATAATATCTAGATACCATGTTTGAATAAAATTGATCAAACCGTTTTGAATTCGTGATCAGGTACAGGCAGCCATGGGGACATATATAATTGTAAAATCCACTTTTTTGTGTTCGCGTTCACTTTAAACTTAAAAATTTGTCAAATCTCGAGATCACTTTTTTTCACGATCCCAATATTTTCTCTTGAAATGAGAAGGTAAAATTAAGCCATAGGGTTGTCGCTTATTTTTTAAATACACAAAATAAATAAATAAATAAAGAAACGCGCTTCAAATAGCGCGTATATACCAATTTGTATTTGCTTAAGCGACTTCACTAATTCACATCAGAATATATATATTATGGTTTTGTATGAATAAATATAGTGTAACCTGCTCGTCTTTATTTTTAATACAATTTTATCATTTATTTTAAAACTTATTGGAATAAAGGTAGTATATTTAAAACAGGCAACAGGCTCGCTTCTTTGTTTAATGTAGTCTGATTCGAATCCCGGATAAACATGCTGAACGAGGAGTTACAACGTAATTATATCCCTCATTAAAGTATAGTATAGGTCCTGTGAAGGATACAAACAGCAGGAATCGCATAGTGCGAATTTCTCACAATTCAAGTTTTGTATAATTTTACTGGGTCGTAGGCAACTTGTCTCACACAACTGGCAGTTTGGAAGTCTCGACCGCCTGGGAATCGTGTCGGCGCAACAACGTCGTATCGACCGACTTGACAACTCTTCCCGTTAGAGGTGGTTAGAATAAACTTTAAATTGCCCGACCCACTTCAAATCCCCAGTCTGGGTTCGATCGAAGGACCCTCATTAGTTGCACTGTCCTCCGTCTTTGAGTGTGTTTGGGGTTGAATACTGTCTGGAAACGTCAAGTGGGTAAAGTAAAGAAGGGTCTAGAGAGGATTCAAACTAGGGACCCTCATTAGTATGTCAGTCTCGCTTCTTTGAGTGTGTCTGGGTTGAATCCCGACTAGATACGTCAAGTGGGTTGACGGGTACAAGTGATTGTTAGCTCTCTCTAATTAGGAGGTAGAGAATGCGGGAAATGTCTAGGAAAAAGTAAGTTTTTTTTTCACAGTCGGTCACAGGTTTGAGTTATTGACATCTTTTGAAAGTGTGTGAATGACATTGCCTTGTATACGTGTGTTTGTGGGATTTTACCCTATGACCTTTCCGCACTTTAATACATCAGAAGATATTGTTAAAAATGTAACAGATACATTAAACTGTTGAAAGAATAGAGTTTGTATGAGCGTGGTTGAGGAATTCAGGGTTTAATTATCATTTGGATTAACAGGAGTTTTTTTTAACTATGTGGATCTCACTGTAGTTTTTTCTATCTTTTCCTTATGCTAATTCAAGCACATTTTTGTTAAACTACCCTCCTCACCCCTACATATGAGTTGAATGTAAATATATAAATAGAAAAACAAACAATCAAAGGTAATGGAAAATTAGTTACATTCAAATGGATTTTTTTTTTTACGAATAGTGTATGGACACAAAAATAAAAATAATTATTTCATTTAGATATAATTTTTTTATCACGTTCTACTACCCGTCCAGGCTTTCCACATTGTATAATGTTATTAAAGGTTTGGGCGTAAGGAAGGTAGAATTTAGAGTAAATGTTAACTACCTGAATTTGCATTGGTGGAGAGTGGGTAACTATTTAATAAAAAAAAACACCATCAGTAAACCAAGCCGAAATTTCAACCCAAAACTTTCCATTTCCATAAAGACAGCATATTTTGAAAGTAGTATAATATAGATCAAGGGTCGGCTACTTTTGTGGTATCGTGGGTTAAATGAGATAAAAAGAATATATATTACTGGGCCTTTTTGAAATAACTATCAATTGAAAATATTTCATTTTATATTTCTCACATATTAATTGAGTTATTGGTCTATCTTTATGAACACAATTGTTTAGTTGATAAATCTTTTGCGGGACAGCTAGTCAGTCAGCCCGCGCGCCGTAGGCTGCCAACCTCTGAGTTAGAGCATTCGACGACCGATGCGGGTGATCGCGAATGGATGATATGAATATTACAAGGCAGCGTTGACTGTTTCATGGAACGTCGTTTCCCTGCTGAAAAGGTTCCAAGAAAGCCGAGAGGCCCCCTTTGCGAACTTTCTGTCTGACTTGAAGATGTCAAGCATGGACGACTGAATGCGACTTCATCTTTCTCATATTAACTGTAGCAACTCTCTGCCAAGGTTACAGGAATTCTGGGAAATTTCGTTTAATTTTAATTAACTATCTTGCTGAAGTAATGAGAACAGAAAGGTCAAGGTTCAAATCTCGGACTAGTCTAATAAAGGTTTTACTTTGCGTATCGTCACATTCTGGATGTACGTATATAGTTACACTAATGGGTTAGGGATGAGGAAGGTAAAGTTTATATGAAATGTACTCGCATTTGATAGGAGGAAGAGTGTAAAACCATTGAAGAGAAACTACCCTTAATACTTCCGGCCAGGAATTGAACCTTCATCGGCACCAGCAAACCAGGCTAAATGAGTTTCTTCTTTATAATATGTATACTATATTTATTTAAAAAATAATAAATATATATAGATTAAAGCCGCGTCTTACTACCGGTTAAAGCTATACTTGTATATGATAATTATTTTGATGGCATAGGGATGAGGGAGGAAGCATTTTAGAGGTTTTCTACCCGAATTGACCTGGAGGGATAGTGGGGAACTAATTAGGAAAACCACCCTCAGTAGTACTAATTGGGACTCAAACCCCGATCTCCCCGTCTTCAGCAGGCCAGTTCAGCACTAGAGTGACACCTTAGACCATCCGGCCACTGACTAAGGCTATAAATTATAATATATATTAATTTATATATTAGTATTTTATATATATATGTCACACGTTGACAGTAAATGTTTCTCATTAAAAACGTATGTAGTGTAGAAAATTTGCTAAAGTTCATATCCACTTACCGAACACATTGTAAATCCATGAACATTAAACATATTTCACAGCTTATTTTTCCGGGATAGGTTTGAACTCTCCTCCGTATAGAGATTAGCTTAGAACGACGACTCTCTTCAACCGGATAAAATTTTGCCCTGGTGCTTTTCTTTGGTCGGGAGAGAATTTGATTAGATTTTGTATTAATTTTACTAGACGCAGCTTCTTGCCGTCGTATTTCAAGTCTCGGTGGAGCTGTTTTTAACGCGAACTGTGCGATGTGGACTCTCAAAGTTAGCAAAAAATAACTAAAAGTAAAAATATTATTTACTAACAAAATATTATGTTTTGTCAGTTTTGAAATGTGGCCTAAGATGGAGGAAATTTTGGGCGTTTTATTTTAATCTATTGTCAAAACTACTTAAATGATATAGTGAGGAAATATTTACTTATTGTTTTGGTATTTGTAAATGAACTTCAAGCCCATGGGTATTTTCTGCGCAAACGCTCTACCAATTACACTGCCCAGGCCTATTTTCCATAGCATACGCATATTTTATTTATTCATCTAAAAACTTCACAGTAAAAGTAGTATGATATTTTTTATAGATTTGATTTTAGAAAATAGTAATTACTGTTTCACTCACGGATTGTTAAATATACAGTTTTGTTCATAAATGGGACAGATTGTTCATAGGAAAAAATCATCACGTTTTCTTGGCCCATTTGAATGAATGCTACTCCTCTCCCTCTGTCTCTCTTGTGTGACGTCATGGCGTGGAACGGACCATTTTAATTATCTACCTTAAGAAGCAAGGATGATGAGGGTAAGTTAAATAAAATACGTTTCCATTACCATAGAGGCGGAGGGAGGATGGGAAAATACCCTAATCGTATTCAGCTTGGATTCAAATCATGAATTCCCCAAAATTATTGTGTCAAGTCTCAGAGCGTTCGGCTACCGCTGCGAGTCTAGATGGAATTGTAGATCAGTTATTTCCATTATTTTTAATTTGTATGTAGATGAAACTTTTTAAATAATAGAACAATATATTGTCAAAATAACGAACATTTATAAAAGCTAAATATACTTTCCTTTTGGATGTCCTAACTGACATTATCTAAAAAAAATATATAAAGATTTGTAAACCATTCAAAGGAGTATTGGGGGGGTGGGGGGTGGGGGGGCACCGCGTCTTACTACCAATTTGTGTTATATGTTTATGTTCTAATTACGCTACGAAGCTAGGAATGTGGTGGGTTAGTTTTAGAGGGAGTTTACTCATATTTGCGTGGAAAGAGAGTGGAAAATTATTTAGGAAAACCACCCTTAGTACATCCGACCAGGATCGAACCACGATTACCCCGTCATCGGCAGTCCAGTATATTGTGAGAGTAGCGCCTTAGATCATGGGGCCACTGAAGCGGGGGAGTATAAATTAATAAATGTTGATTTCGTAGCTCTTTGAACTATTGGAAAAACTTATTCAGCTAACGAACCAACTACATTTTCTAATAAGTAGAATAAACTCTGTCCCAAATTTTAAAATTCTCGAGTATTTGAAAATACTTGATAATTTAGCGGGAGTTAATTCCAAGATATTTTTAAACATGGCTCCAATTTTTTTTTCTGTCATTGAGTAGCAAATAAGAAAACTTCTTTTTTTCCAGATCTCTTTCACTATCGTATTACTAAAGAATTTCACGTAAAAAGCTCTTCCCCATTCCACCCTTCAAATTCCCGGGAAGGGAAGAACACAAAAACTCTGGTTTGTGAAAAGGAAACGTGCCTATATGTGTACTTTTTAGAGTATTCTTTGGATTGCACAATGCATGAGTATAAACAATAAAGCGTTTGGATTTTTCATTCACTTCTATTTTTATTATTTATGTACAAAAATTAATTTCCTGTATGTCCATTATTCTTCTTTCAGTCGAGGATTTTTGTACCATTCATAAAAGTTTTATTTAATAATTATAACTTTTCATGTTATTACATAATAAGTCAAAATATATCCCCCATCTATGGTGGGAATGTAGGTAAGTGACAGCTAGTGAAAGATTCTTTATTGAAAACATTGGCTGAAAGTAGCTATTGTCAACCTATTCAAAATAACTATGAAATGCTTAGTAATACAATAGTATCAATAAAAATAGTGTTACTAAACGCCTTTAATAATACTTTCATCCAATGTTTGCAATAGAGAACCTTTGGATTTCTGTCTCTTACCTACACTCCTATCGTAGATATACTCCAGTAATAAGTAAATAGGAAGACAAATGTTAAATTTACTAAAAATACTTTAATATTTTAATACGTCTTGTCATGGGACACGTCATTTTCGATATACACATCAATACTTATCAAATAATACGAGTAAAATATTATCAAAATAATTGCATTTTTCTAATATATTTTTGTTTGTCAAATCTTAATTCTCGTCCGAGCTATCCATACATATTTACATTAATGGGGTATGAGATTAGAAAGGTAGAATTTATAGGAAGTGTACCCTCATTTTCGTCTAGGGAAAGTGGAAAATCATATTGGAAAAAACCACCCTCAGTACACCCGATCGAATTTTTACTCGGGCTCAACGACCGATAAGGGTCTTATCTGCTTAAATATGGTTCCTATTGGACTCCAGATTAAAATTATTTTACAAATAGTTGAGACGTAATTTAGATTAAATCCATACAACACCTAGAAAAGTTACTTTCACTTGAGATACATCAGAGAATATGTTATCAATTAATATAATATTTCATCAAATTTTTAGTTAAAAATTACTTGAACATTATTTATTCAGAAGAAAGACCAAATATGCTATTAATTGATTTTAAACTATAGACTTTTTACGAGAAATTTGTGAACAATATTATAATATTTATTTAGCTAACCCTACTTTTTAAAAGCATTTATAGTTAAATAACACAATTAATTGGCTAATTTTAATGTTTGTATTACACCTTTTAATTAAAAATTTACATTTAAATTATTTTTCAATTTTCAAACAGATTCGGGGTCCGCATGGTCTAAGGCGCTACCCTTCCAGTAGACCAGACTGCCGATGATGGGAATATCGAAGTTCAAATCTCGGGTGTACTGAAGATGGTTTCCCAAAATCTACTTCCATGCAAATGCAATTACACTTCCTATAAATATAACAGGTTGCCACCGTGGTTCGGATTCCACGTTAAACTGTAGGTCCTTCATTTCATCTCACAATCACCCTACCATTACACATTAGCGTAAGTGCGTATAACCCGAACGGGTAGTAAGACGCGGTGCTAATAATAATAATAATAATAATATAAATATAACCTCCCTTATCCCTAAAAACATTGCCGTAGTTAGTATATAAGCGAATAACCCGAATGTATAGAAAGATGCGATGTTTAAAAAAAAATCAAGTTTGATAAGTCATATTATATAAGTTAATGTAATTATTTTATTAGCATTTAATTTAAGAAGCATTTTCACGTATTATAGTCTGGTTAAAATGAAATGGAAATAATTTACTCGCGTTCGTGTTTGTTCATAATAAACACATGATGCCACACATTTAGCTAGAAGTCTCTTTGATCATCAAACACTATAATTTGATTTTTTTTCCCCCATGAAATAATTGCACTCAAACTTGTATAATTATATATTATTATTTTTTATTAATTTTTAGTTTTTGAATAATACAAAATCACTTCGACAGCGTATTTTAACTTAGCTAGGGCTTAACTAGGTAACACAAGAAATGAAAGGTAAGAAGGAGAGACGGTAGTTTTAGTAAGTTACCGCCAAGGTAAATCTAATATGAGCTCAGCAGCGTGACATTAATCGTCCCTGACGGAACAATTATAGCCACAGGGAAAAGGGGGGAAGGTGAGAGTGATGAGGGAGTGTGTCTGTACCGCGAAGGGCTTACCAGGGTAAAGTCTGGATACATCCGGTAATTCTACCCGCCGTCATAACACCCACTGCGGTCTCAAGGCGGAGCTTACCATTTAGCGAGAAAATTTCATTTTGAAAATATTTTTGTAATTCTTACTATTCTTTCACTGCAGTATTTATTATGGGGCTGGTAGTTGTGAAGCTTCAAAAATCACTAAGACAATACTCAAGTAGGCCCATTTTAGAATTTTCTGTTGGGAACTTTAAAATATTTGGTTCGATATTTCTTAACATCCTTAATCTTAGTGCTGTGATATTTCGAATGAAACGGTGTGAAAAGTTAGCTAATTTCACCGTTTGATTTTATTTTAGTTTTAAAACTTCAAATCAAAGTTTTTTAATGTCGTAGGAAGATGTTGAACCTTATTTTAAAAATTAAAATACTAAACCACTCTTATTTAAGGAGTGGTTTTGTATTTTATAACGCAGAGTTTGTGGGCTTTTTGAACGTGTCTTATAAACTGGTTGGTGATCCCTCAACTAATGCTTTCTCAATAGGGTAAATTCTGCCAAATGCGACAACCCACTTAAAAAAAATATGCTGAGATTAAAATCATGGCGTGACCTTAAGGGGAATGATCCGTGTTAAAAATAAAAGTAATTCGCTATAATGGCTTAAATTTTGGAAATTTGTTAGATTTAGGTTTATACTCCTCCCCAAAAACACTTTTCCGCTCTGACATAAGCTCATGCGACGTAGCAAACCAGTTAGTAGAATCAAGGGTATCAAAGGGGGAGGTTTATGTCGCTTTATCTTCCATAATAGTTTCGTAGTCGAAACATATGGTTGTGGGTAAACGAAGGCAAATAAGGGGGAACGGTTGCTTTGGACACCTTTCTCCTACCTTCATGATACGTTCCGATTGCAGCCGAGGTGAGCAGACATATTGGTTTTCGCGATCAAATATTGGAACACCCCAAAACTTAACTCACCATTTCTCCAAAACTATTTTGAAAATTGCCGTATTTTTTTTTAGAATCTTTTTACAAACCACTTTTAAGACATTATGAACTTATTAACATTCTCATATTCCAATTTGTTTATTTTGAAAAATCTATAATATAATTTGGATAGAAGAAATATTTTCACTATGTGGAAAAAGTTTTGTTCCTAATTGTCATAGATGGGTACTGAACGAAATAGTCATCATTAACTTATTTTATTATGAGATAAGACTCATTACTCTAACACTAATAGTTTCACAGTAGGATGTGTTTAGCTACGAGTTTAACGCGACAGTCGTGTTGAGCTAGACCACCGAGGAAGGGGAGATCGAGGTTCGAATCTCGGTCGGGTGAACTGGGGGGGGATTTTCCTAAATGGTTTTCCACTCTCCCTCCACTCAAATGCGGGTTAACTTCCTCTAAATTTAATCTTCCCAATTCCTAATCCATTAGTGTAATTAGTACTTAAGTGTATAACCCGACGGTAGAAGTGCTAAAAAAAAAAGCTACGAGCTATTCGCGCGGCCAGGTTTTAAATACATCGATGGTTGTCAGAAAGGCGGTCACTAAATATAAATTATTTATTTTTATTTATTTTTTATGATTTACTATAACTATCTTTGTAATTTATTGTTTATAAATATAATGTGAACACATCCGAGTTCAATCATGTGTATATTATTACAGCATTCTGAAAGGTGACCTGGCAGTTTAAGGGTAAGGTGTCGGAATTCTGTGCTGGAGGTCTGGGGTTCAATCCTAGGTCCTGGCACAAATTTATTGATTTCCAAACCCTTCCTTCACTTCTGACAAAACGTTATTAATCACAACTTGTGAATGTGGGAATGCCAGGCTTCCACCGTGGTTCGGATTCCACGTTAAACTGTAGGTCCTCCATTTCATCTCACAATCACCCTACCATTACACATTAGTGTAAGTGCGTATAACGCGAACGGGTAGTAAGACGTGGTGCTAATAATAATAATAATAATAATAATAATATAATAATAATAATAACAACATTCTAGAACATCATCTGCAATAATGAGCCAGTACAGACTTTTATTGGATCGCTGACTGCAATACTTCACCGACAATTTTCGGATTGAAAACATATGAAAATATTCGTATCAGCTCATTATTATACACCTCTACTCAAACTAGGAATTAGATTTCTCGTGAATATGTCATCTGTTGTTTTTCTCAAATTTTATATTTTTTATAACCGTAGGTAGCACGATTTGTATTGTCTACTAGAGTTGTTATTTGCCAGTTCAAATTATATTTGAAATTTTAAACGCAACCTTTTCTTCACGCATAAACGTAAAAATCCTTGATAAAATAACTTAAAATACGTAAATATAATGAGTATTTATTTTATTAGTTGATTGTATAAAATATATATGTCTGTTTCTGTCATTTTTTCTCTTGATATATTTGTATATTTTCCATGAACTAGTGGGCCACAATAAATGTTACCATGAGCCACAAGTGACCCGCGGGCCTTGGGTTGAAGATCCCTGGTCTATATTTTGGCCACTTTGCAGTATGACCTGAGGGCCAGTCTAGTTCGCGTAGAATATGACGTCAATAAATACAACACCACTCCCGTAGTTTAACTCTAAATATTAAAATTAAAATTGATTAATAAAATACAATACTATATCATTTGCTTATAAATTACTTAAAAAATAATTAAAATTTTAAATCAAGTATATAATCAATAGTATTTATTAAAATCACAATTTAGAAATACAAATCTTCATGCCCCATTCCCCTTAAGTGTCAATAAATTATTTTAATTTTCTCTTGTGCTTTATCTTTCAAAAAGCATAAAATTAGATAAATCGGCTCTATGTTAGGAGGGTTGCCTGGAGAAAATGCATTCACATTAGGAAGGAGGGAATAGGAAAATTCTTTGTAGAAAGCCACACCTGGTACAACCAAACATAATTAGTGTCCCGGACTCATAGTCAACACTGACTATATGCAACACAATTTACGTCTTTGAACACTTGATCACCGCTGCAGGTAATCACGTTTAATACAAAACGCTAAATAAACAATAAAAAACCCGCTTGGTGGCCGCATGGTCCATGGCGTCACTCTCACAGTAGACTAGACTGCCGATAACGGGGAAATCGGGGTTCAAATCCTGGTCAGGTGTGCTAAGGGTGATTTTCTTAAATTGTTTTCCACGCAAATGTGGGTGCACATACGCTAAAATGTAACCTGCATCATCCCTAGCACACTAGCTGACGTAATTAGTATTCAAGCGAATAACCCGAATGGATAGTAATAAGCGGTGCTAAAAATACAACAAAAACATTAGAGGTACACGAAGTTTCGAAATACCCAAGTTGAGGGCTAAGATCAGATCTCATTCGCTTCGACAAGAGTAATAACCTTCTCATCTTCGAAAGATTTCAAAGGAAGAATAAAACTTCGATATATTATGAACACATTAAATAGCTCACTAAATATAACTTATTTCAGTAGATTTTTTTTACATCAACTACTAAACAGTATTTGGACACGACTAGTGACCATCTGTTATGCCAGCATAGATAAAGCAGGTAGACAAGTAAAAGAAAATATATTAAATTCAATATCATCAATATTATTTTACTCAAAATATAAATATCTGCCAAATTATAACTTCATGAACTAAAGTTACTGGTATGAAACAAAAAACAAACAAATTAGGACCACTCAAAATATCTTCTGATGGCATCCAATTTTCAAAAAGATCCATCCAGAAGAAGGCCATTCCAAATAGCTTCTAGAGGCACCCAATTTTCAAAACCATCCAGGGAAAGGCCCTTGCAAATAGCTTTTGGAGCCAAATAATTTTCCAATAAACACAATTCGACCGGGGAACATACTAAATAGCGTCTAAAAGCCTCTAAACTTCAAAAATGTTATGGGGAAGGACCTACAAATAACTAGTAAAGGTATCTGAATTTAAAAAAGATTCTAAGGGAGGCTTACTTTGCATAGCTTCTAACGGCATCCTAATTTCAAAATATTCTGGGTCTGGACCATTCCAAATAGATTATAGAGGAGAATAATTTCAAAAGAATATCTAGGTGAAGTCCACTCTATATAATTTCTAGAGGCATTGGATTTTCAAAAATTTGCTATGAGATGACCCATCTAATTAGCTTATAGTGATATACAATTTTTTTAAAAATCTGTTAAGGGACCACTTGAAATAGTGTCGAGAAGCATACATTTTCAATTTTTTTTTTTCGGGAAAGGCCCTCTTTTGTTTTGGGGACCAAGACTATAAAACAATAACCTTTTTTTATCTACCCCCTCCATCCCTTACACAAATAAGGTTCCGTCGCCACTGAATTAGATGCATTTATTAAATAATTTAAAAATTAAAAGTGGTATTATATGACAACAACAAATACTTTATCTTCCACTTTGCTTTGAATGTTTCAAGCTTTGCTTCGAATTCGCTTCTCAATTAAAAAGTGACCTTCGTACACCCCTGTAAATATGATCTAATCATCTGTCTCCGCTACCGAGTGACTATAGAAGTCAATTAAATCTTTATGGGTCCTTGGGCTGTTTCTGGTATGGTTCATAAAATATGTTAGTACTTTATTTATCTGCGAGTCTCTTTTTAAAGTGCCTGGTATTATTATTAATTTTAATATTATATAGCCTAAGGTTGAGTGTTTAATACTAAGTGTGATGTCTAAAGTTAAGAAAGTTTAAACTTTGGGTTCCTTAGAAGTCTGTGTTTATAAATTGTGCATTATTATTAATAAACTATCAACTAGTATTTACCATTTAGGAATAGAGTCGAAATATTTCACGTTAAAACATTCACTTTCAATCACCATTGGAAGGACCTTTGCTGAAAGTTACTAGATTTACTTTAATGCAATTCATAGGTCAATAAACATTTTCCTTAACCGGTACTTTTACTTGCATCAGTGGGCAGGTAAATTAACGTCAAAAGTATCTAGTTTTCTTTGCTGGTGACGACAAGGTTTGGTTTTGAATTCCAGCTGGGTGTGTTGAGGGTGGTTTTTCCCCTAAATAGTTATCCCTCCGACTGAAAAAAAAATCAGGTTTATTTTCTCTAAACTCCTCCTATCTTTCTTTACCCCATTAACACATAACTAAACACCGACAACTCATATAGCTAGTAAGGCATGGTGTTTAAAAATATCCATAACTTTAGACAGGTTTGTAAACGTGATAACAAATCGTCGTCGATCACACTTGACGGTCGAACTTGTCCTTAAGGCACCTGAAATTGATAGAGTTTCAATAATTATCCTCAACTTCTAACGTCAAGACGCGGGTAATACCAAGCGTCTACAAACTTACCCAGTCGGTCTGGGTGAGTGTAATAGAGGGGGAGGTTCGGTTCGAACCCGTGCACACTCCCCCAAAGGGCAAATCGAATCAAGACACCGTCTGAAATTATGTGCAAGTCATTATCAACGTTGCAACTCTGGCTGTCTCGCCCCAAGATTGGGGGCGTAGACCTGTTTCAAGTGCAGCGGCAACTTAATATAAAGTTTCCCCGAAGTCGGGTAACATCGGCATCCGAAGGGAAATTAACATACTAATGAATCTATGCAAAGGGACTCACGTCTACTTCCAAACAGGGTAACTCACTTTAGAAAGACGCCCTTCGTATAGGTGGTATATGCCATGACGTCAAAATACGTTATGTCGTGCAATGGAACAAAGGGTCTACCTCAACCCTTCAAAGGGTAATGGTTTAGTTTCCAAACTACAGCACTCAGACTTAACTTTTAATTGCATTTTGTCACTATTGCAGGATTCACACAAAGTCATATTTTTAGTTTTCATCTATAACTAAAAGCGCGTTGTCACTTTTATCCCATAGGTGGTCACGTGGACTAAACATCAAGATCGTATATTCTGATTCACCAGTGTCAAGGAGGTTGGGGTTCGATTCATTGTCATGCGTAATTGAGTGTTTATTCCTAAATGGTTTTTCCCTCTCTTTTAAAGCTAATAAGGATACATTTCCTCTTAATTCTTCATATCTAGTCCAGCGTGTAACACTTACATGTTTTCAATAACTCTTTAAACTTTATAAACATTTTAACAATGTTTTGACTATTTATTCCTTTTAACCATTGACGACAAATTTGTGTTTACGATTCTAACTGTAAATTATTTTATTGTTTCAATATATATATTTTTTTTAATCCACGCCACTCATTTTTTATAACATTTGTGTTTTTTTAAATTCCATTTACTCTCAAACTTCAAGAATGTTAATAGTGCCTCAGAGCAATACCAAAATATATTCTAAAATAAAAATAATAAGGGATAATTTTAACTAAATGCACCAGAATTCTTCTGTAGAGAGTATTAATAACCATAACCTACTATCTTATAATACGAACGGTTAGTAAGATATGGTGCTTAAAAAACAAACCAATAAAAAAACACAATGTGGAACAAAATCATCCCAAGTGCTGTCATTTGTTTTAATTAATACGTTCAACACAAGGCTTATTAATTACTTAATCTAGTAATTGGGAGAGTATTTTAAAAGGAACGCAGTGATATTAGCATGAATAGGTGATGGGTAAAACATTATTATTATTAGCACCGCGTCTTACTACCAGTTTGGGTTATACGCACTTACGCTAATGTGTAATGGTAGGGTGATTGTGAGATGAAATGGAGGACCTACAGTAGAACATGGATCCGAACCACGGTGGAGGCCTGGCATTCCACACATTCACAAGTTGTGATTAATACACGTCTTGTCAGAGGCGGGGAAAACAACAGAAAAAAACTCCATACTATCCATTGTCGACAATTCAGCCTATTGCTAACGTGACGCCTTAATCCCTGTAACCACTTGTGCTCGTGTCAAGCAATAACATTATTTTCAACAGTAGGACTTACACAATTTCATTTTATGTTTTCTTTTCCAGTGTATTACTGTGTTGCTTCATTATGGAGACGTTTGGTTCTTAAATAGTTTGGTATGAAAAATAATTGTTTTGAATTGTTTATTACTGTGTAATTACTGTGTAATTTTATGAACACGTCCTTAAAACTGTAAATATGATTGTTTTTCTGAAATTAATTTATTAAGTACTCTCTAGTCATCAGTGAAATGTAAATTAGGAATCAGGCCAACAATTTGTTTGATTCGAGTGCGCTAAAGTTAAGTATCATATTAATCAGGTATGTTGATGGTGAAGGGGGCAGGGGAATTGTGGTGCTATAGTATATATAAAGTAGAAATGAAAAGCTTTTATTGGTCATAAACTGAGTTTTTATTGGTGCCTGCAGGGTGATTTTTTGTTTGTTTACAACCGTGCATTTCAACAATTATTATTGTCGTGTTGACCGTCTATGAAAATTAAGTATTATAATACCTCCTATTTCTAACACGCTGTCGAGCATCATGTTTTTTATTTACTTGATTGTTAAGTTTGGAAAAGCGTCTCTTTTCATTAATGATAAGAGTGGTCTACCTTAAAACTAGTGGATCCTGGTTCGATCACAGTTGATGTTCACGAAGATATTTAATATTTCAAGGGTCACAACAAGTCGCCTTTTCAATCAAAAGGCACTTTTTTTTAATAAAAGTGACTAAAAGGTTTTTTTGTTTAGTTTTAGCATGTATACATAAAATAACATAACACTTTAAAATATAAGTTTATATATTATTGACAAGTGGCTATAGGACCTATATGTATTTAAAATTAAGATTAGGGTTTTTATGTTATATTTATCCTTAAAAAACACAATCCAACTATGGTCATATCCAATCAAAAATTTTAATTGACTTTATTGAAGTATGCTAAGATAGTAAATAATTGTTTTAATAAAATACATTATGCAATTTTGTTGCAAGTACCTAATTTTGACTAACTATTTTTCTATTTATAAAATTCATTACAGCCATCAATTATACATTTTGGAATTAAGCTTATGGATCTTTGGCCAAGTTTTTTACTGTGCAAAGATCAACTTTTGATTTTTGTTAGAGAAAGGTTTTTGTTCTAATGCTTCTGTTGGATATTTGCGTATCAAATCAAATTTTTACAAAATTGTCATTATTTCAACTTATTTATTTTGCTGTGACCCATGCTTTGTATGAGTTTGTCCTATTATCCGACATTAAAGTTAGATGGAGTATATAACCCTAATGGGTAGTAAGACGCGGTGTTAAAATAGTTAGGTGTGTGGTATAAGGATTATTATTCTAGATTAAATTAGTTTGTAAGCTTGGGAAGGGAATGTTAAATGGTTAAATGTTTGAATTAAAAAATTGACAAAGTCGTGCGAATTAGTCAAGTTTTGTTTTATTTCCAAGCTAAGTTAGTCTGTGTGCTTATAAAATAACGCTAAGAATTCCAACCAAACAAATCGACAGAATTAAGAGACCTTGTCAAGTTTTGTTTTATTTTTTATATTAACTGGGAAGGTTTCTCTTAGATAAAAAATTTATTAATTAATGGTACAACACTTTTTATGTTATATAGTATGTATATTATAGTAATTTTATAGTGCATTATAATTTAGCCTGGAACAAAATTTTCAAAAGATTGTTTTCAATAAGCTCCACTTGATTGTTTTTTTATTTTCGAAAAAATAACTATTACGTGCTATTCATCTTATCATATAACCATTTTCAAACAATTTCAAATCTTCACAGATAAGGTGTCAGTAAACTAACCTTAAAAAATGTCATCTTTGAAAAACAATTATTCAATTTTAATTATAATTTAAACCAATCCTCAAATATACACTTTGAACAAAATTGTTATAGTGGCTTTAAAACAATTTGAATGTTCAAAAATAATTTATTATCAAAACATTCTTCATTTTAGAGCATGAATTAAAATCTCAATTTTGCCTCAGCTATGACCATTTAACATATAAATATTAAGTTTGAACGAAATCCCTGAGACCGTTACAGATTTAGACCCAGTTACAAACAGATTGTAGAAACTGGAAACGTTTTAAAGCCCACTTCTCCGAGTACAGGCAATCAAAACTTTAATATCCATCATATCTAGATGTCTAAAATTGTCCCGATTATAAGATAAAGTAAGAAGTATATTTTTTATTCAAACTTTATGAGCATAGCAAGTGTTTCAATGAATGCAAAAAATTAAATATATTTTCTTATTTTCCTATCCAAACCTTATATAGTTTGTTTTGCATCACGTCTTACTACACGTGGGTTGAACGCATTTAATTCTAGTACTACTAAAACGCAAAAGCAAAAAATAAGAAAAATCAAAAATAATATTATTGCGTACATGTATTGTAACCAAAATACACTTAATAGGTTTGTCAAGAAATTGAAAAAAATAAATTATTAAATAATACAGATTGATCGTAACTTAATGCACATTTTCTTAAAAGGACGGCTTTAAAATTATTTTGATGTATTTTCGAAAACATTTAAGTGAGGAAAGTATTCCTAAAAGTATGTACTACCCCGAAGAGATATCTTACTTGAGTTTAAAACACATGGAAACTGTTTTTCACAGTAGCTTTCAAAACATCTCACAAAACATTTATGTTCAGTTAAAGAGGCCGTTCAAAGTTCGCTCTTTCTTTTAAGCAAGTTATAAAAATAAAACTGACTCTTACAAAACCATTCAATTTATTTGGAATGGGTTCTTACTATATAAAATATACGTATATTGCTTAGGATTAGTTGTTTAAACTTTTCATTAAATTAAATATTAAATATAATCAAACTGACTTGAATCAAAACATTTTTCAATTGTCTACCTTTGAAGTTTGATTTGAAAGTCAATCAATGAGTTATTGTTTATTAACGATTAATGGGGGGTAATTTTGTATCTGTGGTTCAGTTTGCGGAAAGATTAGCCAGTACTAATGTACCGTTGCTCAGGGGACGCCCGAATGAACTAACCGTACATCCGTGGAGGCTCTTTCCATGTCCCGATGAGATGAGGGGATGATGATAGTGAATATGAGGGTGTGAGTCAATGAAGATCTTAACCTAATTTAAACCTAATTAATAAAACCCTGGGGACCATGGAAGTTATTCCCTTTAAAGAAAATTCCCCCAGAACCTCTAGTTCAACAGCTAAAGGCTCACTACGAAGTGACCGACGTTATACATACTCCAACTTGAGTTCGTCCGAAAGAGCCTCGCAGCTTATAGGTGTCATCTCTTAAAGTATTATTTTGAAGAACGTCGCTTAATATAATTATTTGGACATGCACTTCGTTTAGGGAGGAATCTTACAGTCTTACCTTGACAGTCTCCATTATGGCCTATCGTATAAGCTGCACCATAGTGGAAACAAGAAAGATAGGATTGCTACCATTTAGAGTAAACAAAGTATGTCAATGGTTTTTTCTATAAAAAAATTCCAGATATGAACATATGCAAACGGATAGCACATGTTTACCTTATTCTAAGCACGCTTACACCAGAAACATTATAAAATGAGTTACAATAAAGCAATAATGGGGATCCCAGTTCTATTATCACACTCACGCCGACTACAGTGATATGTAATTGAATGTGTCACTAACGTTGGGTCTGCTGTAGTCTGTAGACCAGATATAGTAATACATAAAACTAAAACGAATCCATATTCTTCCTAGTTGATTAATAATCTTGAAATCTTACCGAAAAATGGTCATCTCAAATTGCCACTATTTGCTTGGATCTCAACTTCGAAGTGGAACAATTATTTTTAAATTCTCAAATCAAAAACTTCTAACTGAAGCCAGTTTGAGCAATTTTCTTAGATATCTTACTCACTATAATCATATATCCACTAGAGTTGTATCCAAACAAAACGTTTGGTTTGGAAAATATTCTACATAGATTGAAACAGAAGAATTACTTCTCTAATTTTAAAATACCATAGTTAAGACCTTGCTACAAGTTATATATTCCACAGAATTATAAAATAATATAATTTTTCAATTATAAATAATATTAACTACTATTACATGACTAAAACTGCAATTCTAATCCGTATTTTTACTAAGATAAAATACTCTTACATTTTTAATTTGAGCGTTCCGAATAAACTCAATAACATGTCTTGATACTATTTTGAAAATATTACTCAAAAGACTTCATGATATATACTTTTATCACAAAATAGCTTCCTTTCATGATTGAGAATAATTTAACTATGAATAAAAATATGAACAGGAAATAGTACATAACTGTACCTGAGATATAATATGTATTTAAAATTATAGTTTCATGTACCGGTATGTAATAGTTTCATTTTATAAAATATATAAACCTAATATAAAATTAATGACTCAAAAGTCAGGACGTAATGCTAAAATACACTAAATGAGTGTGTAGGAAGTTGACTTTGTTTCCAAAGTGACATAAATCTCATCGATGATCTTAAACAATCACCCTCTAAAAAAAATCGCTTTTTCTTTGGGTTTATCAACCAAGGGCTTTGAAATTATTGATATCTCTTTAAGAAGGTAATTTAATGAGCTCATTATAATCACGATGGATAATTGTTTTCAGAATTTAGATGTTTCTTAGCGTAGTATATAAACGGCGGAATACAAGAAGAAACCTCTGTGCTTTAGAAAAACTACAATTTTTACAAGTTATAAGACTTTCATAGAAACGGTAATGCTGAATTATTACTTGATAAAGACCAAAACCTTAGCTCAGTCGGTAGCATGTTTACCTACTTAACAAAGGCTCACGGGTACGATTCCCGGCATGGCTGAAAAATGTATCTTTGATAGAAATATGGGCTTACCCTTTCACAGTGATCAATTAACGGCCGGTGACTGGATGTTGTGTCTGTTATAGTTTTAAGTTAGATTATAAGGCTATGAAACTAGACAGCCTAACAAGCCGGTAGTGGAAAAATATATGGCTTGAATAAGAAAGTGACCTAGGCCACAGGCTGGAAACAGTAATGGATGCAAGTATAAGTAAGTGACATAAAGAGATCAGTGAAATCTTAAGGAGGGATGGAAGGGAAAACTTTCTTAAGGTTAGTATTTTTGCAGTTTTTTTGACCAAAAACATTTTCTATCAAAATAAATAAAATATCACTTCAGTATATACGTTTGGTTTAATTTTCTTCAGATAATAATCTCAACAGTTATTAAATATTTGTCATGAGAATAATTACATTTAAATTTAACTTTAGAAATTAAGTAAGAATGTCTTGTTAAAGTATGGGCGATGCCCGTACAAATATTAAAAAGCTGTTGAAATCATATGTGAAGAAAATTAAACTAAACGTATCTAACTAATGCAACACTTTAATTTTTGACAACAAAAAGTTGTTTATTTTGTCAAAAACTGCAGAATAACCACGTTCCCTTCCATCTCATCGTCACAATAAAGTTGAACGAGAAGCATCGAGGAACGTTTAGTATAATTGAAGTAGTCTATAATAATAAAATGAAGAGTTTAATTATCTGTAATGAGCATTGTGCAATATCCACCCCACGAAAACTGGTGAAATTTTAAAATTAATAGCCGCTATGGATACAAATGTGCACTTCGAAAAAGGAATTTTAAATTTTTGATTAGATATCTTAAAATGTATTAAAAACCGGGTCGGAAGAAATAAAATTATTGTTTTTTTTTCTATTAGTTTGAAGCAAAGAAAAACGTCGCCTGGTGAAGCCAAGCATTGCATTGCGTGGCTACCCCAGGCAAAGCTGGGTACCTTTATTAGTTTAAAATAAATGAGCAATGCTTGCATGTTTAAACAAACACGTAATTCCATATAACATGTTGATTAAGTTTTTCTGTCACTTATTTCTATATCTACTTACATTGTATTTGTTTGTATAGATAGGCAGGTACAAAAGTTAAAACACTATACTACATTGTCATTTATCACAGTACGAATGATTTTAAAGACAAGCTTGGTTGTTCTCTGGACGGGCTACATCCATCTTAATACCATACATAAATACACAAAGATGTTTTCTTATTTTTAAGCACCTCATTTTACTAACCGTTCGGCTTATACGGCTGTGTACTAATTATTCTAATATGTTAGGGGCTAGGATGGTTAAAATTGATAGGAAGTGCAACAGCATTTGCGTGGAAGGAGAATGGGAAATCATTTATGAAAAAACCCTCTCTGTATACCCGACCGGGATCAAACCCCGATCTTCCCGTCATCGGTAATCCAGTCTATTGGAAGAGTGGCCCCTTATACCATGTGACCAACAAAGCGGGTGACACCATGATTTAAAATGTAGGCCTATTTAACTTACTAATAAATTTAAACAAATACATAGTTTTGCTCCTGAAAGAAGGTGATAAAGAAATATTACATTACATTAAAGTCATTTTCTGGTATGAGGCCTCTTAATATTAAATGAAAAAAAGAAAATTATTGTGAATAAAACTTTACAGTTTGTGTGAGCTAATAAAAAGTGATAATTTCAGAGGTAAAAATGTTACACTTAAAATAAATTTCAAGTAATTGTTAAACAATCGAATTCACAAAGAATTGTTCGATTTGTCAGTTGTGCGAACAGAACAAAATAACATAAACGTGGATGCTATATTGTTTTTTATAAGGCTGTTGGCTGTCGCTGATGACATCTTCAACAATCAAAAGTAGAACCGCTACTCACGAACATCTTACCAAAACCATGTATTGTACATTCCATCTACCCTGAAAGAAAGCAGTCTTACTTTGATCGATTACAATAAGGACCTATCTTATAAGACCCGCTTCAGTAGCTAAACAGTCTAAGGCATCACTCTCGGGATATACTAGTTTCTGATTCTGGAGATATCAGGGTTCAAATCCTGGTTGGGTCTACTAGGCTGATTTTCCCTTGATAGTTTTTCACTCTCCTTCAACGCAAATTCGGGTAGATTACCTCTTAAATAATTCCTTTCGTAACCCTACTCTATTATTATTATTATTATTATTATTAGCACCGCGTCTTACTACCCGTTCGGGTTATACGCACTTACGCTAATGTGCAATGGTAGGGTGAATGTGAGATGAAATGGAGGACCTACAGTTTAACGTGGAATCCGAACCACGGTGGTGGCCTGGCATTCCTCACATTCACAAGATGTCTTGTCAGAGGTGAAGGAAGGTTTGGTAATCAGATAAATCTGTGCCAGGACCGAGGATTGAACCCCGGACGCCAGCACAGAAGTCCGACACCTTACCCCTAGACCGCCTACTCTATTAAAGTAACTATCATTGATACGTATAGCCTGTACAGGTAGTAATACACGTGGGAAAAAAGTTATTTTAAGCTGCATTATAATGTAACACGTTAAGGTGAACCTGCAACCTCTCAGGTTAAACGGAATGTGCAAAGGTGTTATCTTAACCTATTTTTTAATCACAAAATGTAGAGGTAAACAGAACTAACAATCTTACACTTTCTTATTTTTTATATTTACAGATTAATTAGTAGACTGTTACATAGTAAATGTGCTTAAATGTTTGAATCAGGTAGAAATGAATAATCACAAAAATATACCAAAGTGGGACATCGTGTCGAGAATCTACGTTCCATAAACCCTACTGGACTATCCACTCTTTGCGGAGATATGAAAATGCAACCATAAACGTAAACCTTCAATGCATATATAATGACCGGATTGAGGAGGGAGAATTTTGGAGAAACACTCAGAATAGAATTCAACTCAAAACTTTTCATTTCTTACTTTGGTCAATTTCCTGTGAAGAGAGATTTTGAGTTGATTATTAATTAAATAAAGGGGCAACTTTTTTATCCGTTAGACGTTAGTTAGTTTTTAGTTATCTACAACAATATTTATAGCAATTGTATATCATCGTTCTAAATAATGGATGTAACATAGTCAGACAATAGACAGACCAACAAAGAATATTGTGTTTTACATAATGGCGAATACATAGCCTGTACTAATCACCTGACATTTAGAGCCGCGTTCAAGGTATTGACTCAAAACTAATAGAAATATACTTTTGGGAAGACCTAGAAGTAGATGGGAGGATAACATTAAAATGAACCTGAAATAAATTGGATGCATGAGGTGAAATATATAGAACTAGCTCAAGATAGAAAATAGGTAACGTATTTTTGTAAGTATGGTAGTAAAATTAGAGTTCCTAATCTCAGGGATTAAGTAAGTTAGTAATAAATAGTGCCAACTATAGGGTGGATAGTTTAAAATGACTCTTGATATGACAAGTAAAGATCTTTGGATTGTATCCTCTAGTGACTTAATTTAAATTATCAGAGTGATTCAGATGATTTATCAACCAAAGGTTATTTTTAAATTTAACAAAATAATTATTTTTACGAGATAATATCAAGGAGTTTAATAACTTTATTTTTTCTTAGCTTTCCACATCTGGTGCTATTTTTTGCAAGTCAATTAAACAATGTTAAAGTTCCCCAATGTTAATCTATAATCCCTATATCATCACACTCAATGGGTGATCTAAAGTCTTAGTGATAATTAGATAATAATTTATATATTTTTCTAAAACCAATAAAAATATTATGTTATCAACGCAATATATGTATACATTTGTAACTGTTGTGTTTCTAGGCAAAGCTTTAGCTAGTAGGTTAGTAAATCTATTTTGAAACTGCCAATGCACCATGCCAATCGAGGCTTTTCACATTTTAACTACAATGGTAGGGTAAGAATCAATAAGGTATAGTTAGAGTAAGTGCAGTCGCATTTACATGGAGGGAGAGTGTTAAACAGTTTAGGAAAAAAACATCATCAATATATCTGGTTGGGATTCAACCCCTACCTCCCCATCACTATCAAACCATACTACATGAGTTTGATGTTTAATCCACGTTCTCACCGACAACAGTAGTGACCTTAGTACGTTGATTTAACATAAGTGTCAAAAAATATCAAAATAATTTTTTTCATAGGTCTGTCTATTTGTTTTCATCTAACGTAATATATTTTTTAAACAATTCAACCTACTGGGCTCATTTAAGGTGGGATGGAAGGGGACGTAAGAAAAGATAAGTGGTTTTGCAGTTTTTATGGCAAAACCTTTTTTTGCCCAAAATAAATAAAATATTGCTCTATTATAAACATAGAAAATAATTTTCTTCACAATGTGGATTCAAAATTTCTTGAATATCTGTCAAGGGTGTTCTGGAATTTAATGACAACTTTTTATTTTCATTTAAGAAAAGTTTGTTAGATAATGCCACCATGCTCGTGACAGATATATTCAGGAATTTTTTTATATCAACACGTGAAGAAAATTAAATTCTTTGCTTGTACTGGAGCAATATTGTATTTGTTTTGGCCAAAAAAGTGTTTTGTCATAAAAAAAACTGCCAAAACACTTACCTTCTCTCACGTCCTCTTCCATCCCACTTAATCCAGCCACCTAAACTATGTTATGTTTTGGATTTTTTACAATTTCATAACATTTAAGCTTATCTTAGTTTCACCCACAACAGAACATTGTTTTTTTTTATCTATTCATGGTGATTCTCTAGTTGTTCGATTGTAAATTATGTTACACTAGTATTTAAACAAGGTAAATTTATAAACCCTAAAAAATTCTCTTGTCTCCTGAACACGCAGCTAAACGAATTCTACATCCAAAGTCAAACTTTTATTCAATAATATTTTAAACAAATATATTTAGCAAACCAACTTCAAAGATAGCCTATCAATACAAAATTAACATTATTAATACCAGTATTCATTTCCACATATCATTGCTGTCAAAATGTTAACCCTGCAGTCAAATCTGCAGCAAGTATTGAGCTGCGTAACATGGTGGGTGATCCGGTCCTCACGCAAAGCTCTGACACGCAAGCACCAGGTGCTAGGTTAGGTTAAAACTCATCTCTAACACGGATCCATTTCGTTAGGTAATTTGTTGTAGGGCTATCATTATTATTTGGGTAAATGACGTCAAAAGAATAGGAACGTTTTCAAAAAATGTTCCATGGGGTAGGTTTGCCCTTTATTTAAAAGAATTGCACGTTCTTTGAACAATGGCACAGATAACTCTCTTCATTAATTGAAGTTACTTCTTTATTCTCACATTAAATAATAATCGTTGAATCCATACTAACGTCTTTCAAGTTGTGGTGTGCATGCAGTTCATATTGTAACTATTATTATTATTATTATTATTATTATGATAATTTATACAAACAAATTTACCATTTTACCATAGAATAAGTGATTACGATTAAAGTTCAACCTGGAGTCGTGACCGAGGGGTTCAAGACACTTACCACTTCTACTTGCACTTAACACGGGAAAATATGAATTTCAATTTCTACGGGCGGGTCCAGGGAGGGGGGTAATTTTGAGTTTCCCTTTCTTTCTCCCCGCTAGCGCAAATGCGTTTTTTCTTTCTCAAATCTATTATTCTCATCCCTCCCTTAGAATAATACGTTGATAACTTTTGTGTTCAACATACTACTAATAATAAAAATAATACTTAGCACCACGTATTACTACCCATTCGGGCTATACGCTTAAGTACTAATTACACTTATGGGTTAGGACTTGGGAAGGTTAAATATAGGCTATAGGAATGATCCCGCATTTGTATGGAGGGAAATTGGGAAATCATTTAGGGAAAACCGCCTTCAGTTCACCCGAGTGGGATTAGAACCTCGATCTCCTCGTCCTAGGCAGTCTAACTTAACACAAAACTAGCGCGTTAGTTGACCACGCCACCGAGGCGGGTACATACAATTAAAGTAATAAATAGATTGTTATTATTATTACTATTACCTCGTCTTACTGCCCGTTCGGTTATACGCACTTACGCTAATGTGTACTGGTAGGGTGTTTGTGAGATGAAATGAAGGACCTACAGCTTAACGTGGAATCCGAACCACGGCGGAGACCTGGCATTCCACACATTCACAAGTTGTGATTAATACACGTTTTTTCAAAGGTGAAGGAAGGGTTTGTCATTCAGATAAATTTGTGACGGGACCGAGGATTGAACCCTGGACCACCACCACAGAAGTCCGACCTCTTACCCCTAAACCGCCAGCTCACCGTAAGAAATAGAATACATATGTAACCATGGCCTAAAGCTAGCGGCGTAGCACATAGAAATTACAAACGTTTAATAACTTGTCTACCTGCTTTTGTGCCCGAATGGTCTAAGGCATCTCTATCGTGTAGGGCTAGACTTATGGTGATAGGGAGATCGGGGCTAGAATCCCGGTTGGGTTACTGAGAGGGTTTAAAAAAAATTCAACTCTCACTCCATTTAAATGTGAGTACACTTCCTTTAAATTTAACCTTCCTCATCTCTAAGATATTAGCGTCTGAATCTATGTGTGAATAACCTGAACAAGTAGTAAGATGCGGGGATAAAAACAATACTTGCCAATAGGTTAATAAAAAAAGTTAAAACTAATTCTTATTGAGAGGACTATTTTTAACCTTTGTGTTAAAATTAACCGTGTTACAAATACATTTTTTGATAGACCATAATTCTGACCTTCTCATGAGCAATAGATTAGTTATGTTTGCAATTGAGTGGAAAAGAGAAGGTATAATAAATGGGACAGTAAGTAGACGTCTCTTCTGCAACTGAGCAATCTAGGCATTGTAAGCTAAGGGGGAAGTTGACAGGTAGTAAAGCTGCAAGCAACAACCCAGATACGATTTAGAGATGAAGAAGGCCATGTTAAATGACCCACACGAAACAGCCCGCTTCTACTGGATAGCGTGAGTACTACTTGAATAACTCATCCGGGGAAACATTTTGAACTACAGCATAAATATATCTGCATTATGTAACTTTCGTTTACCCTGACAGGTAATAAGCTTAGCTTGTATGGTTTCACGACTGTGCAGCTTATAAGATAAGGCCATATTGTAATCCAAAAAGGTAAGACTGCTTCCTTTCAGTGTAAAAGTAGTGTGTAAGACATTACTACTCATTTATTTGAGATTTTCTTAAAGCTTTAAATGGATGGAATTATTGCCATCACTGATGGAAAAATATATATTGAAGACTATAACGTTGGCCCTGACGTGGGGAAGCCGATGTCTGAATACATAACGTCTTGACTTCCAAATGTAAGCACTAGAACAAATTAAATCGTGTACCCGATACTATAGGCCACACCATGATTTTAACCTTATTTCTAACTGATGAGCAGTTGCATTTCAGAAAAATACCCGGAAGAAAATGATTAGTTAACAAGAATTAAAGACAATGTCAAAACTACAAGCGTCGATAAATATATGTGTAATCAAATTACTCCAAGGGTTACTGAGCGGGAGTTTCCCAAGGACCACTTGTGATCACACTTGGCTGTCCGAACAGGGCTTTAAGACGATTGTGAGAGCCTCTTGGATCAATCATTTAGTTTCCAAGCACCTGGATAAGAGTATTGGTGCAATTTGGTAATTTAGCTGCTTTAAATTCTAAGTTGAGAGGAGTTTTTTAAACATATTGTAAATTCTCAACAATTATAATTTTTGAATAGAAATATATTAAACATCCGTATTTTTTCAAGCGCCACGTCTTATTACTCATTTGGTCTATAAGCTTATGTATTAGATGGGAAAGGCTTAATTTAGAGGAAGTATACCCATATTTGCTGGTGGAGAGAGAGAGAGAGAGAGTGGGAAATCATTTAGGGAAAATATCCTCAATACACCCGACCGAGATAGAACCACGATCGCCCCGTCATCGGTAGTCCAGTCTATTGTAAGAGTAGCGCCTTAGACCATGCGGCCACCGAAGTGGGTGACTGTAAGTCAAGTTGAAAACGAAAATAAACATAGCCTAAGAAATTCAGTTATACATCAGCGTTGAAAAGTAATGACTGTTAAATATTTTCCCTGTGTAAAATAATTACAATATTATATTTAAATGCATATAGAAATACATTTTATCACTGAGTTAGGAAAGCTAAAAACCTGCATTAAATATATAATAAAATGATACTTTCCAACATTATTACTTTGAAAAACTTAACTTTGATGTCACAACTTTCTTCTTGATGGTTCCATAAGAACGCTCTTACCACAATCGAAATAATTTTACTATGTGCAAATGAAAATGTTTTAAGACAAAATTATATTTAAGAAATCTCCATTTTGTTTTTCTCTTGAGAAGAGTGCAGAAACCCCCACTATGATGGTTAAATCGTGTGTCCAAGCTACTCGGTTAATCGGGCGTGTTTGTAGCACATGGGACATATCTTATTTGCCTGTGTACAAACAAAATTTGGTCGCCTTTTACATATTGGTTTTACTAATCTTTCCTAAAATAATTGTAATTATTATTATTATTTATAATTTTTTAATGATTAGAAAAATACAAAACTAACCGTTCATTAAAGTAAATTTAAAAAAGGGGTTCTCTTTATATAAAATTAGCAGAATATCTCAAAAAATACTGTTTTTTATGACTTACCATTTACATAAATTGCTCCACAGATGAGTTAAATAAAGACATTCTCTAAGAAACCAAAGTGTTAATGACATCATAAGAGAGGGGGTTTGAAAACGTGACTTTATGGACATGATTACTATGGAATCCAGCTTGTCCTCCATAATTTTTATAATGTATAAAATTATTTCTTTGCTTTTGACTTGAGAAAGCTAGTTCTGCCGTGCAGTTTGCTGTAGAAGTGCAAACAAACACGCGAAGTGCGATGTCTGTATTAGGATATACAACATGTAATCCACTCTCTCACAACCACTTAACACGACTGTAGAATAGTCTTGTTTCCTTTTGTTTGGAGAGTGAGTGTGTGAAAGTGCAAGCAATCAAAGTGAAATAAATCCTCAAGGCCATATGGATGGCATATGTGAAGTTTTACAGCAAAGTGCTGTATCTCTCTCGCTTCTTCTCTGAAACTCTGGTCAAGAAATAATTTCGTTAATCTAGTAGCTGATGCTAAGAGCACCTTTTTCTCTAGCTTAAATCTCAAGGTAGTAACTTAGACTAGATAAAAACACGACTCTAACTAAAGGAATAATAATATGTCGTACACATACAACATTCTAACAGGCACCACTCGGGATAAAACCTTTGCCCCCTGTAACTACAACCTCTCGTACAGTTAAAGACATAATTGGTATGAATACATATGGAAAGTGCATAGCCTAGGTGTGCTGACGAGATAAGACGAAGTGGCCAGATATCACGCAACGTGCCATCCTCAATGTTTGGTGGTCCCGAGGGAAAGAAAGAAGAGGGGGCTAGAGGAGGTTTGCTACAAACTATTCACCTGTGAAATCCACGCCTCCTAGGTATGGCTATAGAAATGTGTGTAGCGCTGAGGTTTTCTTTTTTAGAAAAATAAAATAGTAGACACTTCACTTTGGTACCAATACTAAATAAAAGCATCATACAGTAGCTTAGGTGAACATTGGACAGGGAGATATGGTTGAGTTTTAAGAAAATTCCTCAGCATTTGCCTCGAAAAATGCTGATAATTAATTGAGAATGTTATTTAATTACACCATTGTTCTTTATTTGATCCAAACAGCAGTGCCTTTTATTTTTTGTAATGATGTCTATAGTGGCAAAATATCAGGTTGACCATATGTCCTTCTTTGCCCTGATATTTTCTACATTTCAACCCTTTATCCGGTGTGAAGAAGGAATTTTCAAAATTCAAACTGTTTATTTTGACCAACGACAAAAAATTGTTAGGTTTTGGTGTTATTTTCTCTCAAAGTGTAGTAAGTGGATACAGTGTTTTGAGAGTAGTAAACATGGAGAATGTCATTCTGAACAACTGAAAATGGCAGATTTTGTTTTCATTGCCAGGATGCAATGCCTATGTTGAGAGGTTTTATTCACATTAATTTATGCACAATGGACAAATGAGAGACATTATTTGAATGTAGATTCGGTAAAGGGTTTGTTTTTGATTAAGTATAGTTGTTAGCATATGAATTGCTAAAAGTTTTATTTAGTGTATTGTAAACCAATAAGGCATTTTAAAAAGGGTAATCTCATCTGAAAAATATGCTTTAACGTACAATAAATTACGCAATATGGTTATTTATAAAACAAATTAATGAATTTACACATATAAATTTTTAACTTTTATTTTGTAACGTCCTACAGTTTGGTTGAATGTCCTACATTTTGAGAGTCCTTGTCCTCCTTTGCGCCAAATTCATCTGGTCACATTGCACACAATGATTACCACCCAGACGAAAAATGCGTCTTTGGTGCATTAGGTCGATATTTCTACCCCAGTCTCTCTCGTATTGGGTCTTAGAGTCTAATCTATTTAAGGTTCTCAAACTGTCAAACACACTATGTTCTCTTTTATTCACCAATATAAGATGATCTTAGGTGTGCGAGCTAGTCTTATATATAATTTGATAATCCCGTTTACGATAGTAGAAATTATGAGGAAATGACTGAACAAACTTTGATAAACAACCACTCATTTTAACGGTTAGGAGTCCAGGATGTCGGGAAAAATAGTAGTTTTGCACGAAAACCCGATTTTCACAGATAATTTTCAGTTTTTCATTCTTTGTTAAGTCACCATGGGAACCGTTATTTGTACATGGCTGTAAATCTCTAAATAAAATATATCTTTTTGGCTAAAAAATAGTATCTCAGTCTTTATTTCTTGGTCTGAACACATCACAATTTTCTCTTTGGATTAATATTTTTCTTTGGATGCTGGTCATAACACATCTAAATTGAGATTCCTAAACTGGGGATACATTTATTTTTTATTGGAATGTTGCCATCGTTAACTCGCATTTAAATAAATAATATTGAGCATAATTCGAAAATTAAAAGGTTGTTAAATTCGTGAAAATATTGTCTATGTGTTGTTTCGCACATGATAAAATGATGATTAAATATGTTTTGGTATGGATTATAGGCTCAAAAACGATAAATTGATTTTGAATCTTAACATTTAATTTTATAAACCCATTTCCGGCAATTGAAACTACGAGAAAATGGCTGAACCGATTTTGATAAACGATCACTCATTTTTAAGGTTAGGGGTCCGGGACGTCGGGAAAAATAGTAGTTTCCTACGAAAATCTGATTATTCCAGAGAATCTTCAGCCTTTCATTCTTTGTTACCATCACCTTGGAAACCATTATTTGTACATGGTTTTATACCAGTGAATAAATTATTTATCTTTGGTTAAATATAATAACTCTTTCTGCAATTAAAATATTTCTCGTTGGTTAAAAATAATAACTCAACACTTACTTAAGTTGTACGGTGGAAAAAATAGAAAATTATGGGAAAAATCTATACATAACTAAACAAACCATTGATAGTAGGTTAGATTTTTTTTTTGCATGGATACTTCTCCTTCTTTTTTATTTTTGAATATTTATATCTGATCACAAAATGGCTGTTATAATAGCTGGTCCTAGCACATCTTTTACCTAGATATATTTAAACTGAGGGAGGAATTAATTTCCTAGACTGGGGAAACATTATTGATTATTGTAATGTTATCGTTAACTTGCATTTAAGTAAACAATATTGACTATAATTCGCAAATTAAAAGCAAATTTAGCTAAACTACTATCTTTCACACATACACACAAGCTCTCCCCCCCCCCCCCTTACACACACGCTTTCACACACACACACACACACACACACACTCACTATCTCACACTGTTTCTTTCTCTCTCTTTCTCACACTACAATACACACAGACAAACCTTCTCTTCCCACTCTATCCCTCTCACACATTCTTTCTCACAGTCGCTCGATAAAACTCACTCACTCTTTCTCACTCACTTTCTCACATTTACTCGATAACACCTACTCACACACTTACATACTCACGCTTACTCTCACATTTTCTCTGTTAGCCATTTCAAGCAATTGAAATTATGAGAAAACGGCTGAACTAATTTTGACAAACTGTCACCCATTTTAAAGGCTAAGGGTTCAGGATGTCGGAAAAAGAGTAGCTTCCAAAGAAAATCTTATTTATTAAGCAAATTTCCATCTTTTCTGCTGTGTGTCGAGGGATCATCTGTACACTCATTCTTTGCCTACATCACCATGGAAACCTTGATTTGTTTATTATTTATATCGGTAAAAAGACTATTTCGATTTGTTTAAAAATAATAGCTCGATTATTACTTAAGTTGTAAAACACAACAAGTAAGTAAAGAGCTGGGAGAGGGAACGTTTTAAAATTATAATCGTAGGGTGAAGAAGAAAAACTTACTCTTTGATTAAAATTAAATACTGAAAGATCAAAATCATTTGAAAGTTGCCTTTGACAAGTAAACCCTTAACTAGAAAGTCGAATGAGGCTTCATTATATAGAATTTTTCTCAGTAAAAAAAAGTTGAATACATTTTAACGCGATAATTTGCAGATATCGCTGCAACGTGCCACTAGTTAGAATATAAAATCACGGAGATAACTTGATATCAAATTATTTCTCTTTTATTTGGTGCTTAATAGGTTATACTTGATATTTAATTTGTGAGATTTTACTAACCAATGCTCCGCGTATAGCTATATTCCCAGGCTATTCGCATATTTACACTATCGGGATAGCGATGAGGGAGGTAGAGTTTAGAAAGTGTACCAACAATTGAGTGCAGCGAGATTCGGATAAAAATTAAGGGAGAAAAAATTCAGTGTATCCTGCTGAGATTCAAACCCCAAACCTCATCACTGGCACACCAGATGAGATTGACGCCTTTTAACCGTTGCCCATATACGCGATTGAGCCACTATTAAAACAAAGTGAAAATAAAACACATGACATTACGAATAGGTCAAGTCACTTGAACGAAACCGATAGTTGCCTTTAGGGCAAACCGATTTATTTCACACACAAGTAAAAGATTTGTGTCGAAGGCTATCACTAATTCCTTCTTGGAAAATGACTACACGTAATTAAACCCAAGTAAAATGGTATTATTTATTTTAACACAGAAATAAAACTTCATCATTTTTGAACGCGTTTTTGTACCTATAAAAAGAAACGTCTTCTAAATCTCGTTAACATACCTTCAACGAATATGAATGTAGGAGTTGTGCTAAGGTTTGGAAGCGTTGAAGGGTTCAAGGCCACTGTTGAGCGTATAGATTTTCCAGGAAAAAGGTTTTAAATTATTGGAGTTGATCATTAAGTTTAAATGAATCAGGGAGTTCCAGAGAAGGGGAAGTTTTGGATGAAATAGACTAGAGAGTAATAATGCAAAGGAAAAGTGAAAAAACAAAAACAAGCGGGAACATTATCTCTCAGTGAACTTCGTTAAATTTAATACTTTTCTCGGAAAATATTCATCGTTTTTTAGTTTAGAATTTCCACCACAGAGTATTTTATTCCTTCTCGTAATTGTTTTATTATTTGAAGTGTTAAGCCTATAACTAATCATCAACTGGATTGGTTGGAATATTTATTTGTAATCATATGATTTGCTATTGACATTTGAGTTTAGATTTATTATTAATAATTTAAGGTGGGGATGTAGGGAACGCGAGAAAAGGAAAGTGTTTTCCCAGTTTAAATGGCAAAAAAGAAATTAAGCTAAAATAAATAAAATATTGCATCAGCACACACATAGAGTTTAATTTTATATACATTGTAACATAAACAGTTCTTGAATATCTGTCAGGAGTAGAACAGCATTAGATGGCATACATATTAAATGAAGAGAAAAAGCTGTCATTAATTTCCAGGACACCTTTGACAGATATTGAACAAATGTTATGTTCACCACGTGAAGAAAATTAAACTCTATGTTTGTTTATGATTTATTTTGAGCAAAAAAAGTTTTAATTAAATCAAGTGGGATTATTAACATTGCCCTGCACTGCACTTGTAGCAAGCTACGAATCGCCTGTTCATTACGTGATTTTCTTTGCGTAAAACCCAAGAAATGTTATTACTACAAGGCGGGTATCCATTTGTTGGGTATCAGCGTAACGTGTCATCTTTGCATATCAGTGGAGACGGGAAATCGTTGCAAAGTGGCGTGTCAAATGTGATACAAAGATACGCAACGGGCCCGATGGGTCATTTGTCGGTTTTTTGTCATCACATCAAAGGAATGATACAGCACAAGGTTGAAACATTAGTGGAAAGACAACCATTTTAGCGCGTTGCACGTTAATTCCTGTCGAGGATGCTCAGCGGAAACCTTGTGTAGAGATTTGGTTTTTGTTAGTAAGTTTTTTTCCGTTTACTGTTATTATGACGATATTTTGGGTCTAATGGAGTGGATCAAGGAAGAGACCACACGATTTGTAGAAACATACATGTAGTATCTTGTTTAGAAATTTTGGACTCAATTGAAGATAGCAAAACTCAAAATCAGTTGGGTGCATCCTAGTGAATTTTTTTTACAATACACCAACAGACTGGAAATTTAAATCGACCAATAAACTTGTTCCACTATACACCTCCCCGATTGTTTACAATTTTGACACCCACCATTACGGTGGTTTTCGTTTTTTCAAAATCGAATAATGAATAAATAATGGAAGAGGCTGCTGCTATTTGCAGATATGTGCTGTGCTCATTGCTGCAAAATAACTAGAACTGAACACCCAAGTTCAATACGAATCGTAGTCACGTGGCCTCCGTTTTGATAAGGATACGCAGTGATGAGACGGAAAAAACACAGCCTGTGTTGAACCGTATCGTATCACCAGATGACATTCAACTATGACACGATACGTGGATACGCATTAGTGGATTCCCACCTTTAGGATTCCAAACCATGTCTCTCAAAGGTGACTAGGCAATGTTTGGAGGTAGGCCTGTAGGGTCTTAACGTTCTTGCAGCTGAATTCTATAATGGGGTTTTATGTAACAGTTTGATTCAGTGAAATTAACATCAGTTAAAAACTATTTAACTTGGGTGAATATGGCTGGAACTCAAATCACAACTTCTCCGTCACTGGAAAATCAAACCAGACGAGGTTGACGCCTTATCCCACGTGGTCACAGAAGTAAATTAAGGTTTGATAAGGTCGTTAAGTTAGACAAAAGAATAAAAGGATTGGTTCTTTTTGGGTTGGTTAGGTATAATTGGCTTGGTTTTAACTTCTATAAAGTTCATTAGTGTTTTAATTTTGTTCAGGAAATCCAGATTAAGTCAAATAATATATTTGGCAAGACCAAATTTATTTTGTTGAAATAAGTTTATTTGAATTAATTTAGGTTGACACGTATGCACTAAAATATATATATATATATATTATATAATATTAAATTATATATATATATAAATTGATGAAATTATTCTATAATGATTTGGGTGTATTATTATAATAAGTCATAGGTTGTGATTTAGGATAAATTGGCATACCGCTGTTAAGGTGGGGATGTAGGGGACGTGCGAAAAGGTAAGTGTTTTTGTGGTTTTAATATTAAAATATTTTGGCCAAAATGTATTTGTATCAAAATTGTTTTCGTCAAAATAAAATAAATCATTATTGCTTCAATACAAACATAGAGTAAAATTTTCCTTTACGTGGTGAGCTCAACAGTTGTGAATATCTGTAAAGAGTGCCCTATAATTTAATGACAACCTTTTCTCTTGATTTCACTTCATTAATCTCCTGACATATATTTGAAAACTGTTGCCCCCGTGAGGAAAATTAAACTTTATGTTAGTACTGAAGCAATATTTTATTTAGTTTAGCAAAAAAATGTTTAGCTATAAAAACTGCAAAAACACCGGCCTTTCCTCGCGTTCCATACAACACAACCATAGGGGTATAATGACATATTGTGTAATTTTACCCTAAACATGCCTTCATTATTTTAGTCATTATTATTCTAGTGAAAGTAACGAGTATACAAATATGAAACAAACCTTCTTGGAAATTATAATAAAATTAAGTGTATTTCAACATTTCTAGAAATAAACTACACCCAGACTTGCAATATAGCTCATTAGACCAAGTTTCTACAATTCATTCTGACCAAACTTACAAAAAGAAAACACTGACTCATGTATTGTTAGGCCTCCTTAGCAGTAGCTAAGACATAAAACAGCTCGAGAAATTAAATCAACTGAAAACATTAACGTCGATGACCAAGGGAATCTCTTAAAAGAATAAAGTTTGGAAGTTAAGAAATATATTATTCAGACCCTTCTACCGATGATGATTATGATGATTATGCCCTATTAGAATGCAGTGACAGATTTTACCACTCAAGACCAAGAGAATCAATCATAACTAATATGTTCAATTTGTAGAATGTCAGCTTAAAATGAGTTTGCTTACCCTGCTAAGACTCAAAATATGTGTGATATTTAATTTTTTTAATCCATAGTGATATCGCATATATCATAATATAGGTTCTGTTTGTCCAACATTTTATCTCAGTTGGCAGTATGTCTGGTTACTGAGATAAAGCTACCGCTTTCTATTCCCGGCATGGCTGAAAAATGTATCATTGGTGAAATATGTGGTTGCCCTTTCATATTGATGAATTGACGGCTAAGGGTTGGATGTTGTGTTTGTTCTAGATTTAAGTTAGTTTATAAGTCGTATGCTGATATAATCAGTAGGTTCAGGAAGTCCACGTTAAAAAACTTAAGATAAATTAAATTAAAATTGTTCTGGTTATTTTTTCAGTTTAATGTTTTACTGTGTTAGACTTATGTAGGTAATTTGACCCACCGAGCAAATAGCATAACATGACATAGTACACTCTTTTTTTAGTTTTTTTTTTTTAGCAAATAGATACTCGACATATTTTATTATTGATATTTTTAATGGTATCTAAAAGCTTTTGTGTTATAGTTTAAAAAGAGTTGAAATATTAGATTTAAAAAAGTTATTTTAGAAGATATTTCAAAACTTAAAAGTGGTATGTCATTTTAAGCTCGTTTACCCCAATACAAATAAATGTATTAATTTAAGGATGGTTTAATATTTATATTAAATACCATTACGTTGTTTCATAACCAAATATTTACGTGTATTTCTCTAATTCGTCAACTCTGCGTCTTGTATGCTTTTTATATTGGTGTTTTTAACGTTTACTTTATGAACTTATTATATCAGCACACAATTTACATACTAGCTTAACTCTCGAAAAGATACAACACCCTCTTCCTAATTCTGTTCCCTTCTCTGGCCGTTAATTCTGGCCTAACTTTGAATATAATATATGTTTAGCATTTCCTCGAATCGAACCCGGGTCACAGCTCAAGTAGACAGGTGCACTACAGATTGAGCCAAAGTGTTGAACATACTGTTTTATTAATCTCACAATTTCAAGGTCGTATAGATCATTTAACACTGAAACTGAAGAAGGAATTCTTATCTGGTGGCCCACATAACAACGTTCAAATTTCATCTTAATATCGAATCCGAACCTTCTTTTCAAAATGGTGTTAGCAAAAGACACAAAGTTTAAAATTGAGCTATTGTAACCTCCTGGCCAGATAGCACTAAAATGAACTATTATTCTGTTATTCTGGAATATAAAGGATTCTTATCGAACTTGATCACCGTCAACGGAGATTTTGGGGCTCGAATTGTTTGCCACGTGTCATTTTCTCCATTGTTTTCTCTTTCCACTCTGACGCCGATGCATTTATTCTAAGCATTCCTCCTTCGCCCTGATATTTGGATTAAGTCATTAACAACCCTATGGTTAATGTAGGCCTACGAATTTAAACAACTATATACTTTATAGATGAAAATTTATCAATAAAATATTAATATCTTAATAACGATTTTTGGTATGTGTTAACTTTTGTTTAATGTGTAATAATTGTTTTGCTAGCTGACAAAACAAATGTTGGTATCGTCTATATCACGAACAATGAGGCTGTGCTTTAGGAAACTAGAGATACTTTATTTTGAATTGCGGTTGGGCTGCCGTTTATTTTCCACGCGGTAGATAAGCAAGTCTCACAGATTACGGTGGTCAAGACATGCAGCATGAATGGGAGAATCTAGAACCTTGTTCAGGGTACTGACTGGCAAACCAAATGGGAAGAAAACATTGGGAAGACCTAAACGGGAGGATAACATTAGAATGGACCTTCAAGAGATATAGTGTAGTGAGGTGGACTGGATGAAACTAGCTCAAGATAGAGATATGGGGTGTAGTGAGGTGGACTGGATGAAACTAGCTCAAGATAGAGATATGGGGTGTAGTGAGGTAGACTGGATGAAACTAGCTCAAGATAGGGATATAGGGTGTAGTGAGGTAGACTGGATGAAACTAGCTCAAGATAGAGATATGGGTGTAGTGAGGTGGACTGGATAGAACTAGCTCAAGATAGAGATATGGGGTGTAGTGAGGTGGACTGGATAGAACTAGCTCAAGATAGAGATATGGGGTGTAGTGAAGTGGACTGGATGAAACTAGCTCAAGATAGAGATATAGGGTGTAGTGAGGTAGACTGGATGAAACTAGCTCATGATAGAGATATAGGGTGTAGTGAGGTAGACTGGATGAAACTAGCTCAAGATAGAGATATAGGGTGTAGTGAGATAGACTGGATGAAACTAGCTCAAGATAGAGATATGGGGTGTAGTGAGGTGACTGGATGAAACTAGCTCAAGATAGAGATATAGGGTGTAGTGAGGTAGACTGGATGAAACTAGCTCAAGATAGAGATATGGGGTGTAGTGAGGTAGACTGGATGAAACTAGCTCAAGATAGAGATATAGGGTGTAATGAGGTAGACTGGATGAAACTAGCTCAAGATAGAGATATGGGGTGTAGTGAGGTAGACTGGATGAAACTAGCTCAAGATAGAGATATGGGGTCTAGTGAGGTGGACTGGATAGAACTAGCTCAAGATAGAGATATGGGTGTAGTGAGGTGGACTGGATAGAACTAGCTCAAGATAGAGATATAGGGTGTAGTGAGGTAGACTGGATGAAACTAGCTCAAGATAGAGATATGGGTGTAGTGAGGTGGACTGGATAGAACTAGCTCAAGATAGAGATATGGGGTGTAGTGAGGTGGACTGGATAGAACTAGCTCAAGATAGAGATATGGGGTGTAGTGAGGTGGACTGGATAGAACTAGCTCAAGATAGAGATATAGGGTGTAGTGAGGTAGACTGGATGAAACTAGCTCAAGATAGAGATATGGGGTGTAGTGAGGTGGACTGGATAAACTAGCTCAAGATAGAGATATAGGGTGTAGTGAGGTAGACTGGATGAAACTAGCTCAAGATAGAGATATGGGGTGTAGTGAGGTGGACTGGATAGAACTAGCTCAAGATAGAGATATGGGGTGTAGTGAGGTGGACTGGATAGAACTAGCTCAAGATAGAGATATGGGGTGTAGTGAAGTGGACTGGATGAAACTAGCTCAAGATAGAGATATAGGGTGTAGTGAGGTAGACTGGATGAAACTAGCTCATGATAGAGATATAGGGTGTAGTGAGGGAGACTGGATGAAACTAGCTCAAGATAGAGATATAGGTGTAGTGAGATAGACTGGATGAAACTACTCAAGATAGAGATATGGGGTGTAGTGAGGTGGACTGGATGAAACTAGCTCAAGATAGAGATATAGGGTGTAGTGAGGTAGACTGGATGAAACTAGCTCAAGATAGAGATATGGGGTGTAGTGAGGTGGACTGGATGAAACTAGCTCAAGATAGAGATATAGGGTGTAATGAGGTGGACTGGATAGAGCTAGCTCAAGATAGAGATAGGTGGAGTACTTTGTAAGTGCGGAAATGAACTTTCGAGCTCCTGATGTCATTGAGTAAGTACCTATGGTGCGAAGGTATGGAGAATGTGAATCAATCGAAATATACATGAACTTGTAATCCTCCCTGCGTGCTTTAAGCACTAGAAAAATCATAATAAAAACATATTAAATTTATAACAATTATTTACCCAGAAGATTTAAAAATATATAATACAAAATCTAACTTAACGAACCCTTTATAAATAAACAGTTCATTTCAGTTTATGGTTTTCAAACTTTACCACCCGTATATTAGGCATGTGAACTAAATGCCAGGCTCATCTAGTCTAGTTGTCAGTAACAAGGAGGTCAGTGTTCGAATTCCAGCTCACTATCACCCCACGCAAATAAGGGTACATTTACTATAAATTTTAACTTTATCCTCCATTACCTAGCTCGGGCAGGTAGTAAAACGTAGATAAATAATACTTTAAAGGCCTTATGTTAAAATGCTAAAATTGAATCAAGTTACAATCATATAAAATGATTAATGTATAAAAATAACTTTTATTTCCTGTCTAATAATGATTTCTGTTTGATAATAAACATTTTTTGTGCAATTTTATAGAAATATATATTTTTTAAACAAGGTTAAGGCTGAATCGACACGCTTACTTCTTTAAAAGTTGAAAGAATGTTGTGGAAATAATAAATGTGAAATAAGGGCCAAAGGACACCCAGTGATGGGGGCCAGACAAAAGAATTTGAGGAATGTCAGGGGGTGCTGGAAGGTGTGGCAGAATTCCTCCCTGTATTTGGTTTAGTCAATTTTTTGTTAGATTTTTTTTTTCGCATCGGAAATCGTAAACTGTCTGGTCGACAAAGACTCGCCTTTTATACAAGGAGGGAATAACTCACGATATATACAACCGTGTATAGTAGACACGCAGGTTGAAGAAAGTTTTCTGAGAGCTCATAAAGCATCTAGATTAGGGTCAAATGGAGGGGCATTTATGAAGTTTTTATAACAAAAAACTTTTAGCAGAAATAAAAATATATTGCATCGTTAGAAAAGTTAAATTCAATTTTCTATACATAATAATTTTGATAGTGCTTGAATATTTGTTATGGGCATCGCAAAATTTGGGTAGGACTTTTTAAATGAATATAAAACCCTGGTCAAATGACACAAGGACCATAACAAATATTTAAGAAATTTGAAATTACAATTGGTAGAATATTAAACTAAGCGTTGACTAGTATTGATCTATTGGGCCAGAACTATTTTTTGTAAAAAAAAAAACTACAAAAATATTTACTTTAACTCTCGTTTACTTCAAACACACCTCAAATTACCCATCTTATTCTTGGAATTCTCAAGGACAGCTA
The DNA here is from genome assembly GCA_039000515.1 of Timema cristinae. Lineage (NCBI taxonomy): Eukaryota > Metazoa > Arthropoda > Insecta > Phasmatodea > Timematidae > Timema > Timema cristinae. The sequence continues at coordinate 122,740,188 of JBCFYV010011172.1, forward strand.
TTTAAAAACCACTGGTGGGAGATGGATAAGGTAGTTGTCATTGAAATGGTACATAATAGGCCCTATATTTATGTTTTCTCTAGTCGGGTTTTTTACAGGGTGAATAAACTGCTTTGTAAACAGAACTGCAAGTAGGCCTAGATCTAAATTCAATAGGACCTACTTACCCGCCTCGGTGGCGTAGTTGGCTAACGCGCTAGTCGTGTTGAAGCTCGACTGCTGAGGACGGGGAGATCGAGGTTCGAATCTCGGTCGGGTGAACTAGGGGTGGTTTTTCCTAAACGGTTTTCCACTCTCCCTCCACGCAAATGCGGGTTCACTTCCTCTAATTCAACCTTCCCAATTCCTAATCCATTAGCGTAATTAGTACTTAAAGCGTATAACCCGAACTGGTAGTAAGACGTGGTTCTTAATATATATATAATAGGGCCTACTTAATAAATAAATAAATAAATAAATTCGTAATGAGTGAGAAATATTCGTCGCTTGCCATGGTAATGTGTTACATGGACACAATTAAAACATTTTTATTTAATTCATATTCGTTTCAAATTGCTTTAACATATTTAACAAATTGGAGACTAATGTTCTATTTCGGGCTCTGTACGAATGAACATCCGACGCTCTATCTACTCCTATGCCTTTGTAAGCTGAAGGATGCCTTCTTCAACTCTCACATTTGGCAGGTGTTAATTTTGTAGTATGGAAGAGAATAATCAAATGTAATACACGTTTACTAATGTTTACTATTTTGTAATAATGTTGTGTATACTAAAGCTTATTAAAGAGGCGGATAAGGTATACACTCGTATTGCACTTAGTCATCATTGACGAGAAAGCGTAGGTTAGAATGTTATTATTATTATTTATTAGCACCGCGTCTTACTACCCATTCGGGTTATACGCACTTACGCTAATGTGTAATGGTAGGGTGATTGTGAGATGAAATGAAGGACCTACAGTTTAACGTGGAATCCGAACCACGGTGGCGGCCTGGCATTCCCACATTCACAAGATGTCTTGTCAGAGGTGAAGGAAGGGTTTGGTAATCAGATAAATCTTTGCCGGGACCGAGGATTGAACCCCGGCCGCCAGCATAGAAGTCTGACTCCTTACCCCTAGACCACCAGGTCACCCGTTAGAACGTTGAACTGGTGAATTGGAGTTGTTTAGTTTAACCCCCATTGTGGTTCTGATGGTTGTTTCACATCTTTTATCCAGGTAAATGATGGTAAATTCAGACAGCTCGGGCGGGTATAAAGACGAATAGTAATAAAATGGAAAAGAGCTAAAACTCATGTGGAACAATTAACATGATTTTAAGTGAAAACTATTATGATAATCTGGACTTAACCATTTAATATGGATTGACACTAACAGGTCTGTGGACCAACTGTACGCCTGCCGGGTCGTGTCGTTAGAATTCAGAGTTTGCTTAGTAGCAACATGGTCGCGCACAGTCCTCTCAATGTGAATCTTACTTGATTCCCCTATATATGATTACTAAGCTTATTCGGACGCACCTCTTATAGACAACCACTGCCATACTCACCACTTAGATTTTGCCGTAAATAGGCGTGGTGTTAAATGTTACTTGAAAACTCTAGTTTGATTCCAGGCGTTGCATGTTATAAGTAATTGCGCATCCACATCCTAATACCTTGATACACAATTTCCTGGTGCTAAAGCAGGATGTTTAGTTGTAAGTGTATTGTCCTAGGACAAGTCAGTTTTTTGTCTGATAAACCCCATGTTTGCAAAGTAAATAATTAAGTGTAGCTTGGTATTTTCCAGGCGCTTATAAATTGCATCAGTTTGAACAAGTCAAAGCAGTAGCCTACTTATCAGGCGATATATTTTAAATAGCCCAAAACAATTTTTTAATCAAAAATATTTTGTTTTTGATTAGTGAACATGATGGTAGTTCTTTTAATAATGGCGTACAATTGCACAAGTATTTGGAAATTGGAAATTGGAAAAGTAAGAACCATTTAATTAAAGTAATACTAAACATTTAAGAAAAAATTAAAATACTTTATTCAAACTAAATATAAAATTAAAAGCTTTGCTAAAAAATTAGATATTATCAACAATTTCTGTTTTTTCCCTGTTTCATATAATTTCAGACTATCATAAAATTGTACTTCCGCAATGGCTCTCCTGAAAAAGGTAGTTCACTTTATTAATTTTATTATTATTATTATTATTATATTACTATTATTTTGTTCAACGAGAACTTACAGAACCAACGAACATCAACATACAACCTACTCTAGAATTGACACATCACCCATTTTATATCCATCACGGCGAAAGGGGAAATCTCAATTTCACCAATAATAAGTTATTCAGTCAAACTAGAAATCGAACCTTGTACTTTTAACCTAATAGGTAGACACGTTCCTAACTGAGCTATGATTTCAGACTCTTTACATAGGTACTATACTAACTGTAACGTATGTTAAAATATAATATATTTTAAAGGCATACAAAAAGTTTTATTAGATACTATTTCTACATGATATTATACAACCATATTCACTGTAATTTAATATGATCTACATTTATCGAATCGGTAAAGTAGAAGACTCTTGTAAAGTAAAACAAATAACTTGGTCACTGCTGGAAATCCTGGGCGAGAGGATAACATAGATACCGAGGTTTCATCCCAATTTGCTGAACCGAAGGGAATTTTTACATACACATTCTTGTTTCCCATCTTCTCTTCGGGCGAATGATTTTACCATAAAAGTCACCTTACTCATCTTGTTCCATTGATAGAAACGATATGAATATTTTAAGAGTTAATTAGAGAAAATAGGTAGGTTTTAAGAGCTAACTGGAGACGTTAGGGATGTTTTAAGATCAAATTGGTGGTGATAGTGATGTTGTAAGACTAATCAGAGGCGATAGAATTCTGGGATATTACTTTTTTCCTTGACCCTGAAGATTTTTAGGACACATGGCCTTTGTGAGGTGTATTACCAACACTCTCAGGGATAAACTTGGTTTGGGGAGTTTTGTGAGGGATGACTTAAATAGGGGGGTGGTTGATGATTTGGTAAGGGGAAAAGAGGCACGGGGGGGAGTGAGTTTAGTTACTTCTCGTATTTCTCTCTCGCCGCGACTTCGGGTATGCTCGGTACCAGTGTATTACCTCGTCCGCGCGCTCTGTCTCCGTCTTTTGGGGGAAGGGGAGAAAGTAGGGGGGGAAGGAGAGGTAGTTTGCTCAGAGAAGGAAGTCAAACCGAGAGAGTCGTAGTGTGGTACTGTCGTTGATGCGGTTGTGTTAGTGGAATATCGTGAGTGGTCCCGTGCGCATCACGGACGGGTGGACGTCTTAATTTTTTTTAACCTCTGCTCTTGTTTTTAAGGAATTTTTTTCTAAAATTTAATAAACCTGGGAAGAGGGTGGGGAATGTGCGCGTCATGTGATGGTATTTGCAACGACATATATTGGGGATGGATTTTGTTACCCGTGAGAAAGGTACGTCTGTAGGTCTGGTTTTTCTGCCCATGAGCATGTGTGAGTGGGACACGTAGTTCGTGTGTGTGTATGTAAGAGAGAGAGATAGTGAAAAAGGGGGGTTACACTAGGTCTGAACAAGACGATCAAAAGCAGCGCGCGCGACGCGCAAGGAAGAGCGAGAACTCTCATATCGTCGGCCCTCCCTCCCCCCTCTCTCTCTCTCTTATTTGCCGGTTGTGTTCGTTCACCATCCCCAACAAACCACTCATGGGGTCGCCGGACACTCCACGTGCTACTTCGACGGCTAAGAGGACGTCCGCCGCATTCTGTCGTCGGCACGCGACCCGGTCACACACGTCTTCATCCTGAGAAATAAAAGGGAAAGAACATATACTTCCTTGATAGATTTGCTTTTATATTAGTTTGGGGCCTTGTTTCATATACTATTATTTTATTATTTTTCTTGCGAATTTAATATTCTCACTAAAGACAAAAAGAAGACGCTAATCACACCAAAATATCCCAACATATCTACCCCCTACGGAGATACTACAGCGAGATGAATGCTGCTTCTTTGGTCCGCCTCGCGTTAGGATCACTGTTGCTGGTTATCCTTCTACTGAATCCAACGCAAGGTAAGGGTCTACCAGCTCTTCGAATTTATATTCATGAAAGAAAACAAATATTGTATTCTTCTAGTCTAGCGTTTCTTAAAATATTTTGGGTAGGTGCCTGTGTCTTTGTGAGCGTCATTAATTTTTTTTAAAGAGGATTCTCGGAAATCCTCGACCGATTCCTGTGCCCCGTTTTTTTCTTTTCCCTACTATTCGGTAGCCCCGGCCCGTCTTCTTGATGACACCACTACGAGGTCTTTACGGATGAGTGCCCCAACAAGTTTGCCGAACATACCTTTATGTCGGACTTCTCTGTACGTCCGTACATCTGTGCATCCGATGGGCTGCTTCTAACTTGTGTTGCACCCTAACTAACCCGCTGAATACAATAATAACACGCTAGGAACTTTCAAAAAGTTACTAGAACTACTTTCATATATCAATGCGTCAAATAATATGAATTACAACTGTCACTTTTGACAGATAGTTCCAATTAAGTTGTGAATAAACTACAGGCTAGTTACTTCTTTTTTCAATGTTGGCTGCAACACATATACTTATATTTTCAAAATCTACTTTCTAACCGTGATTCTACTATACATGCTGCCTGTTATAGTGAAATCGTGGTAATAAAGTAGGTTTAAAATAGGTTAAAAACTATTTCAATATTAAAAATTCTAGCTATATTAAGCCTATTTTGAATGATTTCATCGGCATTAATGCAATTTGTTGGACGTCAAAGTGGCAAAATATCTTATTTGACGCATACATTAATTATTAGAGTAGCTTAAATAATTTTTAAACTGTCAGATGCATACTTTTCTTCAGCGATTCCACTATAGTTTGTGCTGCGGCTTCAACTTTTTTTTTTCTTTTCATTTTTCTGTTACTGCGTGATGGGTTCACTGTACGCGAGCGAGCTAACATGTTGACCAGGCCGTTACGATGATCGTGGTTCTCCAAACCGGACCGTAGCGAATGTTTTTGTTTAATTTTTACATTTTAGTCCTCAGCGTCCTTTATGGATCATTCTATTTAGTCATACCCATATTTTTTACCCTGAAAAAATATGTATTGTTGAGTAAAAATTGATGTCCACAAGTTTGGTAAAATCGCAAACAAAACAATAAATTACAATAAATTTGGCGATGTTTTATTTACGAGCCATATAAGTTTCTCCACTTCGTCCTAAATTTTTGTAAAAGCTGTATTTTTTCCACTCCTTATTAAGGCAGACTTAAATGTTTTCACCCTTCCTCCCTCTCACGCGCACGATTACTGCGCGTCAAAATTTTCCCGTTAAGAATTTCGATTAAATGTACCCGCATTTGGGTGGAGGAAGAGGAGGAAGATTTTATTTAAAAAAAACACCTCAATACACCCCGGCCAAGATTTGAACCCCATCTTCCCTGTCTTCAGTAAACTAAATAGACGAGACTCACACCTTTCCCGCCGTGACCACTTTACGGATAGTTTTCATCTTATATTCGGATCCACACAAGGTTATAATATAATTGTGTGGCTGCCTCTTTATCCTCCCTCCCCCGAGAGCCTATATATCCATTTTAGGGTGAGATAAGTATCCCTCTATCGCTGAAAAACTACTAAACTAGTCGTTATAGAAGAAGATAAAAATTCAAATAAACTAGTCAAACTAAATAAATTAAACTGCGTGAACCACGGGAAGTTTTTACAAAATATGTTACTAATTTTTTAAATTTACAATAATTGAATGAAATGTGTCATGAGAAAAGGTATTAATCATTTCCAGTTTTCTTATAAATAGATCGCACCAGTATTGCACCTTTTAGTAAAAATCCAAAATTGTATTTTATAAATTTATTGGTTTGTTACTTTCTTTTTCGTAGCATTCCCGCCATAAAAATAAAATGCAACAGTTTGATAACATGTGCCAAGGATTGTCTTGTGCGTTTTGAGAATCCCTTTCCCCCATCCTCCACAGTTTTAAAATAATCTTTAGTTTTTTTTTTGTTGAATAAAGAAAATAGTTCTAAGTATCTTGAAAAGTGAGTGTGTTAGTGTTACCTCAAATATAAATATATTTGCATTGCCACTTTCAACTGGAATAATAAGGTATGACGCAATGTTTCTAATATTATTCTATTCTGCTAATATTTAATTTAAAATTGAAATAATTAACAGTGAATTTTCATTCAAGGAAATGTTATTTATTATGTTCTCTTGCGATTTGAGCTGAAGGGATTATAAATACACAAAGCTCATTTGATCAACTTTGTGGAAGCCAGTCCTGTTTCCGTGATTCAGTGGTTAGTGTGGTCAACCACAAGCTTTGTAAACCATGGTTGGATTCCGGATCATACTGTCTAAAAAGCTTACTATATGTGCACAGAAACGTCCTGCTATTCATTTAGTAAATATCTAGGATTGTGTGTATTTGATCATGTGTACCTTGCTAAGCTAAAATAATTTGAAAGTCATGTTGTGTATAAATTATGTGTTTAAAAATTTCAATTAAATACCACAGATAATAAATAAAACCAGAAAGTTTTTGGTAGTTTGAGAAGTTTGTATGTATTAAAAAAAGAATTAAAATACCTCTAATTTACTAATGTTATCACTTATCAAGCAACACGTATGTTAGCTTATCATTAATTAATTTACTTAAATGGTTCTCATTCTGACACATCGATTAATTTATGACTTCTCCATTTACGTAATGTTCCCTACTCTCATTTAAACAAACACTTATTGATTTTATAGGTTCATTAAAAGTTCAGTCATAATAATTTATAGTAGGCATACTTACAAATTGATTTGTTGTTTTTTTGTTATTAATGGTTAAATTGTTATATTTTACCACACCATATTTGAACAATTTTTAAAATGTATTTATTTTATTTAAAAACTATCTTACATTTTGTAAAAAACGCAACTAATTGATATTAATCGAACCTGGACAAGATATTCAGATCTAGGACCCTTTTCATAACGCGCCACTGACAATCCTGTCCAACATGAAATGAGTTCCTAAATAGCTCATTTGGTAGAGCAGTGGCTTATTAAGGTGCGGTAGAAGGGAGCACGAGTAATTTAAAGTTTTTATATTTTATATTTTTTTGGCCAAAATAAATTAAATATTTCTCCAGTAGCAACATAGAGTTTAGTTTTCTGCACATGCTAAAATCAACAGATCTTGACTATATATAAAAGGTGTCCTGGAATTTTGTCAAAACATTTTCTCTTAATTAAAAATGTTTTGACAAAATTCCAGGACACCCTTGACCGATATTCAAGATCTGTTGATATTAGAATGTGCAGAAAACTAAACTCTATGTTGCTACTGGAGAAATATTTGATTTATTTTGGCCAAAAAATTTCAATTAATGAAAAACTGTAAAAAAAACACTTGCGTTCCCTCCTGCCGCACCTAAGGTTGTTCAGGTGAACTAAGAAATCGTCACACTTCAGATTCACTTCATGTTAACCAACTATGATGGTTAAGTTTGAGTGAGATCCCCCCTCCTCCATACCTTCATTTTTTAAGCGAATGACCCTTGTACTCGACGTAATTAGCTTATTCTACCGAGAGTCATATTCAATGGAGAGTTGTACCGCTCTTCACAGTGTAGGTTTATTGGTTATACGCTGTGTGACAGAGCCTTAGTGACGGACTTTAAAGCTTTTTATTAAAAAGAGGCAAAAATATACTTTCCAAAACGTGCAACGCCCGATACAGATGAGGGAGTTTGAATTATAACTAACGCATCTCACTACCCATCCAACCTATATGGATTTGAATTACGCCAATGGGGCAGGGATTAATAAGATATGATGTAAAGGAAATGTAACATTAATTGCTTGGAGGGAGAGTGGGAAATCATTTAGAAAGAACCAGTCTCATTATACCCAGCCTCCCCGTCATCGGCTAACCAGACAACATCAACTTGACATTTAGTCCGCGTGCCCACCGATATGGGTAAACACACTTAACAACTATGGAATTTGGAGGTCGAATGATCTAAGCCCTAAGTTGTCACTCTCGTGTTAAACTGGATTGTCAGTGATGGGAAGATGGGTCTCGAATCCCTGTCAGGGGTATTGAGGATGTGTTTTCCTAAATCGTTTCCCAATCTTCCTCTACTCAAATGCGGGTACATAGTAAAATAGTAAAGTAGTAAAAAGTTTCAAGTATCTGGGTAGTATTGTAGAGGAGAATGGAAGGAACATATGATAACTAAATGATAGAGGAAGCCAATCAGAGGCATTTTTTTATAAATGTGAGAAGCCTGATTTGGGGCAGGGATATATATGCCAGACAAGTACAAGGGAGTGAATGCCTATTACCTCCCAATATTGACGTACGCTACAGAAACGTGGGCAATGAAGGAACAGGATACAAGCAGAATGCAGGCGAGTTAAATGAGATTTCTGAGAAGAAGGTTCGGAGTGACAAAATTTGACTGGATGAGAAATGAGAGTAAGAGGAATAGTAACGGAGGAGCCAGTCCAGGATAGATAATGCACGACTAAGGTGGTACGGCCATGTGAGAAGAAGAATGGAGAGAGAAAGGTTGCCCAGGAGGATGCTGGATATGGAGGTGGAGGTTAGGAGGCCGAGAGGAAACAAATATGACTGAAGGAGTAGTGTGGAGGAGAGGAAGACTGGGCCAAGGTGGAGAGAGAGGTGGGGAGAGGCTTATGTTCCAAACAGACCCGGCCAGTGGCTGGAAGCTGTTCATGATGATGAATGAGTGCGTAAAGCCCAAATGGGTATTTACACGTGGCGAGAAAAAAAATACAAAAAGTATATTTATACGGCATATTTTTAAACTCAATATGTAATAGTTTTATTTTGTGTTATAAGTCAACCCATTAAAAAATAGCTTAGGAAAATCGCACAAATAAAGTAGTAGTTACTGTCCCAATAATTATACTCAAGATAAATAGAAAATACGAAATACATTTGATCAAACTTTATTCTTATTTTAAGGTTGTAATAGTTGCATTCACTTACTATTCTTGTGGGCGAACTTCTCTAAAACTTCAATTGAAAGAACTTCTACTATTCAAACATGTAAACTACTTATCCACTTAATTAATAGGTTTTTAATAATATTTTATTATAAGTATGTTTAAGCCTCCTTATGTTAACAATATAAAGACAGCCAAAACATCAAAATCACAGTTTATTAACAGTAGACCTACAGAGAAACCTAAAGCAGCATTAAGACACTTAAATAATTACAGAGGGAAAATGAAACAGACACACAAAACACTATTCTAGTCTGCAGCCACCCGAACGACTCACTGCGTAATATTATTGAATATAGATAGGATGCTAATACCGTTTTCTAAGACCTGAGGTGACCTGGTGGTCTAGGGATAAGGTGTCAGACTTTTGTGCTGAAGGTCCGGGGTTCAATCCTCGGTCCCGGCACAGATGTATTTGATTGCCAAACCCTTCCTTCACCTCTAACAAAACCTGTATTAATCACAACTTGTGAATGTGTGGAGTGCGAGGCCTCCACCGTGGTCCGGATCCCACGTTAAACTGTAGGTCCTCCATTTCATCTCGCAATCACCCTACCATTACACATTAGCGTGTGTATAACCCGAATGGATAGTAAGACGTGGTGATGATAACAATAATAACAAGATCTGAAACAGTGTAGCGTAATTTTCGTTGCAGAGGTAAACTTTTCTATAAACGACACACTCCACTCTTTTAGACCTGTGCTAGGAGACAGAATAGAATTATTTTTATGAAGATACTTTTAGAAAAAACAGACATATCTATTTGGGGTCAACATTGCTAACATTTGTATATAATATTAGGTTATAATAATATATATTATTACACAATACAACTGCGCATCAAATGACCTGACGTATGAATACTTGAAAGTGGATTTAACAACTTTTCTAACTCTCAGATAAGTTTCTTACTTTTAAAATTTAACTATATATTAATCTAGAAAGAAGAAATATTACAAATATTTTAGGTATTTAAGCTTTAATAGTACCATAGCTAAGGCTATCTAAATTAACACATGACTGTAATAAAACTGATTTCATCGATATGCACGCTAGTAAAATAAACTTACGCTAAAATTATCAAGAGGATTTATATATTACACGTGACTAACTATTTCCTTAATAAAATACTTAATGTATTCGAAAATACCATTACTTATAAAAAGTAAGCCTGAGGGCGCGCACATCATGCGTATTATTTTTTACTAAGATATAGGTCTATATATTAATGTATTGTAACCTGACTGCCTGGACCACGTGACAACTTGTGCGAGTAACCTTAACACCAATAAAACTAGAAAGATGAAACTTGGCATACAGGATTTCGGGAAACCTTATAGGGATACGCTTCAGGTTTATTTTATTCATAAAACTTTTACATCCATTGTGAACCTAAAGCCTTAGACTGCGTTACCAGGAATTCGTTTTAGTATTCTCGATTCAAACCCAACCCAGCTCTACCTCCACACGAACAGACATATCCAAACACCTACAGACACATATATGCACAAGAAAACTGAAGCTACGCAACTTATTTCTTAAGCGAGAGAAAACACTTTTGTTAGCCATGCTTGCCAGAACAGATGACACTGTTAGAGACAACCTCCACTGCTATTTCAACGAAATATATAAAAATATATAGTTATTTAAGTTAAAAGAAATAAAAGTAAATGAGTATACTGTTACATTGAACTCCAGAAATAATAATCTTTTATTTCTACCACAAAAAACACACGGTAACAGCATCAACTGTGTTTACCCCTTCAACTTTATCTTTGTTCCTAGCCAGTATTTCTAGGAGCTCACAATGGTATGGAATTATTAACTACTCATCATGGTGCCTTGATTGGTAGGAAATTTTCCACCATTCAAATGCACCTCAATAGTCGGAATAACACGATTCTCATTGACTGGACCATACGCATTTGATCTCTATTCATTTATAGTACCCATGCATAATATTTATACAACATTTTATTATAGTCCGTTGATCTATATCTTTTACTAAAATCATAGGTCATAATCATAGGCTTACACCTGATTTGATCATTGATCTGATTAATACATGATACCTACATAACATTTAATCATTTATCAAACCAAAGCTTCATACTTAAACAACATTTGATCATTGATCTTAACTCCACGTCACACTTAGGCTTCATCATACCCATTCATGTCACTTGTATGATATTTGGTGAAAGATATTCATGCTTGGTAACCATTCAATCAATGCTACACTCATTGACCAGACCCAAACGTCATTAAGATCCTCGTCATAGTTATGCATTTTACCTATACACTTTGTTATCACTGTCCATCGATCTATGCCTCAATCTTACACAACATTTTATAATATATCAAAGACATGCCTCATACTGATAAACAACAGTTAATCGTTGATTTGAGCTACAAATCTTACTTATACTTGATCATAACCATGGATGATATTAATACTATATTTGATGATTTAATAAAAGCAATGTTTCATATTTAAACAACATTTGTTCATTGATTTGAGATAAAAATCATACTTGGACTTGATCATAGCTTATTTAGTATACATAGTATACTTATATTATATTGTATGATTAATTAAAGCCATGCCATATACTTAAAACAATTTTGGTCCTTGAATTAAGCTCTTCTACATCATACTTAAGCCTTTATAAAAGCCAATGTATGATACTTACATAATATTTTATGATTTATCAAAGCCATGCTTCATACTTAAACAATATTTGATCATTTAACTGAGCTCTACATTATATTTAGACTTGATAATAGCTGTTTACTATACTTACATTATATTTGATGGGTGATCAAAGCCATGATTCATACTTAAACAACATTGTATCATTAATCTTAGTTATACATCCTACTTAGACATAATCTAATCTTGACCTGAGCCATTCATGATATATACATGACGTAATCTGATATAGATTAAAGTCATGTGTTGTTCATAGAAGAGATTTTAACACTGATCAAACCTTTGCTTCATGCTTGAACAGCATTTGACCATAGATCCAAATCTTAAATTATACCTAAGCATCATTTTATCATATTTCATGTTCATGCATGACATTTGATCAGTGATCGTTTCCATGCTTCCTACTTAAGCAAAATGTTATCATTGTTCTGAACCTTATATCTTAGTTAGACTTGATCGTAGCCATGTATGATATTTATGATTTATGATTATATTTGATGATCAATCAAAATCACACATTATGCTTTAACGTCATTTGATCACTCATTTAGGCCATGCTTCAAAGGGTGTTTTACAATAACTATTCTCTGGTTATAATAATAGGGTTATTCCTTTTACAAATTGTTAGATTTTTTTCCTACATTTGTAAAAATTAATAAATTTAATTTCATAAGTTTAGACACTCGCATCTGGAGGCACGCGGAGTAAACGTCAAGCTCGTGTAGTTTGGTTTCCTATGACAGAAAGGTGGTGATTTGATTCCTGCTGGGTTAAGTGTTTTTTTTTTATTTATTGGTTTTCCATTCTCGCTTCACGGAAAGGGGATATATTTTATTTAAATTGAACTCCATTCATCCCTACCTTATTAGAGTAATTAAATGTGTATATTTTGGGCGGGAAGTTTCACGTGATACAAATAAACAACACTTCCATGTGCTTACACAATGCCTCTACACATCTAACCGAGTTTCTCTATGAATGTTCAACCAAAAACCTGCATCACGAATGATGCCGAATTCTAGCCGTCCACACATTTGGCTTCGTTCTAGTTAAGTTCAGTTTAAAAGTAAAAGAGGGGTGCGCTCGTTTGGTTTTTGATCCAGGCTAAAAACTGACACAAATATGAGCGGTGCTCGGCACTTATCGAGGGTTAACGAGCGTCTCAGAGCAATTACTAGTGCACCGTCTACACACTTGACCTATGACTCACTCAGGTGGGTTCACTGAATGTGTAGAGGAGGCATTGTGGCAGCTATGTTGGTCATTACTCTTGAACTAACCAATAGATCTCAACCAAAATGAAACACGCATCGGAAATAACTATTCCAACCTCCAGGGTTAATTTGATTATCCCTGGGTTAACATCATTGGTATCAGGGGTGTCAAAATATAACAAATGAACAATTTTAGGTACATCTCGTCCCTTGAAAGTAGTATGCAACTTGTATTTACCTATATCAAATACTGCTTTTGTAAAGCTGAGGGTGTCAGAATATAAACTTATCCCGTCAAAATTGGACTAAATTATTTTGACGTATGAAAAGGTTTTCCAAAGTTTACTAAGATTTCGAAAAAATATTAAAATTTATATTTCTTAATATTTCTAAAAAAACTAGATATATTACATGAAATCATAATTTGCTACTGTTTTACCTGAATCTCCTAGAACCGAGACCGTAATTAAAAAAAAAAATCTAACATATCTCTTTGAGATATAGATAAATATGAAATCAGTCGCGAATGAAGAAATAGTCTCTTAAGCTTATCTTAGCAAAGTCACGCACATGTGTCCAAACATCTTAAAAAAAGTTCAGGTTTTTTTTTCTTCTAAAGGGCCACATAGGAAATTAAAATGGAAGAGCGGACTGCCAAAGAAATATATTCTATTTAATATAAATACGTGCTTACTCAATCCAAACAACTTCATTCTTTTCAAAAACTTATGTATAATACAACGAATATCATTCTAATTAATCCAATGGGTTAATAAGATTAAACCAATTGTTTAGATCCTTAAATTAACTTGTTCCCTTATTTGGTTAAAATTTTATGGTTCTAGTTTACTTGTGATTACCAGTAACTCGCGGGTGCATAAATAGTCATGAAAGTTGTTCAACTGATTTAAGTTAAAATGGTTTTAAATCACATTCTTCTTCAGGACATTGTCATGTGATCATTATTTTCACTTGTCTCATATCCACTAGCATGGCCAGAATTAGTTTGTGGGGGAGGTTTAGTTTCACTGACCAACTAAGCGGGGTCCATTGGTTTTTACCACGGGAAAATTTAAAAATTTAAATATTACAAAAATGCAAATGCATGAAAATAAATATAATAATATCCAAATTAATTTAAAATTAATAAAAATAGTCATAATTCTGTAATTATTATGACTATTAATTGTTTATGAACACATTTTAATTCATGTATACTGCTAGAATATACAAACATGCAAGTTTCAATAAATTTTATTTTGGAAATTTGATTTAAAAAAAAAATTTTGGAGCAAAATCTGAAAATTTAAATTAGAGACTTGCACTAACTCTTAACTCACAAAACCACTTTTGAACTAATTCACTTTATTCTTATGTTAATTTTCTTTGGCTTCATAGAAAGTTCATTGGGAATCTCATACTTCCCATGTGGAAAGATCATATCTAGCCAGAACTGGTCCATATCTGGGCCAGATATTCCCAGATCTGGGGAAAATCTGGCATTCTCAGATCTGGCCAATTCCAGTTCTGGGCTAAATCTGTCATTTTTCCACATGGGTCCGTAACTGACACCTCTGGATGTATTTTCATTAAGCTCATTAAGTCTGTCGTCATTTGTAGAGTTCCTCATATATGATCTCAACAGCTTTAGGGAACGAGAAAGAGGTAGGTGGGTAGCAAGGTCTGGAGGGTAGGGGGTTCAGTCCTGAACCCCTCCCCCTGGCTGCGTCAGAGCTCATATCACCTGGGTCAAGAAATTTTAAAATGCGGAAAAACCAATCAATTAAATATGTTTTTATTCCAAACCTGAATACAAATATTATTTCATGCCCCAGGATAAAACATCCTATACGTATAACTGTTTGGTTTCTTTGGTCTTTATTAAACTGGTTGAGGTCACCCACCATTTTTTTTAAAGGGTTGAATAATAATGTTTGATATTCAAAAGGTAACACAAAACTACAAGATCCACTGAAAAGGTTGCCTAGAAAAAAGGCATGATACTATACACTTTAAATTATAGAGATAAAATTGTTAAGCAATTTTTATAAACTGATAATAAGGTATGTCAAAATATCAAAGGCTCAAGTAAGTTGAGACCAACCAATAATTGCTTGTAAAAAAATATTTTATAAATCACACTCAACCAAATACTTGTAATAACATGCAAATTGTAAAGTAACAATTTTATGAAACATAAAAGTGTTTTCACTAATTTAATGATTTTACTCGCTAATAGCCCTTATCCTTACTTAATTTTTGGTGTAATGTAAACACCAGAACCAATACCGGCAATTAGCGAGAGTGGATAGATCCACTTCAAAATTGATGAATTCTCATTTCGGTTTGGATTAAGTGTCTTGCTGCATCAATTGCTATATGTTTATTTATCCTAGAAGTACAAATGAGGTTATACAACTATGAATAAAACAATATAAGTAATACAAACAATAGCTTAATTAACGTTTTATTATCGCCTATGTTTTGTTAGGATTAATTTATCAAAAGATTAAATATTCGCAAAATACTGTAAATTAGCCGAAATTTAAATTATAGAATATTTGATGGTATTTCAATCAATAATATTTTTATTACATTTATTTTATCAAAATTTTTGATTTGCTTTGACTTTTGTTATATTACAAGGTTGGTACTAAATAATTTACCTCTCTTAAGTCGGCATGTAATAATATATTAGTGAAAGGGGAAAAGGTAATTCGTTGTAAATACTTTTCTTTTCATGGGTAAAAATAAATAAATAAATTGTTTCTGTGCTAGAAATACACAGCTTAGCATTATATAAAAGATGTATTATTCCTCCCTTCACTTTTAGCCAGCAACTCACCCATCACCACCAGACTAGTCACCTTAAACTATACCTTCAGCCCTTCAACCCCAAAAACGTAAATAATATATATTTAAACGGGATCCATAGAGTGGCCTAATAAGTAATCATAATCGAGTATAAACGTGATGACTGTAATGACAATTAAAGACAGGGAGAGCATTATATATTTGATGTCCCCAGGCAATAATATAATTACAGTAATATGTGGGCATACCTTAATAAACTAAACGTATCCATTACGAACGTTTGGACTGTAAAAGCGTGTAAAAACACAATGTTATTAAGTAATTTATCAAATGATGTCTGATGAAAGCACTATGCATATTATGTCGATCTTGGTTATCTTGGGGTAAAGTTTTCACCTCAGGACCTGATGATCGTGTGATCAAACCCAGCTGGGATCGACGAATTCTTCTTGAACGATAAAAATCCGCAGCACACCTTCCTTCGGAGAGGAAGTAATGCCATCGGTCCTGTGTCGATTGTGGCATGTAAAATAACCCGGGAAAATATGGAAAAATACTTTTTCCACAAAATTGGTAGGCCCTTTCGATCTCGTTCATAGAAATTTGTGTGTGTTGATATAATCCTTCGGTTCAGAAAGTGCATTTTAAATACCTCAAATAAAAAAAATACTATGCATATGGTTTATAAAAGTGTTGATGAACGTAATAACAGATTATCGAGTTCAGAATTTAGAGAGAAGAGGAACGATAGTGCTTTAGGAGCGGAGTGTGAACATGGCCTAGTAAAGTAATCATACCCAGGTAAAAGCCAGAGTTACATCAGCTCGCGTTATCAAAAGAAACATGACCATGACCGTAGGATGATTAGAGCTGGTATGCAGTCTTGATTGGGGTCCTGGCGAATGGTTGAGACGCGTTTTTTAATTTGTCTTCTTATTTAGAGGGCCATCTCTTATGAAAAAACACACAAATAGAATCCATTTTTACAATTCGGGTTCTTAGAAACTGCATATATTTATATGTATATATAAATGATTTAATCATTAAAATGATCATCAAAACTTATTTTTATTATCTAAGGGAATGCATAGCTACTTAAATTGTGTAACTCATTCAGGCAGGTTATATATATATATATATATATATATATATATAATATTTTAAGATTTATTAAATTATTTATAAAATGTTTCTATGTGTTTAAATTATTTTTATTTTTACTGCCTTGCTATGAACATTTAGGCTATTTATATTCTAAAAATAACAAATGCTTCTTAATGTGAATTAAAACTACAGATTGTATCTCATCCAAACACTATTAATAGACCTGATATTAGCCTTTACCTTACGCGATTGTAAAATCTCTTTCTTCTTTTTTTTGCTTTCTCATTTTGGTTACCAAAAACTGTTTCTGGGCTATTGTACTAATCTTGATCAAACTCATATTATATTCCTAGAATATCATAAAATGAAATGTTTTATTAACTGTTGAGATGTCTACAGTTGAATTATAGAATGAACCAAGACCCATAGAGTAGAAACTCGAGGAATAGCGCAAACACGGTTTCTTTCAAATATTTCATAGTTTATATATTAACTTTTTTTAAAGTGTTCCTCTATGAATACATAATAAATTGAAATTTGTCCTCGTTGAATAAAAAGGAAAAAGGTAGACAAAAAAACAGTTCGCTCCTAAAAAGACCACTTATATTTAGGTAAAGTATGTTTTTATAATTTTGGCAAAATATACTGTACATGATGTGTTTGGCCTTATGAGGAATGCGTGAAGTGACATGTGGCCTCCTATTGCAAAAGGTTTCCCCACCCCTGCCTTACCATATGTACTCAGGCAACTTTTAAAATGTGACATAGGCATCTTTTTTTTACTTCTACATAATATATTTCTGCCTTTACACCTATAACTACGTGACTGTTGACAAGGGTATTTCCAAAACCAAGAAAAATAGCAAGTAGAAACAAGGAGTATGCGTGTATACTCAAATAAACTTAAGGGTAAACTAATTATTATATAATGAGCTAATTATCTACAAACAAAATTGCTAAAACTTTTAAAAACTGTGGATACTCTTTAGTCAGTTAATTTTGGCCGCAAGAACCAAATAATTATGTTTTAATAATTCCCTAGTAATGTAATGTTTATACAGAGTTTGGTTGAAGAAAGGATAAAATTGATTTATTTATTTTTGAAATTTCTGGCAAGCTTTGGTTACCAGTTTTTCCCATTTCAAAATATTTATAAAATAATCCAAAATTATTCACTTTACTTTATATATATAGTTCTCATTCCTATATGCAATAAATATTTTGCATTACTGGTCCTTTTTTTCAATTAATATGTTTGTAGAATTTTAATATATTACAATAGAGCAGCTTCAAATTTTTAATTTGAGAGTAACGTCATTTTAAATGGTTTTATAATACAATATATGGAAACTCTCCAATTAATTGAATTGTTTGAATATTAAATTCACAAAACTCTCAGATTAAACATGTAAATATGTGCACCCGCTATAGTACTTTATTAAAATTCTACAAACATAATATATTAGTTGAAATTAGGAACTAGTCAAACAAAATATTTATTGCAAGAATCTACATTATAAAAATCTTTAAGTTGAATTTAAAAAGCATTCTTGCTAGTTAAATGTTTCAATACTATGTTTTCTTATCTACAAAATTGGTTTACTTCTATAAATCACGTTTTTCTCTTCTAGGAATAGAAGTATTTTTCTTGGTAATAAAATTGTACCATTACTGTTCCTTTTTAAAGTTTCAACAGAGTTATTTTAATATAATAAATGGCTTGAATAAAGAAAAGTTCTTAAAAAATCGAATACGAAGATATAAATAATCCAAATCCACTCTTTATACTTTCTACTGTTCGGTATGAAGAATATTGATAAAATCAATCAAGGCTATGTAAAATCCAATGCTTTCAAAAGTCAATTTTGCACTACACATATTTCCATCTCAATAAATATAACATCTATATTTCATAAAATTTATAAAATTGTCTTACTCTTTAGGTTCTTCTAAACAGCGTAAATCAATTGTGTGCGTATGCAGGGAAACATTTTAGTGGTTTAATTTAATTTATTTAAGAAAATAATCAAAAGAAGTTCATATGAATACAAATAATGTTTTTATTTCTAAATATGACAAGTATAGCCTATGTTATGAACCTGATGTTTCTAGAAGCTTGTAGACAAATTGTACAATATTTAATATTGACACGGGTGTGTGTTACTTTAATTATTTTAAGTTAGGTACTTGTAATAATTATTCCGACCGACCAGACGGCTGCCACTGCTAGCGATGATAGTTTATTTATTCATTTATCTGAGGTATTTAACGTGCACTTTCTGAACCGACTTATTATATCAATTTTGCTTGGAAAGGTATTTTAACATAACTTCAAGGGTTATACTACATGCCACCCGCCTCGGTGGCGTAGTTGGCTAACGCGCTAGTCGTGTTGAGCTTGACCGCCGAGGACGGGGAGATCGAGGTTCAAATCTCGGTCGGGTGAACTGGGGGTGGTTTTCCCTAAATGGTTTTCCACTCTCCCTCCACGCAAATGCGGATTCACTTCCCCTAATTCAACCTTCCCAATTCCCAATCAAATAGCGTAATTAGTACTTAAAGCGTATAACCCTAACGAGTAGTCAGACGCGGTGCTAAATAATAATAGTAATAATAATAATATACTACATGCCACAATCGCCATGGGACAAACAGCTTTACTTCTCCTCCAAAGTAAGTTGTGCTACGGGTTTTTATCTCTCATGATAGATCCGTCGACCCCGATTTTAACTCACAAACAGCAAAGATAGTACCAACATATGTGGATAGATGGTGTCATGTGGTCAGAACAATGAATCCTCCGGCAGTTAATCTCAGTTTTCTAGACCGGAACTGTTACTTATTTATCCAAGAAGCTCCTCATTTGTCCTCACGAGGCTGAACTGGCCCATTCCAGACCTATTGCTTAATAGAAAAATTCTGAAAGCTCGGGGATCGAACCCGGGATCTCTGGATCTGCAGCCAGGAACACTGTCCACTATAGCTCGCTTGCTGGCTCACATCAGGGAATTTTTTTATTAAATAATTATTAGATTTATTATCAAATATCTACAACTGGGATAAGATAATATGAATTTTGAGGAAATGCAACTGCATTTGGTGAAGATAGTGTGATACCATTTAAGAAATAACACATAAATACATACATCCGGGATTTGAATCCCGACCTAAAAGTAGCTGGTCATCTAGACAAGACGAGACCAATGCCTATGCCTGTGTGACCACGGATATGGGCAAATAATGGCCTAAACCCAAAATAAGCAATGGCTTCACTTCAATGCAATAACATTTTAAAAATTTAATGAATTCATTATTGCTAGCTATACAAAATTGAACTTTTTAATGTATGTTTGTTGTTTAGCAATGACTATAATTGAAGCTATCTTTCTTTACGGCTCTAAACAAACATTTTAACTACATTTACCACAATGCTCGATTACTATCATAATTTATGGTACAACAAAATCTGACATATTTTCTCACGTATAAAGTCCAAATATTTAAAAATCAGTAAATTGACCTAGAATGATTTGTCCTTGAATAAAACAAGTATACACCGTTTTTTATATAATTTAGCACACTACACTATCCAGATATTAATTTTTAACCAAATTGTAAATTCTATTTTCGATAGACTTAAAACTATGCAAAATAAGTCCTCAGTAAACTTCCCTTATATATATATTTTTATTATATTATATATATATATATATATAATCCTTGTTTATTAGGTAAATCCTACTGATTTAAAAAAAAATTAACTTGACCATCCCCCCAAAAAATTAATTTTCGGATATACGTACCGATAACTCGTTAACTACCCTTAAATCAATTCCCCTTCAAAACGGCGAATTTAGGGGTATCTATCATGTGGAACACTCCTTTAATATATAATTAAAATATTGAGCCATTTAAAAAAAATCGGATCTATAAAAATCAATCAATCCATTAATTTTAGAGCTAGAAGGATCAAAATTGTGATTTAACCTCGAAGTATGACCATATAGCATTTATTTTATTAAGTTTAAACGAAATCAATTAAAACCGTCCTGGCTGTGTCCCCAAGGTCAGACAAACATATATAGGGATATACATATATGATTTTAAGACCCATTTTTTTTAGTTTAGGACAAATTAAAACTCAAGAGTCGTCATAATCTCGAGGCCGACATTTTCACGATTACAATTCTTTTTCTATATGAGAACGTAAAAACATTTTTTTAGCACCACGTCTTTATACGCCTATGTACTAATTGCATTAAAGTGTGAAGGTTGAATTGAGAGAACCTGTACCCACATTTGCGTGGAGGTTGAATAGAAAACCATTTTGAATAACCTCCCTCAGTACACACGAACGAAATATAAACCGATCTCTCTGTCTTCAGCAGCTTATTCTATTGCGAGAGTAGCGCCTTAGACCATGCGTCCACTGAAGTGGCTATAAAAACAACTTAATATAATGAAATAAGTGAGTTTCACCCACGCTTATGGTTACATGATCTAAGATGTTGGTTATGCAATGGATTTAAGTGCCCGTAACAGTGAGGTCAAGATTCTAATATTGGGTGATTACCCTTAGGTGTTTTTTTCACTTAAGATTTTTTATTGTGGTTTTGCCACCCTTTCTTCACTCTAATGTGTGTGCGTTTTGGTTAAAAACTTCTTCCTACCACTAAGGTTAATTCGTCACTCATACATACTTTGGTTGAACGAAAAAACTTTTAGAAAATCTAAAATAATCAATACCTTAACAATTTTATATTCCTTTTCAAAAGCATTATTTTGTCAAAATAAAATTTATATTTTGTTCCAGAAAATTAGAGGTGGATGGATGATATAATTCTTTATATGTTGGGACGATATTAGAATTCATGCACTATGATTGACCATTATTTGATTTTTTTTAAAATCAATTTGTGTTAGTTATATTATCGTGGATAGAATGTGGGAAAATAAAATATGGACCTCAACCACATTGGCGCCCCCGGAGGGGATGCCAAACTCGCCCTCTCCATCAACGACTACCTTATGCGATTCGAATCTAACGTCTGAGACAGATTGAACATTATAGTTCCAGTTAATTTTCAGTTGTATCGGTACATCTCTAAACCGTATTTGAAAAGTTTCAAAGTAGTTAATAATATAACTATAGAGCATATTGGGTGGTTAAAATCTAGTGAAATCGCATGCACATAGTTCCAAGATTATTTAGGGGAAACTATATTTTTTATATAGGTATCGTTTGAACTTGTTAAACAAATCGGAACTTGCATCTGTTGGAACACGCAATAAATATTAGGTTCATCTAACTTGTTTGCCAGTGACCAAGAATTAGGGGCTCAATTTGCGATCCTGGATTAATGAGAGTGGTTTCCCGCTCAACCTCTACTCAAATTAGGGCACGTGTGCTTTAAAACTCTACCTTCCTTATCCCTACCACATTAGCTTAGTTATAATACAATCACATAGCCCGGACAGATAGTAAAACTCTGTGAGGAAAAATCAAATACTATTACTTTAAAAGTTAAGAAGAAAAGGATGCTTATTTTGAAATGTTTATTCGAGCCCTCTGCCCTTCCTTTTAATTTTTATTCAGAACCCTGTCATAAGTATACACAAAGCGCAGAGTGTGAAGCGTCGAATTTGCGTTATTTATGGCACATAAACTAGTTCTTCGCAGCTCTGGAACTGTTCGCGGTTACTTCCAACTGACACAAATGAGAGACAGGAACAAGAAGTCACCCTCGGCCAACTAAAACAACCACAACTCATTCACTTGATTCAAGAGAGGACTTGACCCACAAGGCGTCCGTGGGGTATAGCACGTCAGACTTACATCGCACCGAAGGGGGCTCTAATCCCAGCTCGGTATAATTTTACACTGATGATTTCTCGTCCTCACTCCAAACTAATTTTGATTCACTTTCTCTAAACTTATCTCCTCTTTATTACCTTTTAGTTTACGACATCAGTAATTCGCGTGTTTAATGAAATAATGAGAAAAGGTACAAAATATGTAATCTGTATTTCCATATTAAAAGGCCGTAGTGCAGGTCAGAACCAAACTCGACGCTTATTTTAGCCTCGGCATTGGGAAAGACCGTTAGACGGCCAACAACATTTTGAGACTTTGGTTTGCATCCCAGGGAAGGGGATACGTAATTTCGCTATACATAGCCCATGTCCGTATGAAAGAGACTATATGATGTCCAATTTTAATTGAGACTCCTAGTAAACAAAACTTCCTTTTCACGTATGGCTCTCAAATCCAAACATTCATTTTCCAGGTCTTCTCACTTTATCACCTAGGGAAAATATTGTAACCATAAACATTTTCAACCACAAATATATAATGAATCTTGGCGTTTTATATGCCACATAACCCCCCAAAAAAGTGGGTTTTAAAATAATTTATTGGTCTGGGGTCACACCCGAAACGTTTTGATGGATTTGGTTCAGACTTTATATTTAAATTTTAAATGGTCATGCCTCAAGGAACTTTTACAAATTTTGATTCCATCTCTCAAATTAATTGAGTAATTTTTGAAAATTCTAAATATTTTGATAATAGTTACAGCGTTTTTGTTAAAGATGGGTATCTGGAGATCGCTTTAAATGATAGATAAGAATAAATGTTCGTTTTTCTAAAAAATAAAAAATTACGACATAATCGCATACGAATGATCCATTTCTTTTATCAGTGAACTTAGACCACAAATGCACCCTGTCCCATGCCTCTTCCATGAGCTCCCATAATTTTCTTCTTTCCTTCAAGTCATCTAATATTTTGAATCCCCCTTCTTCCTAAACTTCTTTTTCCTTTAAAATTTCCTTCTATGACGTCGGGCAGAAGACATTTCCTCATAAGGAAGTGTCCGATCCAATTTGATTTCTGCCGAAGAATCACATCCCTACTAGTTCTAATTTCATTTACTCTTCTTAGGACTTAATTTGTCACCCTGTCTGTCCACCTGATCTCCTAATTTCTTTCTCTAACAAATTTCACAAATCGCTCAAGTATTTCTTTCATCAGACCCAAATCACCTGTCCTGCCTCCATAGTGCCATACCTCCAGATTAAATTTCAATCGCCCTAGTCCAAGTTTCTTTCCCATTCTCTGTGATACTCCAGATGTACATTTCCATCAGTGAAGGTGTCCAAGTTTGTCCATGCTCCATAGCATTTTTACTCCTAGTGACTAATTTTCCACTCGCCCTGAAGTCCCAAGTTTCTGCTCCAGCACATTTCAACTCCAATAGTATTTCATTTCCATCGCCCTAGAGTCCAAGTTTCTGCTCCATACAGTGTGATACTCCAGATGAAACATTTCAACAGTTTCTTCCTCGGTTTCAAACTCTACCTGCTGGTCAGCAGTAATCTCTCTTCTTGTTTAAAGCTTTTCATAAAGTGTAATATAGCTTAAACTAAATTTTCAAAAATAAGATTTTAATAGACTACCCTTAGGTAAGTTTTCCTTCAAAAAAAAACCCCATTATCTTGTTAATCCGAGTAAACACTTTTAAATCAATTTTAAATCAATTCTAAATAAAATTGTTAAAATGTTTTTAACGTATTTCAAATTTTCAAAGATCACTTATTTGCAAACTACTCTCTAATTATTTTAAATACCCTTATTTAACAACACCTAAATGAAAGGTTTAGTTGAAACTAAATGTACACGCATTTGTGAGGTGTTAGAGTGTGAAGCCATTTAAGGAAAAAACTCAGTAGTCCTGACCAGGAGTCAAACTCTGACCATCCGTCACCTGCAAACAAGAATATACTAGCCTGACATTTAGTCCACTTGCCCCCAATGCACCCTACGTGAAGGTTGGGGCAGTGACAAAGGTAGAAAGTTTCCTTATGAAATCCTAACTCAAATAAGATATAAACGTTACGTTTAGGTTGTGAGAGCTATGATTAAAATATTTACTTTTCAATGATCCCTTTAAAGGATAAAAATAATAAATATAAACTAGTCAACATTGGCCAAATTGAATCTATTGCTCATCTTTTGTAGGAGTGTAGGTAGGCTAAGTGATAGCTATCAGAAGGTCCTTTATTGCAAACATTGGTTGGAAGTATTATTAAAATTCTTTGAAAACACTTTTAATCTATAATATAATATTACTAAGCAAATAATAATTGGTTCTGAATAGTTTAGCACTAGTTATTTTCAGCCAATGTTTGCAATAAAGAAGCTTCTACTAGCTATCACTTAACTACACTCCTACCGTAGATAAGCTATATTTATATTACAGATGTATGTATTATTTATTTATTTGTTTGGGGTATTTAACCTACACTTTCTGAATCAAATGATTATATCAACCACAAGAATGTATGTGAGCGAGAGTGAAAGAGCCTACCAATTTTTCTGGGAAAGGCACATACCATCCAGAGTTCTTTTACATGCTACAATCGACATGGGGCCGACTCGACTGTTTTACTTCCTTTCCGAAGGAGGTTGTGCTATGGATTTTTATCGCTCAGTAAAAAACCATCGATCTCGGCTGGGTTTGAACCCACGAACATCGGGTCCTGAGGCGAGCACTTTACCCGAAGACCACCGAGGTCAACATCCAGATGTAAAAGTGCACACCATCTGTCAACAACAAAAGCAGTTTAAAAAAATAGGTTTTAAAACAATTATATAATATAATAATATTATTTTTTGCGTTCCTTTTTTTTGTCATTTGTTCTAAGTTGAATTAATAGTGAGTACACATTAACTCCTTTGAAAATAGGATCTGTTGTCAGCTAAGGACGAAAGAAGGTATCATTTCTTTCTCTCGTTCTTCCATGGAATCTGCGTCCTTGAAGTTATATTACAATATTTTTTTCTTTCAGATTGAATTAGGATTTGCATTTTGCAGCCCTGACTAGAATGATGGTATGTAGTGAATGTTTGGTCACATTTATATGACGGTCAATTAAGATTAAGACATGGAATTTTGTTGTAATTTTAAAGCCGGTTCAAGAAATAAATACTAATCCACAATTTGGATGTGCAGCTCAATATATACACAAACCACATTAACTAATGGTTAGGATTCTACCTGAAAGATAATTATTTATTTAATAAGCGCAATGACTCTTACCTTACTTATCCTATCGTAGCTTTTACATTTACGATAAGTTTTATAGAAATATAAGTAGAAACATATTGTGGCTTTTTTTAAAAAGTATATTCAATTTAACACCTATGTAACCGTCGTTATGAAACATTAATATGGTACTATTTTATTCACTGATATAATCGAGGGGAATTTTCTTCAGGACTAAATTACGTATTTTTTATATAATATTTAGAAACTTACTGAGGCCTTTAAATATTTTAACGTGTAGAGTTTGTGTTGCAAGTTTCACTCCAATAATTGTTTACTTTACTATGACTTGAATGAAAAGTCTCATTTTGAGGTTTAATATACCAATAGTTTTATTAACAGTAGAACTTGCTTCCTCCCTGTTCTTATAGATAGTTACAACAGTCTTGAGGTTTCTTTTTGGATCTCCATTTGAAATTTCTCCATTAATTTCTCCCTGGATTTGAAGTGGATATTTTTCCTTTGCGATAAAGTTAGACTGAAAACAAGTTAATACTACACTCAAAAGTGCGTGCATTATATTCGTGGATGATATGTTGTGAATTGTAAATTTGACGCATTTAATAGGCCTATGTATTTTCTGAACTTCATGTTGTATAGAAAACACAACATTTGTACATCTGGCCGTCAATTCACTACCGGAAATGGAAGTCCCAATCCCACAAATTGTCAATTTTTTGGTCTTAACGGAAATCGAATTCCGGATAGATGCACTAAGATGTTGAACTTCAAGATTTTAGTCTCAACCTCCCTCTCAATACCGACCTATGTGTGACGCCTTAGACTACTTGGTCATTGTTGTGGGTTTTGAAATAGTTTTAAAATTCACAAACCTATTTTAAATAATTCTATAAAGCGAATTAATTTTTTATTGCAATTTACACGCTTGCGTACTTGCAAACTTGGGATTTCTGGGGAATCTTATATTCTATTGATATATGTAAAAAGCTCAACTCTGACCCAAGATAAAGCGGTAAAACTTTTACCACATATACGCTTCGTCCTGGTTTCTATTCGTATGGTTAAACTCGAAATTTTGGAAAATAGTTCAGACTTACAAATGTAAGTTATATGATTTTATAACTATCTAATACTTGAACATTTATTAACTTTCAAATTATTTTTACAAAAAAAAAGTCAAGATATGTAATTATATTAAAATTGTTGTTAGTAAAAGTTTCAATTTTTTCAATTAAATAAATCATGAAAAATACTTAACCTTTAGTTGTTGTTTTTTAATGTATTAAGTTAACTTTAATGTTTTATTATCAAACATTTATAAGAGTTTAGTGTGTAGTTTAATCTAGATTGGGAAGTTTATTATACCCACAGTATTTTCAGTGCTGACCAGTTTCATAAAAATAATCTTTTTTATAGTACTTGTTCGCTAGCTTAATACTAGTTGTCTTTTATTTTGTTATAGTGCAAATTTATTGAGCTTGACATTTGCTAACGCTCTTTAAAGTTTAGCAAGCCGTCGAATATTTTCCAGCACAAATGAAAATCAATACTATTTTATCTATATTTAATACTGAGGCCTAAAACTACAACATGGACATTGGATTACAAAAAAATGAATACTATATAATTGTTTGGCTTGCCCATACCCAAAAATGTATTTGGAGTGTGTATATATATATATATATATATATATTATATATATATATATAATATATATATATATATACACACTCATTCTTTCACTAATATTGTCAGGTCTCCTCTTCACACTGATAAACTGTAATGAGAGCTCATCCTTATATGTATATATATATATATATCCCGATACATATATATATATAAATACATATATATATACATATAAGGATGAGCTCTCATTACAGTTTATCAGTGTGAAGAGGAGACCTGACAATATTAGTGAAAGAATGAATGTCTGTATATATATATATATATATAAATACATGTATAAATTAGAGATGGGGAATTCGATTCCTCGATACCTATCTATTCTTAAGGGTATCGAGAGGATCGAGAATCGAGAAAATACCTCGAATCTTGATGCCTCTTTTCCTAAAGTTACGTTCAAATGATCGTGAATGCTTTACAAAGAGATTATTGATTATCAGATATTAGAGGCCGTTTGTAACGCATTTTTTCGTTAACTATTCCATATAATTTTATAGTAAAACTTATAACAGCATTGACTAGATTTGAAAACCTAAAAATTGATGTTTTGCTTCAATATGTAAACATATTTACCGTGGTAGCATAATGTATTCCAGAAAAAACACAAATAAACCTCCATACTAACAGATACCAACCCTGTGTTAAGAAATATATTACGATTGCTTTGAAAATTTACTGTCACAAATTAAATAATAATAATAGTAATAGTAATATAGGTAAAGTTTATTTATAAATTTTAAAGCCAAAATTAAAATCATGACTGTAATTTGTAAAGGCACAAATTGTTTAAAGTTATAAATAATATTTAATAGACGTTTGCCGAAATTTCCAGAATAAAATCAAATCAGTAAAAAAGGTGTATCTATCACGGCAGCCATATTGGTTTCTATAAACATAAACCAATATGGCCGTTCCCACTTCATTTCAAGCCTATTCCAGTAAGAATCGAGTATCAAAGAATCGAGGTAAATATTTAAGAATCGGAATCGAAAAACTGGTACCGTCCCATATCTAATATAAATATATAACGCTTGTTAGAAAAGTATATATACATGTAATATTTTGGCAAGCTTTCTTCTATTCGATTTGCATATTCCCTAAACAATCTAGCTTTTCAAAAGATATTTAGCCTACTTAATTAATGTATTACTATCTCTATGACATTGATGAAGTTTACGCCATTTTCGAGACATTTAAGCATGGTGAACTCCAAGCCGGCAATGATAAGTTGAACGCAGAAATAACTTCTAATACCTCCACTCTACCGCTGATATTTTGATAATTTGACATACAAATATATATTTTGGGGGAGGGGGGTGGGGGAGTTAAGTGTCATTCACTGGCGTACCAATGGGGAGGTAAGTGGGGTATTTAAACCACCTGGCATAAATCAAATGTACTAGGTAAGTTCAGAAAGTGCGGTGGTTTCCCGTTGCTTTCCTCACTGGAATTCTACGATTTAGTTTGCAAGTGCCTACCAATTTTGCCGAAAAGATATTTTTACACACCCACCAGGGATCTTTCACATTCCACAATTGATGTAGGACTGACAGCCTTACTTCCCCTCCGAAGTAAGTTGTGATGTGGTTGTGTTTTTT
Source organism: Timema cristinae (assembly GCA_039000515.1). Taxonomy (NCBI): domain Eukaryota; kingdom Metazoa; phylum Arthropoda; class Insecta; order Phasmatodea; family Timematidae; genus Timema; species Timema cristinae. Next base: position 122,769,484 of record JBCFYV010011172.1, read on the forward strand.
TTTTCGCTCAAGAAAAATCTATCGACCTCGGCTGGTTTTGAACCCACGAACATCGAGTCCTGAGGCAATAACTTTATCCCAAGACCATCAAGGTCAACATAATATATAAATATATATAAACATATATAAATAAAGGGGCCATAGACCAGCGTGCGTGTTCAACTGGTTGTTCTGGTTCGGACCCGAGTGTACTTATCTCAAAGCTCACTATATGTTGCGCTGAGGTTGGTTATCCCTCTAAAGGAGTTTTCCATCCTCTCACTGTTTGAATTCTATTGCGTTTTCCATAAATTAACCTAAGCTTTGACACCAACGTGGATTAATTTTTTAAATAACCCTTATGTTAAAATGTACTGTAAGATTATAAATAAATAATGCTGCCCTAGGCTGTGCCAAAAAATTAAAAGGTTTAATGTAAAATGTAAAAAAACAAATGGTAAAACACGTAGTGCTATATAGTAGGCAAGTAGAATTTACTATATCATTGTTTAAACAGATATTATTTGAAAATAAAAAACTGTAAAAATATTAAGTGTTTGGTAAGGTTTTTTATACTAAGAAAAGATTGTAATGCAATAAAACGCAATAAAAAATACAGAAATATGCCTTCAAACCACATGAGCTATAAAGTGAAGCTGCCCATAGTCATTTAAAGGAACAAAAAACTTTAGTATATTTTTAAAACTCATCTATTTGTAGCCCCTCCGGTTTTTTATGCATTAAAGCTCTTCTTATCTATGAATCTAACTATTCTTTCAGATTGATTGTCGTATATAGCTTTTCGCTGATGAAGTAATTGGTTTTTATGAGAGACAACGAATGATAAAACTGGTATTGCCTTTGCATGACGTTTCAAGATTATTCATTCACTATTGACTGAAAAAATATAACTTTTTTGACTTTCCTTATCAATGTGAGAGTATTTAGATTATTTCCTAGGCGTCCAAATTACACTTTAGTTCTTCTTTCATCTCATCTTAATCCTCTTCCGCTCTATGAGTTCATTGATTACACTGATAGGTTAGGATTAGTAAGGTTTAATTTAGAGGTAATGTTCTTGCATTTGCGTGAATTGGTAACACTTTAGGAAAAAACCACCCTCATTACATACGGACGAGATTTGAACCCTGACCACCCCATCTCCGTAAAGCCATACTGGACGAGCCTGACACTTAGTCCGCGTGCTCACTAATGTGGGTATCTGTACTTGATGTTTATGAACTAAGAGTACTCGCAAATCAAGCTTTCAATAGTTTTAATATCGTAGTTTTTTTGTCACCTCATCTCAATATATGTTTGGGTCTATACATGTGATGTATATGCCAGGAATAAGAAAGGTTGAACTTATAGTAAGTGTATCTGCATTTGCGTTAAGGGAGCGTGTAAGACATCTAGGAAAAACTACACCTATTACACCCGACCGGAATTATAACCCCGATCTCCCTTGTATTGGTAGTTCAGTCTATTTCGAGAGTGACGCCTATGGCCATTTGACCCTCAAATTAAAATAAAATAGAAGTATGTCTTTTTTTAATATTTGCTTTAATCATTTTCATGCTTCTCTTGAACTGTTTTAATTTTATAATTTTGAAACGCCCAATTATTAAAACACATGATTTACTCTCAAAGCAACACACTTAGCCTATACATCCTTCCCTAATAGCCGATAAAATACCATTAGAGCCGAACTAGGGCTATTTAGACTTGTTTGTCGTATAGTACGTATAAAACATATTAATGTGATGTATATAGAAATGAACCGCTAGCTTTAATTAGTGCTGGCGTATTAGCGTCCAATTAACTCGCAGCAATTCGCTGAATATTGGGAGCTATTCTCGGGACAAATATAAATGGTTTCTCATAGGCTATGCTTTTGTTTGAATGACGTCAGTCACCCACGTTAGTAGAAATGCACCCGAAACATTGTTCGAGTGTGACCACAAGATTATATTTGTTCCTAAGTCATGCTGGTGAGCATAATATTTTTAAAGGGCTGCTTAATGTGTACTTTCCTTACATACAGACATCAATAAACGACTTACAAATTATCTAAACTTATGAGAGTATATTTAAGAAAACCGCATAACTTAGGGCTGACACGCGTTGCAGACATAAAAATTTAATATAGTCAGGCGCTTGATGTGGGCAAGCGCCAGGCTGGCTGTGATTGTGAGGCACATGCCGCCAAGGACGGGCTGTGATTGTGAGGCACATGCCGCCAAGGCCGGCTGTGATTGTGAGACACATGCGCCAAGGCCGGGCTGTGATTGTGAGGCACATGCGCCAAGGCCGGGCTGTGATTGTGAGGCACATGCCGCCAAGGCCGGGCTGTGATTGTGAGACACATGCGCAGCCGGCTTGTTGTGAGCAATGCCGCCAAGCGGGCTGTGATGTGGCACATCCGCAAGGCCGGCTGTGATTGTGAGGACTCGCCAAGCGGCGTGATTGAGGCCATGCCGCAGGCCGGGCGTTGTGAACACATGCGCCAGGCGTGTGATGTGACACATGCGCAAGGCGGACTTGATGTGAGGCTGCCGCCAAGCAGGCTGTGATTGTGAGAACATGCGCCAAGGCGCTGTGATTGTGAGCACTCCAGCGGCTGATGTCGCGTGATTCACGCTTTCATGACAACGTCATATGAGACTTTGTTAGTATTGAAAATATATTTCTAGTGTGAAATTATTTATTCAAATATGCCATACTATACTTTTGGATGTACCACTAATAAAGGGAGGAATGTAAGATTTCATACAAAGCCCTCTGGATCAACAAAACCAATAATAATAATAATAATAATAATAATAATAATAATAATAATAGTTTGGTTAAGCTGAAACTAAGGGCTGACAAAATCGTGTGCCATCAAATAACTTTTTACAATATTAGTAATAATAGTGTGTACGTTATTCCATGAAAAATAAACTGGTATATTTGAATACATTATCAAAAACTTAGCTGTATTAAAAAGTTTTTATTTAATAGAACAATTTTTATGGACCCCTAACAATAAATAGGGAACAATTTTTTATATGTTCAAACACAGTGGCCATCATATTTATTTTATAATCACCAGAAGTGTAAGATAGATTTCGTTAATGGAATAGCATGGCTTGCAAAAACAGTTTGGTGTGAAACTTTATTAGTTGACAACGTATATTTTTAATATATTATATTAGCATTATATAAATCGTATAAGTGTATAAACTGAGCGGGTAGTAAGACGTGGTGTTAAAAATATGTGTACATAATATATGTTAAAATAGTAAACCTTCATAGCCCTACGTATATTTACCCGCTTCGGTGGCCGCGTCGTCTAAGGAGTAACTCTTGCAATAGAGTGAACTGCGATTTTAAGGAGATCGGGGTTTAAATCCCAGTCGGGTGTAGTAAGAGGTATTTTTCTAAATGGTTTTTCACTTTCCTTCTCCGCAAATGCTGGTACATTTACTCTAAATTCAACTTTCCTCATTTCTAAAACATGAGCGCAATTTGTACATTTGCGTGCATCCATGCCGGGTAGTAAGTAATACGTTACTCCAAAGATGGTCTTTTTTCCATTACAAGAACTCTGTATTTGACTCAATCCTTTCTTTTAAATGGTGAGACATAGTGTAATTTGTCGACATTGTTTTGTTGGGGATTTTTTCAATATTTTTTAATAATCGTATACGCTCGTCTTTGAGCTAGTTAATGAGTACTAACCAATTTAAAAAAAAAAAAACTATTTAAACCACACAAAATTTCTTGTTATGATCCAAGCTATTTACTGACCAAAAATAATAACTTTAAATATACATTTGGTATAAATAATATAATAAACTCATTCCCGTCCCATATAATACTAAATATTCGTTGTCAGTCCGGATGGCCGAGTTATAGATGACCTTTGATGACCGTACTTCTACTATACAGAGATGTATTGCAGGTGTCTAATTATACCGCATTATTAAAAAAAAGTTAGTTATTTCAAATTACGGCTCACGCCAAAATGAAGGCTAAATGTGTCAGTACACCCTGAAGATGGGGAACGCGAGGAAATACCATTGTGTTTAGTTTTCTTCACATGGTGATATCAACAGAAGTTTAATATCTGTCACGAGCATAGCGGCATTAGATGACAAACTTTTTAAAAGAAGAGAAAAAGTTGTCATTAAATTACAGGACATCCTTGACCAAATATACAAGAACTTTTGAGGTCAGCATGTGACTAAAATTAAACTCTAGGTTAGTATTGAAGCAATATTTGATTTGTTTTGACAAAAAAAGAGTTTGCTACAAAAAGTGCAAAAACACTGGTCTTTTCTCACACTCCCTACATCCCTAACCTTAAAATGATTTTTAAAATAGCCTCACGTTTTGAATTTTATAATCAAAAAATATTCAAGAAAAGGTGAAATCAGCTCACTTTAGAATCAACATTTATCTAACATACAAATAATATGTTCAAATGATTATAAGGAAGCATCCAAAGAAATGTTATTCAAAATCACCTAATCATAACTCTTCCGAACTATAAGACCAATATAAGTAATTTATAATAAGGACAAATATATTTGACGATTGTTTGAATGGCGGAGTTTAAAAACTGCCATTCTCATAAGAAATACCGAAGTGTCAGGATATTATGTTTCCTCGAATAAGCAGTACCCAATCCTAGCATATACATTTGGTATTAATTGAATATCAGTATAAATTCGCATACAAATAGTAAATGTCTCCATCAAAGGGAACTAGCCGACTAGGCTCCTTTAGACTCGTGTACGACAATCATTAAGTACTTGACACAGTCAGGGTGCATCTAACCCAATAGCAGTCATGATTTATTTAGTATGAACACTTGTAAATTAGACAAAATGTTTACAGCTAATGTATAGTTTGTATTTTTAAGTACTTTGATGTCAGCCGTCCTTACAGAACTTTGAGCCTATTAAATGTGTAGATTTATTTTCACGCGTGTTTCTTGGCTCAGTGTTTAGTCAGTCCTACCTAGTCAAAAGGAGTTCTGCTTACTTTATCTAAAATAAGTTCACATTCAATTTGACACCATTTACACGATACTTGAAACTTTATTTGTTCTAAATAGAAATGTATGTATGTATGTAATAAAATAAATAAGATTAGTTGAATGTTTAGAAAGTTTTTGTTGCTAATAAAGGTTAGGAAGATGGGATTTTGGTTCTCATTATAGTTGAAATATTGTTTTGGGTTGAAAATTAAACACAGCGCGTCCGTCAACTATTTTTTATAGAATTTACAAATCGGCTTTGTTGTTGAAATGGTTTGCAGCTCTAACCTGGGAACTAGGGGTACACTGTTTTCTTTGTGAATGCAAGAGTTGTTTTTTCTAACATTTTATTTATCTTGTGAAATGACATTAATCTGTGGACATTATAGAGCCACAGCTTTCGCAACACAAACCTCCCAACCTTAGCGCCAAGAATTGCAATATTAGAGTAATTTTATAACCTATTACAATAGTATTATATTTATCCATGGATTGAATCAGGACCCATATCTTATTGTAGAACACTTTAATCACATTACTACGAGTCTGGGTATCGTAGCATAATATTATGTGACTGACCGATCTGAGACGTATTTATTTATAGTCTACCAATTTCACCTTACAGTTCTTACACTTTGAAAGTCACTTACGCTAATGTTTTTCTATATATTACATTAAGCGAGTAGTAAAAAATATTGAAGCTTAGTATTTACAACTTTGTTCAAAAGCTTACAATTATTGTACGTTCAGTTTTTAAAAATTTGGCTGCTCTTTCACTTTTTCCTGAAAGTACACTAGACCAATTTTAAATATTTAACTTCTGACGGTAGAACATTCCAAGCCCTAACCACATGAAAGGTAAATTATTTTTCGAAGTGTTTGGTTCGATGCTTGTGTATACTTGTGTATACTTGTGTATACGCTCTAGTTCGTATTTTGTAGCTGTGAATGGAATTTATCTCAGTCACTTATGAATAGAAATAAGACAGATATTTTGTGTAAATAATTTTATAAAGCCATGAACTAAAATTTAAAAGACATCAATTTTATATATTGAACCACTTTAAATTCTTAGATTCTTATGAGTGTAATCTTATATTTTTTGGTTAGAAATAAATTTCAAGCAAGAATTTTGAATATTTTGTATTTTCTGTTAAAAGATTGTATTTATGCGAAGTACTTATGGTGGGATTTAAGGGGTCGCGAAGAAATGCCGGTGTTTTATCAACAGTTGTTGAATATCGGTCACGAGCATAGTGGCATTATCTAACAAACATTTTAAATGAAGAGAAAATGTTGTCGTTAAATTCCAAGACACCCTTGACAAATATTCAACAACTTTTAATATCACCATGTGAAGAAAACTAAACTCTGTGTTTCTACTGGAGTAGTTAAGCCACAAAAAGTTTTCTATAAAAACAGCAAAAATACTTTGTTTTTCACGCGTCTCCTTCCATCCCACCTTAAACTAATTTAGAATATATAATGAAAAAAGAGTTTTTAAATTACTAAACAATCGATACACATCTGGAGTGAGTAAGAAAAATCACACTGCATGAACTGGCAAGATTAGTGGCATAAATAGTGAAAATGACTCTGTTTTTCGTCCTCACTTCAGATGAATGCCAACGTATTTTCTATTAACCACCCTCCTCGAGTATGCCCGATAGGCATGCGATCAAAATCTTAAGCTAATTTAGCTTGATTTGTCCTTCACACAAATCTAGATGCATTTCCTCTAAACTCTACCTTCCTCGTCCCTGTCACATTAGCGTTATTAATTTACCTATAGCCCAAAAGAGTAATAAGACGCGTTGAGAAATGTAAGTGATTAAACATATAAATAAGATGATAAAACCTTTCCCGAGTCAAGGTATCTTAGAGAGACCCAGTCAGGAGTGTTAAACTCTCCCGAGTCAAGGTATCTTGGAGAGACCCAGTCAGGTGTGTTAAACTCTCCCGAGTCAAGGTATCTTGGAGAGACCCAGTCAGGTGTGTTAAACTCTCCCGAGTCAAGGTATCTTGGAGAGACACAGTCAGGTGTGTTAAACTCTCCCGAGTCAAGGTATCTTGGAGAGACCAGTCAGGTGTGTTAAACTCTCCCGAGTCAAGGTATCTTGGAGAGACCCAGTCAGGTGTGTTAAACTCTCCCGAGTCAAGGTATCTTGGAGAGACCCAGTCAGGTGTGTTAAACTCTCCCGAGTCAAGGTATCTTGGAGAGACCCAGTCAGGTGTGTTAAACTCTCCCGAGTCAAGGTATCTTGTAGAGACCCAGTCAGGTGTGTTAAACTCTCCCGAGTCAAGGTATCTTGGAGAGACCCAGTCAGGTGTGTTAAACTCTCCCGAGTCAAGGTATCTTGGAGAGACCCAGTCAGGTGTGTTAAACTCTCCCGAGTCAAGGTATCTTGGAGAGACCCAGTCAGGTGTGTTAAACTCTCCCGAGTCAAGGTATCTTGGAGAGACCCAGTCAGGTGTGTTAAACTCTCGTGGCATCCAGAGATTACCTAATATTTTACCATCGGTACTGATGAAAAATAAATCTGCTTTTTACTTATTTGGAAAACTTTGTTTCGAATCTCGGGAGGATCAAAATGTAGTCTTCATGAGGTACGAAGCAGGTGGATTGTACGGGATTCCGGAGTTCACCACAATTGTGGCCTCGAGGAGGTTTAGTTCAGTTTGGAGTATTTAACTTGCTACTTCTAATTTAACATACTACTTCTATATTATATCAACGCACGGCTTAAAAACTAACAACTCATGCCAATACACTTGAATACCATAGTACTCACCCAGTCCTAACGCCACTAATTTCACTTTATTACTCATTTCTAATCAACTAGGTGACCTGATGGTCTAGGGGTAAGGTGTCAGACCTCCATTCTGGCGGCCGGGGTTCAATCCTCGGTCCCGGCACAGGTTTATTTGATTTCCAAACCCCTCCTTCACCTCTGACAAGACATCTTGTGAATGTGGGGAATGCCAGGCCTCCACCGTGGTTCGGATTCCACGTTAAACTGTAGGTCCTTCATTTCATCTCACAATCACCCTATCACTACACATTAGAGTAAGTGCGTATAAACCGAACGGGTAGTAAGACGCGGTGCTAATAATAATAATAATAATAATAATAATAATAATAATAATAATAATAATAATAATAATAATAATAATAATCTAATCAACTAAATGGGTATCATGATGAGCTCACATATAGTCTATATATTTCGGGTATAGCCCGGAATCGAACGAGGATCCCCTAGACATGTGGTGGGCACCTAACCGATTATAACTGGGCCTGAACAAGAGTCCCTGCCGGAGATCGAAGCGACGTGGTGAGTTGTGTCAGTAACTTGTGACGGCCACTGTACCGTTTCAGTCTTTGACCTTCCGTCTGGTGAGACTGATTTTAAGTACCTTTCCGTTGGTGCACCTGCCGGGGTTTGAACTCCGTCCCGTCTGGCTGGAGCCGCAAGAATGCATACAGGCTATCCAGCCGTGGGAGTGATGGTAGCGGACACCTATACCCTATCTACGGTAGGAATGTAGGTAAGTGACAGCTAGTAAAAGTTACCGATCAGATCTACTCTAATGTATCCATTCGACAAACCAAATGATCAGCAGGATTATATAGTGATTTGTTGTCAATTCTCGCAGTCAACATTTTCACAACAAACAATTTGTTTTAAAACATGTTTATCTTTTAACTGTTTTTACATCTTCTGCCAGCTGTCAGATGCCACCACCACTCCTATGGTGAATGTAGGCCTACTATACCATAATATTTGTACTGTAAACATTGAATGAAAGTCATTACTGTTAACCTATGTGTAAATAGTAATTATTTTTTTAGAAATACTATATTATCAATCAAAAATGTTATCAAACACTTCTAATAATACTTCCCTAAAGATTCCTATATAGTTGTATTCTTTATCAATAGTTTAAAAATAATTATTAATAAAAATAACATACATTGGAGACATGGTTGTGGTAACATGACATAAGTAGTGTCATGAATAATCAATTAAAGAGTATTATATTCCCGTTTTATGTTTTTATAACTGGCCACAAAAATGCATAGCATAAATAAATAGTTTTTAATAACTTAAAAAAAATCCATACAAAATATTAGTGTCAAAATATAAATTTTAAATTTTTGTAAACATGAATAGATTAATATATTTGTCGGGTGACCTGGTGGTCTAGGGGTAAGGTGTCAGACATCTGTGGTGGCGGCTGGGGTTCAATCTCGGTCCTGGCACAGATTTATCTGATTACCAAACCCTTCCTTCACCTCTGACAAGACATCTTGTAAATGTGAGGAATGCCAGGTCTCCACCGTGGTTCGGATTCCACGTTAAACTGTAGGTCCTTCATTTCATCTCACAATCACCCTACCATAACACATTAGCGTAAGTGCGTATAACCCGAACGGGTAGTAAGACGCGGTGCTAATAATAATAATAATAATAATAATAATAATAATAATAATAATATATTTGTCAACCGCAAGCTTAATTTAGTCAGCGTGCCATATTTGTTTTTTAAGTAATGGTAACCTTTTACAAGCTCCCATACTAACATTATTTCTTAAGGTGCTGCAGAAGGGAGCGCGAGTAATTTTACAATGTTTATAGCATTAAATTTTTTTGGCCAAAATAGATAAAATATTTCTCCAGTAGCAACAAAAAGTTAAGTTTTCCGCACATGATAATATCAACAGATCTTGAATATCTGTCAAGGGTGTCCTGGAATTTTGTCAAAACTTTTTCTCTTTATCGTAAAAGTTTTGACAAAATTCCAGGACACCCTTGACATATATTCAAGATCTGTTGATATTAGCCTGTGCAGAAATCTAAACTTTATGTTGCTACAGGAGAAATATTTGATTTATTTTTACCAAGAAATATATATTCTATAAAAACTGTAAAAAATACTTGCGCTCCGCCTTTGCCTTAAGTGAACTACAAACTAAAAATTCAGAAATGTTACCATACCTTTCGGAATTGGAAGCCATTAAATTATCTCAAATGTTTGGACACTGGTTTGAAGGCATAATGTTTTTACGATAATGAGTATAGACGTATAAAGTATATTTATAAAAATTGTCTAGCACTTACTCAAATGGTCTTTGCATATAATTATATTAAATATTATTTATATGTATTAAATCTTACATATTATATATTATATAGCAATATATAAATATATGAAAATATTAAATATAATATAAATTAAATATATTAGATGTGTGACGTTCGATTCCTCGAATCCCTCAGATCCTATGGTATTCGAGAGATTCGTGATTCGTGAAAATCTCATTCACATTAATTTTATAAAGAACTTGGCTCGAAATGACAATTTTAAGCAATTTGTAATATTAACTATTTATACTTTACCTACTTGTGTGATTGGTAAAATAGCAAAATCACAAAAACAGAATAAAAATACAAAAATTGTATTAATATAATTAATTTACTCACACAGGGTATTTATTTTACCTCTCCAATTTTCAGGTTTGATCTATTTTAATAATAAATAAGGAGGAGGCAGATTTGATTTGTTTACACGTCTAAGACCTACAACAGTAACATGTTTATGTCTACCCATTTAGTAAAATTATTACATACTATTTGACATTCAAGAAATCAAAAACAAATATCGAGATAACTAAAATACTTTTGACTGCGATTTTTATTTTGTGTGTCCATAGCACCATACTACACATCCAAGCTATCTAAATATTTACAATAATGGTGTAGGGATGAACAAGATAGAGTTTGAGAAGAAGCGTGCCCGCATTTGCCTGGCGGATAATCCCTGGCCTGAAATTACAGGTAACTCCGAATTATTCGTTGTATAGCTACTCTCCCAGATGGAGAGGAATAGGCTACTTTTCGACCTCCTTTGGATCTGAACTAAATCTTATATTTTACCTCTCTAACTAATCAGTTACAAAAAAAATGTTGTGGAAAAATATAAAAAAGTCAATATTAGTACGACTGTGTATTCCTTTTTTTTATTACACTTGTTGCCTTTTCGTTCAAGGGGATAAGATTAGAAAATATGGAAATAGGAAACCACTATGTTGTTAAATTCCATCTTCAATCCACCCGGTCGGGATAGAATACTGGGCAAGATCGAGCCCTCTAGTGGACATCGTTGTTGGTTTTACTGTGGGCAGACTGTACCTCGCCGTCTGGCTGTCTGGTCTGGCATCATCGTCAGATGACTCACTTCACTCCCTTTCAACTCTCTAAGAACTCGAGCTTTTATTGTATCTCGGCGAGCTACTGGGTGTGGACTGTGGATGTTGTTACCTCTCCTACCTAGCTACTGTTCAGTAGCCGACTGAAACATTTACATTGAAATGTTTTATCGACTTTCAAACATACCAGGATCGGTGGGGTTTGAATCCCGACCCCCTCCTTCCACAACAGTGATTCTCCTACCATCCCTCCACGCAATTTCGGATACATTTCCTCTTAGCTCTACGTTCGTATAAATATGTGGATATCCCGGACGAGTGGTAAGACCTAGTGCACGTATTCTTAAAGTCATACTCCAAGGGAAATATAGCTACCTTAGAGTGACGTCTAAATTCAACATAGGCCTACTCTTGGCATTACTTCATTGTAACTTCAATACACACCTGCCATGACTTCATGTGACACCTAGCTTCAATTGAACTTCACTACACACTAGGCATACCTTCGTGTAAAAGCTTCAATGGAACTTCAATAAATCACGTGGTTTAACTCTGTCAGTGTGACACCCAAATTGAATACACAATTGGCATAATTTCGCGTAAACACCTAATTTCGATTGAACTTCAGTACAAACTTGGCACAGCTTCATATGACACCTAGCTTCAATAGGACCTCAATAGATTCTCGGTATACAATTATCTATATAGAGAAACGTTCACTACAGTATTAAAAAATAAAACTGTTGAGTTTGTTTGCCCGGGGCTAAAAATGAACCGGATGGGGAGAAAATAACTTTCCGCTCCTAAGTCAATAAAACCTCATTAATTCGGACCCTATTTATTCCAAATTAGCGATAATTAGGCACTAGTGTAGTTGGCTATCCAAAGTGAAAGGAGATTTGGAATGTCTTCTTAGCTGTTTCTGACTTGACCTTGAATTGAAATGGTTCTCATTTAAGTTTAAAGTGATGCAAAACGAAACAACCCATAATTAATTCCACGGGTGAATTCTTTATGTGAATAAATTATTCAAACTTAGAGCATAAGCGACTAAGGCTTATACTACTTATGGCTCCAATAATTAGTAAGTCTATATTACTTATCAATTTAATTCAGTGTGTGTTATAATAAAGAGCTCTAAATTTAGTATTTTGAAAGCGATAGCCCTTAGAGGCCTAGGCGTTAAGTGACTATAGCTTGGTATTATTGAATAGTGTTTTTATTATAAAGGTTGATTTGTCAAATTATTCAACCTAAATAAAAATAATTAATATTGTGAAATTTAAAGAAACTAAAGTAATTCGCCTGAAGAGAGGATGGTAAAGTTCTCTGTGGAGTTGATAACCCTTTCTTCAGCCGGCCAGGATCTAAACCCGGCTAAAAGACCGGAGTGTTGGTCGTTCAACTGACCTTTAATATCACAAGATTACTGATGGAATGATTAAGGGGGTAATAAATATATTTGGATCTAAAGTAATAGGAAATAAACCAAGATCCCGCTGGAAGAACGGTAAAACAAACCCGTAATTATATATATTCACTTACCGTCACTGTCCGGGCTATTCGCTTGTATACTAATTACGCTAGAGAGAGCTAGGTATAAGGAAGGTTGAATTTGGAGGAGGTTTACCCGCATTTTCGTGGAGAAAAGATTGAGAAACTGTTTGGGCAGAACTACCCTTAGTACACCCGACATCGGCCGTCTAGTCTATTGCGAAAGTAACGCCTTAGACCATGTGTCCACTGAAGGGGTAAATAATTAGTATTAGGTAACATCAACAAAGGTAACTTTATTTATCTTGAATGTATTGAAATCGACACAACCTGTAGAAATAGACGTACAAATAAAATATTTAAAAAATATCAGGTAGGTCTACATGTTTGAAAAAGAAAATATTGAAGTCAGTCACACACATATAGAAAACACAAAAGTTAGCTTTGCATAGATTGTGAAAAGTGTTATTAAAACCATAGTGAAATTATATAATAAGTGTAATCTTTTAAAATTTTGGTATTGACCTTTTTTTGCTTATCAAATAACGCAAAGTATGAAGGGTTAAAAATTCCAGCAATATTAGGCTTATACAGAACATTAATCAGAAATGTGACAAAAAATAATAATTCAATTTATCATGTACTACAACGTTTGGTTGTCAGTATATTTTCATCTGTCAAATGGGGCAGTAGCTGAAACCAGTGGCTGTGATATGTCAACAACAAAAGAGAAACAAAATTTGTAAAATGCGTGTTTACTCTTTCTTGTAAGATCGCAGGCCCTCTACAGTCTGTGAAACCAAACATATAAAGGTCAACAATATTTTGTAAACACAACGTAAGATGGATTTTTGTTGTTGAGATTTTTATCGATACATATAAGAAATCACAGTTCATTTCTGTGAATTTTCGGACACCCTGATGTATACTTCATTTGATATCTTCCGAGATACACGAACCTTTGTGTTGAGGCGCCATCATATCCATCAATTAAAAAAAAAATAGTCCCGGAACCTCGGGGAAGTCTAGAAATAAGTTTCAGTTTTAATTTGAGATAAATATGCATGTAAGGTATGAAGTGGATTTCTTAATATAGGGGGAAGTAGTTTTATTACTGTTAATTTGCTACCTGTACCCTTATTTGGTGCTGAATATAGATTGCTTGCAGACAAATTCACTAAACATATTCGAGTAAGTAAAAAAGATGAGGGTTTATGATTTCAAGAATACAATATCTTTTAGATTCTTTGGGATGTTTGTATGTATTCAAACACTTAAAAATGTTTTGGTGCTCGTATTATTTTATCAGTGAGGAGGAGTTACTTACGTCTTTTTTTAAAACACCTATTGTTATGCCTTTATGTTTTTGATCCACAAACACCTTCATCTAAGTTCCTAGCAAGATCATCCAGAGTGACAGATGTAAACGACTTAATGCTATCCTCATATAAATATACTAACGGGGTGATAACCGGGCCCGTGGTATAGTGATCAGCGCACCTGGCTATCAAACTAGGGGTCCCGGGCTTGATTCCCTGCTGGTATCAAGGGTATTTTCCCCTCATATCCACTATCACCATCTCATCGGGACATAGATAGAGCCTCCACAGAAATAATTTACGGTTAGTAGATTCGGGCGTCCCCTGGAACCGGTACACTAGTACTGGCTGATCTTTCCACTAAGTGAGATACCAATGATGTAGCCCACACACACACACACACACACACACAACAATATATATATATATATATATATATATATATATATATATATATATAACGGGGTAGTAATGATGACGGAAGAATTGATAGAAAATGTGCTTGAATATTAATGAAGGAAAAGAGGTAAAGCATTTAGGATAAAACATCCAATTGAGATTCAAATCCCAACCTCCCCAGACTAAACGAGCTTGAAGCTTACTACGCGTAACACGCTTGATGAATTAGTCATATCTATTAGCAATGAACAGGAGGAATTCATATATTTCATATATTCATATATTTAAAAGTATTTTTACATGACCAAAATTTTGAATTTTGTATCCTACAAGGTGAGGCCGAAACAATTAGACGATTAGCAACCTGAAAATAAACACTTATTGAAAAGTAAATATTTATTACCTAAATTAAAGCAAAACATACTACACTTTTTAAACTTTTGGAAGATAAACGTCACTCAGGTGGGTTCCGCTGGACATCAGGCAAACCTCAACACGTCACTTACCTAAGCATGGATCATCAAATTGTTTTCACCCCACCCTGTATATTTCAATAAAACTTTGAAAAATACTAGGACGATTTTTTGTGGCGAAAACTACATAATAATACGTTATGCTCGTACAACATTTTTGAATCAGATCAGTATTTCTCTGACAATTCTAGGCCAGCTAAGTTGTTATCTGGGTTCGATAAGCCCAGTACTGTACTTGTGTTTAAAAGAGTAAGAGTTGAGACAAGTCGTAACCATTGCAAGAAAGTTTATTATAGATATGTGTGGTCCCAGGCTATTTTTCTTTGTTTTGGCGACGAGACTTGTGTGATTGACTTTTTGGCTACACTACATCAAAAGTGTCTGTCAGAACTACAACTTTGAAACACAATGTTTTTTGTCAAATAATTGAAAAGTTCTTAAAAGAACGTCTCTTTTGAGACCATGACTGTAATTTGTTTTTTGTCATTTCATGGGGCTCTCCATTTGGGTACCAAATAAAATTAATCTACACGAGCTTGTGGGGCCATCTATTATAATCTTTTGGAGGCCACTTTCAGATGCCTACGCTAAATGACCGTGTCTTAATTATAGAAGGTTAATTTGTCGAGGCGGTGAATGGCAAAGAGCCCGATTTTTTATAAAAAAAGGAAAGTTGACGGTACCTATCTATTTTGTCTACATGTATTCTGTCGTGCACATTATGTGAGGCTAACATCACACCTAAACATTAACCAAACTCATGACTCTACTATTCTTAGACTTAGCGCCAGTTCTGATTCAAAATGTCGGCTTTAACAAATTAGAATCACCCCATAAGTAAATGATAGAATACTTACCCTATTACGATTCATGACCCTTTAAAAGTTGGATATAAGTTTAATAATTAATTCATGATTACGATCATATTGGCATAAGAGCCAAGTTTCTACTAGTATAGTAACATCAATAGTACAATACTAACGAAAAAATATTTTAAAATTAACATTTGTAATACACTCTAGAGACTAGGATAACGTGGATGTTTATCATGTAACCACTGCTAAAGTTCATACAAGTTCATTTTTGAAATTTTAGTTAACACAAAATTTAATACTTTGTTAAATTGTTGATCACAAATTTTGTAATAAAATAAGTCTAAATAATTATTGTTAATATTATGAAAATTGGAAAATGACACCTAGATACGGAATCGACCCAGGGACCTTTGGCTTAGTATGCTATTGGTCTAACCACTGAGCTACCCAGGAGTCGTTCCATTCCTAGGGGCATTCTTCACTCATATTTTAAGGCAGATTTATTATGGACGTGCGGAAATCATCGGCTACAAATGTGTGATTTTATTAAGATCACGAGATATCAGATAACGCAGCCACCTTCAACTCGGTGTTGGCTTATTGCTGCCACTTGTACAATATATTATCTAGATGGAGTAATCTTCACTAAAAAGCATAAATAATAGCTTTGGCTATTTGATTCTTAATTATTGTTCAGTATAATTTTTAGTAGGTGTAAACGCGTTTGTTGATAACTAATGACCAGCTTCAGTGGCTGAATTATTCAAGGCATCACCCTCTCGCTATACTGGCCTGCTGATGACGGGGATATCGGGGTTCGAATCTCGGTCAGGTCTATTAAGGGTGATTTCCTAAAATCGTTTATCACTCTCCTTCCACGCCAATGCGGGTTGGCTACCTCTAAAATTTTTCCTTCCTCATCCTTACCGCATTAGAGTAATTTTCATAAATGCTTATATCTGAACAGGTAGTAAGACACGGTGATTTAAAAAAACCACTGCTCGGCTCGTTCATACATTTTTTCCCACCTCGCAATACGGTGCGTTTACTTCCTTGAGCTGTAGATCTTTCATTAAATTCATTTTCACTTGAATCAATTCCTAACACAGCTGTTCCCTCTACGTCAGGTATTGAGTATCTAGTCCAGATAAGATAGTTATTTTCTTAAAATAAATTTACCGTCCACTTTATCAACGTGATAATTAGGAGAAAAATCGTAGAAAATGAATGTATATACTTTGGACTAAATCGGTTTGTAGCTTTTACGTTAAAAAAAATTCACAAATGTGCTAAAAACTGGTATTTTCACTTTTAAGGTGTGAACATTTTCTTTTAGAAAACACAAAATTGTCTGTGATAGCACTTAAAAAGACGAAAAAAATTAGCCTGGTGGTTGAAATTGGTTCACAACCTTTTTCAATAAAATATCAAAACCGCGAAAAATTGCCATTTTTTGACATTTAATTACAGGGGTTGTAATTATTATAGGAACTTGTTTCAGGGCTTAAATTGTAGCTCTTGTCGGTGCCTATCTACAATAAAAATTAGTGCAAAACTAATCATAACTTTTTGCGGAAATCGTGAGTATGTAAAAACAAGTGTTCCCAAAAAACTGCTTTGAAGCGGCCAATAATGGCCATAGAGTGATTTTTCAAAGCGCTATTTGTTCGCGAATAGTTTATATAGAACCCTCGTATAATGAAATATAAGCAAAGTTGGATTTAATACCTTAAAAACGCGTCTGAATACCGGGGTGTTTGTTGCTTCGGGCGCTCGGGCGTGTGGGCGGAGGGGAAGTGGCGGCGTGGTGGGGGAATCCTCTCTGGTGGCCGGGCTTCGAGCGTTGGAAAATGGGGTATCTCGCCGAAATATAAATAGCTTATTTGCCATTTGCTTCTTATGCGTCATTAAATTGCCTGCACTATTAATATTTCGGGAGATACCCCATTTTCCAACGCTCGAAGCCCGGCCGCCAGAGAGGATTCCCCCACCACGCCGCCACTTCCCCTCCCCCACACGCCCAAGCGCCCGAAGCAACAAACACCCCGGTATTCAGACGCGTTTTTAAGGTATTAAATCCAACTCTGCTTATATTTCACTATAGAGGGTTCTATATAAACTATTCGCGAACAAATAGCGCTTTGAAAAATCACTTATGGCCATTATTGGCCGCTTCAAAGCAGTTTTTTGGGAACACTTGTTTTTACATACCCACGATTTCCGCAAAAAGTTATGATTATTTTGCACTAGTTTTTATTGTAGATAGGCACCGACAAGAGCTACAATTTAAGCCCTGAAAAAGTTTCGTAATTAACTGTCAAAAAATGCAATTTTTCGTGGTTTTGATATTTTATTGAAAAAGGTTGTGAACCAATTTCAACCAACCAGGCTAATTTTTTTCGTCTTTTTAAGTGCTATCACAGACAATTTTGTGTTTTCGAAAAAAAAAAGTTCACACTTTAAAAGTGAAAATACCAGTTTTCGGCACATTTATAAATTTTTTTAAACTTAAAAGCTACAAACCGATTCAGTCCATAGTATTTACATTCAATTTCTACGATTTTTCTCCTAATTAACACGTGAAGAAAGTGTATGGTTAATTTATTTTAAGAAATGAATGTTTTTCGGTTATCTTACCTGGACTAATCTATATTACCCCACTACCTCATATCTATCGTACAGTTCTTCCACTTGGATGGTGTCCACAGCTTGTCGTGGGTACGCTTGGAATTCCGTACGGTTCGTCCCGATCGTTTGAACTTTTTCATGCTGTTTCGAACCGGAGTAATAAATCAATCTGGAGAAGTTGTCTGGTCCAAGTTGGTTGCTGTATTTGACGAAATGATGCTTAATCTTTGAATTTTGTATGGGGAGGGTAGCTTAAGAAAATACATCCTCATTAGTTAAGAGAAGGGCCAATAAAACCCCAATGGTGAACCACATTTAGGACAACTACTCCCAGTGCACACAACTGAGATTCGAACCTTGGCCCTCGTGTCACCAACAATTCAGTCCATTGTGATTCTGATGTCTTTGGGGGATGTACACGTATCATAATGTTGGTGTCCGTGTCGATATCGTGAAACTGAAATTCACACGTAATCTATGGGGAGACTGTACACGATGCTGACACTACAACATTATCAATATTATCGTGGCGATCACCGACATGTTGGAGGTATGTCGCGGCCCTCGATAAATACACGATATCGGTGCGCAGAACATTGTGCACTTGTCTCCAGATGTAGTATGGCATTGTTGGGCAGTCTTTCGCAAGTTTCAAATATTGTGTAATATTTTTTAAGTTTTGAAGGGTAAACAAGTCTAGCAGCAATGGCTGGTGGTGGACGACACGACACCGACACAGACACCGACAAGACACCGACACAGACACGAACCGACACGAAAAATCGGTACATGTACAACCGCCCTTTGGTCACGTGACTATCAGTGTGGGATATCATATAAAGTATACTTGGTTTTTAAATATTACAAAGTCAAATTAATTTAATGAACTATACCATCAACAGAACATTTGTTTGGTGTTTAAATACTTTTATGATATTTTGTAAATAGGATAAACCAACTATTATTAATTAAGGCAAAAAATGTGCTCGTCGCTAGTCTTAAAGTCTAGATAAGAGATTTTGAGGCCTGCAGATATATATATATTTATTTATTTATTTATTAAGTTAACAATCTTTGCTTATACTGACTAAAAAAGGTTGACATAATAAAATAAGAAATCTGTTAGAGCAGAAAGAAAATAGCTAATTGTTTTTTTTCATTATAGACCCTATCCATGATTAATGAAATTAATATTACAACCATTTAAATATTAAAATAATTGTCTCAAAACAAAGCACAAGAGATTTTTCTACACTTTAGTGCATGTTGATAAGTGTCCACAATTTTGTACTGAATTTTTGTTTGGGGTTTCTACTGCCCTCTGTTAGTCATTTTCTGGACTAATAATACAATTAAAATTTGTGGATACGATTCTTATTTTTCATTAAAGTTGCTTGTTTGATAAAGGCCTATGTTAGAATGGAGACAATTCTGAATGGATACCTTTCAAGATTTCATGGGTATAATTCCAATGGATACAATTCAGAATTTTCACTATTTTTGAGAAATGTCGTGATAGAGAATTATAATTCCTAGCTAATGCGGCTCAGTCGTCTAGTCTCTAGTTCACAAGGTAGACCAAGCGTTGTTCTTAGCTCGTTCGAGTGTGTAGGCAACCGGAATAGTCCATCGGATTCGTATCTCTAGATATGACCGCTGCTCGTTCTTGGAAGGCTCTTGACCAAAAAGTCAACAACCTTGCACAACGCCTGCGAATGATTTGTGGGTACACGGGGGTTATAAGTTGTTTTTAATTAATACCTTCAGCACAAAGGCTATTGACGACTTGATATAAGGAGATAGGAATGACTTGAGTAGTTTAGTGGAAACGCATCCTCATAAGCGGTAGGAAATAATAATAAAACAACGGAAATCACATTCATGAATCATCCAACTGGGACTTGAATCCCAACCTCCCCATCAATACAAACCAACAAATAAAGTGAGCCTAACGCCTTGGACTACTCAACCCCCGCTGAAGGTAAACCATTTTATGGATATTTAAGTAAGGAATTAAAGACTAGGATTGTTAATTCAACTTTTATTAGCTACTATCTATTTTATTTTTATTTTGTTCAGTTCCTCAATATCTTAAAACTTATTTATATTAAGATTTATTATATAACTTTTCTTTCATTTTGCCATCCGCACCAGAGGGCACGTAGTTTAAGAGGTCAGAAAAGCAATATATTGAATTGCCCGTGACGGGGAGATTTGAGGTCTGAATCTAGTCCACGTGCGCGGAAATGGTTTAATCTTGAACACTTTTATCACCTTAGGTTTTCCTGATCCTCTCTTCACACCACTGTGGGTGTACTTCCTGTACAATTACCCTCCTCATACAACCTCACAGATTTAGCCAATAATAATAATCTTGGTGTTAAACATACAAATAAAAACAATTTTTTAACTAAAGATAATTTTGTATAGAAGTTTTCAATAATTACTATCACTGCTCGCCAAGATTTTATATTCGTGAGAGTGAAAATGTTTGATATTTAAAATCACCAAATTCTTAGACTCGTCCTTTGCCTCAAAATGTCATGTTTAAAGTTGGCTTACTATGGCTTCGTTGACTTTTATTATTGTTATTATTACTACCATTAGATGAGAGTGGTCAACTCAAGAGACACTATTTTAAAGTCCGTTCTATAACTTAGTGAAATTAATGGTTAATTAAGGGTCTGGAAAACGTTGGTTCGTTTCATTGAAATACCTTAATTGGTTAGTAGGATCAGACGACTCAGTGGAGCATTGTAGTATTTTGACTTCGCCTAAACTAATGCATTATGCAGCCATGTGTTTTAACCATGGCACCAGCACACAAATCATAAACCTAAAAGGACTAAACGAAATATTTTACAACTCTGAAATTTAATTTTTTTTCTCTCTCTCTTTACGTTTAAACCCATGGCTTTATACGGTTTACCGTCTTTGCTTTGATTTCTATCGTGCTTAATTCTTGATTAGAACGTCTGGGTTCGATCTATGACTAGTTTCATTGGAAGTATATTTTTCACATTAGGTTTTAAAACGCACTTTTCAAGTGGATGTTATTAAATTGATATTAAACTAACTAAAGCTTTTGATTTTTTTTTTATAAAAGTGACTGGATTGCTTACACTGGCACAAATAATTTTAAAAAGTCAATGAAATAGGGTGTGTGAGGAGTGCAATTTTGTTTGGCGGGTCGGTTGGTATTGAACCGTGGGGCGTGTTCGAGTTCTTCCACGAAAACTGATTTAATCCCCTTTTCGATGAAGGTCAATTCTATGGTCTAGTTCCTCCACTTGGTGGGCTGGGGGGGCAGGAGGGATCTAATTACTTCATTTTGGAGACGGGAAGGAAGGGGAGGGGGTTGGGTTCCTTCACGACATCTGAAGGAATGGAGTATACTATAGTTGGTTAATGTCTACATATACTTATGGTTCACACCCAACCTAACTTAACCTAACTTTTCATGCGTTAACGAATTTCGTTCTTATTTAATTTTGTAACGAAGTTGGTTAATTTCTACATATACTTATGGTTCTTACCCAATCTAACTTAGCCTAACCTTTCATGCGTTAACGAATTTCGTTCATATTTAATTTTGTAATTTACTGTGCGAAGATCCCCTCCTTGAGGTGTCGTGAAGAATTGTCCATTGCTATCGACTAATTATCCCCGTGGATGAAGTCGACACTCCCGCCCCTAAACCACTCGGAGAACCTATAATCCCTTTGCTGAGGTGTTGTGGAGGAACTCGACCATCATTATCGGACTAATTATCTCCGTGGGGGAACTCAACCTGGAACCTTGGTCTCCCAAAATAACAGTCAGGCGTGTTTTTCTTGCAGCCAGTGCTGCCCTTGTTCTTTGGGCTTCAAGACGACTTGTGGTGCATTTGGTCGCACACCCATTTCCGCTTGTTCAGCGGTTATTTAAAAGTGAACGGTACCAACTATCATATGCCTTATTGTTCACCACACCATACCTTCTTCCTTGCCCCCCTTAACACCACAACCCTCACTTCATCCCTTCCTCCGCACTTCCTATTACTTCAGTACAAACATAGAGTTTAATTTTCCTCATATGGCGATATCAACAGTTCTTGAATATATGTCAAGGATGTCTCAGAGTTTATTGACAACAATACGTGTTAGCCTATATATATAAGTTTCAATTATAATGTTTACGAATTTATTGAGTAAAATTTAATTTGCAAATGGAGTTACACAAGTGCATGTATTACACGTATAAACACTGAGTAAGCACAGACTTTGTACATTTCTTCTCATTGCCGAAAGGTTTGATCATTGAAAGGGGGTGAGGTGGGGAACAGGGTTGCCACCCCTGAACGCTTGTTCTTGAACTGCAACTCTTGCAAATCTGCTCTTCAGCGTGTGGTATTTATTATGAACACTTTTAAAGTGAGTTGTTTTATACAAATGCTCGCTTGGAAGCACTGTGATCACTGAGCACTGCAACTAGCGGCTTCCAGTGTTGAAGGGCTCAAGCTATTTGAAGAAGTGCAGAGAAATTTCCGTAAGGTGGTGTAACTGGTGTTTCCTAAACTTTCCTTGTATTTGCCCTAAAACACAGATAAAAATACACTATATACACAGCCTCCGAGCTAAAATGATTGATTTTTGGGACAGTTTGAGTCTTTTAACACGGGGATCACTACGGGCAGTCCCACGTAACAATATCGCTATCAAGTGGGCATTTTAAAAGAACCGTTCACTCTAAAGATTTTTTCTACCAAAGAACCGGACAAAAATTGTCTATTTAGGTTCAGGTCATGGTCCAACCCCCTTCGTAAGTTGTTTAAAATATCTCACTTGAAGGTGCTGTTATCACTGAGGACTGCAACTAGTGATTGCCAAGCGCCCGAGGACTGAACCCGGCTCAAGAAGTGCAGCTAAGCTCCCGTAGGATGCGTGTCAGTTTTTTCCTTGTCTATGCCCTAGAAGCACCTGTCCTCGACTTCACGGTCAGAGCTCATCACGCCAATCAAGTTCGCTTTAACGCCTCATCAAACACACCGGTTTGTCATCACTATTGCTATTGTTCTTTTACAGGCACTTTATTGCAAGTGGGATAGTTAGCACAAGGGCCGTTATTTTATTAAACTTCAACACTTTACCAGTTTTAGCGCCACTTGAAGGCTACATTTTTTGAGCAGCTGACAGTCGTTTAACTAGAATTGGACCAGGGTACTCTCGCAGAGGCGGTTCGCCGGCATTTGAAGTGAATCTCATCCTCGGCGTCCTAGAGCCCACGGCAGGTTTCCACTTTTATATAGGGGACTATGCACACACATTTATAATGTACGTACATGAAATAATCAGAAAATAAAAGGAAGGAGAACATGAACAGTTGATTAGCTTTCATGCCGACGGAGTTGGGTAATTGTTAGCATGCCTGACTAATAATTTAGGAGGCTTCGGATAACCGCCACAAAAAATACTAATACAATACAGGTTTAATAATTACCGAGATCACTGCAAGTTTTTGTGTTGTGACCATGATACCTTGTCAGAACATTCTTATAATTGCAAACCTATTTTGAAAACCTTATGAGATAAAGTATTTTCTTCTCACTTTGAGTATTATTTTAAACAATCAAAATAATTTTATTAAATACTATTTTGAATAGTGTATAAAAATGTATTTTGCGAAATCGTGCATTGATATTAAATATGTTTAGTCGAATATACATATATTTGGGAAGAAATGGAACACACTCAACCATGTGTAGAATATATTATTTTTTCTTAACATCTCAGAAGGTAGATAGATGGCTAATGCTTCGGTTTCTAAACATGGCTGAAGGAAATAAAAATTTATGTTAACACGTCGACATCACTCCACTAAATGGTAATGCAGATGGACGTCAGTCCACTAAGATAACATTATAAACACACTTTTCACTTTCCAACTATTCTTTTTTCTCTCTAATCTTCCTCACGCATTCCATTCACTTTCATCACTACGATCTGATATTGAAGATTTTTTCTTTCCGCTATCTCTCCCTCAGCCCCAAAACCTTCTGTCAATGCAACTATAGCTATACTAATTGATGTCACGTGAGGAGAACAGGAGGACCTTGCAATATCGTTGGTGTTGTTTGTTACTTAGTGATTGTCAATGGCACTTAGCTTACTAAGTGATGTCACGTGAGAAGAACAGGAGGCACTCTTGCAATATCGTTGTGTTTGTTTGTTTACTATAGTGATTGTCAATGGCAACTAAGCTATACTAAGTTGGATGTCACGTGAGGAAGAACAGGAGGCACTCTGCAATATCGTTGGTGTTTTGTTTGTTTACTTAGTGATTGTCAGGCAACTTAGCTATACTAAGTTGGATGTCACGTGAGGAAGAACAGGAGGCACTCTGCAATATCGTGTGTTTTGTTTGTTTACTTTAGTGATTGTCAATGGCAACTATAGCTATACTAAGTTGGATGTCACGTGAGGAAGAACAGGAGGCACTCTTGCAATATCGTTGGTGTTTTGTTTGTTTACTTTAGTGATTGTCAATGCAACTATACTATACTAATTGGATGTCACATGAGGAAGAACAGGGAGGCACTCTTGCAATATCGTTGGTTTTTGTTTGTTTACTTTAGTGATTGTCAATGGCAACTATAGCTATACTAAGTTGGATGTCAGTGAGGAAGAAAGGAGCACTCTTGCAATACGTTGGTGTATTGTTGTTTACTTAGTGATTGTTAATGATTTCAGACATTTTGTGGAAAAAAAATTTGAATCCAACTTAACAACATTGTTATGGTTTAATTTATATTCTTATCAGTTTGGTTGTTTTTCGTCGTGAATAGAGTTCATTTATCTCGAAATAGTTCAGAATGAGTTTATGTCAGAGAACTAAAGTGATACAAGAAGATTGGTTTCTAGACCCATACCGGTAAATATCAAGCTCATATAGTGTGTTTTGCCAATGATAGGGAGGTTTGGGATTGAATCCTGCCCGGATGTGTTGATTATGAACTTTCCTAGATTACTTCCCACTCTCCCTTCGCGCAAATATGGGTACACTTCATATAAGTTGTGTCTTTCTTATCTCGTTAGTGTAAATAAATACGAATAGCCCACACGGGAAGTAAAACGTGGTGCAAAATAAACTGTTCTAAATTATGTTTCGGGTCTTAAGGTGGGGTGGAAGGAATGCTTGTTTAGGTAAATATTTTCCAAATTATTAAAAAAAAACTTTTTATTCAAAATAAAATAAATATAGCTTCAGTAGATACGTTTAATTGATATTGGTTAATATTTTAAACAGTTATTTTTAATTTTTCAAAGGCATCGAGGAATCCGAACAAAACTTTTATCTCAAATTAAAAAAAAAAAATTATCCAAATGTCAATATATCCGTGATATTGTGATAAAAATATAAGAACTGTTCAAATTACTATGTGTAGAATAATTAATCTGATTGTATCACTGAGGCAATATTTTATTTATATTGAAAAAATAATAGTCTATAAAAACTGTAAAAATACAGACCTAAACTTGCGTTCCCTTACATTCCACTTTAAAGCCCTACTGAACCTGTAATCTAACATAGCTGTTGTAGTAGTCAAATATAATAACTGTTGCAATGCTATCTATCTATAACATTATATAGATAATTTTTTTAGCATAGATATATTTGTTTAATACGACTTGTTTATTAAAATGTAGTTTTTTCAATTTTTCCTTAAGAGTATTTTTTAACCAAGAAAAATTAAAAGCTTATAGGTAATTGCAAACCTTTTACACATTTTATTAGTAGGCTATGTAGTGTAGATAGAAGAATTTATTACAATGTTATAATATAATTTTATATTTCACAATTGTTATATCCCTATGATAGTTACATTAAATTTTATACATATATATATATATACGCATACATGGATATATTTACTTATATATATATATATATATATATATATATATATATATATATATATATATAAAGTATATAATATATTTATCGATAGCTGCTTAAAAAACGCTTTAGCCCCTTTTTCCACTTTATGCACCATATAGCCTACAAAATAATGTTGCAATTGGTTTAACAAAACAGTATAAATTTTGGTATTCGTGGCGAGTTTTATTTTATTTCTTAAATTGTGATTTGTGACAGCATAAAATACACATTTGGGCGCTCCTCAAAGAGAACAAATTTAAGAAAATGATTTCATTTGAAACATGTAATGTCGTTAAAAAGACTATTCACATTAAGTTAAGAAAAACATTCTGTTAGGAAATGTTAACTGACTGTGTGTGTTAGAAGCAAAATTTCCCAACATCTTAGTGTCATTAAAATGTTCGTATTTGTGTAGGTCTGTTTTTAGAAACACATTATTGACAGTAAATGATTTCGTAACATTCCTAGCTTTGCATATTTATATATTGGACACGATTGGTGCTATTATTATTTATGTTGGTGTTTAATTATTATAATTTGAGTACCTTATGTAAACACTTAATCGCTTATAGCTTAGAAAACTTTATTAACGTCCATATTAATAGTTTAGTTAATTTTTTTTAAATTCTTATTTAAGTTCCAGACCTTTTCTATGTAAGAAAAGAAAACTTGTTTTGGTGACGAGTTTGTGTATGTAGATATTTCAGTCTGTGTAACTACCTCCTCACGCCATACCTTTTAACATTTGAACGAAATTATAAATCTCAACCGAACTTTCAATACACAATCATAAGCAATCAACCATCAGGATACACTTCCCTGATATACTTTTACCTTTTATTTGCCCACTATTTAGAGGTAAGAGTGCCCGGGGTTCTACCAAATTAATCTATGGCATATTTAACGTTATAAAAATAGAGACGGTCCAAATTTTGACTACCACTTTCTTTTTCCCTTGTAACTTCTGAACTATTAGCATAAAAGTTGTCGCAACAATATACATGTATAGCTGGAAGGATTATACATCGAACCTGTTTACTTAAATGTTATAAAAATAAAACTTTTTTTTTTGTAAAAGTTGTCACAGTTCATGATTTTGAAACTGTGGTCTAAATTTCGACTGCCGGCTTCAAGATGTCAGGAAACAAAAGAAAAAGAATAAAATAATGGTATTTCACTGTATTATTACATAATAATATAAAAACTATGTTTTAAGATAAGCTTACTTGCATATTAATTCTATTTTTAATGGAAAAAATCAATAATGCATTGCTCATTTACAAAAATCACATATATAAATGTCTTTGTCGGCACCAGCACATGCGTTATGTGCCCAAAGGTGGCACATAACACACATTACCCACAATTCTCCTTTGTGCTCATCGGAAAACAATCCTTGGCAAAAAAAATATACAGACAGCATCTTCATCAGCTGGCTTTTTTTCGCCCACAGGAAACTCCTAATCACTCATGCTGTCGTCGACAATATTTTCGGCACCATCAGAATCTTCCGAAGAACTGCCTTCATCTTTTGCTTCCATTTAGATTTTTTCTTCTTCTCTTCTTTTGGTTTCCGAAGTATTTCCCCAAAATTTAATTTCTTTTTGACAACATTTTTTGGGCTGTCGGCAGAATCTTTTAATGATTTAGCAAGGGCTTCTATATAGGGGGTTCTATTGATCACACAAGCTCCTACAGCTTTGCGGCCTCTGTTGCTCACTTTTCGTGTTTTTTTTATGGCACAGGGACGATCTCATACGGACTTACATGTTTCAGACCCCTTGAAGTGCTGGGTTGAGGATCCTCGGTAGGACTTTACAGGATGATCCGCGAGTAACGATTCGCGTGGATTAGCTGGAAGTTGGTTGTCAGAGAGAGATTTTACTTGATTATTTTCATGTGGCATTGCCTGAGGACTGCAGGATTTCGCCGATTCCTGTGCCAAAGCCAAAAAATCAGCGTCGAGGAAAAGGTTTTTATTCATTGGGAAAATGCCTCTTTTGCTGAAACTGTTCATGGCGATCTCCCCTGTTTGCACTTTTAAATATGCTTTTCCAAAGAGCTCCATCATGTCATATGGAGACAACGGGCTGTCTGAATGAAGAAGCCTCAATCTTATTTCTTCACTGTAGTGTGTCTTCAAGGGTCCCATGGAGGTTTTGTTCAGAGGCTGAAGCTTGTGCGAGTAGTGTGGGCAATGACACAATTGTAACATGATTGCTTAATGTCACATGATTGCTTATGCCAATTCAATCACATCAATATTACGAACATGGCTGTAGTGTTCATCTAAGATTAAGAGAACTGTAGAGTCCTCAGATGGGTTCACTTTTTCAACGAAATTCTGGAACCATTCGGTAAAAATATTGGTTTGAACCCAATCTGATAGGTGTAAAACTCCAGCCAATCCTGGGAAAGCCCCTCTCATTAGTTGGTCAGTAATGTTCTCTCTGGGAAATATAATGAATGGTGGAACATAATGTCCAGAGGCACTCATGCATGCTATCACTGTGACAGTCGCTCTTCGCTCTGCAGATGTGAGGGCAACAATTTGACGTTTACCTTTCCTTCCAATTACTTGTGGAATTTTACTCTGTACAATGGTCAGGCTGGTTGCATCCACATTGTATATTCGATCAGCTGGATACTTGTGTTTAAGGTAGACCTCTTCTAATAATTGGAAAAAAGCACCAACATTTTCTTTATTGAAGCCTAGGGTGCGAGAAAAAGAAGTTCCACATGGTTTACGCAGAGACAGCGTATCTTTGTGACGCTCTAGGAAGAGATCAACCCAAGCGCGGCCTGCTTGACCCTGCTCTTTTATTTTTATGAACATATTTGGGCTTCTTTCAAGGCATTCTGAAACAAAAATTGTGAGTTTTAGCCTCCTTGGGGACTTTCGACCACTGCATGGTTAAAACTTTGAGGTTACGTACGACCTAGAACGAGAGGCAATCGATTAAACTAAAAGAGAATTTTAAAGCCTAGAACGTACCTAACACGATGCTTTAACGGCCTTACAGCTAATACTAAAACACTACAGGTTAAAAAAATAATCAAGAACACATACCTGAAAAAGTTTTGATTAGTGTACTGTCACGGTTGAGCGAGTGGAACCGCGGTTTACACAAAACAACAACAAAGTAATGGAGCGCTGTTTGCTATTTTTCCCGCATGGCTGTTACACCTCGTAGTACGTCAAACCCTGCTAGTCGGACTTTAGAGGCTAGTCGAAATTCAGACCTTCTCCTCTAACAAAGAGTATCTAGCTTCACTTACCGACCCATAACTTTTTTCTAAGTTTAAACCTCTTGTATAGCCCTCTGAAGGGTTTTAAAACAAGTTAAAGCGGGAGAAAATGAAGCCTTAAAGTCACCCGAAAATTACAAGAACAAGGCTATACCATCAGATTACAACAAAACCCGGTTTGGCGGGGAACTAGTATTTTTGTGATCTTCATACAAATAGGGGTACTAAAAACCTAGGGCAAGAGTTTAAAACCACTTGACCGCTCATTTTTATCCAACGTTGCACTGTACTTGAAGCATTGGTCTATGAACGCTGTGGTCTGCCACTTTCTGTTCAGCAATAAGGAACTTAGTTGGAGCTTGGGACAGTTGAGAATGATACAAGCAACCATTTATACTCTTTCAATTAACAGGTTTTTGATAATAATATAGAGTAACATTTTAACTGCTAAAAAAATTAGGCATTTAAAGTTTTTATTGAGGCCTCACTCATCAATCATTAACATTTTAATAAAGATGGTTATAGTTTTATATAGTAATGCAAATATTAGAGAAAGTCTCCCACTATGTTTATTTTATATAAGTTTGTTAATCAAATTAAAACAAAATAGTTATCAAACAAAAAAAAACCTAAAACTAAACTTGAATACTCTAAAGGTGGGGATTTTTTTTTGGTCAAACTAAATCAAATATTGCTTCGATGACTTCAACAGTTGTTGAAAATCTGTCAAGTGTGTTATGGAATTTCATGAAAATTTTTGCTCTTCATTTAAAAAGATTGTTAGATATTGTCACCATTCTCATATTCAAGAACTTGTTGATATTACCATGTGAAGGAAATTAATCTCTATGTTTGTATAAAAGTAAAATTTTGTCTATTTTGACCAAAAGAAATGTTTTGCTATAAAAATTACAAAAAAAACTTATCTTTTCTTGCGTTCCTTGCATCCCCACTTTAAAACAGAGTACCGTATTATTTTAGTAGCAGTTCTCATTTTGAAACATGATTCATGACTAAATGAAGAATAAAGGTATCAACTTGTACCTATCGCATTGAAAACCCCACATTTCAAGCTTTAGATCTTTATAAAGGTCTAAAAAGGTATTATTTACTCATTTTAAATGTCGTTTTTCTAGAAATATTGTAATTCTGAAATTAAGGTAAATGGAGAGAAACACAAAGCTTGCTTTCCTCAAACAAATATAGTTTTTAATAGGGTCACACATATAAAATGTTAAGATATTAATTTTTAAGCAGTTTTAATCTCAAGAACACCCTTCTGAATAATAATACCTATTATTATTATTATTATTTTAATTTTTTTTTTTTTTTTTTTTTATCTGAGATCACTCGCACAATCTAATCAATGACTAACAGCACATATTATATTATTATTATTATTATTATTATTATATTATTATTATTATTATTATTATTATATTATAGTTCCTTTATCTTTTGATTTGGAGCTAAGGTCCGCAACAAAGTTTTGCTATTCGGCTATTTCTTGTCGCAGTTCCGTGAAAGGTTATTTCAGGTGGAGCGGGCTATCACTCCACCACCCCATGGATTTCTACAAGCAAGCAAGAAAGATCCTACACATTTTGTTGGAAAAGTACTTTCACATAACTTCCAGGGTTAATTTATATACCATAATTGACATAGGACTGACGGTTTTACTTCCCCTTCGAAGGAAGTTGTGCCGTGGATTTTTATATGTGTCTTAAAAACTAACTTAATCTTAAAACATACACAACACCTAGCTACTGGCCGTTAATTCTGCACTATGAGAATGGAAACCAATAACACATTTTTTGGTCATGCGGGGATTCAAACCCAGGACTCTTAGCTAAGTATGTAGACACTCTCCCAACTGAGCTAAGGTATCGGACAAAAATAAGAATACATTGAGGATGAATAGCTGATTTAGGATGAGTTGATTCTATACAGCTGGATGGTTGTGGAGATACGTATCATTAGATTTTTTTTCCAGGTGAGCTATCATAGAGTAGCCTAATATATTTAAAAATAATACATGCATAGGTGACCTGGCGGTCTAGGGGTAAGGTGCCAGACTTCTATGCTGGCGGCCGGGGTTCAATCCTCGGTCCCGGCACAGATTTATCTGATTACCAAACTCTTCCTTCACCTCTGACAAGATATCTTGTGAATGTGGGGAATGCCAGGCCTCCACCGTGGTTCGGATTCCACGTTAAACTGTAGGTCCTTCATTTCATCTCACAATCACCCTACCATTACACATTAGCGTAAGTGCGTATAACCCGAACGGGTAGTAAGACGCGTGCTAATAATAATAATTAATAATAATAATATAATAAACATGCATACCTTTGAGGACCCTTTCTAAAACTGAACACAACACAATACCAAGGATGAGGACGTGTAGTCGATCACAAACATATGTAAAGCATCGTGTAAAATGGCTCGGTGGTGACGTGTAATAAAAAAACTAGACGGTTTGATGTGTTTATGGTGAGACGTCGGGGGATGCAATTAGATGGCGTCACGCTAGAGGAATAGTTGGTGATCAAAACCTGGCGGAGTCCCAGCGAACTCTCTGTCTGTCCTGCACGCGCGTTACAACTGGAGTGGAATCATCGGCGCCTCGAGTTAGATAGAATAAATGAGCCCTCCTTGCTTGATCAGCGTTCACTATATAAAATTGAAATTACCGAACTTTTTTACTGCCCGCAGTAATTCCCTGTGCCCCGTTTTGGGACGCCTATTTTATCAAATCTATACAAATTGTTTTCACTGCTAATCATAGTTATTAAGCACCTGGAAAACAGGTAAAACTTGAACAGTTCAGGAAATTTAATGTGATAGAAGGAGTCCGGTAATTTTTTTTTTAAATCACTGGAATTTTCAGGTTATTTTGATATTAAAAGTAGATATGGATAATCCAGATTTCCAACCACAATTAATGGAGTTTTGCAAGGCGCACTGACATATTTATCTTAAATAATTATTTTAAATAATTATTATTGGGTCAAGATTAAAAAAAGTAAACCAATATTTTATTTATAGCTTTTATAAAAACAAGGAAAATGTATGTTTGTTGGTCTGAAAAACCTGGAAAAGTCAAGGAATTTTAAATCTTAAAAAAAATTGTTTGAAACCTGGTGAAGGTTTTAGAAACAAATTCAACAACATATTGAAAAGTTTAGATAAAAGAAGGGGGGGGGGGGCGAACTATTTAGAATTGAAGGGTTCACATTTTTGGATTTTGGTATCTCATTATTTTCTATACACAGAAATAAAGTTTTTCCTTTACCAACAAGTCGCAGAACTATTGATATAATTGGTTTCTTTGAAACATGGCTGCTTAGCGGTACGTCATTATGGCTCACTGGTAAGAGTAGTCTTACCCAAGTGTAGTGGACCCCTGTTTGAATCCATGTGATTCTTATGAAGTTAATTGCTTTACTAGCTGTCACATGGCTTAAAGCGTCAAACTAGTAATAGATTAAATTTCCAAAAACAGTGAGGTCAATAATAACTGTAATTTTGGACGATTATTTTTAAAACACACGATTTCTTCTCCTCGTTAATGTGAGTGCATTTCTTCTACCCTCCAAAATACTACCCCCTAGATTAAGCCTTTAATAGCCTTTATGTTGAACAAAATGTAAATTTAACAAACAAATATTTGACTTAGTAAATATCATGGAGTATTGTTCTTGCTAAGATCGCTTGTAAGTCGTTTACTGATGAGCTCTTTGTTTATGTTTTGGTAGAAAACCCTGATAAAAAAAATCTCCTGTAGGGTGTTTTAGAATCAATCGCTTATATATTTTCTCGTATTGCTAAACAATATTTTATTCACAAATATAATATTCTTTATCAAATTTGATATGCTTGTCCTTGACCTGGGGGTTAAGTTTAAAACTTACATCAAACTATTTATCAGAAACAAGCTAAGGTATAGATATTTTTAATGAAGTATTTAATGTGCCCGTTAAAAACATACGACATATAAACTCACTTAAAAATAGAACAATACTAATATTAAATAGCTTAGCCATCACTCATCGCTACCTAAAATCGAGCTAGGACCCCTTATACTTATGGACGACCGTCCTAACCACTAAGCCAACGGAAAGGTAATGCAATGATTCGGAGCCGAATATGACCAGTGGTAGCAGCAACCCAAGCATGTTTAAAACCCGGGGTTGGGGGGTAAAAATACTTAGCTGTTAATATAACGTGTTCAATGGTGACCTGGTGGTCTAGGGGTAAGGTGTCAGACTTCTTGCTGGCGGCCGGGGTTCAATCAAAGATTTATCTGATTACCAAACCCTTCCTTCACCGCTGACAATTATCTTGTGAATGTGGGGAATGCCAGGCCTCCACCGTGGTTCGGATTCCACGTTAACTGTAGGTCCTTCATTTCATCTCACAATCACCCTACCATTACACATTAGCGTAAGAGGTATAACCAAACGGGTAGTAAGACGCGGTGCTAATAATAATAATAATAATAATAATAATAATAATAATAATAATAATAATAATAATAATAATAATAATAATAATATATAATAATTACTTGTTCAAAAAAACTGTGTTTCCTTTATTTTCTTTGTGTCATCACGGGTAGGGTCGACTTTGTTGGACGAGTGGGTGTGTGTTCTGTCTGCAGTGTTCGGTATTATGATGGAGTATTATAATAAGAAAAGGTGGGAATTGTGGGGTGCACGATGCGACACGAGTTGGACTGATCAACTTGGAAAACTGAAAAGGACTGTTCGCTCTCTTCTTCCTGTTCCCTCCTACCGAATAAAAACTAGATAAGCGCCTGGAATAGCTGGTACCATTCTCTCTAACGTAGCGTACTGCACTACTTTCTTATCTATTGGTTTTGTTGTTCTCCTCTGGCAAAGCCATTCTTGGTAAACTGGACAACAATGTGGAGCTCCACACATCGTGTGTTACATTATAATTATTTTTTTGAAGAGAAAATATTGTGGGGAGAGGAATGAATGAAAAGATTTATAAAGCTGAAGCTATTCGCCGTGTTTATTTACAGTACTTCCTGCACTTTTCCCCTCCTTCCGTTTCGATTCAGTTTTTGAATCAATTAACTAATTTCATTGAAACTCACTTCAATATCTCTTAATCAATAATTTTTCAGCGAACTTCTTTAATGATTTCGTGAAGAGCACTAGTATAGTGTCTCTTCAATAATTCTTATGTCATGATTTTAATGGAAAACAGTTATAGTAACGAGATATTTTATTCATATCTTTGCATAAGTTATGTATAATTATATTCACTCTTATAAAAAATTAACAGAATGCGTTTTTTAAGTGTCTTATATAAAATATTAAATAAAACTAATTTAAAATAGTGCGATTTGTATTTATGCCTTTGCTTGTATAATACTGGAAAAAGAAACTATTTGTATTCCAAATACCTTGAAAATTCAGTGAGTGTCCATAGTTTCAAGGCGTATCAGTGTTATGACTGCCGACAGCACGACAAGAGGGTAAGAGTAGTGTCAAGCCAGGTGGTCCAGGAGTAATGTACAGTATAAAACTGGCCCGAATGGAAGCGCTCGCGCCCAGTCTTGTTACGTATTTTTAGTGCCTGGTGCACCCGTCTGCTCACTTGCACTCGCCGATGCCAAAATTGCGCCGCCTGGGCTGTGTTCCAGATAGTTTCCTTGATGCCTGCCGGCTAGCTGGCTAATGTGGGAGCACTGCTACGATATTGCCCATTCACGATAACTTTGGCTAGTTTTAAAAGTTGAAATTATTATATATTTTTTATTTGCTATGAGTACTCGTTCGGGATATATGCATTCAATTGAAGGACTTGGAGCAGTAATGCTCTATATCACAAAATACAAAATATTATATATTAATATTTAATTTTTTTTAAATGTACAATTCATAAGGATAGCCTTTGCTATAACTTGATACAAGCTTCAAACGTACAGAAATCACTATGAATAACCTTGTATAGTGAGGACGTATAGGAACACAATTAAATATAAACGTTGCAATGTTGGGCCGTAGCACATTATTGTACCAAGGTCTTCAATCACACCAATGGGGTATGGATGGGGTACGAAGGATTTAGAAGATATATACCCAAATGCTTAGTGAAGGGAGAGTAGTAAAATACTTAGGTAAAAACACTTCACCGATTTTATAGTGTCGCCATATTTGTTTTATCTCGTTATTTGACAAAGATGTATGATCATTTAATCGGATATTGTTATCCCTAATTATCTTTACAACAACCCAAACTTTTCTTGATCTTTAATAAAGCTTACTGCCAATCTGGTGATTGTAGACTCAATATGATAACGACCCTAATTGTTTCCCATCCCTGTGGTCAAGTGGTAAGACAGATAGTCAAATACAAGTCTTACTATTCAATTAGTAAATAGATAAACCAAGGTTGATTGTGTAGTATTAATCACGTTAAATTGTAAATATTGAGATGAATGTCATTTCCTGTGTTTATAAAGTGAAAATTAAATACTTTATCTTCGAACAGCAATGGGGGATGAATGTCTTAAAGCAAAGGTTCACAAATATTTGGTTATGGATGAAAGTCCCGGCCGGATGTAACGGTAGTAATTTTCCTGATATTTTTCCATCCTCCCACTACGCTGGTGTGGGTGCATTTCCTTTAAGGTAGGGTGGAAGGCCTAGGGGTCCCGGGTTTGATTTCCGGCTAGTACATTGGGTATTTTTCCCGAAAGGAGAATTACCCCAACGGTCACCAGGGTTTTGTTAGTTAAGCTTAGTTAGGCTTAATAGCTACTACTGGTTCCACACTCTCACACCTCTTCGACGTCGTAGTTGGCTAACGCGTTTGTTTCATGTTGAAGTAAGCTACCTAGGGTGGGGAGATCGAGGTTTGAATCTTGGTCGGGTGAACTGGGGTTGGTTTACCTAAATGGTTTTCCCCTCTCCCTCCACTCTAATTCGGGTTCACTTCCTCTAGATTCAAACTTCCAATCCCTAACCCATTAGTGTAATTAGTACTTAAGCGTATAACTCGAACGGGTAGTAAGACGTGGTGCTAAATAAATAATAAATAAAATAAACACACCCTCATATTCCCTACCATCACCTCATCTCAGCGGGTCATTTTAAAGAGCCTCCACGGAAAAGATGTATGATTAGTACATTCGGACGTCCCCTGGACAGTAGTACTGGCTGATCTTTCCACTACTGGGCTACGAGTGTTGTAGCTCTGACGTGCAATATATATATATATATATATATATATATATATATATATATATATATATATATATATAAAATACTGTTAAATAATAATATTTAGCACCGCGTCTTACTACCCGTTCGGGTTATACGCTTTAAGTACTATTTACGCTAATGGATTAGGAATTGGGAAGGTTGAATTAGAGGGAGTGAACCCGCATTTGCATGGAGGAAGAGTGGAAACCCCCCAGTTCACCGACCGAGATTCGAACTCGATCTCCCCGTCCTCAGCAGTCGAGCTTAAACACGACAAGCGCGTTAGCCAACTACGCCACCAAGGGGTTATATATAATACTGTTAAAGCAATAATATATTTTTCGAATGTGTTAATAATCGAACACAAGATCCTTATTTCACTAGACAGATTCACCACCAACTAAAATGTGTCAGGCTCGGGAATAAATGAAAAACGTTTGAACGCTGCCGAACGTGTGGGCTTTGTTTGTACTCGAGCTTTATTTATTCCTTTTTCTCGGCAATTCTAATACATCGTTTTCTACCTAACATTCGTTTGATTTACGTCATTGTATGTGTATTTCATTCGTTATGTCTTTCTTCTGTTATAATATTGATTCTCTTTCGTTCACATTTCAATTTTTTTTTTTAATTAGGGTAGCCAACATTGACCAAACTTCCCAAAATTGTTGAGCTATTAAAACTGACAAGCCGCATAATACTTTGCTTGGCGTATGAATATACAAAAATATTTGCTTGCTTGCTCTATGATATTAGGAACTTGTAAGTTCATTGCCGCACTTACAAACCCATCCTTATCTCGAGCTAGTTATATCAGTACACCTTATTATATCCTATCTGTTTCAGGTTCATTCTTATGTTACACTCCCATTACCGTCTAGGTTTTCCCAAGGCATCTTACCATTAGGTTTAGGTTGAATGCTTCGAACGCAGTTCTAGTTTCTTCCAATCACATAAATAATTTGAACCAAATATTAATGACACCATAGTGTGTCAGATTAGGTTACTCTAAAGGCGATCCGACTTAACTAATGTTATTCAAGGTGAGGGAAGTCGGCCTCGGTGGTCTTAGGAGTGCTCACCTCGGAACCCTATGTTCTTGGGTTCAAACCAAGCTAAGGTCAATGGATTTTTCTTGAGCGATTAAATTCCGTAGCACAACTTCCTTCGGAAGGGAAGTAAAGTTGTTGGTCCTATGTCAATTGTGGCATGTAAAAGAACCCTGGGAAGTATGTGAAAATAAATTTCCTGGCAAAATTGATAGGCTCTTTCACGCTCACTCGTAGAACTAGCTCTGTTTGCCCCGGACAAGAGCCGGGGTTTAGCTTCAGGATAGGCATCCGACTGTAAAAATATATCCGCCAAAACAAATATGGCAAGTTCTTGTAACTTTCCATGGATTAATAATGTCATCCCCGCATGAGTTGGATAAGATGTAGGAAAAGAAGATGATTTAAGGGTTGGGGGAGGGGGGGGACATTCTCTGTATCTTGCATGTAATATAGCGTATTTTCAAAAATAAGTCATCATCTCATATTTAATTTACACCAATTTGTTTACACGGAACCATTTACCACAGTTAGTCATTTTTAGAAAATAAACTTGATTTCCCATGATGAACTACTACCATTTATACCAGCAAATGCCCACAAATTTAATTTTAAGTCATAACTTGTCAAAAACATTTGTCCATATATTAAGAGAACTGCTATTTTTATCATTTCAACGACACAAAATTGTACTCTAAAATGTGTCAAAAAATACTTTGTCAAGGTTCCATCACGTTTCCTTCATGTCACTAATTATTGCCAAGCTTCTTTACCAGGTCCCCTCTTTTTCTTTTCAACGCCAAGTTTTTTGGGAGTGGTTTAAAGGCGCCGCCGCCGCTGTACGCTGTCCTTTTATTTCTCTATTTCGTCCGCTTTCCACTCCCCTCTTTTCCTCTCTCTTTCATTCGAGAGAGATAGAACGAGCGTGGATAGGAGAGTTGAGGAAGGTCAAGGCCAGTAAGCCTAGTCAAGGTCGATCAGTTGTCCTTTCTCCCTCTTCTTTCCTTCACACGCGCGCGCGCGCGCACCCTCCATCTCGCAAATACACGGAGTTTAACTTCCCCTACAAGATTTCGTGCGTAATATTGGCCTTAAAACCGGAATAATTGTTGTCTTTATTTAAGAAAGCAAAATTAAGTAAAGTTTAAATCATTTAAATGTTGATGATGATATTTTTTGCATGCATCTAATACATGCACACTCATTTTGAAATAAATGCAACGCTAATTAATCAAACTTGAAAGATTAGATGAGCGGTTAAAACGCTTAACACCTATTTTAAGTCTTGTACTCGATACTGACCGATCCTACACACGAAATAATTTTTATTTTTAATGTACCATCCTTGTCCGATTACTGAAGAAGTGCTCTTCCGTTTCCTCGAAATAGATACTTTTTAAATCACTGGCATAGTTTTTTAAGGACTCTATTCTTTTTTAAAGTTTTTCTGAAAAGGGGCTTTTCTGCTTCCTCAAAATAGATACGTTTTAAGTCACAAACATTGCTTTTTTAAGAACTGACATTCTTTTTTAAAAGTTTTTTTACATCCCTCTCATTATTTTTTTACTGACGTTTTGACAAAACGACGTGCTTTTTGAAGTGCAAGGAGCCCAAATAAAATGCAGCAACGGAAACGCCTACGTATCACACTGTACCGCTTTGTAAAGTAATGTTTTGGGTTGCCGATAAGAAAAGGCGTCACCACTTCTAAAAATATTCGTATGAACTACTAAAGTCGTAAATCATCAAAGGATCTCTTTTCTCGGGATTATTCAATATGGCCCATTGGTTTACGTATGATTACAGCACTCGTTCTCGAAGGGTGTTCTGCGAGACGTGTCTAAGTGCGTTGTTAGTTTTATATTTAGGTGTGCCGTAAACACTAGGACGTTATTTCATTGAAGGAAAAAAAATTACAAAAAATAACATAAAGGCTAATATTAAAACTTCTTACGATTCAAAGTATTTAATGTAAAACATATGCTTGACGTTTATTGCATTAAATTTATATTTGAGGGCGAACCGATAGCGAACACATTCGTACTTCATACTCAATTCATAGAAGTCATCCGCGTAGGTCTGTATTTGAGATGGTGAACAACGTACTGGACTGTATTGTTGGGTACTCAGACCTACCAAACAACCCACACTAGAGGATTATGAGTTTAACATGAATATTTCAGTTTCAATGTGCGGTCTGTATGAAGTTCTACAAGCTGTTCTTTCTCCCTAGTTAATGTGATTAGTGGGACGTGGCATCAGGTGTCAAACCAAAAAGATTGCGCACCCAATCATACTTATCGACATAGAGGGAAGGAAATAACAATTTTATTTCATCACCTAGAGTTAAGAGATGATTTATAACCCGTTCGTATGGCATTTCGCCGTGTGGATCTGTCTTTGAAATAAAAGAAAACATTTTAAACTGCTACCTTAACTCCGATGAAGCCCATATTTTAAGTTTCCTGAGAAACCATTATTTTATCACTTGTGGTCATCACATTTTCTTCTTTCGCTTGCATGCTAGAATTCATAAAATTTAAATGGCTCAACATCTTAGCTAGGTAATCAAGGTTTCCGTACTTCATTCAACTCAACAAAAAATCCTGGGTTTTCGAGTATAAATATATTGAATAGCTAACTCATTTCTAAATTCATAAAATAACACAATAGCCTTAACTCTAGATTATCAACATTTATGTCAGCATGCCAAACCAAAATGTTAAGCGAGAGCTCATTTCATCCCTCTGGAAGCCCTAGAACCATCTCGTTAACTGAGTTTAGAACATTTGTTTAAACTTAATATTTACACCCCATAGTTTCATGATGTATCAAGTAGTGTGTTGAACATACATTTGGGAAATCTCCTTTTAGTCTTAAAATACTTATTATCTCCTAATCACACCTAGATACCTATGTACACCTAGGTACACCATCTGTGCAAACAGAAAGACATCGAGATGGAAGTTGATACAGGAAAATAATTGTCTAGTAGTTGAATATTTCTAACATTTATATGATACTAGCAGAAGTACTCAGTATTGCTTCAAACAAACATAGAAAAAACTCTTTATTTGATTTCTTCCGATCCAGTTTATTATTAACACATTTAAAAATATCTAATCACAAATTTAAAATTGCAGTTTCGAGGTTCACAGGTGCATGTACAGGTGCTACCAATTTTAAAATATAAGCCTCTGCGTGTGGTAGATATAATGCAATGCTCATGACAAACAGACAAACAAATTTTAATTTGATTAATATATATTACAACTGACATTGTTGACTGAAGTCTGTTGACTCATCGAGCTATAATACTAGTATTCGGCCTTCACTTTGCTTTCCGATCACGTTTCTCTGAATGTCGGGTGACGTATAAATCCGTCTAGAAATAGTATTATTTGATATTGGAATTGTGGATATTTCTTTCTCGCTGCCATCACCTAACATCTATTAGAATATTTAATTTCAGGCAGGTGAAATTAAATCCTCAGCTAAGATGTGATGCTTCATTTTTATGGCTATTATTTCAGCAGCATTATATCTAGTTACTTGTGCCTCGTTTTCAAAACTTGTCCTCGCTCCCATAGCTTTTTTTTTCACTGACAGCAAACCACTAACATAGTTCTCATCTATACATGAAAGGGGAACATGTTTATTACTAAGAAATGTTTTAATTTACTGAGAACTATAGACTCGTTGCCTTGTTTTTATCTACTATACACACCCCGTACGCATTCGGAATTATGATGTATTCAGGTTAAATTTATGTACAGATTTAATACAATTTAACTTTCTATTTTTATATTTGTAGTTTTCTCATCTTTTTTGCAAAAAAAAAAAAGAAAGATTAAAAAGCGCAATTTTTGTGCTTTTTCCCCCCTTACTAACCATAAATTTTAAAAAAAATTGTTCGCACAAAATTGGTTTAGCTATAAATTCTCTACAAATAAGGTTCAGTTCATTTTTAAGGTTAAACCAATGATAAAAGCCTTAACATGGGTCAAACTTGAATAATATCCTACTATTCCACGTCTTAAATGCATCACGCAAAGTTAATATGCTTAAAATCCACCAAATTTAATTTTATATATAGTTATAATATATTAATATGTAATTCCCACTCACAAAACCAAAATTTGTTTAGTTTCTATTACATCACAAAGTTTATCATCACTCTTTCCCGTTTTAGTTTTACGGTTGACACAATCAAGTACGGTAAATTAATACTTTGGTAAGTTTTAATGCATATATATTTACACATAGCTTACTAATGGTAAATGTTAGCTATGTGGTGACATTTTCTACAAACAAACATATTTATATAGTTGTGATTAAAATAATAGTGCTTTTTTAGAACCATAAAAGAATTCTGGAAATATTAAGATTTATAACAACGCTTTGTAATGTATAACAATTTACAGCTTCACTAACATTATTCTTCAAAGCCGTCATCGTGGTCATTAAAATTGTCACCATCAGCATCATTATCTGCGTACTCTTCATATTCTTTATCAATTTCTTGTTTATCACACGAGCAGCTTCAGATGTGAGTGCATGGGAGGTTGACGTCCGAGCACTTGCATAATCCTGGTTGACAGGATTTACAGTTGTTGCATGATATTATTGTCAGTACTTCCTCAGGAACGGAGCGAGTGCTACCAATTTAATCACGTTTGCTTACATTTCAGATGACAGCACCTGCCTCTTTCTACGCTATAAAACACTGTTCACTGCACAACCCTATATCCAAGATAGAACTAGAGACGTAATATTAAGGTTTTAAAAAGGCTGAAATATTGGGGCTTCTGAGCACCCCTGAAAATATTGCAGGGAGGGCTTAGTATGCAAAGCACCCCTGCAGTCGGCACCTATGATGACAATGTAGCCATTTTACTCATACCATCCATGTTCATATGGTGTGGGAGCCATCTGAAAGCATGTTAAAGATCTCCTCCATATAGCAGCCTGGTAGTTAGATCTACTCACCTGGAGGTGTAATTGAATGGCAAGGAGATAAGAGCTATGGAAGAATTCTTCCTTCTTTACAGCAGTACAAATCATACTTCAGTTTATTTACGTAATCAGTTTTTTTAGCCCCACACATTGGGCACACAAACTTCATCAAGCTGGCATTTAGGGCTCACTCACTATACATTCTTCTCAAAAGGCTTTGAATGATTCATTGTAGTGTGCTGCAGTGCTCATTAGTTTAAATGGCGTACCATTTCCTTTGCCGTAAAAGACTGAAACGCTGTCACAGCTTGTGAAGCTATGAAATCGTATCAGAGCTTTCATGAAATCTTCATTGTTGCAGCCATATGAGAGTTTAGGGCTGTGCTTTCTAACAACATTTTGAACCGTTTGCTTGCTTACCAACTCTCACATAAACTTGGCATTTAATTTGTTGGATGAAATTTAGTAGAATGATTAGGACATTGGTGTCATCAGCATGAACAACAACTGCAGGGATGTTGCTTTCTCCAACATGTGCAGCAATAAGGCTAGCCTTGTGTCGGTCTTTTCGTGGTCACAAGCAAGTTCTGTAAACTCTGTCGCTTCAGTAGACGTTACTTTCCAGCACTTATATTCATCATCAATGAACATAACTCTACTCTGTAGTTTGCTTTGATAATGGGTGTTCTCCACAAATCAATTAGAAACTTAATGAGGTTAGCCTTGTTTGAATTAAGCCTAGCTGTAAGGAACTGTGGCCAAGACTTAATTTTGAAGCCTCCTTTGATATTGGCATCAAAAGCAGGTTTAGTATTATCTTGCCGGTGATCTCTCTCGAAGTCTTTAATCGAGCTAGTTTTGTACAAATCAAAAATTCTATTGATTCTTTTTCCTGGGCTCTGTAGTAAAATAGGAAGATTGTCTCACCGATAGAAATTGTACAATATTTTGTGAATATCAGTAATTATTACACATAATCATTATTACATTCCATGAATTACTCTCGGAAATTCAATTTGGTGGATTTTAAGCATATTAACTTTGCGTGATGCATTTAAGACGTGGAATAGTGGGATATTATTCAGGTTTGACCCTCGTTAGGGCTTTTATCATTGGTTTAAACTTAAAAATGAACTGAACCTTATGTGTAGAGAATTTATATCTAAACAAATTTTGTACAAACTTTTTTTTAAATTTGTGTTTAGTAAGGGAGGGAAAAAAGTGCGTTATTTAAAAAAAAAATAGCAAAAAAGATGAGAAAGCTACCAATTTCAATTTCTGGGTTATCATATTCGTAATCTACACACACAAAAAAACGATACCTCACACGTCTTTACCGCAGGAATGGTACTATTTTTTCACATAGCTGATAGAATAAATAAGTTTACAACGCACGTACTTACAAAATTTAAAGCAAATAAGCTTAAACACTGATTTGCGTCTACAACAAGGTTACAATAATTAATTATTAAACGTGGTTTCATTGAAGACAACCTGCGCCTGCACGAGGTCTACAGTGTTGCCAACTTAAGCGTTTAGTGTACTTTAAATATTTACGGTGAAGAGTGTGCCATAAACTAAAAATGCGAACCAATAGAGTACTGTTATTAAAATAATTAAATATACATGTGACGCTTTTTTATGCTCTTTTCATATTTAGTTTTGTTGACGATATTGAAAATGTTATTTTCTTGTCAAAGTACTGATACAGTTAAGTTAACCTATTTTTTTAACTGTGTATGTTTTAGCACACCATATATCTAATTTGTAGGAATGAGGGG
Source organism: Timema cristinae (assembly GCA_039000515.1). Classification (NCBI taxonomy): domain Eukaryota; kingdom Metazoa; phylum Arthropoda; class Insecta; order Phasmatodea; family Timematidae; genus Timema; species Timema cristinae. The sequence continues at coordinate 122,814,021 of JBCFYV010011172.1, forward strand.
GATAGTTAGAAAAAATACATTCACATTAGTGTTAATAATAAATTAACCCTAATAAATTACCCTTATTGTACTTGATCGAGATTTGAACCTCGACATTCCCACCTATGGTAATCCAGTATTTGCAAGATGGTTGCCTCAGACAGCGCAACCATCAGTGAGTGTAAAATTACACCTTAAAATAAAGGGTAAAATATATTAGCCTTAAACAAATGCGCGCTATAAAATAAATGTCTCAAAATCTCGTTGTTAGGATCGTTTTTATGGATCAGAATGACTGAAACGAAAATTAATAGATGGATCAGATGAATGAACGAACAATTAATAGATGGATCAGATTGAATGAACGAAACAATTATAGATGGATCAGAATGAATGAAACGAAACAATTAATAGATGGATCAGATTGAATGAAACGAAACAATTAATAGATGGATCAGAATGAATGAAACAAACAATTATAGATGATCAGAATGAATGAAACAAAAAATTAATAGATGGATCAGAATGAATGAAACAAAACAATTAATAGATGGATCAGAAGAATGAAACAAAACAATTAATAGATGATCAGAATGAATGAAACGAAACAATTAATAGATGGATCAGATTGAATGAAACGAAACAATTAATAGATGGATCAGAATGAATGAAACGAAACAATTAATAGATGGATCAGATTGAATGAAACGAAACAATTAATAGATGGATCAGATTGAATGAACGAAACAATTAATTGATGGATCAGAATGAGAAACGAAACAATTAATAGATGGATCAGATTGAATGAAACGAAACAATTAATAGATGGATCATGAATGAACGAAACAATTAATAGATGGATCAGAAAAAAACAAACAATTAATAGATGGGTCAGAATGAATAAAACAAAACAATAATGAGGTCAGAGAATAAAACAAAACATTAACAGGGTTGATACGCACCTGGAAACAGGTAAGACCTGACGAAGTCAGGGGATTCTGAAATCTAAAATATGTCTCAGGACTAGATAGTTATCCGAATGCCGTAGGAAGGGCCTTATTAGAAATTTTAAAAAGTTAAATATACTGTCTTATACAGGATCATCGAAAAATATGTCAGGGATTCCATAATAGAATAACTATGGAAATAAATTAATAATATATTGCAATATAAATAATTGAAAGAAGAAAACTGGTGGTGTTGCCGTACGTTCTCGGCAAAAATCACGTAAATCGGTCAAATGTTTATGAAGATATTTAACTAGAGAATCCCGGACAACTTTATCAAAGACTCTATATGTATTCTTAAGCAGTCCTTTTGATAAATTTGACTAAGTCCTACAGTTATAAGTGTTTGCTTAACTATATTTAATTTGTACTTATACTAAAAAGTTTTTCATTGGTGGATTTACTGAAGGGTAAGGTTATTTCATGGGGAATGCAACTATAGTTAAAGGTTGTTATTTGCCGATCCAACTATATTGAATGGCAATTTCATTGACGATCCAACAGCAGTGAGAATCTATTCCGTTGGTGATCCGACTGTATTGAAAGGATATACCAAAGGAGATTCGACTATAGTGGAAGGCTATTCCATTGACAATCACATTATAGTGAAAGGCTATTCTATGGTTATATCATATTGCAAACTAAATGTTTTAAATACTGGGTTTTATCTTCTTAATGTTTTATCTAACCATGAGGTAAGGGGGATCGAATAGATGGATTATTTTAGAGGGAATTTACATAGTGTAATTTGATTAATGATGACCCCACCAGCCTCTACATAGTGTCGATCTCACTAACCTATAACCCACCTTGGTGGCGTGGTTAGCTAACGTGCTAGTCGTGTTCAGCTAGATTGACGAAGACGGGGAGATCAAGGTTCTAATCTCGGTCGGGTGAACTGAGGGTAGTTTTCCATAAAAAAAAAGTCCACTATCCCTCCACGCAAATGCGGTTTCACTTCCTCTAAATTCAACCTTCCCAATTCCTAATTTATTAGTGTAATTAGTACTTATGCTAGGCCTCCACCGTGGTTCGGATTCCACGTTAAACTGTAAGTCCTCCATTTCATCTCACAATCACCTTACCATTATACATTAGCGTAAGTGCGTATAACCCGAACGGGTAGTAAGACGTGATGCTATAATAATATAATATAATAATAAAATAATAATAATAATATAATAATAATAATAATAATAATAATAATAATAATAACAATAATAATAATAATAATAATAATAATAACAATAATAATAATAATAATAATAATAATAATATAATAATATTACTTAAACTATAACCCTAACGGGTAATAAAACGTGGTGCTAAATAAAAAAACTAACCTATGGTCAATCATACCCAAAATACCCATAATGCTTAAGATAATTTAAAAGTGAGAAATACGCGAACACCTATTTAATGTTTTTTAAAATATAACTCTAGGTTTGTATGGATAAAAAAGCATTTTCAATAGCAATTAAATATTTGGAATTAAATACTAATTATAACAGTTATTGTTCTAGATATAGATCCTCATTTCCATAAATAATGATTTTTAACTAGCTGCCTTAATACCTATATATATATTAGTATCTTTCTTATAGTTCTACTTGCTGCAAAAAAATAAAAATAAAGTAGTAAATTTGGTTCCGTAAGCTTAGTTTCTGTTGGTAGTATGTTAATATATTGATCTAACGGTCTCAGGTTCAATTCCTAACAGAACCAAAACGGTAAAAAGTTATTTTTTCATGTTTATCCACCTCTCAAAAAATTTTTGTCATTTTAACAAGCGGCCTCTATAGACTTCACTTGTCAATATGACAAATCCTTTTTTAGGTGGATGTTATCGTTAATAGACTAGTATTGTTACACGGAATTTTAGTTCAAAACAAATATTGTGTTATAAACTCATTGATAAACAAATAAAATACTAGCGAAGCAACGGAAATCCGACTGAATAAACAAGTAAAAAAAAGTTATGTCTGCTAAGAGGTAGTGGGTTGCAATAGGACACACACATTAAGCAGTGGTAAGAAAGATGGCAATGGTGTATGCCTGGCGGTCGTTGACTTGACGTGTTTTGCAGTTTGTAAAGAAGGAGACAGAAAGGCGGGTAAAAAAACAGGTGGAAGTTACAAGAGGACTAGAATCACACAGAGCGCCGCGAGGAATTGCCGATTTATTTATTTAAATTGTAGTTTGTGCGTCAAAAGTATGTCCTGTGCGTCCCATAGCAGGTGGTTTTGTCAAGTCCATGAATTAAAAAAAAGTATATGAGCAGGATTACTGAAATGTAGTTTTTTTTATCATTATTAAAATGCATCAGTACTAAAACTGGTTAGGATCGTGGGAACAGGATTGTTAATTTTAAGGATATACACCAGTAATTGATTGGAGAGAATTTAGTAAATTTAATTGAGGAAAACACATCTCAGGCTGTATTCCATTTTCTTGTCGTGTTGAGCTCGACTGCTGAGGACGGGGAGATCGATGTTCGAATCTCGGTTGGGTGAACTGGTGGGGGGGGTTCCTAAATGATTTTCCACTCTCCCTCCACGCAAATGCGGGTTCACTTCCTCTAATTCAACCTTCCCAATTCCTAATCCATTAGCGTAATTAGTACTTAAAGCGTATAACCCGAACGGGTAGTAAGACGCGATGCTAAATATTATTATTATTGTATTCCATTTAACTTAGAAGGTAGCAAGTTTACCTTGACGGATTATACTGTGGTGTGACTTATACGATAGGGCCATTGTGTAATACATTAAGTTAAAACCTTTCAAGGTATATGTAGTGTACATCTACCTTAGAGTCAAACATTGTCTTCCGGGTCATTGTCTAGAGCAGCAATTTTCAAGTTTTTACAACTCATGGCGCGCTGAAATTGTCAAGGCACAGTATTAGTTTTTTTTTAAGTCAAGATACTATCATTAAAATAACGAGTATTAAGATGGTGTCTAAAAGTTCAATAGTTAAAATTTTAATAATCGTGTTATTTAAAAAAAAATGTTGGTGATCATGGATTTAAAAAGATTTATTTCTTAAAAATGGTTCTTGCTTTATTTTGTTTTGATCTTCCCCCAAACTCCTACGGCACACCGTTGAAAAACGCTGGTCTAGATCACTCGGCTATCATTGCGGGTAATAGGTTTAATAAAATACCTCTAAACGGGATCGAACCAATGTTCGCTGGCTCTAGTCGGTCTTCCTAGTCTCGGGCAAGGAGAAAGACCACATTACTCTAAAATTATATGTAATATATATATATATATATATATATATATATCCTCCATCACCCACACCAAACTCTTCACTTCATGATATATATCTCATGATTTGAAGAGTTTGGTGTGGGTGATAAATACATATATATACATCATTATGTGTCGAGTTTGGTGTGGGTGATGAAGGAGAGTGTATTTGAGGGAGGGGTGAGGGTGTCGAGTTTAGACCTTGCCAAAACTCTTGGAAACATTCCTGTAATGTCAGTCTCGATAAAAAAAAACGCACAGTTGTGTGAAGACTGGTTTGACTTCCTTCCACTATTAAACTGTGTCAGAGATAACTCTTTATTAGTTTAATGCTCTTAGATCAGTTCGGTAACTTTTTTACTTTATAAGTTCCTGTCTGAGTATTTGGTTCTCGAAAGAGTCTACCATCAAACTATTTATCGTTGCGTAATCGTGCTCGTTGTGTTTGACCTAGAATGAAACTGAAATGGATTCCTGCTTTGACAATCAGTAGTAACTAGTTTAAAAATAAGCTACATCAAATATCCATCACAAGCTTTAGTAATATTTTATTGTAGTGTTCATCACGTGCTTTATAAAATAATATCATATCAGAACACGGCTTACACGCTAACTTTTCCATCATCAGCAAGACGAGAACGATGCCTTTGTTCGCATGATCAGCGATGCGTTTTTTTTTTATGAAAACATTTTAGTGTGTACAAAGTATATGTTTAAAGATTCTTTTATTTTTGCTTCTTTAAGTTTTTAGATTTGGACAACATGATTCTCCAATTTCCTCCTCACGCCACTTTAGTCCAAAGCGACGGTAGATTGAATGGTTCATTGGCAATAGTTCAATATTGACGCATGTTAGAAAAGGTAGCACCGCGCATTGGTTGCAAATCTCAGCCGACTGCTCGCTTTTTAAAATAACAAAACAAAAAACCACATAAACAATTTTTTCCTTCTTTGGATTCCTTAACATTATGATTTGGGTAGTTTCAATAAAGGCGGATGTTTAATATATTTATATTTTATATTTTTAAAAGTAACTTTTGGTAGCTTAGCACTCAAATAACACATGTACGTACGCCTTACACTTTAACTCAATCTAAAATCTTAATCTATATAATATAATTTGATAGGCCCATTTCCAGTAGTTTAAATTACGATAAAACGGTTGAACCTATTTTGAAAAACATATTCTTATTTTAAAGGTTAGGGGTTTAGGAAATCGGTCAAAATAGTATCTTCCAACGAAACCCTGATGTCATTAACGATTTTCCAGCTCTCCTGCTCTGCTCTGTGTACAGTAATTTGCACATTCATTCTTTTTTATACAAACCAAGGAATCCTGATTTGTTATGTGATTGTATATCGGTAAATAAATATTCTATCTCTGTCTAAAAATAATGAAAGATCAATTCTTACTTAATGAGTATCTGCAACAAAAAAATGTACGGCAAAACTTCGTGTTTACCAAAAAAGTTGATTAGAAATGTCATTTTGTTTTCATTATTTCATTTTTATTTTTATTCTTTATCTTTAAATACTTGCTGGTCACAAAATTACCATTATAATAGCCGGTCCTAACACATTTTTACCAATATTCTTTGATTGAGGGAATGAATCAATTTTCCATACTGAGGAAACTTTTTTTTTAGCAGAATGTTGTTTTTGTTATTTTAGCACTCATTTCAACAAAATCGACCATAATAAAAGGTTAAGTAGTCAATTTCACGATAAGATTTTATTTCATATAAAATACATGTTACTTATTTTATCTCTACAATGAATTTTGCTAATATCCCACTAAAAAAATACGCTATCAAAACTAATATAAATTGCATAATTCACTGCACAATCCCCTAGTATATTTATATTCAGGCGAATCTATATAAATATTCAATCCCAGGACCACACTTTTTTATCAATGTTAAATGTGATTAAAACACAAGCGACTATATTAGCTTCTGAAATCTCACCTATTATATATTCCGAATCACCCGTACACGGCCCGTTTTCCCACCAAGGTAAGTTTAAACTTGAATCGTGTCAAGAATCGATCTAAATTATCTCATGGGAGTATAATGGTCGCATATAGTGTTTAGCGCCATTCCTAAGCGACCTAGAGCGTGGTCAATATCACCTTTATTGTCAGCTAGGTTGTTTGAACACGTAAACCACTACCCCCAACAGTGAGAGCTGAGAAGTTGGCTAGAAGCCGCAAATACCAGTTTTCTCCTCTGGTCTGCAGGTCGCAACTGACGTAACTTAACTACAAGTGATCAAGTTAGTCCTTTGGTGAATTTATAAACATTAGTGACTAGGCAAGGCATCATTACACGTTGTAGTTTACATCGCTGTTTTCTGACGTCGTTTGGCAGTGCTGCAAGCGGCCATATCTGGGGTACCTATTACACACAAGATTCTTTCTGACGAATTATCATCTTGCAGCCCATTGGAGAGGGGAGGGAATTTTGTTATTTTTCACACTTATTTTTCTGGCTTAGTTCGTGTCTCGTAAACAACAAGAGGATGAAGATTTGCTTCCTTTGAACGAGTTCTACCAAAGTTTGAAATTTAATAGTATTGAAAAACGCATAAATAATTCTTGTGCGGAAGAAAAATGTAGTGTCAAAACGGGACATCTTGTCACTAACTTGGACGATCATGCCTAATGATTGCTAAAGATTGCTAATGATTTCCAGAATTGACTACTTATGAATGAAGACGCCTACAAGCATATTTTGTATATTGTGTTTTGGTGGTTGACCAAGCTAAATACTCTTATGAAAAAGTATATCTTCTTCAATGAGAAACTAAGTGCTGAGGCCGCATTTTACGTAGTAGGTTGCAGTAGGTTGCAAAATTCAAAAATTCAAAGCAGAATAACTATTTCGTGATGCCCGTGTGAATATTTTGAAAGGTGGTGGACTAATTGAACTGAATCTATTTCAAACTTACCTCTCCGATTACAAAATCACATTGTTCCGGGAACGTCGGGGAAAGCAAGTCTTTTATTAGGAGCTTAGTCCTCCCAAACATTCCTTTAAGGGTTACTTGGATTTATACTTTCACGACAATAAGCAAAACTATTTTTATCTCCTCATATCCCTAACAGCCGCCTTTAAGTGTGGGTACTTTTACCGTAAGTGCCACTTACTATTTGATCATGAAAACAGACACAAATGCGAATACTCGTGCAAAAGGTGATACACTAAAGTGGTCTGCAGCGCAGGTCAATCTGTCCCTTTTAAAGATTGCGGGCGGTGGCTCGTTAACCATACGTGTTACAATAACCACAAACGTCCTGGTTTCTCCGGCGAGTCAAATCGTCCTTTTGGTCATTTCTGCTACATGAAACAGGTTCAAACTAAACCGATCTTTGAGAAGAGCAAATTTATGTTTGTTTTCTATGATTATGAATGCAAACAAGAAACTCTTCTTGAAGGTGTGGCTAACGCTTACTTTCACGAACCCAATATATGTGTCATGCAGACGTGTTACAAGTCTGGTCTTCATATTGATGACATTGATCATCATTGCATTGATTTGAGTTAAATCACTCTTGCAGTCCAAATAATATGCTGACTTTGGAGGGAAAACATTACCGAAACTGTCCAAACAAATTATGTTAACATTTGTATAGGTTTTATATTATGTGAATTCATCTAGCTTTTGGTTTCTTTGGTATTTACCTTGAGGGGAACCTCCTCGTCCGATGAGAATGACTGGGTGTATTCCCTCCTTGCCTCAGTGATGACGGTGACTCTGGCGGTCGTGACGTTGGGGTTGGTGGTGGTGGCTGCACAGTCCAGAAGGGTGGCTATTGATAGTTTGGACGTGGCTCAGGTAACACAGCCACAATGTCTCCTTTGCTAAAGTTGTACTCATCACGTTATGTCACACAGGTTAGACTCCTGGGTTCTTTTGAAAGGTAATAATTCCATCGTTCCTATTGCGTGGTTAAGTAGAGTCGCGGAATTCATTGTAAACTCACTCCTGTGGTGAACCTCCAACGTGGTTAGCTACTTTGTAAATTACATATCTATCGTCTACAATAAAACTGTGAAGACTTTCAGTTGTCATATGAACACATCCTGCATACGTACGATCCACAAACGTTAAATTATAATAGTTTGTTCTAAGCATTTGTATATGTGGCATTGCTGATTTTCTGCTGGCTGTTGTTTATTACCGTGCCACGTTTGCTATACGCTCACTATTGTATGTGTTTGCCGTACTTTTAATTGTATCTACCCAGTACTTTTGTTCATCCACAAGATCACACATTTTTTCCGTCAGTACAACGTCCACGATATTAATCAATTGTTGTCCAATTTCTGCTGGTTGTTGTTAATGATTGTTTCTTCTTACCGTGTTGCTGTCTGATATACGTACGCTATTGTGGATGTCCCAAACGTTTTTAATTATTGAGTTCACGGTCCACACACAAACCTCTCATACTGCTATATCACTCAGCTTGAACGTCACAAACCTGCCTACTGCGTTGCTGCTGCTGTTGCTCCTTATAATGTTGCCATCCGTTCGATATTTACAATTGTGAGGTGCCGAGTGAACACATCCACAGGTGAATAAATCAGTTTTGGCAGACTCTCCATTGCTGCTACATTTTGTAAACGCTTTTAAATACGTGACCCCACTATATATACCTCACCATCGCTAGATGCATATTCTACTTTTATATTCGGGTTCTCAATCTGATTTTGAGCTCCGCCATGATTGAACTATTTTCACATCCAAGTTGGGGGTTTCAACGTGTTGGGAATATTTGTCCACCAGCACCGAATGTGTACTTTCCTATCCGGGTTGCCATATCTCAACCAGGATGACATGCCACCAAACCAACACCGGGGGTTGAATCCCAACATAGATTCTGATGTCATCAAAACTGCGATATCAGCCATGGGCCATGGCCTAATTTTGTATAAACTGGAGGATGGAAACGGTAATTCTCTCAATAAGGATGTAAAATGCTTGTCTCGACATATCGTGCCACCAAACCAGCGCCGGGGTTAAGTACCAAAATAGATCCTGACGTTATCAGGACACATTCAAAATTGATAACGAGAACTCATTAGTAACTAGGTTTCCACGATGTACCTCTTGCTCGGTGTCGGCAAAATTATTAACCCCGCCGTCCAGGCTGGCTTGTGGGTTGGTGCTTGGCCATGTCCCTTTTGGGCTAAGCCCATGAAACAATTACTAAGGTTGTCTACTGTATTGGGGTGGACCATTTTCCTTTTGGGCTAAGTCTTTGATTCCAAACACCCAGTTTGGCTAGTGGGTTGGGGGTCGGGCTATGCCCCGACCACAAAAAAAAAATTGTTTCACAAATAAATGAGGAAGAGGTGAGAGGCAGGGTTTGGGTGGGGTAAATATCCCATTCCATTGCTGTGTTGGTTTGTTCCCCAATAGTGAACAGGCTTCCGTAATAAACGAATCGACAAAAATATGTGTTTCACCGCAAAGACTGACTTGCTTGGGCCATAATTCCCAAATTTTGAGCCCCAAGTACAGTTTGTCTAATGTGTTTGGGGTAGAGTCCCTGATCCATTGGAGACTGGCCTTCCAAAAATATTTGGGCTAAGCCCTTGAGCCAGGCTGTATAATAGATTGGAGATAGGGTCCCTATCTCATAGGGGAAGGTTTGGGCTATGTATCCGATATTTTTTTCGCCAGAGGAGGGTAAGGATTGGCGGGAATGGGTGGAGGTAAATGCCCCAAGATGTATAAAGTAAGTCAAACAGGGGAAACAAGATGTAACGAGAAAGTAGGTGTCTATGCTCGTCGGCGGAATAGGGGATCTCAATGGTCTAGCCATACTTTTCACTTCTACTCTAAAATTCGGAATCGAAGTGAAGTGCGGTTTTATAAATTATTTACTTGACAAGAGAGACATCGGTATGATTAAAATTGTGTTTTTAATTTTAAAATTGTTATTTTTCAATTAAGCTTTATGTTATTAAAAAAATTATTTCACAAGTCTTAATCTCACCCTATTTAAAAAAAAGTAGAGACTAGAAAATTACAGTAAAATATGATGCCTGGTTTGAATGGTATAATTTACCCAAGTTGTGCAGCATATCCGTGGGATGATACGGGCCGATGATAGCGAATACTGGACATAAAACGTATGATTTAAATAAATCACGTATATTCTTGTCAAACAGGTCCCCTTCTCCCACCCTTCCTGGCAGCATTAAAAAAAACAAAAAAAAGAGTCTTCAACCAGTATCGAAAGAAAAAGAGAGGAAGCATTGGCGCTCTTTTCTAAAAGTAGCAAAAATGTCATCGCAACACTTAATCATTTCTAAATTCTAACGGAAGCATTCCTCGAGACAAAGTTTGGCAAGAAGGCGCCTCTTCTTCCGCCGTTACGCCATCCATGCATGTTACGCCCGCCCGTCTCTCGTCTTTGAAGCAAATCCCGCGCGCCCAGTTCTATATTTCTTCTTCTTTTTGAGACAAAATAGCCTGTCACTCATATACTCATTAGAATAAGAAGAGGCTATAAGTCTATGACATTGATCGAGTGACATGTGTTCATTATATTCAAGGTAAAGATAATATATTACTGGCATTAGTTTTAACTTTTTTATATATAGTTTTTCCACGATTGTGTAAAATATATTTCCTCTTGATTAAGATGTTGTGCTGTGGGCATACACATCGCTAGCTCTTAATTATTGAATTTAGGTGGGGAGGGGGCGGATAACGAACATTTAAATTCGAAATAAACATTATTTTGTCTCAAATGAACTGCATAAGTAATATAACGGAATTAAGTCATATAAAAAAAGTTAGCTATATCATTTCTGACCCGCATCGGTGGCGTAGTTAACAAACGCGCTAGTCCGGTTGAGCTAGACTGCCGAGGACGGGTAGATCGAAGTTAAAATCTCAGTCGAGTGTACTAAGGGTGTTTTTTCCAAACTGATTTTCCTGTCCCCCTCACTCAAATGTGGGTACACTTCTTCTGAATATAACCCTACTAATCCCCAAAACCATTAGTATAATTAGTACATAAAAATATAACCCCAACCGGTAATAAGACATAAGGAAAATAACCTAATTATCAGTGATAAATTTCCGGCAATAGCTTTTTTTTTTAAATCAAAGTTATTTAATATGCACTAACCCAGTGGTCGAATAGTATAAGGCGTCACTCTTGCAATCGACTAAACTGCCGATGAATGGGAAAATCGTGTCTCTAATCCCGGTCGGGTGTATTAAGAGTGTTTTTTTATAAATTATTTACCCCTCTCCCTTTACAAAAATGTGAGAACACTTAATCTAAAGTCAATTTTCCTCATCCTTAACGCAACCCGAACGAGTAATGAGACATACCAACAAACAAACAAAAAAACACTCTTTCTGAGCCAACTAATATCATTTCACGATTTACAAACTAACTTAATTCTAGAACAAACACAATTCTCTGTCAATTAAATTCATGTTTGTGAAAGGAGTATCTCCTATTTGTGAAAGGGGAAACCCCAATTTCATCAAACATACATTTTTTGCTCAAGCTAAGAATCAAAATCGGAACCCTTAGGTAGATGTGCTAACAATTAAACCAAATAGTTAGACAATAAGTCGTTAGTAACACTGTGTCTTATGTACTAATTAGAAACATATGCCATGCATTTTATTAAGTTGATTTTCCTATTGTAGTTTTGTGACTTTTTTTTCCGCTATGGTGGCTACATGTGAGGACACAATGTAAACCCAACATTTAGCTGTTATCTTACGAGAGTTTGTTTTGTCTAGTTGATCTGTACCGCACCATTGTTTCATTTATTCCACTATTGAAATTTGTAACGTATGTATATCGTTTACCCTGAAAGGTGGAAAGCTTACATTAATGTTTCCGCTTTGGTGCAATTTATATGATAGAACCATATTGGCGCCCCGTCAAGGTATTACCGTAAACTTTCACCGTTTTTTGAAGTGTATATAGTCCCAAAGTAGGTCATAATTATGTCTTACGTGACTGTATGCGTTTTTTAAAAGATTGATTTAATTTAAATTAGCTCAAAATGAAAACTAATTCATTATATTGCAATAAATCGAGACTATGTAAGCCTAGTAGATATAGTATACACCAATTAAGTTTACATAATATAACCTAATCAATTACTACTGTCTCATTCTTAACGTGATATTTACGTTTGGCAATTTATTTTACAAAATATCGTGAAACGTGATTCAATCATATATTTACATTAGCTATAATGGATTTAATCATATATTTACATTAGTTATAATAGCTTTACCTACATATTTACATTAGCTATAATGGATTTAATCATATATTTACATTAGCTGTAATGTTTTAATCATATATTTACATCAATTATAATGATTTTTTTACCACTTGAATTTTAAATAGTTTGATCAACATTCGTGCTTAAAACATAATATACTTAAAATTTGGATTTTCATATTCATACTGATGAATTAAAGTGTGAGGTACTGGGTTCTGTATTTGTTCAAGATTTGAGTTAGTTAAATTAATTAATCAGTTCTAAAAGTGCACCTCTGATTAAAAAAACACACTAGTACTGATTTACACTAGATAATCTAAAGGAGAGTGAAACATAAATTAAATGCACCAGAACTATCCTACATAAAGGATGAGAAATTAATTGTGGAAAAGTCCACTCTTATTGCAACCAACTAAGATTCAAACATTGGCCTTCTGGATCAAGAGTTAGGATTGGATGCCTTCGTGAAAGTTTTTTCGACGTTAATTAACTATCACGATACCTTATTGGAGAAACATGTTTGGATCTATAACGAGGCTCTTAAGCGCCATTTTACCATTTTTATTATCTACCAAATTAATTTCAATTTTTTTAATATAAAAAACTTACTATGTATATTATTTGAAATAGTGCTATAAACAAGAATAAGACTATTAAATACAAATAAAAATGTTCGTTTCAAAGAAAATACTGCAAAGCGTGTTTTCTGATTAAAAAAATTGCTCTTGGTAATGCAGTTTATTTCAACGTCACTTTATAAGCATTATTGTTTTTTTACTGGTGTGAGCTGCAAGTTTTGAAAAAAATCCTCAAATTAATTTTCAGTTAAATCTAAGGTAAAAATAAGCTAATCTATTTATTTTAGGCTTTAAATACGTTAAAAAAACTACTGATCATTAGTATAATTTAATAACAAAATAGGCCTAATGACCTCGATGTGTCGATGGGCCTCTAAACCACAATAATAATAATAATAATAACTTAATATTTTAATATAGTAAGTGCAAGTTAATGTCTCACAGATGGAAAATATTATATCAATCGACTTAAAACTCAGATTTTGTATGATATTCTAGAAAGACGAGCGAGAGCTAGTCATTATCAAACTACGAGTGGTCCCGTGCTATATTGATGAGCGCACCTGGCTAACAACATAGGAGTCCCGGGTTCTATTTCCGGCTGGTACCGTGTATACTTTTCCAGGAATGAGAGCTCTCCAAAAGGTCACCAAGGTCTGATTAGTTAGGCTTAACACACTTGTAACAAACTAACCAAGCTCATCAAATATTGTATTATTTTGTCCCCGATCTATTCCCTAAAGCTGTAGAAGTCTAGTTAATCAGCCTAGCCACGTGGCCATGAATATGACATTTATTTTATTCCATTGTCCCCGATCTATTCCCTAAAGTTGTAGAAGTCTAGTTAATCAGCCTAGCCACGTGGCCATGAACATGACTTATTTATTTTATTCTTTTGTCCCCGATCTATTCCCTAAAGCTGTAGAAGTCTAGTTAATCAGCCTAGCCACGTGGCCATTAACATGACTTATTTATTTTAATCTTTTGTCCCCGATCTATTCCCTAAAGCTGTAGAAGTCTAGTTAATCAGCCTAGCCACGTGGCTATGAACATGACTTATTTATTTTATTCTTTTGTCCCGATCTATTCCCTAAAGCTGTAGAAGTCCAGTTAATCAGCCTAGCCACGTGGCCATGAACATTACATTAATTTTATTCTTTTGTCTCCAATCTATTCCCTAAAGCTTTAGAAGTCTAGTTAATCAGCTAGCCACGTGGCCATGAACATTACATTAATTTTATTCTTTTTTCTCCAATCTATTCCCTAAAGCTGTAGAAGTCTAGTTAATCAGCCTAGCCACGTGGCCATGAACATTACATTAATTTTATTCTTTTTCTCCAATCTATTCCCTAAAGCTGTAGAAGTCTAGTTAATCAGCCTAGCCACGTGGCCATGAACATTACATTAATTTTATTCTTTTGTCTCCAATCTATTCCCTAAAGCTGTAGAAGTCTAGTTAATCAGCCTAGCCACGTGGCCATGAACATTACATTAATTTTATTCTTTTGTCTCCAATCTATTCCCTAAAGCTGTAGAAATCTAGTTAATCAGCCTAGCCACGTGGCCATGAACATTACATTAATTTTATTCTTTTGTCTCCAATCTATTCCCTAAAGCTGTAGAAGTCTAGTTAATCAGCCTAGCCACGTGGCCATGAACATTACATTAATTTTATTCTTTTGTCTCCAATCTATTCCCTAAAGCAGTAGAAGTCTAGTTAATCAGCCTAACCACGTGTCCATGAATATGACTTATTTATTGACCATCCCCCTTGGAGGAGTGGTGGCTCTAGACAAAAAAAAAAAAAAAAATGGAGGTCCACAAATTCCTAAATGTATTGGTGATTAATTAAAGGTCATATGCAACATATAGATACAAAATACACCCCACAGACATAAAATACATAAATATTCGTACACACTATGGTTTAAATATTGATAGCGATCTGTCGATACTGTATAGTGTACACCATACATAAATCCCGTATTCATGATAGGATCACATCGTATACACTTTAAAAAGTTGACCTTGTACTCATGTGATGTTTGACACTAACAGAAAGTAAATATAAGGCAAATTGAAATGACAGTAGCAGTCGGAATAAGCAAATGCTTATTATTATTATTATTATTATTATTATTATTATTATTATTATTATTAGCACCGCGTCTTACTACAAATGCTTAGTAAAACTACTTTATGAAAAAACTATTTGATAATTATTTTCCATACAAATAAAGGCAATAGATGATTCACGTAATATTAGTTAAACGCTGGTTTATTTAAACATTGTTTTACAATTTTCAGTATCAGCAAATTTTTGTACAACCTCATTTTGTTCCTGGACCAGTCGTTCACTTCACTCCCTTTCTATCGACGCTATAGCAACACTAGGCTTATTGTCCGAACGGGTATTAAGACGCGGCGCTTTAAAAAATAGTAAGCCTGCATACATAGTCTTCCACTCGTCAATATCGATCTCAAGTAGTTTTAATCATTTTCATTGGAGAAAAACTTCTTTCACAAGCTACTGAAGAAACACGTAACGTTAACAAGAGTAATAGAATTATGCAGAGGTTAGAAATAACTACTAACTTTTTTTTAGGTTGTTAAAAATGTCTATGAGTGACATTTTTTACTGACAAAGGTGTTCATAGCTAAGCATACTTCGGAATGAAACTTCTCAAAGTGCGGGAAAAATTCTTTGTAATTATATAGATTTTTCATGTAGAAACATTTCACTGCTTGGGTGACAAGCACTTATTGCATCACTTTAAAAGACATTCTTGATAAATCTACGTTCCAATTCACCAACCATATTGTCAATTATCTCAAATATATGTTTATATTTTTCCACTACGGATGTGTTGTACCCCCTTTTTTTCCCGGTAAGACTGATGCTATAATTCATTCATGATCCTTTTCGAGTGTTGGCAACCTTAAGCCTAAACATATGATTTTTGAACTGCTATCCGGGTAAAAACCTATCATGAACAGACTCTATGGTGTAATCATCCATCAATTTGTGAGGTGGTTCTGATATACTTGATTTTGATTCATCTGTTATATCATATTCTTTGATTTTTCACAGGATGCCATCCATACAAGATGAAAATATTCATCAGGTCATTTTTCTTTCAGTGCAGTTTTGACTGCGTTTATTACTCTTTGAGTTTCCCCCAAATCCACAACTTTTTGATGAAGTAGTATGGATGTTAGTTCCAAAATCTTTGAAAATATCTTCAAAACAAACACGATATATAAATTACAAAACTGGCTTAGTAGCTCCTGGCCTCCGCTGCTTATTTATTGCTAGACGATTTGAACACATCTTCTAGTGCTGCTTTAGTTGAAGCAAAATGTTTTTTTAAAGTAAATAACTCCCTTGTATTTGCATACCCACCGTTTATCGCTTTGAAGAAGTATTTACGGTGCCTGTTCTCCAGAGTAAAGATCCCTTTGGGTGTCATTGCACTTTTGATGAGGTGATCGTGAGCCGAGTGTGAGCTTCGAACACGGCCGAGACCACAAACGCGTCTCTATATTGAATCAATCAAGCGTGTAAAGGAAACATAATTTGACCATCAGCTTAAGTTTACTGTAATCATATATCATACCTATTATACAATAAATACCTTGTACTTTTCGGTAGCATAATGCTAGTATATAAATCATATAATTGGCAATGCATTGGCCGTTCATATTTGGAGGGGAGCCTAGAACCGCCACTGCCTTGAGAAAGAAGTTTTATGATCGTCAAAAAATCTAATTGGAGATTTTGATAAATGTCGAATTTTCATGACCCCCTGAAATCTAAAATGTTGTTTTCACGATGCTGTGTGTATCTTTACTTAGAGCTGAAATTTAATTATAGAGTTTTTATATGGTTCTTCAGAAAAGTTTTTGTAATTAGTTTTATATATAATTCGATAAACTCATTTACGGTCATATAAATTACGAGGAAATGACTGAACAGAGTTTGACAAACGTCCAGTCATTTTAACGGTTAGCAGTCCAGGATGTCGAGAAAAATAGTAGTTTACCACAAAAACCCAATTTTCACAGAAAATTTTCAGTTTTTCATTCTTTGTTTAGTCACCATGTCTACCGTTATTTGCTGCATGGCTGGAAATCTCTAGATAAAATGTATCTCTTTGGCTAAAAAATAACTCAATCTTTATTAATTGTTGGTCCAAAAAATCACAATTTTCTCTTTGGATGCTGGTCATAGCACATCTAAATTGAGATGACAAAACTGGGGAAACATTTATTTTTTATTGGAATAATGCTATCGTTAATTTGCATTTAAATCAATAATATTGAGCATAATTGGAAATTTAAAAGGTTAATTTAAATTTGTGACAATATTGTCTACGTTTTGTTTCGTGCATGACAAAATAAGGTTTAAATATGTTTTGGTATGTATTCTAAGCTCAAAAACGATCAAATGATCTTTAATAGTGTTCAAAAATAGCCATTTTAACTATAAGTATGAGTTTTGATGTTCATTTTTATCAAATAATGGGTTTTGATGTTCATTTTAGCGAATAGTAACACAATACAAATAGATAAGTTAAGCTAGGTTTTCATTTCACCGCTTAATTTTGAGGATATGAAATTTAAAAGTAATATTTTATGTACCCATTTATCTTTTCACATTCTTACAAATACAGCAAGCTTTGCTATGTTTCTGTGTTGATACTTAATTTGAGCAAATTATATTTCAAAGTACTGTAATGTTCTGTGTGTCACATCTATATTTTCAAATTATCTATCTCTATCTGACACTTTCTCTCTCTCACAATCTCACATACATTCTTTCTAACGCTCTCACACACTCTCACTCACCTCTCCCCTCACACACATTTTATAACAAACTCTCCCTCATATATCTTCTCTAATTTTCTCTCTCACACTTTATCCCTCTTTCTTACACACTATCTACCCTCACATACACTATCCCACAATCTCAAATGCTCTTACTCAAACGCTCTTTCTTTCTCAAACGATCCCTATCCCTCAAACTCTCTATTAATCACTCTCATTCTCTATATACCACTCTCTCTCTCTCTCTACTTCAAACTCACTTGCTCTCTCCCAAACTCTTTCTCTCTTTTTCTCTCAAACGCCCTTTATCTCAAACCCACACTCTCAATTCATCATTCTGAATCATGCTTTAACTTCCTCGCCAACACTCTCTTTTAAACTGTCTCTAACTCTCACTCTAATTTTCATTCTCTTAACTAATCCCTCCTTCTCTAACATTTTCTCTCAAATTCCCTGTCAAATGTCTCCACATTTTCTCTTTCTGTCACACAATTTCTCTCCCAGAATCTTACACTATCTTTTTTTCATACACACACTCACACACTTTATCACGCATTCTCCCTCACATATTCTCTTTCTAAGTCTCCACATTATCTTCATACTCTCACATATACTCTTTCTCTCACATACATTATTTCTATTCACACACATGCACACACACACACATTTTTATATTTAATTTAATAACCCATTTTTGATAGTTGAAATTAAGAGTAAACGGTTTTTTCCGATTTTAACCAACGAAGTTATTTTAAAGGTAAGGGGTCAATGATGCCAGAAAAAATATTAGCCTAAAACTAAAACTAGATTTTCCTTGCGAATTTTTCATATTTTCGCTATGTGTGGGCAGCGGCTAGACTGTACAATCATTCTTTGTTTACATCACCATGGAAACCATCATTTTCGTATTATTGTATATCGGCAAATAAAATATTTATCTTTAGTTAAAAATATTAACAGATTAATAATTCTTACTTGAGTGGTATGGTGCAAAGAATATATAGCTGGGAGAGGGGTCATTTTAAATTTTTCATCGTGGACGGAAGAGGGAAAATATAAGTTTTGATTCAAATTAAACAGCAAAAGCTAAATATCCATGTAATTTGATAGCCTTTGACGAGTAAATTTTTAAATAGAAAGTCAAGTGAGATCTTATTATATATATTTTTCCCCAATAAACAATCTAAAATACATTTTAGTGCAATAATATGCAAGCATCGCTGCAACAATCAACTAGTTAATTAACACTAAAGTTAAGAACAGTTTATTGAAAGGAAAAAAGAGAAAATTATCGATTTTCTCGAAATCTGATTTAACAATTTTGATTAAATTTCGTATCCAGGCATTGTTTGACATTTAAAAATAAAATGAGAGCTCTCATTTACTCATTAACATGACTATGAGAGTATTTTACATATGCAGAAATTTCCACTTTTGATCATTTATCTCCACACCTATTTGTAATACGAAATAACTTGCATTGTTAAGCTATAATACTATTAAAAATTAAAAATATTTACTCTAAATATATTTTTTCAAACTAATAGTTACCATGCTATTGGCAAATATAAATTTTTAAATTGAGATTTTGGAAATCTGGTGTTGATTGTTATTGCTTTTTGGTGAAAAAAATGTTACTTTTTTCCCTAAATATGTTCTGTAAACGTGCGTATTATTTCACTTATGCTTTTTGGTGGGATAAGATGCTCTTTTTTTTCCATAATATTTCTGCAACCATGTATATTATTTATTTTCACAAATCTTAATAAATGAGAGATAAAGTCTCTGCGGTACACCATACCATACTAGGAATAATAAATGTATATTTATAGTGAAATGTTTGTAACGTTTTGAACGTTTATTGTTGGCATACCAATTTCCCGCCACTGACCTTAGTGATATACGTAAATAGGCCTCCCCTCCTAATACCCCCCCTTTCCATCCTTATTCTCACAGCAAATAATGAGTCGTGCAGCTCCATTATTTTCCCTTGTCACATGTGGACAAGGTAATTCTCTCTTATCCTAGAGAATATGTTATACTCACATGTTTGAACAACAAATTATGATGCTTGACTTTAACTTTCGGCTAAAATACTTTGGCTCGGTGGAGCATTGCTGTAAAACTCCACAAGACGCAATCATAGGCGTCGCTAGTTATTAGGCCTAATTATTAGGGTGAACAGGACGAACTTATTTTCACTCTAAATTAGAGAACAAACATTATTTCGTGATAAATTAATAACACGAATAAAAAATTAGTTCTAGAAGTCACGTGAATAAATAGTACGACAAAATCGTGCAAACTTTCTCACATAGTAGACCCTATATTAAAGCTTAGAACAAAATTTGTAAAAAAATATATATATTTTTTAAACTACCCTCAAATAATTAATATTTTGTAAAATTAAATATATAATATATATACATATTATTTATCATGAAAAATTATTCCCAAATACCTATTTTGAAATTAATCACAAAAGCCATTTTATAATATTTAAAATTTTCTAAAATTTGCCGCAAGTAAATTAGTATTAAATTAATTTATTTTAGAAAAACAACAAACATAACATATTATTATGTAAAATAGTTTATAAATATAAACTTTGAACCAAATTGTTAAGGCTAGTTTCAATAAAATCTCCATTTTAAAAAAATAATTAGTCATCAGTAAACTACTATAAAATTATTTTTTAAGAAAAATATATAAAATAATTTATAATGTAAAAAACTGAAGAGATGCCCATTTTGAACCGAATCGCTAGATTCATTTCTTTATATATTCAAATTTATTTAAAAAATACACTCATCAGTAAACTTCTTTAATACAAATTTTTCTCAAAAATCAAGTATAGTTATTTTTGTCATGTAAAACACTCTCCAGATACACATTTTGGACATAATCTTTGGAATTCTTTTTCAAAGATTTTTAATTTTTGAAAATCACTCAACTGTAAACTACCCTTTAACGAATCTTTATCCAACATACAAGTATACATTGCCATTTTTCAGGTAAAACACTCCCTAGATATAATTTTAAACAAAAACGTTAGAGACGTTTTTGAAAAATTTGGTATTCAAAAAATTCAATCGTAAGTAAACAACCCTTAATTTGAGCGTTAGGGTCAAAATAAAAAAAATCCCTAGTATTGTTCTACAAAAACTTAATAATTTAAGTTTGATCAATATCTATAAAACGTTTTAGATTTGTGGCCAAAGACAAACAGTCAAAATAAAAAAAATCCTTAGGTATTGTTCTACAACATCTTAATAATTTAAGTTTGATCAATATCTATAAAACCGTTTTAGATTTGTGGCCAAAGACAAACACGGAAACAAACAGAATTGTAAAATCCACTTTTTGGGGTTCGAACACACTTAAAACGTAAAAAATCATAATAATCCCGAGGTAAAAAATTGCCGCATTTACAATAATTTCTCTTGATGTGATTTGAGAAAGTAAAATACTACCTTAATCATGTATGAATTGCGACAAACGTAGAATTTTAATTTTCCAAATAAAACAATTCACTGTTTCTCTTAAGTACTGATCTTCAGCTCTTACTTATAAATAGAGAATATTAATAGAGAATATAAATGTCAATAATATAAAATAATAATAATAAATAATAATATTAAATATAACATAGTAAAATGCTATCAATTATAAAAGAAAAAAAACTAAATTGTCTAAAAGACTTTTCCTGTGAAAATTGGACTGTAGCTCTTGGTTTGAGCTACCAAAATAACCTGTACTTTCTTGACTCAGGTCAGTACATCACCCACAATCTAAACTAACCAAGAATAGTACTCTTTATACTACTAGTTGAATTTTTTTAAAAAACCTCATACAAATGGTAAATATCTTATCATCACCAAATATCGAACCAAGCTCCCCTAGATATCTGGTCAGTTACTCTAACCACTTATTCATGAAGGCAGACATACCTACTAATTAACAAACAATTAAATAATACATGCAAACCAACATATTTGGGTGCGTGGACTAAACGTAAAGTTCGTCTAATCTGTTTTTTATAGTGACGGGATGTCGGTCGAATCCCGGCTGGAAATACTTAGGGTGATGTTTCGCACATGGTTTCCAAACACTCCTGCCTCCACACATATGTGGGTGTATTTACTCTAAATTAGTGTTGTCAATAGTGGGTAACCCGGATGGGTAGTAAGACATGGTGTAAAATAAAACACAGAAATGTAAACTAATATATATATAACTACTCCAACAATTTGCTAGTAATGCAGGAAGAAGACAATACTTGTTTCTAGGCTCAACCAATGAGGAGGAAAAACCACTGACGCGTTCTTGTTTTTGCTCCACGGCGGACAGCTCAGCATTCTATTGCGCCACCACATTGTGTTCAAACGAGTTTATTTTGACCATGTTCAGTGTAGCAAGGGCTTAGAAAGAGAAATATTTGGGGGCCCAGACCTCCTAGAATTGGATGAACCCCTTCCAGAGGGGCTCATATATAAATATAAAAACTTTTATTCACTAAAGGTATAATATAATTTTCTAGTGAAACCTTCCATACCCTACCTGTCCCAAGAAAAAATAGATCTCTACGCCCTTGCAGTGTAGTATTTACAAACCCTACAATTACTGTTAGTCTGTATTTTATTGTGGATCGTTCTTGAAATTTAAAAGGTTCTGATACAAATAAAAATAGTTCACCTAAGCCTTACGTCTTCATTGTCTCTCAAGTCTTAATCCAGATTATTATAAGTAGGCCCAGGAAACACTTTCAAAATTCTTACAGCTAATATTTTTATTCGTTTTGTTTTGTTACTAGTTTTGGCTACCAATGGGTCAGGGATAAGGGATAGCAGAAATTAGAAAAACTGTACCAGCATTTTCGTGAAGTGGGATTTAGAAGACCTTTTAGGAGAAACAATTTAGAAAAAACCACTTTTCTATGATAGGAATAATTACGCAAATCCCTGACCTCCCCATCATCAGCAAATCAGATTAAACGAGCTTGATACCTTTGTCCGCATGGCCACCAATGCAGATCTTTATTCTTTCTATAGTATTTATGTATATATACATAACATTTAATTGCCTTTATTAATCACAATAAAATATAAACAACATTTAACTTGGAATGCATTCAAATAAAGGAAAAAGCTATAATTTTATAACCTAGGTTCAACCACATCTTGAGCAACATCGATATGCGTCACATGTTGGCTGAGCTTATTGTTTAGAGCATATTGAAGTATATTTGTTAAGTTTTACTTCATATGTTTTTACAATATTTATGTCACTGATAAATTACCTATTAGCATTAGACAATATTTCTCAAGGAAACCACTATTCGCCTCTTACACGTTTGAAATTTAACATAAAGGCATGTTTCAGAAAAACCTCACCTTATCTTCGAGTGGACAAAGACATGTTAGGAAACTGCACGTTACCATAAAGTCACGGTCTATCTTCTCGGCAATCTTGTGGCTCGTTTTCGTCCTTTTCTTTGCATGCACCAATCAGTCACCCCTGGCTGAGTTAAAACACTCGATGACAAACACTGAAATAACTGCTCCTTATGAAGAAAAGATTACTTTCTCTTTCTCTCTACAATACTCGACAACAATCTATGAGAGGACTGCTCCTTATGAAAAAAAGATTACTTTCTTTTTCTCTCTACAATACTCGACAACAATCTATGAGAGGACTGCTCCTTATGAAAAAAAGAGACTTTCTCTTTCTCTCTACAATACTCGGCAACAATCTATGAGAGGACTTCTCCTTATGAAGAAAAGATTACTTTCTCTTTCTCTCTACAATACTCGGCAACAATTTGAGATGAAACTGCACTTATAAAGCAGATTATCTTCTCTTTCGTCCTCTTACAATCATACCGGCAACAACCTCTGAAGAAATAACTGCTCCTTTGAAGAAAAGATTACTTTCTCTTTTCTCTACAATACTCGGGCAACAATCTTGAGAGGACTGCTCCTTATGAAGAAAAGATTACTTTCTCTTTCTCTCTACAATACTCGCAACAACCTATGAGAGGACTGCTCCTTATGAAAAAAGATACTTTCTCTTTCTCTCTACAATACTGGCAACAACTATGAGAGGACTTCTCCTTATGAAGAAAAGATTACTTTCTCTTTCTCTCTACAATACTCGGCAACAACCTATGAGAGGAATACTCCTTATGAGAAAAGATTACTTTCTCTTTCTCTCTACAATACTCGGCAACAACTCTATGAGAGGACTACTCCTTATGGAGGAAAGATTATCTTCTCTTTCTCTCTACAATACTCGGCAACAATCTATGAGAGGACTTCCTTATGAAGAAAAGATTACTTTCTCTTTCTCTCTACAATACTCGGCAACAATCTTGAGAGACTACTCCTTATGGAGGGAAAAAATTATCTTCTCTTTCTCTCTACAATACTCGGCAACAACCTCTGAGAGGACTTACTCTTATGAAGAAAAGATTACTTTCTCTTTCTCTCTACAATACTCGGCAACAATCTATGAGAGAACTACTCCTTATGGAGGAAAGATTATCTTCTCTTTCCCTCGGCTATATTCGGCGTTAATCTCTGAGGTAACTGTTCTTTATGTAAAAAGATTATGTTCTCTCCATCTCGCCTGCACTTTGGTGACAACTTATGAGGGAACTGCAGCTCTTATAAAAGGAAGATTTATTCTCTCTCTCTCATCTAGTTGTTGCCAAACTTCTCCAGTCACGGTCGTTAGGATGGAAAGATAGAGGTCTAGGGCCATGAATTACCGACAATATCGATAGTCCAAGCGTTTCAAGATTGATCTTCTATAATAAAGAATTGCTGAACATTCGGTCACAATTAAATAGCAACGCTGTGGCATTTCGTTGGGCCTGAAGTTAATTCATTGGTGTAACTGAGTGAACTTAGTATAAACGGGTCAGCTACCAACCCAAGAGTCCCGTACTGTGAACAAGGTCACCAATAACTTGTGCTTACAAACGTCAAACAGCCTCCTCCTAGATACGCGATAGGTTCGAATCCCACTGATGTAAAAGTTGTAAGTCCATAGAAGGAGCGAATAAAGGGAAGTAATAGTGGTTCTACTAGCCTTTTGTTTGTGCCAAGAGACTAAAAGGAAGCACATAAATAGAAACACTTAGCTAAAGCCTTTCTCCTGGTCCTTAAAAGTGTATCAAATTCGGCCAAACTCATTTAAACAATTTTTGAGCGAATAAACCTTTTGCTGTGTTTTTTTTTTAGTAAAATTGGTCTACTTAATTCTGTTTTATGAATTAAACTCTTTCGCTAACAAGGAAAACTATACCTTTATTTTATTCCATAAGCTTTCACTTTATTCACAAAACATGCTTTATAAGAGTATATGCGTGTCTCCTGTTGAGTTATTCGGCAACCTTGCAACAGTTTCCTGATATCTATGAACTCTTAAATAGAAGAGGGCATTTTAAAACGGTATCTAAAAAAAAATTTAAAAAATACCTATGTACGAAAGCATTTGAATCAACCTGTAGGAAAATATGACTCTTTAGTTTAGAAATCCATAATTCTGTTTATTATCTTATTTAGTATTGAAAATCTGATACAGATAAATTTCAAAAATGTTTAAAAGCCATTTAGAAAAATATATACAAATTTAAAACTAAGATATTTTTAATGTACAGTTTCCATAAACCCTCATTGTCTGGATGTATTATTTTGTAATGGGAAAGTGATAACAGTTGAATCGGTATAATTATCCAAAGGGTCGGACCATTTATATCTGAGAGGTTTATACTAGTAGGACACTAGTAGGAAGGTTGAAAGAGGGAACTGTTAACAGTGGATAGTCGATTCAAAATACCTATACAAAATATATCTTCTTTTTTTAATGTTTCAGGCAAGTTTTATTTAAAATATGTATTATTTATATATGTTTATATATTCCAGCATATCTTTTAAATTATTTACGATCTAAAAAGTGGTAAGCCTCTAAGGTGGAAGTTATTTTATTTATTTTTAGTTAAAACATTAAAACGATATTTTTAACACAATATGGTTTTAAACATTCAAAATGCTTCTTTTACATTTTTACATACTGTCAAGTAATGTCGACCGTAAAAATGCCACCTGCCAGTAAAAAAAAAGAACAACGACGGGCATAATTTATACACCAAAGCTTGACGAAATTATGTGCCTCTAAAATAAGGTTGTTTGTGTTTATGGCTGGAGACACACCGATTAGCCAAGCTACCCCTCCCGAACCTCTGAGCACGTGGATGGTCTTGTTTGATATAAAGGTGACGAAGTGGTAGAGGTTTGAATTCTGATCAGGCGTGGTAGGACTTAATTTTATAAATATCTTATACTTTTCGTTCGTGGACTAATTTGGTAACGTGACAAACAAGTTGAAATTTAAATGGAAAGATAAATTGTTTATCAATAAATAAATTTATTAAAAATAGAAATAATAAGAATTAGGTTTACAATAATATTACAAGATTACAAGTTTGAAGTTTGTTTCAATTAATAAGACTTTGTGAAATTAGATTGTCTTGCTGTAGCTACTAGGGCTGAGCTGGACTCAGGCTACAGGCAGGTGTTTTCTAAAGGAGAAAACAATTAAGTAGTAATTAACATAAGGGTATTGGACTAGATATTAATATAGACTTAAATCAGTTAGCTTGACTGGGTCTTAAGACAATATCCTTAAAACACTTTTGGTTAATAAATAAAATATCTGTAGATAACAGTGGTGGATGGCTAGCAAACAGGTGTCGATACAAACAAGGCTAATAGGAATTACACCTAAAAAAGCAACACCAAAACAATAGGAGCCAAAAAACAGGTTAAGACAAAAGGTATTATTTGCGCGGACCCCATTATGACACAAGCGGAGTTCCGCGGTTTGCTCACCCAAGCTAATACCGCTCGTGAAGCGTGACTACTTGAACAACCCAAAACATAGAACTCTATTAACCCAACTGGGTTTTGGAAACAAGACAGACAGCCTGGTTGTAGCCATACCAAATTTAAACAATGCACATGACATCCACGGCGTCATGAGAAACATTGGCTCAGAATAAATGAATGGAACTTGTGGAGGTTAGCAAGTCTATGACTAAGACCTTACTACATTTGAAGCCAAAGGCTCACAATATAAAGGCTGTGTAATTTTTTACAAAAAATAGACTCTAAGTCAGACGAATTTAAAGATGTTGCCAGGATACTTAAGTATTTGAAGAATATCCTTCTGGCCGGCGCGGCGGTGGATCCGACGGCTGAGACTCCATTATCACGGGTTCATTCTTTGATTAAGTTGTAGAGATTCCTTCTTCGACGCTGGGTTGTAGTAGTTTGCGATACTGTGAATCTGAGAAGCAGTCTTTTTATACTATAAAATCTGACTTGAACGGAACAAAACAAAATAGGGATAAACTCAGAAACATAGAAAAGGAGAGAGAAAGAGGAAGGCGGGGGAAAAGGAAAACGAAGCAGGGAGGACCGCTTGCGGGGAAGTGGGAAAATATGTTTCCTTGGACGGCCGCTAGTCTTCTCTGAAGGGCAAGCGGGTCACTGGGTCGAGTCTATTCTACGCTTCACGTGACCACTGTTAGTGCCCTTTACACGAGAGGTATTTTAACGCGTGTGTTTAGTCGCGCGAACAATCCTTTCATTACTTTCACACGACAGGTATTTTAACGCGTGGTGTTTTAGTCGCGCGAACAATCCTTTCATTACTTTCACACGACAGGTAATTTTAACGCGTGGTGTTTTAGTCGCGCGAACAATCCTTCATTACTTTCAGACGAGAGGTATTTTAACGCGTGGTGTTTTAGTCGCGCGAACAATCCTTTCATTACTTTCACACGACAGGTATTTTAACGCGTGGTGTTTTAGTCGCGCGAACAATCCTTTCATACTTCAGACGAGAGGTATTTAACGCGTGGTGTTTTAGTCGCGCGAACAATCCTTTCATTACTTTCACACGAAAGGGAAAATCCGAGTGTTTACCATGTTCACTTGTACTGTTCATGTGGTGTAGGTAGGATACACCGTGGCTGACGACGTAAACCATATACTGGCCACATACTTTTTTTTTCCACGCAGAATAAAAAAAATAGAGAGTGGTTCTGGCTACTCCCTATAATTAGTTATAGATTACTTGAACGTGATTATATTTTAAGTTTTATTAAACTACGCCAGTACGACGATAAAGTTTTTCAGGTATTTTCGCATGTCTGTGGCAACATTTGACGAATTGTTGCACCGTTTGTTACAAAGTTTATTGAAAGTTGTTACAAACAAATGAGAAATGCAATCTCACCATCTGAAAAAGTGACAGTTACATTGAGGTAAGGAGATTTGCTTGTCAATTTAATACTTGTAGGCCTAGTTATTGAAAAATGCATGAACAACATTTTTGTAACTTGATCATGTACAAAACAACAATGTACGTTGAAGGCCCAATTTGTGTCATAAAATATTGCTATACAATACGTTCTACCTCGAAAAAGCTCCAACACCGGACTGATTGCGCGATGTATTCCCTCTCGTCTGAAAGCATACATTTGACTCAATGCATCTCAAGGTCGATTTGCGGTATTTTCCTCGCGCGACCAATAATCTTGTCGCTAGATACAAGCGACTGTTCTACACCGGTGGTGCGAGAATTTTTCCTCGCTATATTTTCTCTTCCTGTGTGAACTCTTCCATTTGAACCAATGTACTGTACCTCAGCGGATAAAATTCGCGCGACATAAACATCGTGTGATAAAATACCTCTCGTGCGGTACTCTCGGGTAAGAATCTTCGTTTTGTCTTCTTTGACAATTCAGTTAGGACTGTGAACGCAGTAACATAATATCACTTTTTTCGACATTTCACGTTTCACTCCTAGAGAAAATTTTGATTAATCCAAAACAATATTACAATTGAGTGGACAATTTGATTTCTAGATTTTTGAAAGGTACAATTTTGCATTCTAAATATTACACTAAACATGACACCGTGAGGACATACCAATGGATGTAGGTACATTTGAAAATGTGATATATTTAATCGGAGCACCGTGTACCTCGGAACCTTGTATTGTTCGCAGACCTCGAGTGCGCGGCGTGTAGCATCGTCTCCCACGTTGTCCTGTTCACCGACAATTAAGTGCAGCGATCACTTGAGAATTTTTCCCATCCTGACACCTCCCTACTCTTCCTTTTATCCTAGTAATCTCTTAATAACCCACTTCTATCATATCTCGTGTGGCTTAATATGTTACAACTTGTCTGACAGACAAGTTTTATTGTGCGCCATCACAATTTGATATCATTACAAAATTTAATAATGAGCCATTTCAGTTAAAGTAGAAGTGTAAGACACGTAAGAAAAGGACAATGATTTCGCAGTTTTTATAACAAAAACTTTTTTTTGCTATAATAAATAAAATATTGCTCCAGTTTTAAGATAAAGACATTTTTCTACACATGGTGATATCATCAGTTGTTGAATATCTGTCAAGTGTGTCCTAGAATTTAATGACAACTTTTTTCTATTAATTTAAAAAGTTTATCATCAAATGCTAATATACTCATGACGGATATTCAAGACCTCCCACCTTAAAGGCTATAAATAATCTTATGGCGCATTGCAAAACATAATTAAAAACACACTTTCAAGATTCGCTTGCGACGAGTTTGGGACGAACGATCAGTAGCTCGATGCGACCAGTGTCGTTGGGCTTGTAGACTAAACGTTAGGCTCGTCTTGCTTGGTTTGTTGGTGACTGAGAGGTTGGGGTTATAATCCTGGCCAAGTGTAATGATTGTGATTTGCCCTAAATGGGTCCTCATTCTTTGTGCATTCAAATGCGGGTACATTCATACAAGTTGTGTCTTCCTTATCTTTACCCTGTTAGGGCAGTACAATACGGATAGCTCGAACGGTCAGTAAGGCGTAGTATATAGGCTTACATAAAAGGTCTTTGTAACAATTAACAGTGACTTTTTGATGAAAAATTGTGTTTCGTGTTTTTTTTTATGAAATAGAGTAATTTGTTATAAATACCGTTTTTTTACTCGTACAGTCTCGGTCGCTAAATGTGGCCGGCTATAAATCTGATTTAAACTAAAACTTTGGAAACTTTTTGAGGTTGACATTGTACACACTAACGCCAAGTGTTGCTTATTGGGGACAGGGAACAGGATGAGAATAACTGCAGCATTAGCTTTAGAAGATATGAGAAATCATCCTCGCCCCAGCGAGTTATGATCGAGGCTCGGAATAAAGTTTTCTAACCACTTACTTAGACCTGCAAGTAGCAATTAGTACATTAATAATTAGTAGTTTATTATTAGGTTGTTGAATTAAATAATTATTATTTCTCCACCCGGCTAGGCTAGTTTGAAATTATACTAGTGTTCCATTACAGTAAACTCTACCTATTTTAAGAGATATGAAAGAGATTTTTTCTTCTATGCTTTGGGTCTTACTAATAATTATATCATGCTAGCTTTGACCTTTATATTAGTCTTCCTCGTAAAGTACTTAAACTAGAAAAATCAAGTCAAATTACATCGTTGTAACAAGAGAACAGACATGTTTACGATGTTGATGAATAAAGACATATTTCTAGTAACTTTTAAACTTCTAGATAAAGCCAAAATTACCATGAATAAACTATATACACTCGGGCTACACTGATTGGGTAGGGAAGAGAAATATAGAATTTAAATTAAGTTTTCTCTCATTTTCATGGAAGAATAGAGGAAAACCATTTGAGAAAAATAACCTCAGCCCACTTTACCGAGTTTCAAACCCCAACCTTCATGCCACTACAACTATACAATACCAAACTAACGGCTTGTCCACGTATCCACTGGTGTGAGTTTGAAAGGAATCACAAAAACCAACACTATCTATGCTCTCACGCACTTCATCTTTAGCTTCACAGTTAGGCCCCCTACTGTTGACAAATATAATTATTATATGTAGCATTTTATACTGGGAGAAATTAACGGTATTATTAATATAAGTAACTTTTGACCTCGGTGATCTTGGGGTAAAGTGCTCACCTCAGGTCCCGATTTTCTTGGGTTGACGGATTTTTATTGAGCATTAAAAATCCATAACACAACTTTTTCCTTATGGGAAGTAAAGCCGTCAGTCTCATGTCATTTGTGGCATTCAAAAGAACCCTGGAAGGTATGTGAAAATACGTATTCCCGCAAAAATTGGTAGGCCTTTCACTCTCGCTCATAGAAATTCTCATGTGCTTATTTAATCAGTCAGTTCAGAAAGTGCACTTTGAATACATCAAATAAATATAAATAAACAAACAATACATAGTTAATTTAAATATTTTAAAAATTAATTTCGATTTGACTGTGTACACATTATACCGAAGTTTTGTTGAAGTATTGTATCGTGTGGCCAGGAACCACTCCTTATGAGAGTAGAAGATCTCAAAAATCTTGCCAGGTGAATAAAGGAATGCTAACCAATTAAATGCTTGCCACAATCCCGTGAAAAAAACACATTCGCACAAGCCACCTCACTATAAATTGCAAAAGAAAACATGTTTGCATATAATTAACATTCTTACGTACGAACGTTGATTGAGGAGACAATATAGTAGCTGTCAGATTCTTATTTGAATAACCCTTTCTCCACTAAATATTATAGAAAAATATACAAAAATTGCATATTTGCAATACTACACCAGCTAGCAATCATTGCTTTAAATTGCAAGAGTAAATTTATTATACTATTTAGTTAGTAAGATTATCTAAGTTTCTCCTTTATTTATTTGCACTTCCCCCTCCCCCCTACAATCAACTTATATTTAATGTTTCAAGGTAATTTCACGGCTTCACACCTTCAAAGTTGAATTCCCTAACAACACACATTATAGAGATGCGGCTATTGAACCCTTGCAGAGTTAGATCTAATGGGAAAATCCTCGACTTGATGACAAACACATTATATATTACTTGTTTGTAACCCCCATGATTTCTAAAGCTTGAATCTTGGCGGTCTTTTTTTGTCTCTTGAATTATTATAAATCTATACTTGGTATAAAATTCACTAAACCCTTATTGCTTATTAAACTTCAGCTCCCTGATTATCGGAAAGAGATTGGTAAAAAAATTAGGAAAAACTACCCTCACTAGACACGACCGGGATTCGAACCCCTATCTTACCGTCATCAGCAGGCCAGTATAACATGGGTGACCTGTGGTCTAGGGGTAAGGTGTCAGACTTCTGTGCTGGCGGCCGGGGTTCAATCCTCGGTCCCGGCACAGATTTATCTGATTACCAAACCCTTCCTTCACCTCTGACAATATGTGTATTAATCACAACTTGTTAATGTGGGGAATGCCAGGCCTCTACCGTGGTTCGGATTCCACGTTAAATTGTAGGTCCTTCATTTCATCTCACAATCACCCTACCATTACACATTAGCGTAAGTGCGTATAACCTGAATGGGTAGTAAGACGCGGTGCTAATAACAACAGTATAACATGAAAGTGACACCCTAGACCATTCGGCCATTGAAGCTGTTTCGTGTGTACTAAAGTTTAGGCTAATTTAATCTGGTTTGCTAGTGATGGGAGATCGGGGTCGAATCCCGATTACCCCAACTCAGTTTATATAATAACACCGCTTGGTCCAACTATTCAAAAGTGATAAGCGCCGTCTATATATTTTGTGTCCGTAAGGTTCGTAGTCCGTAAGAAGAGATCGACACCCCAGTAAAAGATTGCTCTGTCTACAGATAACTTTGACATTAATTTAGTAAGTCCTTAATCCTCAGGACTCCGTAGAAGTTGGATGAGCTTTAACTTTATTGAGAACTGTCGTTGTGGGTGGCTACGGGTAGACTAATAAATCAGCATCGAATTGCGAATAGAAATGAAACAGTCACCATTTTCTACAAGTATCTTATTTTCATTTATCTTCCTCTAATAGCAATATTCATTGAAAGCTTTAAAAACTAAGAATATCGTTATTTTAACTAAAATGTTTAAACAAAAATTAAAATTATGAAAATATTGAATGTTTACAAAATTCACTGAAATTATTTTATTTCGATGGATTTTACTGGGAAAAGTATTATATTTTCCCTTGGTTTACACGAACTCACGTAATTAAGGTCATTTGACTATGAGAGTTAATAAGATTTGTTGAGCCTATAACATCTTAGCAGGGATTTATCATAGGTGAGGGCAGGAGGGTTATGTGGAAAAGATATCAAATAGCAATGTCTTAGCCTATTCAACCAACACCCAGCAGGTATGGAAGCGGGCGTCTGCTTAACTGGGTGTGTCATTGGTTGAGATTATCTGACCCTTTACTTCAGCCTGGTATATTAATTTCTACTAGTCGGTGTTGTCTATTGTCCATACAATCGGTGTAGTCAAAACAAGAAATACAATAAAATAAATACTTCACGTCTATATTTGCAATGATCAATTCGGACACATAAATAAAATTGACGAGTGGAATCAGTAAAAATCAACATATTGTTTCTAAATAATTACATTGTATACTAAAATATGGGATTAAACTAAATTATTGGGGTACAAAAAACAGTATTTATATATGATTAAAAACTATGTAATTTTAGCACTTTAAAACTTCTTAAACATTAAAAATAATTTTTCTTTAAGCTTATATACAGTATTTCATTGTATACATACGCCTCATATGCATGTCTAGTTATACAGAATTTTAGTTCCATACATTAATTACTTTACTTTAATCGTACACGAAAAGCATAAAATAGAAAGTTTGACCCTTTGTAACTAATAATATTTATAGAATTACCATTTACAACGTAGGTAATAGGTATAATTGTACAAGTGTTAAAATTGTGTAGTAAAACTTATTGGCAAATGGCCTTAAGGATATGGAGAGAGTTCACATAATTGGATTTCATACGAAGTCACTAGACGAGGCTTTATGCAGAGTGAACAACTCTGTCTAACTCGCAAACAAATCTTGGTTAGGCAGCTGCATTTGTTTATTGCAGTTTATACTACGTCTAGGAATCTGTACACATATTTTCTGAATATAGAATAAAGATGAATCTGTCAATGATTTTACTCTTTCCTCTCTCTTCTGTTCATTAGTTTGTCCATTATAAAGGAAATTATATAAAAATTGACATATAGTCGGATCACAATAATTGGAAGAACCTAAACAGAGCGTTTTAAAGAAAGATTTCTACAGCCATCCAACCAGCATTGACCAAAATTCACTAAATTAAGCTTACAGTAATTTTATGAATTAAGTAGCCACTTTATTATAGTTGTTAATTACAGTTATAGCAGCATTTAAATATCATACTCTTTAAAATGAAAAATGGCACATGGGCACGGGAGTAGCTAGTGGGATTCATCAGCCCACTTTGCTCTGATTGGTCAGATTTGGTCACGTGACCCTCCACCTGCTCTCTGATTGGCTGCTATAAATAGCCCTCAACTCTCCCACCCCCTCCCCTCCTTAAGACCTCTTTTCTCAAGTGATGATTACGAAGTTTCCTCCCCTACAACCCCTCCCCTACTACCCCCTCTCCTACCACCCCGGAAATGTTGGTTCTTGGTGATTAATTATTAATGATTGTTAATTAATTATTAATTATTGTTAATTAATTATTAATTATTGTTAATTGCTTATTGCTAATTAGTTATTGGCTAGGATTGAGGCGTTGTAGCTTATTTATTTATTTGGGGAGCATACAGTCCGTGACGTTTCGGCATGAGGGCGCTGCATGAACCTGTCGCTATGGCTGTTTTGTGTAGAATGGGGGCTTCTTCTCTGCTCGCCCATTTACCAAGTAATGACCACTTCACATCATGGGTGCGTACTTTCCCCTCCCACTGGGTTTTTTCCGCTGATGTCACAACCCCTTATGTGGTAATGGGTTTTTCCGGTGTTGCAACCCCCTATGGGATAATGGGTTTTTTCACAACTAGAGAGCATAGACACAGCTCTAATTATGCACAATCATGGGCCTCGGGATCCTCAGTTAAGTGCCACTATCCTCCACCACAAAAGACTACTAAAATTTGTTGTTTGGAATCGTCTGTCGACATGCGTGGGTGTAGGTATCCGTCATAGACCGGAGGAGTAAGGTAGAAATATTCCAGCGTTTACGTAGAGTGAGGAGTAATAGAAAACCACCCTAATTCACCCGAGCGAGAGTCGAACCTACGACATCCCCTACTATAACTAGCCGAGTAAGTCACACGCACCTGGTGTTCCACCAACCGTATACCCAGCAGGGAATTGATTCCAACATCCCCCCTTAAACGGCAGTCCA
Organism: Timema cristinae; assembly: GCA_039000515.1. NCBI lineage: Eukaryota > Metazoa > Arthropoda > Insecta > Phasmatodea > Timematidae > Timema > Timema cristinae. The sequence continues at coordinate 122,849,240 of JBCFYV010011172.1, forward strand.
AATACAGGGTTTTAAACAGACAGAAGGAAGACGTGGGGGCTAAAATAAATCAAACAAAAATTGGCCTCTAAGATTATTATTTGGGATAGACCGCGCTGATAATGAAGTTGAAGGGCCTCTTTAACGGGTGTCGAACCTCAATCTCCAGGCACGGAGAGAGTGTAGAAAACCACCCTAGTTCCCCCGAGTGAGATTTGAACTCCGGCCTCCACCCTCCCCTTCTGCAGTCCTCCTGCGCTGATTTTGGCCAGGCTAAATGTGTAACTGCCTTTGCCGGGGATTAAAATGTGAAGTAATTAGCGTTTGTTGCCCTCTAAGGGACTTGAACCCTGACGCAACAATATATGGTTTGTATTTATAAAAGTGAATAGCGTTTATCCCTCTAGACGGTGCAGAGGAGAAAGACGTCCATCCTCAGTGAGAGAGTTAGCGTCAAAGAAATATAACGGTAAATAGTTCAGACTCGGGAAAAAATCAAACGTCGATCACTTTATCATCGGCCGTCTAGTGACATCTTGGACCATGTGACCATGGATGCATTGTGACAGTAGATTTCTACCCACGTATAAAGTGAAACAACAGTTTTATTCCTCAAGCCACTTATAACAGAAAAAATAATTTAATGTTCACAACTATATTTTGACGAAATAATATATAACTGCATAAATTCTTAAGTAATATCTGGGTTGAGGAAGATATAAAATGTACCTTCATTTGTGTGAAGGCAGAGCGACATGGTCAACTGCATACATTATTAAGTAATATCTAGGCCGAGGAAGATATAAAATGTATCTGTATTTGTGTGAAGGCAGAACGACATGGTCCACCTGTATTCAATATTCTTACCTTCCCCTGCTAATAGCCACGAGGTTAAGCTTATCGGTATTTAGATCTGCGTCTTACTACCCGTCACGGGCACAAGGTACGAACGATGAGGGGGGAGGGGGGCCGGCCTCTGTACACACGCGTGACAGGGATTCGAACTTATCTGTTTGGGCAAGCGTGTGAACCAAATGAGAGAGAGAGAAACAAAATAATAAAATTAGTAATGTAGCATCATTTGTGCCGAGTTTAAATGTGAAAACGGCCAAAGCTATTATTTATTTATGTTTACTCCATCATTGACACCTGGATAAGGGATTCGACCCGGATATGAATAGTAGAGATAGGCAGCCCATCACGCAAAAGGGAAAACAAGATCAAAAATCTCAATATCTAGATTTATTCCCACTTCACCCCAACGAGATTCGAACCGAATCCTAGAGATGAACATGAAAGCTGAGCACTGTCTCACCGAACTACAGTCCCATTTTCATAGGAACAACTAGAAAAGCTCTTAGATCTAATTTCACATATTCATACGTCAAGACAAGTGAGCTGCAGAACCTATTATTACCTATAAAATATCACCAATACTCTAGTATTATTTTATAAATGTTGGCTGAAAAAGGTTTGTATTTTATAAAAGTCACTTTGTATGAACAAATTGGAATCTACATATAATCTGTTTTTTTATAGCAGTTTTCTTTACTGCCGGTTCGGGCTTTACTACACTTATTCCCTGCCAAGTTAATCTTGGGAAAGCCTGACGACTTGTAGCCACACGACCGCCGATGTATAAAATATGAGAGGGTGAAATCATAAACAAAACCTTTCACGTGCAGGTATGGGCTCAAACTACCTCCCTCAGTACACCCGGCCGAGATTTGAACCGTGATCTCCCCCGTCCTCCGTAGTCTAGCTCAACACGGATCGTTTGTGTCTGCATGTGATTAACAAACTTTTCCTATTAAACAAAAAAATATTTGTAGACCATAAAGAGTAGCGAATTTCAGTAGGGGGGGGGGGGCGGTGGAAGGGTGCCACCATTTGTTCGGAAAGAGGTTATGAATATATTAATCCTCTCGGATTCCATATTAAAAGGATTACTTTAACAATAATTTACATTTGATGCCCAAAATCAAACAGTAGTGACGCAAAGAAAGATTTTACAAATATAGCTCACGCCACGAAAAGTAAACTTGGAATATTTATATATTAAAAATTTATAGTTTTATAATATATATTTACCAGTGTACCTTACGCCTTAATGGGAACAAACCAGAACACGTACTAAGATACATAGGTAATAAATATATGTAAGCCAAAGGTTCCCGGGTTCGATTCTCGTCTTCTGGTGTCATTTTTCAGAATATGATATGTATGAAAATGTTGCAAACTCTGTAGGAGAAAATTCAAGACATAAAAACATTGTTTTAAATATTATTCATGTAAATATTTATAATATATATTCATTCTTAGTGGACCTGCTTGAGAAGCTTTAGTTAAATAACAATAATAATGTAATTTATAAGTCTAGTTGTATTATTTTTAACTAGCCAAACTATTTTTAGCACGTAACCAAAAAATATGAAATGAATGTTATTTTACAAAGACAAATTTTGTTTGGGTTTTTTAATAATATTTCTGGTTGAAATATGTGATCAATTACTAAGTACTATGTTTCATTCATAAAAACAAACAAATACATAATTTTGTTGATCACAATAACCAATCGGTAAATATAAACTTTAAACTAACGTGTTTTAATATATTTAACAAAATTAAAATTTTCGAGAATAAATTATTTGTAAATTAGCCGAAATTATTTGGTATTTATAAAATAAAAGTAGGTTATTCTTAAATATCATGAAAAACTAATCTCTGGTTCTCATTTTTAATTCAATTTTCCCGGTTAATTTTTAAAATATATTCAAATTGACGCTAATGGACTAGGAATTGGGACGGTTGCACCCACATCTGCGTGGAGGAGGGCGAGGGGAAAAATCAGCCCAGTTCACCCGTCAGAAATTCAAACCTCTATCTCCCCGTCCTCGGTAGTCTAGCTCAACACGAATCTGCCAAGTTAGCCAACTGAGTCACCGAGGCGGGTATCTATCATTCTGCAATCTTTATAGAGAGTTATTAATCTTTACGAGGCTGGCTCTTCTCTACGTACACTTCAACCAAACCAAATATTACAACAGATTTAAAGAAGTAGAACCGCGAGTCCAACAGGATTAGGAATTGGAAAGGTTGAATACACATTTGCGTGGAGGGGGGAGTAAGAAAATGTTCCAGTGTTTACGTGGAGGGAGAGTGGGAAACAATTTAGTGAGAGCAACCAACAGTATACCTCGGCAGATATTCAAATCCCCCAACACAAATTCGAACCCTATATATTTTACCGGGTGCGTCCGTTTACAATACACACATACACACAGCCTCCCATCGTTCTACATGTTTAATATTTAAAACAATAAATAATTAAGGCTGCCGCGTCTTACTACCCGTCTTGGACACAACCCGTGGAGGATGAGTGAGGAAACCGAGATCAGTACACACGCACGACAAGGATTTGAACCCTGAACTCCCTCAACCGTCACCATTTATTTAGCTAACACGTGGTACCTGGTGATGCTCTTTTCTCTTTATATTATTATTATTATTATTATTATTAGCACCGCGTCTTACTACCCATTCGGGTTATACGCACTTACGCTAATGTGTAATGGTAGGGTGATTGTGAGATGAAATGAAGGACCTACAGTTTAACGTGGAATCCGAACCACGGTGGAGGCCTGGCATTCCCCACATTAACAAGCTGTCTTGTCAGAGGTGAAGGAAGGGTTTGGTAATCAGATAAATCTGTGCCGGGACCGAGGATTGAACCCCGGCCGCCAGCACAGAAGTCTGACATATTTCTTTATAGATTTGGTTGTATATTAAATAATTATTTTCTGAACTACACTCATTAACGAACACATAATATGAGTTTAATTTTGAATAGCAAAAAAAGGTCAGTATGCTATAATATTTATCATTATTAACACGTGATTTTATAAAAATTTCAACTGTAGCGAACCAATCTGGAAACTAATATCGAGCAGGCACTGGAGAGGGGCCGTCCTCCCGACAAAATCCTACCAACATTTGTTTTGTTTGATAACTACTGTCACCATGCACGTGTGAAACAATTAAGTACTAATTACGCTAGCGCATTGATAATGGGGAAGGTTGAATTTAGAGGAAGTGATTCATCATTTGCGTGTAGAGAGAATGAAAACTATCCTCCAGGTCTAAGACAGCACTCTTTCAGTATACTAAACTGCAGGTGGGTTCAAACCCTGGTCCCCTGTATGGCTGCCACCTTCTTTGGTCTTTTAGGGGGGTTTACAGCTCAAAGGATCATATTTGACATAGGTTTGGTAACAACTAGTTAGCTAGTTATTACAGGGGATTGAATCCCCACTGAAGTGTATGGTTTCTCTCTTCCACTTTACTCCTCCCTGTTCAAATCTCAGTCGGGTGAACTAGGGTGTTTTTCTACACTCTCTCCGCACAAATGCCAGAAACAAGAAATTACAAGTACCAACATATTTGGAACAAGAACCAACAAGTTTGGAACACGGGAAAGGGGGTCAGGAGGAGGGCTGGAGGGGAGGGTGGAGGCCTGAGTTCAGATCTCGCTCGGGGGAACTATGGTAGTTTTCTACACTCTCTCCACGCCTGAAGCTTGAGGTTCGACACCCGTTAAAGAGGTCTACCCCAAATAATAATCTTAGAGGCCAATATTTGTTTGATTTATTTTAGCCCCCACGTCTTCTTTTTGTCTGTTTCAAACCCTGTATTTGGACTGCCGTTTAAGGGGTGATGTTGGAATCCATTCCCTTCCGGGTATACGGTTGGTGGAACACCGGGTGCGCGTGACTTACTTGGCTAGTTATAGCAGGGGATGTCGTGGGTTCGAATCTCGCTCGGGTGAATTAGGGTGGTTTTCTATTCTCCCTCACTCCACGTAAACGCTGGAATATTTCTACCTTACTCCTCCGGTCTATGACGGATAACTACACCCACACATGTCGACAGACGATTCCAAACAACAAATTTTAGTAGTCTTTTGTGGTGGGGGATAGCGGCCCCTAGCTTAGGATCCCGAGGCTCATGATTGTGCATAATTATAGCGGTGTCAATGCTCTCTAGTTGTGAAAAAACCCATTACCACATAGAGGGTTGCAACACCGGGAAAACCCATTACCACATAAGGGGTTGTGACATCAGCGGAAAAAACCCAGTGGGAGGGGAAAGTACGCACCCATGATGTGCAATGGTCACTACTCGGTAATCGGGCGAGCAGAGAAGATGCCCCCATTCTACACAAGACAGCCATAGCGACAGGTTCGTGCAGCGCCCTCATGCCGAAATGTCACGGACTGTATGCTCCCCAAATAAATAAATAAACTACAACGCCTCAATCCTAGCCAATAAATAATTAGCAATAATCAATTAACAATCATTAATAATTAATCACCTAGAACAAATATGGCCGGGGTGGTAGGGGTGGGCTTTTAGGGGAGGAAATTTCGTAATTATCACTTGGGAAAAGAGGTCAGAAGGGGGGGAAAGGGGGGCTATTTATAGCAGCCAATCAGAGATCAGGAGGAGGGTCACGTGACTAAATCTGACCAATCAGAGCAGAGTGGGCTGATGAATAGCACTAGCTACTCATGGGTATTGAACCTTTGGGTCAGTACGCCAATGTTCTCACCCCTGATATATTCAAGCGTCGCCTAGTACCCAGGGTTATTAATCTTTAATATTTTAAGGTGGCATCTGTCATGAATATGCAGAAATCGTCAACTACATAGGAGTGATCAATTAAGATTGCAAGCTATCAGATATCTTAGCATTCTTGGACTAGGGAGGGCTTTATTCACAGATTCTGTCCTAAAATATGAGTGAAGGATTACCCTGAGAAATGGATTACTTTTGGATAGCTTAATGGTAAGAGCATTTACGTACAAAGCTGAAGGTCCCTGTTTCAATTTCTGTGTATAAGTCTAATTTTTCAATCTAAATAATTAGAATAATTGATAAAAATTGACACCATCCATCAAAAGTGACGGTAACATGGCTCAACGTATGATAACATGAAAGTAGATCTAGTAGTTCTTTTTAATTGTCATTCAATTTTTATTCCTATCCATTCCACATTCTCACCCAACTAACAAATATGTTTTATTTTTATTTTATAAATATGGTCAAATCAAATCACTTGTGTAAGGGACAAAACACATTTGCGAAGTTAATCAAATGAAACTTTTTTTTTAACAATGGTTCAACTGCTATAATAAGCTAAAGCTACTGTGGATGGACTATACCATGTATATTTAGCACCGCGTCTTACTACCCGTTAAGCCTATGTAGTAATTACTCTAATGTATTAGGGTTGAATCGGAAGGAAGTATACCCGCATTTGCGTGGAGCAAGAATAGAATACCCCCCTCACTACACACAACTGGTATCGAACCCTGATCTCCTCATCATTGGCATTTCAGTATATTGTGAGAGTGATGCTTTAGACTATGCCACCGCTAAATTGGGTTATTCCAGATATTAAAAGACAAACTTGTCTAGGAAATTATAGAAACCAATAACAGTAATCAAATCGCCTTACACAATGGTAACAGATCCGTTTGTAAAAACAGTTTCTCCCCAAATGTTCATTGACCGCAGACTGTGATGTAGGTTACAAGCCGATGATAATGTTTCTCATGTGTTGTGCCTGCCAGCTCCTTCCCGCACTTGCGTAACGATTTAAAACAGGCGAGCCAACTTCTTGTTTACACTTGAGGCGGGCAGCCAATTTGGGTTGAGCTGAAGACAAACAACTGATCGTCACTTTGAGAAATAATGAGAACAAAACAAAGGTTTATAGAGGGGTGGATGTGAAATGCATTTTTTTTATTGTGCATTACGTCTTACTATTTGCCTGGGCCATCAGAATATTCACATTAATGAGGTAAGGATGAGAAGGGCCAAATTGAGCGAAAATGCACACACATGTGCATGGGGGAAGATTGTGAAACTATTTGGCAAAAAATAAATACAATAGAGGTGTATTAGAGCCCCAACCTTTCCGTCACCGGTCATTCAGTCTATTTTAAGAGTGACGCTTTAGTCAGTGTGACCGTCAAGGAAGGCGGATGTACTCACTTTATGATTGACCTGGAGAGGTCAAGTGAGCTTTTTTAATACCTTAGAAATTGTTGAAGGAAGTGGACCAAGGAGAACGAGCAATTAATCATCAGGTAGAAGACACTATTTATTTTGTGTAGCTTAATTAATATAACAGGTGTTAAAAAACTATACCTGCACAATCGACTACATATTTGGACTGGGGAACGGCATATAATCTTAATCAAATTACATAATTTATTATCACATAAAAAACCAAGTCAGTAGTATAGAAACCCATACCAGTGTACACGTGGACAAGGCGACAGTCTCATCGTCTCTGGTTTACCGGTGACGTGAAGTTGGGTTTCGAATTCTGGTCTTGTATACTGAGTTTTATTCTCTCTCTCTCTACCTCCACCAAAAAACGGACATACTTATTATAAAATATGTCTCACTTATCTCTTCCACTTAACAAAATAGATTTGTTTAAGGTCGTTCAAGAATTAAAAATGTATTGCACAATTTTAACAAGTGTATAATTACAAGTTATAAATAGAGATTCAATTATTTCAAATCATTACAGTTCACGAGCTATAAGGGATCAGACTTACTTGCTATTTTGTGCTTTCCATCGGGCTGAAAAACTGTACACAATGAAATATTTATAATATGATAAAGAAATATTTTTTAATGTATAAGCCGTTTAAAAGTGGTAAAATTACATCATTTTAATCATGTATAAATAGTTTTCTTTTTATACCACGATAATTTGAATCTCATTTTGTAGCACACACAATCATTATTTAGAATTAACTTGTTTTTTCACCCAAACTTTCTACTCGTTAATTTTATTAGGTGTATCCGAATCGATCATTGAAAATATAGATTTGAAATCTCTCTTTCATTAAATTTCTCGTTTTGACTTCACATATTGTGGAGTCAACGCCGACTAGCAGAACATAATATTCCAGGTCGAGGCAGAGGGTCAGATAATCTCAAATTATGACACACCCAGCTAAAGCGGACACCGGCTTCCTTACCTGCTCGGTATTGCTTTAATGACCCTTCTGCCTCCACCAATGTTAAATTCCCTGCCAAGATGTTATATATTCAAATAACCTTAGTATTTTTTTTATCGTTGAATGACCTTAACAGATCTCACAGGTTTATATTTACCTCACTAGTGTATACATAAAATTGTTTTGCGAAACACTCTAATTGTTATTTGATTTTTTTCTTTTCTTAATATGGTTTTTCACTCTGCCTCAACGCAAATGCGGGAGGATTACCTTTAAATTTGACCTTCCTCATTACTACACCATAAATTTAAGTAGACGGATTCCTCAGGAGGGTGTTAAAGCGCAGTACACACACAAAATAAATATTTTAACCACTCATTAATTATTTTTTTTACCTACTCCTCCCTCTCTTCCGTCCCACCGCTACCTTTATTCAAATCATTCTACAGTTTGGCGCGCCTAGTGACCTTGGCAACAAAGGACACAAACGTATAGACCGGAAGTTCTCGTAATTTGTTCCGCTATTACTGACGCTTTTCTTATAAAGAGTGGGATAAGCTACCTGTAAAGTTGGCCTGGTAGGCTATACCCTTATTTTGATCCGGGTGGACCAGCGTCCAAATCCCAACATTGAGGAGGGTTCATCTTGCTTCCTCCAGGAGTATACAACTGAATTTATTTAATATATTCACCTTTCTCATCGTGTTTCCTTATATTTGATAGCTTATGCTACTTGATTAAATTTTATCATCGAAGAAGAAACACAAAGTTGGAGAGTTATCAATGTAAAAGTAAATAATGCCTCTGTGTTTCTTTAGATAATTTAACCCCCACTTTTTAAAAACAAGACTTTGTCATTACATGATTTAAAAACTAGCCTCAGCGTGCAGACATTTACTTGTTAGCTAACAGTATCAAACTTTATATAATACTAGCTATTTTCTTCAGCATCACCCATAATCGAACTAGAGTCACTTGTACTTATGGTTCGTCACTCTAACCATTTACAAATAGAGATGGGATGGATTGTAGGTACAGTCCAATTTTAACAGAAAGAGCATTCACAAAAGTACAAATATGTATATTTTTACTATTGTTAATTGATAGGAAATATTTCAAACGTAACAGCTTCTGATCACACAACTTGACGTAAACAATATGAAAATAGATATATTAACTTTCCTAACTGTCAGATAAGACCCTTCCTATTAAAATTGGATTGTAGAGGTAAAGGGAAGGCGAGAAATGGCAAAATCCTACATTTTAGTCCAAATAAAAGTCGTAAGAAGGGCAAACCTTAATATCCACATTTGTCCACTGACAAATGTTCACTTTATTTTGGCATTACAATATTTTGGCCTTATATTTTACGGTTCCTAGCTAGGTTGCACTTGCTATTAAATTCAACAAGTAAAATAGTCATCGCTTAGACTTTAGAGGGTAATATTTTGGTATAGTCATCCCATAGTAGCAGGTCTTTGGAAGAGCCACCGAACGAGACCAGCTGTACTTTGACATTTCTTACATATTAAATAATGATTTCTATTACGATGTTCCAAACATCGCTGTTCATCCTAAAGATATGGCAATGTCACTTTGATGTGACTCTTAGTCTCTAATTTGTTTATGCAAAGATGGAGCCTTCGGTTTCATTGGCAGGGATGTTGACTATTGTGCCATTTTTGGGGGGATTAAGGGGTAGTGGGGAGGGTGTTTATTTTGCGCTCTAATTTTAGTACTGAACTATCAACCTCGTATTTATCCTAGATCTTTGAGGATATGTTCTTAAAACAATGACCGACAATTTTCTAGATACTTTGGCTCGAATGTTCATGGGGTGCGGGACAAGGTGAAGTAAAGGTGATGATTTGTATTTCACTAATGTGATCAAGAACCCTATTATATACTAAGCCCTAGTCAACACATTTATTTAAGTTGTATTTCTCTATTAATAACTATAACTTATTTACAAATGGTCTTTTTAAAATATCTATTTTTGCAACCACCCTATTGACCATCATTCAAATGAACCTTGGTTTTATTCCGTGGGGTGCTATTAAAGATTCAAGCTCGTCATGTTATCCAATCAGTGAATATCCAGGTTCTCGGGTTTGATATATAGCATTAGACATATTGTCCTAGTCTTAGTTTTGAAGTATTGTACTAATATAGTTTGCATGTACAAAAAGTGCCTGCTCTATGCTCCAATAAAAAAAAACTTTTAAATCCGCCTTGTGTCGTGCTCAAGGTTCATCCATGACCGACCATAGCTTAACTATTCGTTAGAAACTAAAATAAATTCGTTTATATGGAGGTCAAGTCAAGCCAAAACGTTGTGAGAACCCGTTTCAGTAACCAAATTGCCTGAAGCATCACCCTCGTTTTAGACTGTCCTGCTGATGACGGGGAGATTGGGGCTAAAACCCGGCCAGGTTTACAGAGGGTGGTTTTTCCTAAATGGTTTCTCGCTTTACTTCTACGAAAATATGGGTAGATTACCTCTAAAATGCTCCCTTCCTCATCACTACCCCATTAGAGTAATATTATAATCAGTGGAGGTTAGTGTTTAGGCACTGCGGAACTGCAGCACCCCCTTTTCCACTTGATATTATCAATAACATTTAATATAATGAGTCCTTTTTTCTTTAATTCTTTCTTTATTTTTGTAGTACAATATATATTCCTTAAGCTTAGTGTCAGTACTTCAGTAGCCATCCCCTAGTTTATGAAAAATATACAAAAATCTTTGAATGGAACTGTGCGCTTCACAGTGCCAGCTATGTTGTGTTTGACTTGTGATTATAATACATACATGCATAAGCTAGGGCTCTGCGAGTACTCAGATTTCGATCTTAGAGCCGAGTTCTTCATTAAAGCTCAAGATTGAAATCGAAAGTTTTGTAGGCCCGTCATTTTCGAGCTTCCTCTTATGTTCGTACAAATCAATTTTAAAACGTAATTTAGATTATATCAGCAGTTTCACTTATAAATGAATGCCAGGCCTCCACCGTGGTTCGGATTCCACGTTAAACTGTAGGTCCTCCATTTCATCTCACAATCACCCTTCCATTACACATTAGCGTAAGTGCGTATAACCCGAATGGGTAGTAAGACGCGGTGCTAATAATAATAATAATAATAATAATAATAATAATAATAATAATAATAATAATAATAATTCACTTATAAATCATTTGCTAACAAACAAATTGTTAAAATTAATATCAGATTCCACATTAATAACCTAATTTATTTATTTTATTAGGCCCTTTTACATGTTCTGCCTTATGACAGGTCCATTCCTTTTGTCAGCGAACTTAGACCGTCCATACACCTTGTCCTCTACCTCCTCCGTGAGCTCCCACGATACGTAATAAAACTCTAAAACTACTTTCGACAGAGACTAACTCAATATTATCGTATCTTTTAAAACTATCCTCGATTGAAGTTTCATTGCCATGAAATATAATGAAAATATAAATAGCTAAGTGGATCACTAAATACTTGAATAGGTACTCATTATTTTTACTATCTTTACATGGTCCCTTTCTTATATTATAATTTTAGTTAAATTTAACATTGAGAATACATATTGATCGTTTCGAATTTATATTTAAAACTTGTATTAATCCGTTCAACTACAAACAAAATTAGCATTAGTTACTATTTAGTTAAATAATTATGTTGTTTAACCTGTCTAAAATCAGTCTTGATCAATATTGCAATAAATATTTTACCAAACTTACATTTAAATTTAAAAAAAGCCTTTTTTGTTTCATATTGTCTAGTATGATTTTATTTTAACCATCTTATTTTTCATTTTAAAGCGTGAATATCAACTTTTACAAGCATTAAAAATTGAATTGAAATGAATTTGGTAGTAAGATAACTTCTAATGAGAATACATAATATATTAAAGGTATTTACTATTTATAAAAATGAATGTATTTAATATTTTAAGAGTATGAGTTGTTTTAATATATTTTTAAAATCTCACATTTTAAAGATGTGATACATACATGTTATGTTTATTTTGACTGGTGACATTTAAATACATTATTTTACTTTTAAAATAAATAAATACAGTACAACATTACATAGGTTTAGATGCGCTGTACATCAGAATTATATCAATTTTACAAATCGCTAATATGGGTTTAAGCAGCAATTTTACATAGGCCTATGTGGAGTTGATAAATATCCTTGAAACGCCAACGTTGTAAATGAATAATAAAACTAAAACTATAGTAGTTTTTATAATTGACCATTGGAAAGCTTGCACTCTCCATAATCGTATTGTGGTCAAGATCGCTAAGGCACTGCGCCATATAACTTTGCCCCAACTATCTTTGATAGAATATGCACGCTTGCTATAGTCTAACGACTTATCCTATTAAATTCTACCCGCTTTGGTGGTCGCATGAAGGTGTCGCTCTCGCAATAGACCGGGCTTCGATGACGGGGATATAGGGGATTGAATCCTGGTAGGATGTGCTAAGGCTTGTTTTAAAAACTGTTTTTCACTTTATTTTCACGCAAATGCAAATGCGTGTAGACCTCTCGAGTAGCAAGACGTGGTGCTAAAATATCCGATAACGAACACAACATCCAGACCCTAAATTGTAAATGGCTACACCAGTTACTGAAAAATACCGATTCCAATTTATAAATAGTATTTTTTTTTTGTTCTCTCCTGAAATCGACCAGGCAGACGTGTTAATGACTCGGATAAGTGTTGGATCTTAGGAAATTTGGCTGGTTTGATTCCCAATAAGACTAAACGTTTTTTTTTATTTTCTTATAAAAATATCCAATCTTCACTTTCTAAACACAACTTAATTCAGTACATGAATCAAAAACTAGCTTAGGAGAGAAAACCTAATATTTCACGCCTAGCCTTATATTTACTAATTAGAAAGCAGCAAGAACCCATATACCAATTGTAAATATCGCCATAAAAACTATCTAAATGTGGCGCCCTTAATCATAAAGTTCAATTTTCAAAGAAAGGGTATTTTAGAAAATACAAACTTTTTTGCGGCCAAAATTGATAACATTTTATAATTTTATTTGTGGCATTCTATAGGTAAGCCTATTGGTAATATCTATCAACAGTGACAGCTGAATATAGCATAAATTGACATATGAATGCGCAAAAAAAATTACTAACTTTTATAGCTTTTAGATATAACCCTTTCTTTGAAAATTGGATTATATTATGTATATAGATAGATGGATGAACTTAGCAAACTATTTTATTCAACGCCTAGTATTGAACTATCATCTCCTGGAATTCTAGTCGGCCTCCCTGACCGTTAGGGGCACTGGTAGAAGTAAATATTCAAATTTATTCAAATGTACACATTTTAAATTTCATTTTATTATTCAAAGACAAACTATATTTTTAGTAATACATTGTATGCTTGTAATAACCACTGTGTGTAAGCTTGAAGTAGTTTCAAGGTCACGTAACTCATAAATCATAGGTTGGGTACGGAGAGACGTAACCATGTAATTAAATATCTTGATAGATACCTATCCGAGTCTCGCCTCCTTCCCCCTAGCCCCACCACCTCTTCCTATCTTTAGTATTCCTTTTCATCGGGACACTTGACGTCACTCAACGGAATGGCGCGTCTGTGTTAGCAGTTGAATGAGATTCTTTAGGTTAAGTGGCTGTCGAGTGAAATTGCGCTGTGGTCAGCACGATTTTAGCTTTTTTTTATTGTGACATATATCGTGCGCTTCCTAAATACACTATAACTTGAACAATACGTCTACACCACACATACAACCTTAAAGTCTAGATATTTTATTTTAATAGTTCTGCATTTCAATTATTAGAAATTAAATTGTCATATATCGAGTGGTTTTCCATGTAAAGTCGTGTAAAGTTAATTGTGAAAAAAAACACATTTAAAATGGCTATGAATGTGCCCAGGTATTCATTACCTCATCAGGCTAGGAAGTGTGTTTGCATAGTGCACAGACAAGGATGTGCCAGATCCCCATCCTCATGGAAGTTTCACCGCGCTCCTTGAGCCAGGTTGAGTCCATCAACACTGGGATTCGCTAGTGTCAATGTTCGGTGATAAAAGCACTTCCAAATGTTCATTTGTTAAACGACTCACTTTTAACATGTTCATGTTCGCCGTAACCAGACCATTGTAATCTTAATTGGCAGTCTGTGTAAGCTCTTTATGAGGTAGGATTACGTGACAAGTGGGTTGGGTCGCTACCTGAACCTTGCTTTGTGGAAGCCGGCCAATTTACTTAGATGGATATTTGTGTTCTCTCTCTAGTGCAGTGATTCCCAGCCTGTTTCACCTTTCACTCCCTTTGGTAGATAATACATTTCCCATCCCATCCCACACCCTTTTATTTTTTGAAATATATATCTTTTAAAATATGACTTTGTCCCTTCTTAATTTTATACAAAAATCATTGGAACAATGGCACACAAAAAATACAAAATTAGTGTGATGGTTGGCACCGTTTTGTTTTAATCAGTTCTTGAATATTGGGTTTGATGGTTGGCAGAGCACACCGCAAGTCGCTTTTCATCTCCAACCGACAACGCTGTTTAGTTTTTATGAGAGTCAAGAGTTGAAGATTTGGTGGTGTTGCGCGTGGCCGCAATGGTAGCTTAGTGCAACGTTTTTCAAACTGTGATCCGACATAGTTATCTTAGGCTCCTTGAGGCCATTTTAAAAACCTCTTACTTTGTTTTTCACACTATAAAACGACATCAGTAATTAGGATTGCCAATTTTTTCAAATCTGATTAAAGTATATTTACCAAAGGCGCAGCCAAAATATGTAATGTTTTCCATTTGTTTTATACTTTTCTACTTGTAAATTTGAAAACCCCGGCTTGAGGGGTGGGTGGAGGGAGAGGGGTGAATCCGAGGATTGCTAGCTTGAAAATAAACACGTGCATGCACCGTTTTGGCCAGTCACCGAATTTATTACAACTGTTAGGCAGGGTTGCCAATACCGCAAGAAATAATTATCTTAATTACTTTGGAAATATGATTTAAATAAGGAATATCTTCAATCATATATGGTTTTTAACGTTATTTCCGAATTGTTTTATGCTCCCTCCCCATGTTGGGAACCACTGTTCTGGTGAAACCATGTTTAATGCCCCTTGATGGAACCTAGTTACACACGTGAGGAAGAAATCAAGATCTGTGGCCTAGTGATATAAGGATCCTGAGTTTGATTCTGAGTGAACTCAGATAAAGCACAGAAAGTGGTTATTTTTCATTTTAACAAGTTCTGTGTACCATAATTTAGGCTTGGGTCTAACTGTTAGATAATTACGTTAGCCAAGTATCTAGTACAGGGATGGCAGATATATATGACACACGTGCCATTAGGTGGCACGTCAACATAGTTTGTTTGGCACGTCAACATGGGAAACAAAAACTTTTGCCAACGTCGTATAATTTTTTGAAGGGAAAAATATATTTACATTACAGCCGTGAAGGTGCTACTTTCATTGTATTTATTTAAGTTATTGAAATTAATCATGTCTAAGACACTTATTTAGACAATGTGATCAATTTTTCTTTTTAGATATTTACATTATTATTATTATTATTATTATTATTAGCACCGCATCTTACTACCCGTTCGGGTTATACGCACTTACGCTAATGTGTAATGGTAGGGTGATTGTGAGATGAAATGAAGGACCTACAGTTTAACGTGGAATCCGAACCACGGTGGAGACCTGGCATTCCTCACATAGATATTTACACTTTATTTTGATTTATTCTTTATATAATAAGCTCAATCAACAAGTTTTGATATTTAAATACTCGTAAAAAATCTAAAATCTAGTATTTGTTAATAAAACGCAATATATTTGGATTGTTTTACATACGTAAACCCTTTCTAAGATGTGCTGGTCAGAAATTTTTAATTATCTAGTTTACGCGAACAGGATTAGATAGTTAACTTTATTTTAGCATCGCATATTACTACCCGTTCGATTCACACGCATATATAATAATTACTCTAGTAAATTAGAGATGAGGAAGGTTAAATTTAGAGAGAATTTGCTTGGAGGGAGATTGGGAAACAATTTAGGGAAAACCACTCTCGGTACAGCCCACACTGATTTGAACCCCGATCTCATGGTCATTGGCAGGCCAGTCTATTGTTAGAATGGTGCCTAATTCTAATACTATGCAGCCACCGAAGCGGGCTATGGTTGACTTTGAATTAATATAATAGCAACTATCTGGAGAAAAAGAGAAAAACTCACATTAAAGAGAGGAAAAAAGACTGTCCGATTTCTTGGCTCAGTTAGTAGCATTAATGAATTGATTACTAATCCAAGACTAAGTTTACTGATTTCAATTTCCGAACAAATATCAATTCAAAACTAGATCATTAAATTTATTTTTGAAAAATTTAGAATTTTCAAACATTAATAATCAAAATACTAGAGTAGGATTTCTGTTCGAAGAGATTTCTATAATTAAAATATATTTTTTGTGGTCAAAAATAATATAATTTTACTTTAATATTACTCTTATTTAATTTAAATTTATAGACATAATTCTTGCTGCCATAATTGATAGCATTTTCCCATTTTATTAGTGTTATTTGGTAAGTATCAATAATATCTATCAAAACTAACAACTGAAAATCAAATGACTTGACGAATGAATACATGAAAATAGAGAATGTAACATTTTAAATTTTCATTTATTTGTGGTATATTTAATGTGCACTTTCTGAACCAACTGATTATATCAGCACACGACTTATAAACTTAAATCTAGAACAGAATCAACAACCAACCCCCGCACCACATTTCACCAATGATAAATTTTTCAGCCATGCCGTGAAATCGAATCCAGAACCTTTAGCTCATTAGACATACATGCTATCGACTTAGCTAAGGTGTCGGAGTATGCAATAAAATGTATATCTTTCAGATGAGTTTATTCCTATGAAAATTGGACTATATCTTTAATTTTAGATTGTGGACCTCTGTGGTGTTGGAATGAAGTGCTAACCTCAAGATCCGACGTTGGGTTCAAACCCAGCCGGGGTCGACGGATTTTTCCTGAGCGAAACAATTATGTAGCACAACTTCCTATGAGGGAGAAGTAGAGCCCTAAGTACTATATGGATTGTGGCATGTAAAATAACCCTGTAAGATATGTGAAATTACCTTTCCCGGCAAATTTGATAAGCCCTCTTACTCATGGAAAATCTCGTCGTGTGCTGATATAGTCAGTTGGTTCAGAAAATTCACGTTAAATTCCTGAAATAAATAAATAATAAAATGTATTTTTAGAGCTATAGCTTAAATCATGATTCCACTCAAGGTATGGCTATATTGCGTCTAAATATCACTTTTGAAAAAATCCATCAAGCCATTTTGACTGTAGTCTCAGGTAAAGTCGGATTAACAGATATATATAATAATTGTAATGCCCACTTTTCTGAGTTCGGGGACACATACAACGCCCAGATCCATTATAATCTCGAAGTCGAAAATTGTTTATGATTATGCTAAAGTAAGAAAATACTTGCCCAGTTGCCTACACACGGTCGGTGATCGAAGTTGGTCTACCTGGTCGGCTACACTAGCCTTGCGGCTGACTCTGTTACATGATATAAAGAGAATTATTCATCCCGTTCTAAAATTGAAATCTGGTTTATACACCGAACACAAGCAACTCAAATCCAAACTTTTCGAGCGGCCATTTTTGGTGTCCTTGAATGTACTATTAGTAGCTACGACACTAGTCGACTCTTTATAGCTCTCTGGAGAGGAAGCTGTAATACCCTAAAGAATGCACTTCCGGTTTACTTACGCCTCTATCTTTCCTCCCTCGACTTCTTAAGCTACCGTAAGACGCTTCTATTCAATCCTCTTGACAAATGTTTTTTTGATGTTGATTTTTGTTTGTTTTATTTTGTCAAGCGCTTAACAGATGTGGGTTATTAATTTCCTGGGATAGAATCTTGTATGAACACCGAATCATTCTTGCCCTAGTTGAGTTCCCACCACTTAAAACTAAAAAAAAAAAAAAAAACTCCGTTATTTTCGGATTTTGAACCAAATTAGCTCACAAATGGTTAAACATGGTTGGAATATATCACCCACCTTAGTGGCCCAAATCACTAGGACATTTTCTAGTGTGTTTTTTTAATCACCACGTCTTACTACCCGTTCGGGCTATAAGCATAATATGTATTAATTACGCTAATGTATTGGGGATGATAAAGGTTAAACTTAGATAAATTTACCCGCATTTGCGTGTAGGGAGAGTGGAAAACCATTTAGGAAAATCTACCCTCAGTACACCCAATTGGGGTTCGAACCCCAATCTCCCCTCATCGGCAGTTTAGTTTATTGCTAGGGTAAGTTTGTAACATTACATTACATTAAGTTACAATTAGACCCGCCCCCGTGCTGATATTAACGCATAACTATCTGTAACTCATACTAGCCGCTCCAATTATATCGACACTTATAGAATCCCTACAGTAGTACTATTCTATATTGTAGTTCACGTAGGTTGGTACGACATAATAAAACAATTCTGAACTAATATATTCTCTCTACATAATCAATTTAAACATAATAAAACTGTTCGTGTACTTACCGATTGAATCTTCTGAAACTAGCAACCACCAAGACTGGCCTACACCTATCATCCTAAATTGACGAGTAGGCCAAGCGAACTACGATGTACCAACCAGATGTAGTCCACTCCGTCCTGTTCTACTAACACGTAATGGGCCGGCCAGTATTGGACACGACTAGAGAATGACTATTCACCTATTCACCTGCCCTCTGATGGTAGAAAGATGAACTACTTTCAAAACATCACGTGATTGTAGAAATGGTTTGGAAGTCGGATGGAGCAATGACAACAAAGGGTCTACGTGATCTTCCAAAGCCGCATTGACGTCATCGACCGTGTGTTTATTTGATTTCATCGCTTGACCAAGGAACATTGTCCTGGACCTAGACAATGTCAGGATAAAACATTTATATATTATATATGTTCATCAAAATCGTAATTATGGCGATTTATTTATTGGTCCCTGGTTTAATTTTAACTCTTAGAGTCAGCCATTTTAGATGTTGTAATTTTTCTATTATCTAAATCTATTGATTTTTACCTGATCGTTAAATTTGAAATGAGGCTCTATATTTTGTCTGTCGCTACTTGGGCGCTAGAGTCTTTACGAGTCTTAAATCTTTAGATAGCCACAATTGTTAATTGACAGAGTTGAACGAGTTAGATGTAAATTTTTTGAGATTGTGGATAGTAGTAATTATTTTGTAAACATCAAGGTAGCTTTTCTTATTTTTGTTAGCATTTTGAAATATAGTTTAATGTAACGTAATTTTCTGATAATTTTGATTAATTATGAAATTAATTAACTTAGTATATTTTCTAATCTTTTTCTATGGTTTGCTTCTAAATATGATATGTTCATTATTATTTACTAATATGGTTATTGTTTTTATTTCCTAACATTGTGTCAGGATCTGATAGTCCCGGGGGAGTTTGACTAAAGTCTGTTAGCCAAACTCTCGCGTATTTTAACATTTCTCATAGAAAATTTAACATGTAAAGCTAACGTTTTTTAATGTCTTTATTCTTTGGTATGAAAAATACACTTTAGTAACATTTTGAAGGTGCCCATTAGGCGCTTATTTAGTCTTTATGTATTATCCTGAAGGATATTATTATTTTTGATTTATTGTACTAAATTCATCGTTACGGGTTGTTCTGTCTCTTCAAGACTGACCCATTTGAATATTGGATGTATTACAAGTCTCTCTTAAATTATCTGCGCAATTTAAAGATATGAAGTTACTATCTATTTGTTTGGTTTTCAACATATCTCAGTTTGATTAATGAGACCATGTAAAGTTTTCTGCTCTAATGTTATTGTTTTGAATAAACAGATCATATTGTTGCTTTTAGATAATAATTTCCCTTGTCACTTGTTCCATAGCTTACTCCCGCTCCCTTTTATCTTATTAATGGTCGTAAATAAAAGGTAACAGAGTGGAGTTGTAACAAGTTAAGATACCATGTGGCCACCAAAGCGGGAGATACCATAATAGGCACATGAAATAATCTAAGAAAAAACCTATAGAGGGAAAAATCATCATTTTTTATCACTAAAAACTGAAAAATATTACATTCGAATAAAATTCCCTCAATTCTTTCATTATTTTCTTCCAATATTAGGAATAAGCTACGAATATATTACTTTTCTTCCAATATTAGATATGAGTAAAGTAACAATATTGTTTTATATTAATAGAATTCAATATGAAAATTATTGGTATATTTGAATATAAAGTCCAAAAAAAATTTTATGTGAAATTGCAGACGTTTGATATAGTGAGTATGTGTATAATAGTTAACAATTAGAATTAATTAATAATTTAAAAATTACACATAAGTTATAAGATATCAGAAAATTATTAAAATGACACATTAAAAATGTGAGTCAATGTCACATAAATGATTAAAAATTAAAAATACACACGAAAAGGCACAACACTTTAAACATAAATTAAACTATATAGCTAGAAAATTAACAATTGAATAGAGAGCTGTATAAAATTAGAAAAGAATATTGAAACAAATTGAAAATATTTTAACATTTGATTATATTAAATTTGTTGGTGAAGAAATGTTGAATTGTATAAATTGATAATTGAATTATATTTCTTATCTGGATAATTCCTTTGCTCCTTTGTAAGCTGCGTAGAGACAGCCTTGAAAAACATTCTACATGGTTCGGCACATCAACGGCGCCATCCACAGGACATTTTAATGTTCCTGTATGAGTTTCTCCAGTAAATACATAAACAAACTGCTGACCTCTAGTCAATTGTTAATTTTCTAGCTATATAGTTTAATTTATGTTATTTAAAGTGTTGTGCATTTTCGTGTGTATTTTTAATTTTTAATCATTTATGTGACATTGACTCACATTTTTAATGTGTCATTTTAATAATTTTTTATAGCTTATAACTCATGTGTAATTTTTAAATTATTAATTTATTCCAATTGTTAACTAATCTACACATACTCACTATATCAAAAGTTTGCAATTTCAAATAAAAAAATTTGGACTTAATATTCAAATATACCAATAATTTTCATATTGAATTCTATTAATATAAATTAATATTGCTTCCTTACTACAATTCCATATTGTTATTCAAAACTAACAATATTTTGCTTTCGATACTAGAAATGAGTTAAGTAACAATAGTTTGCTTTCTATACTAGAAATGAGTAAAGAAACAATATTTTGCTTTCGATACTAGAAATGAGTAAAGTAACAATAGTTTGCTGTCGATACTAGAAATGAGTAAAGTATTGATACTTTTCTCCCAATACCACGGCTCTAAGTTGTATTAAGAGTACAAGGCTTGTGTGTACAGGGCCTCTCAGGTCGCCTCAGTCCTATCTAGTCTGTTAGTGCGCTCCGGTCGCATGGACAGAATGCAACCGACATGTTTCAAGTTGGATGCAGGGCAGACCTCGTGATGTCATCACTATCAAGTTCCGCCAGACGGCCCGTCAGACAACAGACACGGCACAGGTACAGCACTTTCATCGGCTCTTGCAACACTGCGCGCTCACTCACTTTGGTTTGAATGTTTATAAGGGAACTAACTACCTCACAGGGTGCTGATACACACTGCAGACGTACATAAATCCCACTTTTTCTAAGTGCCCTCTTATTTTAAGATATGGCTCAAAATGTCCTTGTATGATTAAAAACATAACATGACTGATAGGTTGGGGTTCAAATCCTGGTCGAGTAGATTGAGGATGACTTTTCCTAAAGTGTTTTTCAATCTCCACTTTTCCTCTTAATTCTACTTTTCTCAAGCTTAGCCCATTAATATAAATCAGGGATTTCCAACTTAAAACTTTACTAGGGCTACAAATAAAGCCACTAGTCTAGTGTCGGAGCCGCATCGTAATCGGCTAAGGAGTGGAAGGAAATAGGACTTACGTAGATACACAAGTTATTATTAAAATAGAGGGCAACTAAGTTAATAACTGAATGAACGCCTGTTAGAGCTTTCATGGATTTTTCCCACGCAAGTCAAAACTTTGCGTTTCGTGGGTTGAAACGTAAATTTTACTAACGTTGATTACTTTTGCAAGAAATGTCGTGGGCCGGGAAAAAAGGCATCGTGAGCTGTCATTTGGAAACTCCTGGTGTAAGTAGTCGGATAGCCCGAACGGGTAGTAGCCTAATACTTGGTATAGAAAAAAAAAATGTTAATGTAAAAGTCGCAATTCTTAGAACAGTGTAATTGGTTAGAAATATAGATCTAACCTTCCTTGAACAAAGTTATATTTTAAAATAGTTACAACTGAATTTATAAGATCTAAGATTATAAGAAATGTATAAGTTGTTTTAAAATTTCTGAACAGCTATTTCCCACATGACATACTGTTGTTAAGGCTTAGATAGTATAATCTTAGAAAATTCTGTGAATAATAAGTAAAATTGATGCCATAGAATTTTAATCTAAAAAACTGATTATTATGTTTTCTGAAAAAAAAAAAATACAGTTTTAACCTCAAGCTTAAGAACGCTTATAAGATTTTTCTACTTAATTTTGTAACAAATATTTTACCAAACTTATGCACGATATCATTTCTTTCTCTAACACATTTCTTAAAATCAAATTAAATTAGAACGTGAAATTGGTTTGTGGAAATACACCTCTACTTTACCTAAACCAAAACCTGTTCTGCACAACCGAGTTTATCACACGACCAACCATCTATCATATCATGACAGAATCTAGCTTGCGGCTAGTTGACAGAATACTCAACAAAATAAAATATTATTTTATCAGAATTGACACTAACTGTCAAAAGTGACAGCTGGAAAACAATGAATTGACGTATGACTATATTGATGTAACACCAGTAGCGTTGGTATCCATCATACTCGTATACCTACCTACCATCTTATACCAATTATATTGTAACTCTGCCGATGTATGTCTTGATTTACAGCATTTTTGAAGCCACCAGTCTAGCGTGTTAGGATATTACGCGGTGGTTCGAAATTCAACTGCCTAGGGCCGTTTATCCATACTGTTTTATCGTCACGCAGTAAGGTCAGTATTGTCAGATCACCACAGGCGAAGCTATTATTTTGAAGTCATATGCCAAGCAATGGGTACTACAGAAGCTACTTCTGACAGCTGATGGGGATAATTTGGAACTTGACTCTAGAACAACACAACAACACCAAGACCCCCGGTCGTCACTTCATCACCTTGAAAGAGAAGCCACTACTCCACCAAATACCCGCTTCGGTGGCTGCATGGTCTAAAGCGTCACTCTCGCAGGCAGATCGAGGTTCGAATATCGGTCGGGTGTACTGGGGATTTCTCTTCAAAATTGTTTTCCACTCTTCCTTCACGCAAATTCGCGTACACTTCTTATAAAATATAATCCTCCTAGTCCTTAAAACTATTAGCGTAATTAGTACATAAGCGTATAAACCGAACGGGTAGTAGACGCGGTGCTAAATAAGATAATAAATACTATACCAAAGATGCATTTCTTAACTATTTCGTTAATCGAACCCTAGACTTTTATTTCAGTAGACAGAAGCTATACCAACTGAGCTAAGATCTCGGACAGCAGTTATTTTCAATAAAGATGATCATAAATTGATTTTATACAATCAAAATGTAACAAAGGGTTGTTTGTTTTTCTACTTAGTCTTACTACCCACCCAGACTAACCACATTTAATTGCACCATTGAGGTGAGAATGATGAAGATTATTTCGGTAGAAATGTGCCCAAATTTGCTATATGATAGAGTGGTAAGCACTATAAGCTTAAAACAATAACTTCAGGACGTCAGGCTGGCATTCGAACCCCAACCTCCAAGACACCTTTTAAAAAAACCAGATAAGCTTGACTCCTTTGTACACGTGTCCATCAATGCGGGTAAAAAAAAAAGAAATTAAATGTTGAACCTATTGTGAATCTTACTTCCACAAAAAAAAACTATGACATTAGGGACTCGAATGCTCATTGCCGCACTTACAAAGTACACCACTTATCCCTATATTTAGCTTGTTCTATCCAGTCCACCTCACTACACCCTATCCCTATATTGAGCTAGTTCTAACCAGTCAACCTCACAACACCCTATATCTTTCAGATCCATTCTAATGTATCTTCCCATCTGCGTCTAGGTCTTCCCAATGTTTTCTTCCCATTGAATTTGACAGTCATTACTCTGAACACGGTTCTAGATTCTCCCATTCGCACTTCATGTCCTGTCACCGTAATCTACGAGACTTGATTATCCTAACAATGTATTGTGATGAGTACAGGATATGTAGCTCATCATTATGTAACCTCCTCCACTCAACAGTAGCCTCATCCCTTTTTTGGACCAAATATCTTCCTGAACTTACTTGGTTATCCCGGAGGGAGACAGACATTGAGCACAAAAACAAAACATAAAATATATTTTAAACAGGCGCAACAGTTAGAATATACAGGGAAACAGGAACAAACCCAATTTCACAGTGATAAATTGGCGGTTCTTCTCGGATACGATTTTTGTCTTAGTAGACATGATGCCGCCTTCTCGTCCGCGAAATTAGAATGTGGCTGTGTTGTGCAATATAATATTCACCTTGAAATTATTTGAAGGTCACACCTGGATGACATAATCGCACAGAGAGATCGTATGTGTATATGTGTGTGTGTGTGTTTGTGTGTGTGTGTTTGTGTGTGTGTGTGTGTTTGTGTGTGTGTGTTTGTGTGTGTGTGTGTGTGTGTGAAATGCTTCACGCCTCCGGTACTGACAAGTCATTAAAAAAAACTTGGCGGTCAAGGAAGAAATATAATGGGTTGTTGCGGCAAGCAGCTGACATACACTCTCTCTCTGTAGAAAATACACGTGCCGGAAGGGTTGAGTGGGTGGTTAGCACACCTGCCTCCGACTCAGGACCAGATTCAGGGCCGGTTGCACAAACAATAATCAGTGGCTTGATCAGAGATCAGTTGTATGTTGATCTCCAATCAGTGTCTCAAACCTCATTTTCAGTTGCACCATTAACAATTAGGACGTGATTGTCGATCAGATCTCTGGTCAAGTTAACCAGCCAATTCTCTCCCATCAACTGTTTGATTCCCCGATCAGTGTGTTTATGGTTAACATAACCTGTAACTGTTATTTTCTTATTATTATTATTATTAGCACCGCGTCTTACTACCCATTCGGGTTATACGCACTTACGCTAATGTGTAGTGGTAAGGTGATTGTGAGATGAAATGAAGGACCTACAGTTTAACGTGGAATCTGAACCACGGTGGAGGCCTGGTATTCCCCACATTCACAAGATATCTTGTCAGAGGTGAAGGAAGGGTTTAGTAATCAGATAAATCTTTGCCGGGACCGAGGATTGAACCCCGGCCGCCAGCATAGAAGTCTGACACCTTACCCCTAGACCACCAGGTCACCTACGTTATTTTCTTGATAAATAAGATTTGTTCTTTATAATCTTTATTTATTAAGTAATATTTAATAGGTATGTTTGTATATAATTAAATTTATTTTTAAGGTGAGTTTGATTTATAAGTGTAAAGTATGGAATCTTCGGATGAAGATGTTTTTAATTTATATAATGAGGTTATAGAAAATGTTCAATTTCCAAGACAACTACGGGAATGATATGAACTTTTTTTTTTAAATATAGCAATAGAGAATTTGAGATGAGTAAACGTTCTTGTGTTTATTTAATAGGATTGTTAAATGATTATCTAGTACATTTCACATTGAGGAATGCGCTGGTTTCACCAATGAACCAATTGTTATTGACATTAAGATTTTTTGCAACTGGCACATTCCAAATAGTAATAGGGGATCTAATAGGTGTCAACAAATCTACTGTATGCAGAATTGTTCGTAGAGTGACTCATCACCTTGCCTTAATGGCTAAAGATAAAATACAACTTAAAGTAGACCAAAGAAATATTTCATTCTTACAAGAAGAAATTGTGTCTATTGCTGGGTTTCCTGGAATTATTGGCGCTATAGACTGCACTCACATTCATATACTCTCACCAGGGGGTGTGAATGCAGAGCTATATAGAAACAGAAAGGGCTATTTTTCTGTAAACGTTCAAGCTGTGTGTACAGCTTCATTAAGGTTCGTCAATGTTGTAGCTCGATGGCCTGGATCTGTACATGACAGTACAATATTTTTAAACAGCCGATTACGAGCTCAGCTACAAAACAGAGACATTCCTGAGGGAAACCTACTGGGTGATGGAGGTTATGCTTGCAGTGCTTTTTTACTAACCCCACTTAGTTCTCCAACTAACGAAGCTGAAGCATTATATAATCAATCTCATATTGACACAAGGAATCCTATTGAGAGAGCTTTTGGCGTTGTGAAAAGAAGATTTCCCTGCCTTACAATGGGCCTAAGGTTAAAACTATCAACAACATTGAAGTGCATTGTTGCTTGCTTTGTGCTTCATAATATTTTACTTGAAAGAGGAGAAGATGATCCACCACCATTAGAAGATCTACATATACCTGCAAGAATTTATCCTTTAGTTGATGTTCCTTTGAATCGTCATAATGAAAGAGGGAGAGCTGCTACTGTGACCAGAACAATGCTTATAAATACAGCTTTCTTGGAAAGGGTAGAAAGGTGAGAATTGATAATTACAACAGTTTGTTAGTAAATTAACAAATTATTACATTACCTACACAATAAGTTTTATTTTTATAATAATGAAAAACAATAAATATGTATTATATATTCAAAGTAGCTTTGGTTAAATATATTATTTCTTCAAGTTGCTTAGTTCAATTAATTTAATTTCCAGCATAGCTTTTTTAATTTTAAGCTCTGTTTCTTGAACTTCTAATGTGGTCTGAAGGATTTTCATTTCCATCTTATGTTTTTCTTCAAGAAGCTGAATTTTCTTTCTCTCAACAGAGCACCTAGTATCTGTGAACCCTTCTAAATTACTTTGATGAAATGAAAAATCTTTTTTGAAATTAATTTTCTTCTTTTTTGTAGGAGGCGACATCATTAAAGAGTTTGTGATTGACAAGTCTTTTTGAGCATTTGAAAGTATTGGCTCATTTTGATCACTTTCCATTAATGTTGAGGTGCTGCAAACCACTACTACAGGATTCTCAATAATAGTTGAATGAGTAGGGTTGACGAGACACTCTTCTGATTGCTATAAAAATAATAAGCAATTGCTATTTATAAACAACAGTTTTGTTTTAATTTATCATGAAACAAAATACCACTATTTAACCCAATAAAAAATAATTACCTTTTCAGCTTGTTCCTCTCCAGGAAATTCAAAGTGATATCCTGCGTCATTGTCACTTAAATTTACTAATGGGACAAATTGTGGTTTGAGAAGTGCCATTAGCTTAGCTCCTTCATCATCCAGCTGCTTGGTGAATGTTCCACCGCCAGTCTTATACAATTCCACCTGAAAAAAACCACTTGAATATTCCACTGTTTACACTTAACTATCTGGATTGTTAAAATCAAATTAACTATTTCGGAAAATGTGTTGGGTTAGGTTTAGTCACAATAAGAATAATTAAATTCATGAAACTACAAATTTCTAATTTATTAATTTAGAAAATATTATGTTAAGTAAAGTTTAGTGACAGTAAAATAAATCTGTGAAACTTTAAAATTAATAAATTCAGAAAAATTATTGAGGTTAGGGTTAATATAAATAAAAATACCAGCTAAATTGATGATTATATATAGTTTAAACTTATTGATTCACAAAATATTGTGTTAGGTTAGGTTTAGTAACAGTGAAAACAATTGAGTTGATGAAACTATAAAGTTCAAATTTATTAATTAACAAAATAGTATTTTATGTTAGGCTTAGTGACAGTAAAAATAATTAAATTCATGAAACAATAAAGTTAAAATTTATTAATTCAGAAAATATATTAATCTAGGCCTAGTGAAAAAAAATAATTAAAATTTATTGAAATGATTAATACTGTATAATACTATAAAGTGTTTCATAAAATAAACAATGTACCTTGTCATCAGCTGTTGCTTTTTTAACTCTCCTCTTGTAGTTTTCATAATATATTTTTAATTGTTCTGAGGATCTCTGAACAGATGTAGTGTTTTTTATTAAAATCGTCAGCTAAACTTTTCCAGGCCGCCTCTTTCTGTTTACTTGTCACAGCATCAGTTTTTTTATTTTCAATTATCGACACGTATTCTTCCAATAAATACAATAACAGAACACGCTCATTTGAAGTAAAGTTGGGACTTCTGGATTTCTTTTCACTCATTATGTTATGTTTAAATGATATATATACTTTAAAAGCTGATTTTATAACCTAACTATAATAATACAATTATTAATACACACGTCTATTAATAATCTCAAACAAATTTACGTGTATTAATTAAACAAAAACAAATAAAGAAAAATAGATATTCACAAAGCCAATCTGGTGTATACATTTAGGCTAGGTTACAACAGTCAGCTGTTCAAAAATAGAACTTTTTACAACGTTGCCATGCTAGTTTTATTTGATTCCCCGGTCAAATCTGTGGTCAGGTGATCGGAGCTTTTGATCTCTAGTTAACTTTGTTGCAACCCAGATTTTTATTGATCTATGATCAAGCTAATTGACAATCCGGTGATTGAAGAATCAATATGATGTTTGTGCAACCGGCCCTCAATCTTTCTTTAGTTCACAATGTTGTCCTCTCATCATCTCTTCAGAAAAAAGTTGGTGCAATTTATTTTTAAACCACCCTCCTCATCTCGTTTCAAGTTATATAGCTGAAAATTTCCAATACATTTATTTACATGAATATTTAGTATACATGAATTCCAATATAATTGTATGTTGAATATATAAGCTTGACGTTGCTGGTATCTAATGACGTAGTTCCTTTATTAGACTTATTTATTGGTGGTATCTGCCGTTAATTATAGATTAGCTTAACCTATAACAACATATCTAATTAAATCTTCAAATACAACTATGGTAATAACAGAGATGATAGAATATGGTTGTTAGAGCATTGTTTTTCACTCTCCCTCCACGCAGGTTCGTGTGCATTTCCTATAAATTGAGTCTTCCTAATCCCAAGCCCATAAGTGTAATTAGTACATAGGCGTATAACCCGAACGGGTAGTAATACCTGGTACTAAAAAACCAAACAAAAAAGCTGAGAGACCTCCAGTGTCGGGGCCATCATATAGGCCATCACTTTCCATCTGGTCACGTGATACAATTACAAGATTTGATAGGAATTTAAATTGTCGTCCCAAATCCTATCGATAGAACAATCGATCTTAGAAGAACTATCGATAGTAGTCGTCGTCATCGATACATAGTTGACTATGGTCGCGAGAATGACAAAACACCACCGTATTTGAACAAAACGCAAATTTATATTTTTTATGGCTGAATTTGGTTTATTTTTCAAATATAACCTTGTTAGAAAATTTTTAAATGAAAATGCATTTATTTAATTAATTATTTATAGGCAACCCTTTTTTAATCAGTTTTCTTAACTAACAATGTTTGTTTAGCATAGTTAAAAGAGATTTATGTTATCTATATTTGGAATACAAGCTTTGGGATTCTTATGATTTGAAAAAAGAAGAAGAAAATGAGACTCTTGAAAGGTCTTTATTAGATAATGGCAAAACTTTAGCCTAGTCAAATGAAAAAGTGTTTAACTAAATTCTTAAGAATCTTCTCACCCTAAGACTATGGTAAAAAATGAAGCCTAAAGTCATAAAAAACTTATAGCTGAATAAATAAAATTTCAAGGTCACGATGGAAGTAGCGCAAATAATAAAAAATATACTACAGTGCAATTTGCATTTGAGATGGACCATCAAAATAACAAGCTGGGACCTGTTGGAATTTGTTTAGGGTGGTCTCGGTAACATTCAAACTAAAGTCCCAAAAATCCCTTTGCTGATTTTCCGCCATTTTGAAAAAGAAGTTGGCATATTGAATTTTTGTAAGGGTTCACTATAACAGCTATTTAGGGCAAACTAATAGACCTGGAAGGTTGATTATTTTTTCAAATGTTTGCAAGAGAATGCGCTTTAATAATAATATAATAAGTTTCACCCCTTTTTTAAATTTGTTGTCCATATATGCATGGCTTAAAAAGTATTTTGCTACTTTTTCTGTTCAATAGTTGTGTTTTACATCAATAAAATTTAAACGACGAATTATTTTGAAAAAGTCTTTGAATTAAAGTTGTAGATTTTAAAAAGTACTACAGAAATCAAATATTATATATACTAAATATGTGTGCGTGCAAGGGTCTGTGTTAGGGCGTGCACAGTACCTACGAGCTGCCCCGGCTGCGGAATACAATGTCTCGGTGGCTTTTAGGCTAGTTCAAACATTTCACTAGGCCTAACTATTCTAGCCTGATATATTACCTTTTTATATATTTGTAACATACATATTATTAGTATCTTAAAACTATTATTATACTACATAATATAAATTGAAATTTGTTCTTCTTTTATTAAAATTTTGTTTCAATAAATGTTGTTGAGAGTAATACAAATAATACATTTATTATTTCATAAAAGGCCTATATAATTTAGACAGCACGTAAAATGTTAATAAAGCGTAGATGAAATTAGTAACATAAGAAATTATAACAACTTTAAGAATACGGTTTAGTTTTGTTTTTTACAACTTTGGTTATGAATTAAGAAGAAAATAATACTACTAATAAATAAAATAAAGAAAGCATATCAATTTGTACTCATAAAAAGTTTGCAACAATAGTTTTATGACAAGTAAGCTTAACTTATCCCAATTAATATGGTTTGTATTGTTACTCTTACACATGTAGTTTGGATGTTTACACTGTGCAGGTGGTGAATTTAATTCGCTAGTATTATCAACGTATAATTCCTTGGGAACTTTACAATTTAACTCGTCAGTGTCATCATCAGGGCCCAGATTTTGATGACATGTCATCTTTTTTTTGTCCATCAGAGACAATAATCAGTTGTGCATAAGCTCTGTTCATGATCCACTGATTGGAGAAATGTATATTTTATAGGTCATTTTTTGCCATTTCAGATTGTTAGGTCATTTTTCTTGCTTTTCTTGTTTAATAAGTAATTTTTAAGCAATTTTTTAAAAGAAAATTTAAAATTGTTTATAAATGACTTTAAAAAGGTTATATATATTAACTATCGGTGCTTTGATAAAACATGAATATTCAAACATAAGATATTTTACCACACACTTGTTGACTGAAGGAGATAATGTACGAGTCCAAATGAACTTTATGCCACTTTACCTGTGTGCTTATAAAATCCACATTCCTGGTGAGACCTTCACTACACCTAAGAACGAAAGGGTTGCAGGGGGATGGGAGAGCAATTTTTAGAGTTAAAATGAACTTTGTACCATCTTTACATTCCTGATGAGTCACCCACTATACCATGTCTGGAAAGGGCTGCAGGGGGATGGGGAGATATCTCTTTTAAAGCGGTATTTGTATTCCATTGTTAAGTAGAACACACGATTTTAGCTCTCAAAAGATTTTAAATGCATAGTATTAATTTATAAAATGTAGATTATATTTATTTGTTTGCAATCATTTTACTGTGTATTTAGAATGCTTTAAAATAAACCATCTAAAGCGAGTCATTTTAGGCAAATTATTACTGAATTAGGATAGGATATTTTTTCTACCGGGTGAAATACTTTTCTGTAAAATATGTGAAGTTAAAGTGGCTGGCATCAGATAAAAGATATAACCATTCAACAGTATATCAGTCGCAACAAACATGTCCGTGGTATCGAGATTATCGATAAAAATAAAAACTCTCAATTATTACTTGCACAAAATGCATTCACGAATCAAGAAAAATCCTCAACATTTTATAAAGGATTGTGTGACGTTCTGATATCTGCAAACATTCTTCTGTGGAAACTGAGCAATGTTAAACTAAAAGATTTCCTGGAACTGTATACCAGTCATTCTATTCCAGACGAGTCCACACCGAAAAAAAAACTGGAAGTGGACAGACCAGGAGAGACACTTTGGCTTACGTGTATAATGTAAATCCTATCCCTTGTATTAAATACATCATATTATGGAATTTCAATCAATTTTTTATGTCATTTTTTGAAAATTTTAAGTCATTATTTAGGGTTTTTAGCGTCATTTTATAGGTCATTTTTGGCAATTTTAAGAGCATCAAAATCCTGGCTCTGGTCATCATATTCACATTTTTCAACGGCCACTGAGCTATTACTGGACCCATAACCTGCACATTTGCCACACATAGATGAGTACTCAAGCCCACTGTTTTTACATTCACATGAAGTCTTGCAGTTGCACATAACCAATTTGAGAAGGTTTTCTAGAACAGCCGCTTGTAGTGTTTAAACAGGGAGAAGCTTATTATTCTGTACCTTCCAACCCGTCTCCAGTCAGTAGGTCCACATACCTTCACTGCTGTACCTGTAAATACACACTTAATGAATGCTGACATGCTGCAGCTGAGTTAGGAGGGATAACTGCTAGGTTAAAGGTACCACTGACTTTCTGCTTGGCTGCAATCTTCAGATAAACGGGATGTCTTGCTGTATTAATACCAGCTTGTTCTTTTACACTATACATAACCAGGAAGAACTTTTCTCCCGCCACTGAAACCGAGTCTGAGGAAGATGAAGCACCATTGAAGACATTTATTTGATTACGAGGCGCACTGTCTGTAGAAAGCAGTTTCTGAGCATTCTTATTTTCTTTTCTGAATGGAACAGATGTGAAATCACATCTAGTAAATGCGTGGATGAACATTTACTCTTTCATTTCTCCTAATTGGTTCTATAAGAGTGTTGACTGCTGTATATGCGATATGCTTTCCTTTTCATACAAGGAATCATAAATCAGTATCTCCTTCCACAAGTACCGATGGACCCTGATGCTGCTAATTCCATTGCTTTTGATATGATAAGAGTGTCTGCATCGCCACCTTCCTGGCAAACATGGCATCCAGCAGAATGAAGATGGCCTCCTAAAAATGTAATGAATATCCCTTTGTGTTGTTTTTATTTGAGAGGAAAATCATGCTTAGACATGGAAATTTCAGCAACATCTGCCACGTTCATCTCAAGTGATGTTTTTTATTTTCCTCTACATAAGTGCACGTCATTTTTTATGCCGTCATACACAATGTGGCATCTTCCGTAGTGCTCCAAGGTGTAGGGGACTTATTGCTCACATATTTTTCTGTAGGTTGCCGGACGTAGCCATACAACTTTGTGCAAAATGTGTCAACCATCAATTGTCTATGTTGCATTGAGGGGAACTGACAATTCGCTTGGTGAAAATTTATCCAGAATATGAACACGAGATGATTTAGTGCCCTTCCGAAGTGACGTCCCAACAAACAGTGATGGTGGGTGGGAAGCCAATTCTTATGATAAATTGTTTGCCAACTCTACGTCACTTCACACATTGCATAGTGTTATGTGAAAAGGTTGGTTAGATTTAATTACAATGTCTTCGTTGTTTACAGTAGACAAATACTTTGCCTTGTCCTTGCACCGGTAGTGGACATAACAAAAGAGCTCACCAACTGTATTCTTTCGAGATGACAGTCCGATTTCAAAAGCTCGATCACAGTTATTGAACTGTCTCCAATAGTTCAGATGGAGAGGAGTATCAGGTCAGGTGAAGGTATTTTGAAAGGATGATGGACATGAAACCATTTCATAAACTTGTGGATTGTCTGCCCTGTCCCAATCTTATCTTGATGATCTCAGGTCTATGTGCTGCTCTGAGAATAGACCCTGAACTCCTACGAAATCTCCAATAGCATACATAACTCTTGAGGTGAATGTAATTGTATGCACCCACTTTACAAGTGTGGATGCGGATATACCGCAACCTTGAAAAAAGTCACCTATGCTCTTCATTGAACGCATTAGGACCTGCTCTATGGTCATATCTGACCAAGCACCAGTCAAGAGTTTGCTTGATCTGTAAATAAGGAAGAAGCATTGTGTAGAAATTTTTTGAAACTCTTCAGGTTTCATCTTCTTTTCTAGTTCAAGCATTTCTTGGAGATAAATATGCGCAGATTTTGCATAGTGGAAGTGGCCGGCTCAGGGCTGGTGACAGAAATCTTGGGGTCCCGTTACACTGAGAATTTTGGGAGCTCCTCCTCCTCCCCCTTAATACAGTCACAGGAGCATAATTTAAACAAAAAAAATTCTAACTGTTAAATATTAGAGTTGTATTATGTTTGATAGGTGCTACATCTAGTAGTTGACTAACTAATAATAGCACTCTTTATGTATAGCTTATTATAATAATCTTCTTACTTTAACTGCAGCGAAGTCTTTAATTACATCACTAAAGTCAATACTGCATGATATGTTGTGTTATATAGAGAATAGGACTAAAGTGTTAAGACGGTCGTCTAGCATCGTAGATAGCATGTAATCTTTAATCATAGCAAGCTTGCTGAATGCTTTCTCACCTTCAGAAACTGTTTTTGTGAGTGTGGAAAAAAAATTCTGAATACTATGCACACATCTGCAAAAAATACCTTCTAGTTGCAGCTTATGTATTGGATTTAAAATATCAAGGGGGCCACAGACAGAGCTTGCAAAGTTTAAAAAGGAATCCTTGTTGACGATATATTTATTAGTTGTTTTTATTCAAGATAAATAGATAAAAAAAGTCCATAAGGACAGCCGATGGGGCCCCCTTTATCTCAGGCCCGTTACAACAATCTCCCTAGTCCTCCCCCCCCCCCCCACCCCAGCACCCTGTCGCTGGCCTCTGGCCAGCTGCATAAAAGTATTTTAGTTTGTTGCACACTGTACAGATAGCTGCCAATCACCACAGCGCTCAGCTCGGATAAACAAACAAACAATCTTCACCATACTTATATATTGAGTCTACAAAAAAAGTTAAGTCTCTAACTCGAATAGTTGGGCGCAATGACGGTTCTTATGAAAGTCTATCAAATATTTAAGATAGTGGACTGTCTTTCAAAATATTGGGAAACCCACAACTGGATTTTTGAGGATTTTCTTGGAGGCATTCGGGTTGGAGGGGGGGAGGGGGGGGATATTTTTTTTTACATTGGTCCCACTTTCTTCTTTTGAATGTCTAGATTTAGCCTTTTTTTGAGCCTAATTGGACTGTACTAATATAATTTATTCATAATTTCTGTCAAAAACTTTAACTAAAATATGTTTGGGTGGGAGAAAATAAAAAATATTATAGCTGTAATAAGCCATTTATTGTCTTGTGTATAATACCTTTCTTGTAAAAACTAGTTTTAGGATAGAATTGTGTTCAACCGGTAGCTATTAAGTAGGTTAATTTTAAAAATGGATTTTGTTTTTGTGAACTAGATTTTTATTTATAAGTAGTATATCAACATTTGTTCCATGGTTTCCAATAGTATTTCTGATTGGGTTGTGCAGTTTGTTTAAAGCTCATTCTTGTTAATACCTTATCTTCCTAATAAATCCATTGGTCCCGCTGATCTAATAAGCTTAATGAGAAGGTAGCTATTTGTTATCAATTATCATTATTTTTGTATCATTTAACATTTTCACACACAATAAACTAGATTGCTTATGACTAGGAGATCGAGGTTCCAATCCCGGTCGAATATACTGAGCGTGATTTATCTTAAATAATTTCCCAATCTTCCTCCACGCACATATGAGGATATTTCCTCTAAATTTTACCGTTCTCATCCCTCCCTACCCCTTAAATGAGATGCACACCAAAACATATTGAGAAAGGGGGAGATATTAGTTTTTTTAAATAAAATAAAACCCATTGAATATATATAGGAATACGGGTATCGAATAGAAACACGTAAAAGATACTTAGAGGAGTACAATAAAATAAAGACATCCAGTTGGAAATTTTTAAAACATCCCTTTGACACTAATAATTAATAAGCTTTCCGCAAAACCTGTTAATTCCCTCAACACAATCGAGGCCTGAACGAAACGTTTTTACCAACCTGCCAGTTGGACACCCATGAAACTAGAACGTACGGATAGTTACTTGAGATCGGCTAGTAATGATATATTTCCTTTGGCATATTTTAACCAAACCCTAACTTCACCAAAGGGTTCAAATCAGCTCCGGTGCAAGTGCAGAAATGTTTCAATTTCAGGCTTAAGAGGGTTTGCTCAATTTTTGTTATCCATTAAACAAGAAGCAAACTGGGGGAAATAACTGTCATCATGTCATATCATCATTTTAGCTTCTTTTTTCTTTTTTTAAACAATCCAATGAAAATACTCTTCGGATTTAGATTCCACATTTGTGGTTTTTTAATTATTTTGTTTAATTTGATGTTAACCTCTTGCCTATTGTCAAAGAAATAAGAATATACAAAACAATAGATTTATGAGTTGTTTTCTTCAGGGTATTGACTGGAAAACCCATTGGGAAGACCTAAACACACATGGGAGGACAACATTATTCGTGACACCATTCCTGCGAATTGGTTTAGTGCCGGCATGTCTCGAACATCAACACATTATAATTTGTGATGTGGGTTGTGAGCGTTTTGTATTATATTCTTACTGTTAATTTTGATAAGTAAAATGCACATTATCTTGGCGATAGAATTTAATATAGTTACCAGTGAAGTCGAACAGCATGTTTTCTTTGTGTTTGTCCTAGTAGATTTAGTAAATTAAAAATAAAGGAGAAGAGTGATAAACAGGAGGTAAATATTTACGATAGCATTTTGGCCAAATTAAATCTATCAACTTCAAAAAAAACTCACCTTAAAAAAAAGTATTCCTTCTCAAACAAAATACTTTTATGTTCAAACGAATTTGGCCATTTAAGCTGAGTTTACAGTAATCTAAACTGTACTTAATGTAAAATCTATTACAGTTTTTCAGTTTCTCAGAATGAATGAAGAAGAGTTGGTATTATTAGTTAAAGAATATTTATTCTAACATATATGACCTCTCTCATCCCAAGTACCACGATAATTTGGTGAATGTTCTACACGGTGGTTCGGCGCGGTTCAACGCGGCGCGCCTTAGTGGGCGACTAGCTTTAGTGAATCCCAAGCCCAGTAGTCTTTGTTGGTTTTTCACATGTGCTTTG
Source organism: Timema cristinae (assembly GCA_039000515.1). NCBI lineage: Eukaryota > Metazoa > Arthropoda > Insecta > Phasmatodea > Timematidae > Timema > Timema cristinae. The sequence continues at coordinate 122,886,470 of JBCFYV010011172.1, forward strand.
AATAATGTCAGCAGATAAAGAAGAGTAAACAAGATAAGACAGTGAATGAGTGCACAGAGGGTGAGCAGTACAAATCTGGCGTGGTTCACATGTACATCTATAATTCAGTAGCACGAGGGATTGCGGGAAAGAAATATGTACGAAGCACATTGTGTTCATCTAATTAATCTCCACAAGTTTCATTTTTATTTAAAAATTACTATCACTTATGCCAGTCTTGTGCATGTGTTTCTACGTGAATCTTGCATCTCATCGTATGGACGTGAGAGGAAAGCCGTGAAATAATGATTTCCCCCAAAAAAAAATAGCTGCGATTTGTTTTCCTCCCCCCAATTTTCCTCCTCCTCCTTCAGCTTCAAGCATACCCTTCTTATGCACTGCACGCACTAAGGAGAACTCACAAAGCCTAGCACACTGTCGACTAACCGGGAATTTAGATATATAATTAGGTACAGTACGTTCAAACCTGGAATCGTATACAGTTTTGTTTTCCTACATTTTTCACTTGAGAACAGCGAAATAAAGATTACTGGAGTAGTTTTTTTTAATTTATTTTTTAGATAAAGGATTGATTTTACTCAACTTAATTTCACTATCTTCTAGTCAAGACTACTGAAAACTATTATTATTATTATTATTATTATTATTATTATATTATTATATTATTATTATTATTATTATTAGCACCGCGTCTTACTACCCATTCGGGTTATACGCACTTACGCTAATGTGTAATGGTAGGGTGATTGTGAGATGAAATGAAGGACCTACAGCTTAACGTGGAATCCGAACCACGGTGAGGCCTGGCATTCCCCACATTCACAAGATGTATTGTCAGAGGTGAAGGAAGGGTTTGGTAATCAGATAAATCTTTGCCGGGACCGAGGATTGAACCCCGGCCACCAGCACAGAAGTCTGACACCTTATCCCTAGACCACCAGGTCACCAACTGAAAACTATGCTACGACGTGACGCTTGCTGGTTTGAGTTACCTATCTATGATAGATGCTATCTGTGGAATGAGATGCCATACCGTGTAGGGAACGCGAGCTGAGGCAGTTTTTATAGCTTTTTTTTTTATTGTCAAAATAAATAAAATATTTCTTCATTAGAAACGTAGAGTTTAATTTTATACACTTGGTGATATCAACAGTTGTTGAATATCTGTCATGAGTATAGCTGCGTTAGATAAGAAACTTTTTAAAATGAAGAGAAAAAGATGTAATTAATTTACAGGACACCCTTGATAGATATTCAAACAGGTCATCATGTGAAGAAAATTTAAATTAATCTTTCTATTGGCTAATTATTTGATTTATTTTGATCAACAAAGTTTTTATATCAAAACTGTAAAAAAATACCGCTCTTAACTCGCGGTCCCTTCACTTTCACCCCAGATACGAGATTACGCTTGAACTATAAATAAATTGCTTAAAAATGTGAATATCTGCACGGACAGAGAGACGTCACTTTTCAATTGAATTCGGAGTTAGAAGGTTGAATTCACTCCTCGTGTTCAATTAACAGTGATAGCGGAGTTAGAAGGTTTACTTCACTCCTGGGCAGGGATATAGGTAAAATAGGAGTTAGAAGGTCGACTTCACTCCTTGGCAGCGAGATAGGTAAAATAGGAGCTAGAAGGTTGACTTCACTCCTGACGAGAATTGATACATTGCTTGAAGGGTGAGCAGTCTACTAGTGGTCATACCGCAATCTGGTAAGAGTGACTAAACAAAGACATACATAGAAATATAAATCGACTAAACAGTTGTCGGCCCTTTTAGGGCCAACAACGAATTAAAAATGGACAAGCCTACTGAACACACACGTGTGCAGCAAAAGAGACACCAAACCCAGGACTGGTCTAGGGATCTAAATGATGAAGACGTTGATGTGGAACTGACGGACGATGAGACGCAGGACAGTGAATTCACAGAAGCAACTATCCTAAAAAGGAAATTAATTTTTAAAGCTATAGAGGATAAACCACCAAAAGCAATTAAAGTGACCAACCAATATCAGGTACTGACAGTTCAAGAAGAGCCTATGGATATCATAGAAGTACCAAACAAAAGCGTGAGGGACGACAACTCCAATACTCAAAAACAAAAAATACCACCTATTGTCGTATCAGGGACGACAAACTACTCCAAAATTTCAAAGACGATGAAGACAAATATGACAGGAACTTTCAAGATATTTTACATAAAAGACGGGCTCAAAATTCAAACTTCAACCCTAGAGGACTTCAAGGCTCTCCAAACCTTTCTCAAACAAGCCGGACAACAGTACTATACATTTACGCTCCCGAGAGACAAACCCCTAAAAATTGTCATCAAAGGGCTCCCACCCAACATGCCCACCGACGAGATAAAAGAGGAGCTACTTACAATGGGATACACAGCATCTGACGTCAGACAATTTACATCAAGATCACAAACAGAAAATAGCACACAAGATAACATCACATTACTACCAATTTTCATTTGCACTCTCACAAGAACTGACCAAAACTACAAACTCTTTCAGGAAAACTACATTAACAACACCAGAATCAAAATAGAGCATTACGTGCAAACAAAACTACATTTTGCAATGTCATAGATGTCAAAAATTTGGACATTCCAAAAACAACTGTGCAAACAACCCTAGATGCGTCAAATGCCTGATGCCGCATTTGACCTCTGACTGCCAAAAGAAAGACGCCACAACTCCTGCTAAGTGTGTGAACTGCGGAGGAGACCACACCGCAAACTACTCCAAGTGCCCCGAATACCTGAAAATGATAGAGAAAAAGATCGACCAAAGACAGAAAAAAAAATGAAAAGATATCTACCTCCGCACAAAAACTGACACCAACAAAAACTGACTTCCCGCCACTACCAAGCAAAACTACGCCACCAACCAAACTCAGCGGTTCATCACGATCATACAGAGACACCCTACTTAGCAGACGGGACGACCCACAACAACAGAAGGAAGAAGAACAAACGACCCCTTTTGACTTTAAAGAGGTATTGACAATCTTTAAAGAGATGAATATATGTGGTTTGCTCAAACATCTAAAAACTTTTCTATCAAGAATTAAACAGGCAGAGGATAAAATGTCCAAACTTATGATAATACTTGAAGCAGCCACTGACTTTTACTTTGGTGCCAATGACGAGTAAAACACAAGTAATAGATAAAAATCAACTCGGAATACTAATATGGAACGCCAACGGAATTCTACATCAGAAGCACGTATTTGAGGAACTATTAGGAACCTACGGAGTTGACTTGGCGCTTATATGTGAAACGCATCTAAAGACAGACCAACGATTTAACATCACAGGACATAATATCTACAGGACGGACAGGGAACACAGAAAGGGAGGAGGTACGGCTGTCATTATAAAATACTATCTACCGCACTACAGGGCAAACATCAACGACACGGAAAACCTCGAGGCCACAACCATATAAATTAGCACAAAAACAGGTCATATTAACTTTGTGGCGATTTACAATCCACCGTCCAAAATCCTACTGAAACAAGACTTAGACAATATTACATCATCTGACAACTATTTTATTGGTTGTGATTTAAATAGTAAAAACACGTTGTGGAATAGTAGGATTACAAACAGGAACGGAGGATACTAGAAGACCATTCTAACGAAGCAGAATACAACATCATAGCACCAGACACTCCCACCCATTATCCCGGAAACCATCTACATAGACCGGACATACTAGACATAGTTCTAACAAACCTAAAAATAATGCCAGACACCCTTACAGTACTCCAAGAGCTTGACTCTGATCATAATCCTCTGTTATGTGAGTGGGAAGTAAATTTACAGCACCAAACTAACTGGCGATATCCAACGATAAGCACAACTGACTGGATCAAATACAAATCAGACCTACAAGAGGCCCTACCAAGGAACCTAGACATGCACACTGAACAAGACATCGACGCAGCCGTAGACCTCTTCACAACAACGCTCCAAGAAACCTACAAACTTAATACTACGATTTCACGAAAACACCATGACTTCAGAGTCGACCATCCGGAACTAAGTTATCTACTAGCCCAAAAAAGGGAGGCACGTAGGGATTGGCAGCAACTAAGATCACCAAATGAACGCATCAGATATAACCGTCTAAAGGCAATATTGAAAAGAACCGTAAACCAGATCAGGAGAACAAATTTTAACACATTCGTCACTGACTCAGCCACTAAAATGCAGGGAACCTGGACTATAACAAAAGTACTAAAGGGGACCTCGAAAAAAAACAACAAGCCAGCCATCCATGGACAACAGGGTATGGCCTACTCCAGCCTGGACAAAGCAAATGCAATTGCTCTAACACTTGAGGACCAATTCAAACCAAATCCCGCACACGATCAAAACTTCAACAGAGACGTCACCAGAGCCGTACACGACTATATTCAAAGACCCTTAACAGATTTACCCGCCCCCATCACAGAACAGGAGCTCCAAATCACTATAAAACAGCTGAAACTTAAAAAAGCACCTGGACTAGACGGGATTAAAAACGAGTCGATAAAGAACATACCTAAAGAAGCAATAGCCCACCTAACACATATATTTAATGCAGCCCTCAAAATCGCCTATTTCCCAAACACCTGGAAAGAGGCCAAGGTTATATCTATTCCAAAGCCAGGCAAGAACGGCATCTTTCCCCAAAATAGGCGACCTATAAGCCTACTAAGCACGTTAGGCAAACTATTTGAAAAACTTATACTAACTAGACTAAAACTACATTCAGAAGCACACAAGATAATCCCGGACCTCCAATTTGGATTTAAAAGTCACCATTCAACAATCCATCCGCTATTAAACTTCATAGAGGATGCCACAGACAGTTTTAATAACAGACAGTACCTAATAGCCATATTTCTGGATATCGAAAAAGCGTTTGACAAGGTGTGGCATCTCGGCCTCATCCAAAAGATGGTAACCTTTAACTTTCCAAGGGGCGATGTGCAACTAATCTACAGCTACCTGTGCAATAGAAAATTACGAGTCTCTGTTGAGGGCACACTATCGGGGGAAATCCAAGCAGAGGCGGGAGTACCACAAGGGTCGGTGCTGGCTCCCTTCCTATACAACATCTACGTGGCTGACGTTCCGACCAAGACAAAAATGACAATACGACTATTCGCCGACGATACCTTGATTTATACAAGAGAAAATAACATCTACTATGCGTCGTTAGCCGTACAAAGATACCTAAAGACGTTTGAATCATGGCTGACAAAGTGGAGGATAAAAGTGAACGCAACAAAATCCACTGCAATGGTCGTAGCCAGGAAAAGACAGGTGCCACCGGCAAACTTTACTATATACGAAGAGGATATACCATTCAAGGATGACGCCAAATACCTGGGAATCTACATAGACAAGCGACTAACATGGACTAAACATATCACCGAGACCTGCAAAAAAGCAATGGCTGTATTCATTCAACTCTATCCACTGCTGAAAGGAACACAACTAAGCCAACGAACAAAAATCACGATCTTCAAAACTGTAATCCAGCCGATCTTACTCTACGCCTGTGTAGGATGGGGATATGCAGCTAAGACGCATCTCAAAAAACTGCAGACAATTCAAAACCGAGTACTCAGGACGATAACTGGCGTAGACATGCGAACAAGGATTGACCAACTACACGTAATGACCCGAAACAAGACGCTTGCTGAGCTCTTCCAGGAAATGAGAAACAACTTCTACGAAAAAGCAGGAAATCACGATAATCCCATTATCAGAGCACTAGGGGACTACGATCCACATGAACAAAGGTCATACAAACGTCCAAGGCTGGAGTAGATCACTCACAACTTCACAATCAATTCCATCCTTCATCAAGTGCAATATAAACTAATCAAACATGTATTTTTTTTTCAGGTAATCATTCACAACCTCACAAATCAATTCCATCCTTCATTAGATATAAGTTCATCAATTCACTGTTTTCACCCTCATTCCATGAGGATAAGGGCTAGCGAATGCTGCCTGTAACTCACAAAGCAATATAGCCCTTTCACAGGTGACCTACCTTGGCGCTTCTGCCAAGGTGGATATCTTGTGTCGGGCTACAGACAACTCAAACCGTGTATTTTTGTACAAACAATTCAAAGGTACCAATTCATGCAATAACTAAGTTCATGCAACGAGGATAAGGGTCTGTGAAAACAACCTGTAACTCGCATATCAAATCAGCCAAAACTTCCCACTGCTTGTCGATGACTCTATTGACAAGTTGGGAGGTTGGGGCAACAGGGGCAACCCATTGAATATCTGCATTTTTTATTTGATACCAGCGTAATTGAAACCAGTGAAATACAGTACAACTTCATTTATCCGAACTCCAGTCATCCGGATGCCAAATATCCGGATTGTTATCAAGAAATAAAAACTAAATTAAAAAAGTAAAATACCGTACTCTACAGCAATGGTTCACAAGAGGTGGTCCACGGACCCCCGGGGTCCCAAGGGGTCAGTGACAACCACAAAGATTAAACAAAAAAAAGTGAATTCTGGTTATCAGTTTATCAAGATGATCAAAATCAACTAGATTAAAAAGCATTGAAACATTTGCTGCCTTTTTGTACAACTTACCTATGTGAACAAGCTTTTGCACACTATGTTACATGAAAAACAACTATAAAAATAGACTTGACATGCATTCGGATTTTCGGGTCAAAGTGTCCAGCCTTCAACCTGATCTTCAAGAAGTGACAGAAAAAAGAAAAGGCTTCACTTATCTCACTGATACTAGATCCAAATGAATAAATTTGTGCTTTTTCATAATTAATTGATTTTGATGTAGGCTTAACTAACAATTTTTGTATTAACTATTACTTTTATATTCATTACTATTACAACTAGAGTTAGTGTAAAAATAAAAGTATGTAAAAAACACATTTGACTCGGATTTACGGTGCCAAACTTCCAGTTTTATAGGTTTTATAACATGAATTATTAATATGGGGGGAGGAGAGGGTGTTGATAGTTTATATGCATATAATAGATTAGATTCTAATGATTAGAAAAAACTAGGGGTCCACCGATCTCAAAGAGTCTAAAGGGTCCTTGACCCTATAATTCATTGTATTCTCGTTTACAGTAGCAATAAATTTAAATTGATTATTTTTTTTTACTACAGTACTATAATGTGATTCCACTTTGCTGTATTATTGCAAAAAACATTACAAAAAAGTTATTTTAGAGTAAACTTTGCGAGTTTTTTTTCGAAACATTGCCTTAATTAAATGAATAATTCAACTATCCAGATTTCTGCATATCCAGATCACATCTGGCACTCATTAATCCGGGTAGTTGGATTCTACTGTAGTTTTTTTGTTGTTGTCATTTTAGAGTAATTATTGTCTTTCAATATTTTTGCTAAAAAAGACCATTAAAATACCATAACATTTAAATATATTTTTTAACTACTAAACTGATCCCAATTTGGTTGTTTTAATACTGAAAAATGCAGAAACCACATTCCAATGCGATTTTGGGTTTCAACGTAAATGTTTTCTTATTCGATATCAAAAATAACGGATGAGACTAACGGGAATGTGTGTGACCTTGTCTTTCGGGCTAGTGAGATGGTTTGTAGATCTTGACATTTGAAACACACATAGGCTACCTCCAATTGATACATCATCTACGATTATGCTACGGCAACTTAACTTACATTTTCGTAGTTTCATCAATATCTTTCTCGTTTATCAGTTACCCGCCTCGGTGGCGTAGTTGGCCTAACGCGCTAGTCGTGTTGAGCTCGACTGCTGAGGACGGGGAGATCTAGGTTCGAATCTCGGTCGGGTGAACTGGGGGTAGTTTTTCCTAAATGGTTTTCCACTCTCCCTCCACGCAAATGCGGGTTTACTTCCTCTAATTCAACCTTCCCAATTCCTAATCCATTAGCGTAATTAGTACTTAAAGCGTATAACTCGAACGGGTAGTAAGACGCGGTGCTAAATATTATTATTATTATTGTTTATCAGTTGTATTAGTAATCATAACTTGTTTTTCCTCCCTTATTTCATGAATGAAATAATTAATAAAATATATAAGACAATAGATAAACTAGTACGAACAAAAACTCGCTTATTAAAATAAACAAATAACCTATTTAATGTTTACATGGCACAAATACACATTCATTTTGTAATGGAGCCTCGAAAATCACACTAATTCGATACCCCTCGAATTAGTATTGTACTCCACGTTTTACTATCCATCCATCTTGTTCACATATGTATCCTCAGAAATAAAGAAAAATGTAGATGAAAAGCACCCACATTTGCTTTAGGAGATGAGTGATAAACCATTTAGGGGAAAAAATCACTCCCAGCTGTTATTTGAGCCCTGATGTTATCCGTCACCGATCAAATAGACAAGACAGTAGTGCCAACATTGCTTAGAATTGTCGTGCGTATACATTTTAGTTTTATTAACAACTTAAATCATTCATTTTACACCAATGCTGGCAGCATTGTAAATGTCTTAGTCGAATATAAAAATAATACTTATCTACCTGTCAAGCCAAAAGAATAATGAGTCTTAAAAGCAAACAGATTTGCTATGTTCTGGATGGCTGTAAGGAAAAAGAATTGTGGAAGGCGGTTGATTTAGAGAAAGAGGTGGATAAGAAGGTTGATCAACTCTCGAGTGCTATAAGTTTAGCTCAACAATGTCACTACGTAGGATAAAATACCAGAATTACACTTTGACATTGGTATTAAATAAGAATCGTACTTTATAATAATTCTGTTCGAATTTAGTATGCGCAAATTGGAAACTAATTTCACTGAAAATAATAATTGTAGGCTAGTTTATTTTGTTTTTCCTAAAATAATAGTGAATATATTAAATACACTGTGTATTTTTAACATTTTAAAATAATATTATTTAATTCAAAATAAATAAATATTACAAATGTTAAAAAATTAAGTAATTTTTTGGGGGGTAGCGTGAAAAAATGAGTTACATTCAAAATAATAACCAAAGCAAAATAAAAGTCAACTATGTTTAAATGTTTGATATGTTTAATTAAAATAAGACCTTAAATTACCTGATCAGATAACGCAAATAAGATTTAAATTCTGAATAGAAGGAAAGACAAAAATTGTACTCACAAATATTTAGTTGAAAATTATAATTTTAGAATCGACTATTTCATATAGCACAATATATTATGTTTTTCTCATTGATTTGTTTACTCTCCCCCTTAAAGTTGAACCACCTGAAGGCATCAAGAGGAGATTTTTCAGAATTGTTTTTGAGTGTTTCGTGGTACACTATAGTCAGGAGCTCCAAGGTGTTGATAGCTCAAGCTTGTTAAGTGTCTAAACTATATATATATATGTGCCTCAGGCCTTTTAAGATCAGACACGTCAAACCTGCCAATTAAAATGTAGAGCATCATATATTTTTAAAAATAACTCATTCAGGTTTTGGGGAGGAAGGGGAAACTGTGACAAAATGTGAAGTGTTCTCAAAATATAGGCTGACGAGTGGCAGCGAAAGAGGACAAATGGTGTATGGGCGTAGAGGAGGAGGGGGGGGGGGGGGGGTTCACAGTTCGCTAAGAAACATGGGCGTGGCAAAATAATTAAATCGCACGTGTCACTCACTCAATGCTGGCTCTACTAGGTTAAGGACGACGTGTGCCTGCGAACAAACCATTCTGAGAGAGAGGGTAATACAGCAATGGCTAACATAATTCACTATTTATATTCTTTAATAATATGTGTTAGTTATTTTTGACACATATATCCTAATTTTGAATAAGTCTTTCTTAAATTTTAAGCGTTGTAATGATATTTTACACATCCCTTTTGATCAATTATTAGAGATAATCAGATCTAATCCAACGTTATAGTATTCTAAATTTATTTAATTTACATTACATTTCGCAGTAAATATTGGTGTGGTGCAACATTCTTCTCTCTCTTTCTATCGCCCACCAAATCGAAATATTCTCGAAACACAAGGGGGGAAAGACGAGGGACGAATGCATTCCGTTACTAGAATATTCTAAAAGGAAAATATTCGTAAACAATCCTGTTGGCAAGTGTAGATGAGGACACTCGTGTAGGCCTAATAATCACTGAGCAGTTAGGACCTGCGTTTGGCGAAAGAAAAATACTTTTTATTAATCGGTGAATCTGATTCGGGACCGTAATTATTATTCCCCTAAGAAGTGAAATAACAGCGCCTATGATATTGGCAAGCAAATTCACCCTTTTCAGTACAGCAATAACGCTGAATAAATAATTAAATAAAAACATAACGATTTCAATCATAGACTGACAATAAGTCACATTAACCTAATCAACAGTGGCGGCTCGTAGCTAAAATTATTGGGTGTGCTGCTCCAGAAAATGTTTAGCCTTTGTTTTAAAATTGTGTAAAAGGAAAAAAAACTGTATAAAATAAAAATTTATTCAGGAACTTGATAAAATCTTAACAAAAAAAAACAAAAAACTTTTTTACATACTTTAACTTAAATTGTTACAGTTCAAGCTTGATCTATTCATTTAAAAATTAAATCCATTCTTCTTGTTTTAATTTCCGCAAAAAGTTCAATAATTTTCTCCTTGATCTCTGGACGACAATTGAGGAAATTTTTCTCCATTGAAAGTACTGTAAGCGCATTTAGTCTTTCTGTTAAATAAAAGAACCTAAAATAAATGAATAAAATAGAATATTTGGAAGCCGAATAATAATTTAACTCTACACTCTTCTACACTTTATCACATTCAAGAATATGGTACACGGTTTTTAAGCACAACACACGTTGAGTAAAATAAAAATGTCCTTCCACTATCACGCCAGAGCCTGCACTGCGAGAGCAACAGTGCTATCTCTACTTGGCAGTCTCACCTTCCTCCCCACCCCCTCCATTGTGCGCATGCGCACAACAGCCAAACACCACGTCACGGGCACTGTGAAGCGCACAGTTCCATACAAAGATTTTTGTATCTTTTTCATAAACTGGGGGATGGCTACTGAAGTATTGACATTAAGCTTGAGGAATATATATTGTACTAAAAAATAAAGACCGAATTAAAGAAAAAAAGACTCATTATATTAAATGTTATCGATAATATCAAGTGTAAATAGGGGATGCTGCAGTACCACAGTGCCTATACATGAGCCGCCACTGCTAATCAATATAGTATCAAAACGTATGAACCGCGAGCCCTAACTCTACATAAGTGGCTGCCCGTGTGGTGGCACGAAATAACGATAAGCCGGTACCCGAGAATAATTGTACAGCCTATATAGATTTGTTTTTTTCTTGTCTTCATTTCCATTTACAACTATTGGTTGTATTTTTGGTTAAAAAAACTTCCTACTCAGATCTAGCCTTCATTTTTTGATTTAAACTTGTGTCTAAAATAAATTTCATAATCAAATTGTGATCTTAATTCGCAACGGTTATATTTTAATGATATTTTATTTGCAGTATTTAAAATTAGTTAATCTTAAAGATACAGCTTAACATCAGAGTACTTACAAACTAGTTTAACTTTGGACAAAGCATTTATCACCAGACCAGTTATCTTTATTTTAGATCGATTCCAAGGTAGGCTGAAGTTAAATTTCCACGTAATTTAAAAACAGGCACGGGCACAATTTATTTGGAATTCATACTAGGTGCTAGTAATATTACTTGAGTTCAATTGTTTATAAAAAAAACAGTAGTAGTTACAATACCACTTTTGAAAATATACTTGTTTCTTTAACATAACTCATGGAGAAAGACTTATTTATTTATTCATCTCTGTGGCTAAGTGGTCGGAGTTGTTAACCATACTTCCAGTAGATCTAGATTCGATTCCGGGTGATGCTAGAGACGATATTAACCATTTGTATTTGGCTTATCCTTGCTATTGAACCAGAATATATATATATATTTTTAAAGTTTATAAATGTTTTTACTGTCAACATTAATAATATTCTACTATATTATTAGTACTATTTTATAGGTATTTACACTATTTATCAAAAGTGACAGCTGTAGATCACATTACTTGACATATGAATGTAATAAATTAGTCCTAGTAACTTTTATAACTGCTGAATAATGTTTATCCTATCTACTAAGGCTTGGCGTGTAATATTAGGCGTACTATCCTAGGCTAAGTTAATCTGAAGAGTGTGTGTTAAAAATCTTTTTGTTTAGAAATTGCACGTTAAACTCGCAATATACATTTTCATAAAATTGAAAAATGACACCTGGACATGTGAATCGAATTTTCTGAAAATGATAGCTAGATGGAGTAATCCTCACTAAAAAGCATAAATAATAGCTTTGGTTATTTGATTCGCAATATAAAGTAATATTTTTAATATGTCAATATTTTTAGTGTGCTTTTTAATTTATTATTTATCTATGAAACTAGCCCACTAACCAAGGCCTTCACAGAATACTAAATTCTGTTAGAACTCCCATTAGTCTGAGCGTTGACGTCACGTGTGTTCTCCATAGAGCTAGAGAGAGAGAGGTCTGATAGAGCAGGTGGTCCTATGAAGGGGAAGAAATGGTTAGCTAGCCTCAAGGTATATATATATATGTAAAGAGGTCGTACCATTCATTGCTCTTATTAGATAACCTTGAACAACACGTGTACGGAGCTGAGAAGCCTCCAGGTTATGCTTTTGGTAAACACTAACAGTTATTAGTATTATTCAAACAATTGTAAGAATCTTGAAAACAAAAAAAGGACATTTTCAGAAAATATAAACCTATTTTTTTACGGTCATTATTAATAACATATTTATCACCAGTGTTATTTTTTATTGATACAAACAATCAAAAATTACAGCTCAAGATCACGTTACTTGACGTATTTATTATTATTATTATTATTATTATTATTATTATTATTATTATTATTATTATTATTATTATTATTATTATTATTATTAGCACCGCGTCCTACTACCCGTTCGGGTTATATGCACTTGACGTATGTTAAAATAGTGTTTTGTAACTTTTGTTAATGTCAGCTACGGTCCTATCATGGTTTCCTTTCATTTAGAGGAAAATTAACTCTTCGGGGTCTGTTTGTGGTGTTTGTAAAAAGAAAGTTATGCATCTTACTACCCGTTTGAGCTATCCGTATGAAATTAAATTAATGAGGTAAGGATGTAGAAGTTAGAATTTTAGAGGAAATGTATTCGTACTTGCGAGGAGAGAGAATGAGAAACCATTTACGAAAAACATACGCGGGACAATCGGCAGTAGTTCTATCCCAGACCTCCCCTCCACCAGCAAACCAGACAAAACAAGCTTGGTGCTTTGGTCTGCGTACCAAGATATGCATGTGTAGTATAATTATATTAGGATAACTTAAAAAGACGTCAGTCTCGTCTGGTTTTCTATTGACGCGCAGGCCAGAATCTGAATCCCGCCTGGATGCATTGAGATTTTTTTCATAAATTATTTTTCTACCGTCTTCACGCAAATTAGGTTACATTTCTTTTAAACTCTACCTTTCTCATTCCTATCATATTAGAGTAATTTAATACAACCCAAACGAGTAAGGAAACGAAGTTAAAAAAGACAACTCAGAAACAGATTGTAATGTATTGACCTGGAATTTCACACAACTTTATTTATCAATAAAACCAGTTGAAAGTAAGCCTACTTTTAACAAACTTGTAGCTAGAAGTCATCATGATAATATTTTGTATGAAGGCTGGTTTTAAATAATTAAGAAATTATTGTGAATACTTAATGATCCCGGGTTGGGAAACGCTGTATTATGGTATTTTACGTGATACTTTTCAAAGAAAAATAGCCTATTTTATAATCAGATTAATTAAAATCTAACTTAAGCTGCTACAGTCCATTTAATGAAACACATCAAACCCTTGCACCGAAGATAATTGGATAACAAGACAACCCCGTGTACAAATAATGATTATATCGTCCCAAAAACCATCCAGGGTCAAATTAAGGTCTTCTAAACTTGTGGTCGAGAACTTAGACCACTTAGACACGAGTGTGTGTGAAAATAACCGTTATTTTGTGTTGATGGGACAACGATAATGCGCTTGACTCTGACTCAAGAATCCTGGGTTCTACAAAAATTCATTTTCAACTGGGATGGTTTGATACGAAATGCTTTCTATCCTCTGTTCGAAGCTCTATTGCAGTAAATACTCGTATTATTTATAACATAGCATAATATGTTGATAGTCAGCTGTGACACTAGAGTGTACTAGTGAACAAAAAAATTACAATCCCTATCTCCGTCGCAAGCTGCAGATGGTAATTTAAGCGCTGTGAAAATGGGGTGTGTGGTATGACGAAATGCGCTTAAATCTTATTGACAAGGTTTTATTATCATACCTTGCCTATAAAGTATTATCAATGGTATACATCCTAATAAAAACCCATTTTTATTTGTCTTTATACTTCGTTTATTTTTATACAATAAAATTGACACTCATTAAAACAACAATATAGGGGCACGTCTAGCTGGTATTCAAACGACCTTGATGACCTTTCCACTCACTTCACATTTCACCTTTAGGTTTATGTGACAACTGATTATTTTGAAATAGTGTATTTAAATAATAAAGTTTTATGATAATCAGCTCTCTCAAAATTTACCAATTATTTGTATTTTCAACTTATGATCTAATCATAGACTTGAAACCCAGACTTTTGGTGAATCTTATCCACACTTAAACAACTACGCACCCACCCTGGTGGCCGCATGGTGAAGACGTCAATCTTTTAACAGACTGGACTACCGATGACAAGGAGATCGGAGTTCGAATCTCGATCGAGTGTACTGAGGGCGGTTTTCCCTAAATAGTTTTTTATTCTACCTCCACTCAAATACGGGTGAATTTTCTTTAAATTCAACCTTTCTCATCCCTAGCACATTACGTAACTAGTACATATGTGTACAACCCAAACGTGTAGTAAGACACAATGCTATAAAAAATAAGTAATGAATAACAGCTACGCTAGATAGGTTTTATGACTGGCGCTGAAAGCCGTGACTAGGAACCCAGTTAAGAAGGAGCTTTACAATTGAAGGGGCTACCCGCAACCAGCATTTCACCCATTTACCCAAAGGTTATTCTTATTCTGATGATATCTCAACTATCATGAATGATAATAAAATATTTATTGTGTCAAATATAAGGTATCAATATGCCAAACAATAATGCCAGACCCAAAATTTAATAAAACCATTGAATAATTAGATAAAAAATTATATATAAATTAATAAATGTGTTTGAGCTTCAAACTATTAATTGAGAAGGAAACTTAATTTTTTAACTAGGCATTCATAATCGCAACTAGTTTACGCTTGCAACAGCACGATTATAATTGGGTGTTTATATATGAAAAAACTTAATAAACCCTAAAAAACAAATTGCATGCCTATTCGAGTTAATATTACATTGGAGATAGGTCACTTTACTTCCATTCTTTTCTTGTCAAAACCCCATTAAGTACGCTTGGTTGGATTCAGAAGGAGTGAAGGGGAAGGGCTCGGTTATCTTTCAATAATCTTTTACCTGAAAAGTATCTAACAAGCTATCACCGACACAAAGTTCGTCAGGTGCTAGTGCTGTATTGGTTGGACATGTAATATTAGTAGTACTAAATAATTTGTTGCGTATTTTTTTCAAAATTGTGAAAAAGAATGGAGAAAAGCATCCTTCTGATCACAAAAAAAAAACAAAAAAACAGAAAGGTTTGAATTTTAAAAAGTATCGAGAAGCTCAAAAGATAATATCCGTAGAATTAGAGCAAACAGTTTATGTACAGCAAGAAACTAGTGACAACAATCAATGTAATCTTAATGAATACGAATTAATATTAGAAAACCTTACCCCAGAACATCAACGTAACCAGAATATAACATTTGGAATAGCTGGCAGAATAATTGTAGAACTTTCTTACTTTTTAAAATCACTCAGTAAAATGACAGAACATGGACAACTGAGCTGCAAATTAGAAAATATGGAACTGACCAAGGAATCAAGGTGTGGACTGCGAGGCTGTCTTCATTTTCGGTGCAATGTTTGTGGAGTAGAGAAAAACATATTTACAGAGGATCCATGTGATAAATCAAGAATGGAAATCAATTCCTCAGCTGTGTCAGGCGTGCTAAGTGTTGGAGGTGGTCTTGCTCATCTAGAAGAGATTACTGCAGCCATGAACATGCCATATATGAGCAGTCGAACTTACAGTAAGTATCACGACATTATTTGTGATGGTTTATTTGCGACATCCACGGAAGAGATGAAGATGGCTGCTCAGGAATAATCAAAATTTGCTGTACAAGAAGGAGCAGTTGACGTGGATGGTGTTCCATTAATAGCAGTGGTGGCTGATGGCAGTTGGGCTAAGTACTCTTATCGTTCCAACTTTAGTTCACTGTCTGGCGTGGTAAGTTTTATTATCAATACTTTATTTCTCATTTACAAGCCATAATACTGATTTATTTCGTTAGTTCCATTGTTTAACGCACAATGGTATGGATTTCCTAAGATAAACTGCTCAGAAACATCAATCTAACTGGTGTACTGGTGGTGGAGAAGCCAGGTTTTGATTCCCTGACGGGTTTACTTAGCGTGTTTTCCCTAAGTTATTTCCATTCTTCTTTCATACAAATGTGGGTAATTTTTCCTATAGTATTTACCTCCTTATCCCTGTCCAATCAATGCAAATATGCAGGTAAGCTCCAAAGGATAGTAAGATGAGAAGGGGGGAGGGGGGAACCGCAACTAAAACCATGTTCACGTTGATAATGAAAACAGTTTGTGAGTAAGAGAGTAAGATAACCTTTGTAAATTGCAATTTTATTATAATCTGTTAAATCAATTACATTTTTAATAAAACATTAATGGCATTTAAATGAGAGTCGATATAAATCCGAAGAGTTTTTAAACATGCAATATGTTATAACCACCATAAATTTAAAAAAAAATTTGAAATCATATTATTCAAAAGCAAAACTACTTATATATAAAATGATAGACCCTAAGTAAAAAATCATTAAAACTATTTCACTCGTATATTAAAGATATTTATTTTATATAATTTGTCCAATATTACGCTAAGTGTAGGCAATAGTGAGGATTAATACCAAGGGCAGGTGAAGAGGGAAGCTAGGAGAAAATACACTAGCAAATAATTTTTAAGAAAATTAAAAACAATTAAGAATGACCCTTAAAATTCACACCACTTATCGCGTGGTAAAAAGTGTCAGTCTCCTCTTGGCTGGCTTGCCGGTGACGGAGAAGATGGGTCTTGTATCCCGGCGGTTGTACTGAGGTAGCTAGTCCTAAAGGATTTCCCACTCTTCCTCTACACAAATTCAAGAACACTTCCTCTAAATTCTAACTTTCTCATTCCTATTCTATTATTGTTATAAACAAAATTAAAATACATTGCATTCTAATCTATGCGATCTAGTAATTCCGCATTTCCATTAAAAAAACAACTTAAATAACGTTATTTAAAAATAAGATTTAAAACTGTCTTAAAGTAAACTTGAACATATTAGGCTTTAAAATGTAATAATATATGTTACATAAAGTTTTTGTTTTTAATTCAAGTTGCTTAGGCGACATAGTTTTTACACATTTCCTTATCATAGGATACGCACCCAACTACTCTTTATACTTATTTTATTTATTGACACTGGGTCTGTCTAACCGATTGGGTTGTACACATATGTACTTGTTACACTGATGGGTCAAGTATGAGGGGGTTATTATTTAAGGAAGTGTAACCACATTTTCATCGAAAGCCATTTAGGAAATACAGTTTATATTTGGTGACCTGTTGGTCTAGGGGTAAGGTATCAGACTTCTGTGCTGGCGGCCGGGGTTCAATCCTTGGTCCCGGCACAGATTTATCTGATTACCAAACCCTTCCTTCACCTCTGACAAGACATCTTGTGAATGTGGGGAATGCCAGGTCTCCACCGTGGTTCGGATTCCACGTTAAACTGTCGGTCCTCTATTTCATCTCACAATCACCCTACCATTACACATTAACGTAAGTGCGTATAACCCTAACGGGTAGTAAGACGCGGTGCTAATAATAATAATAGTTTATATTTATCTGTTTCTTTACACAAATGGGGTGGTTATAATTTAGGAAAGGTAGAATTCAAAGGAAGGGTACTCGCATTTGGAAGGAGGGAGAATGTGTGGGATACAATTTCAGATACTCATACTTGCTAAATCAGACTACGATTCGAGTACTGACATTCCTGTTAGAGTCGACTCAACATAGGATGGTGGTAGATGACAGCTAACAGTAGTTTTGTTAGTTAGGTAATTCCAAGGGAAGTATTAACTATCAGCGTTTGATAAAACTATTTTATCATAAATTATTAAGCAAATAATAAATATTTTCACATAGGTTAGTTAATATGAGTAACTTGTTCGCTTGACCATTAGTATACTTTGACTGTTTACAATGTATGTTCCAAGTCTAGGGTATTTCGTAACCAGTGTATAACCCGTAATGTGACTTATATTAATTACATTTTATCATATATAATCCAAGATAATTTTCAGTTAGAATGATTAATAGTAGTAATCATTCATATTTGTTTTTAAATAAATCATTACATGGACTCGGAACACAATACTTTAATATGAAATCAGTTAAAAAATATATCCGATTCAACCTCAGATAAAACAATGGACAACAATAACTATTTATTCTTAATTTAGAATATTAGATCTGATAATATTTTAATCGGAAAAATCATATGCTCTAATGAAAATGGTGGCCAAATAAAAAAAAATCCAAATCTTCTTAATTTATATTAATAAACAACATAACATTAAAAAAAAAAAGGAATTTCTTAGAGGTTTCGGTTGTAGTATGAAATTCTCAATGTAAACTAAAGCGCTCCACACAAGTGTCATACACTGTGTTTTGTAGGAATTATTGTCTGAAAAGCCATATTTCTTATCAAAAATCTACTATATAGTGGTATATAATAAGAAAAAAAGGACTTCTAGATTACATTCCTCCAAAAATCAGTAGATAGTAGAGTCAAGTTTTGATAGAATGGCATTATTAAAATAAATAGATCTACTTTCATGTATGCATCCGTCAAGTCGCGTGACCTATAGCTGCGACAGTCCATTTTATGAAACACATCAAAAACCTTGCACGAAGATAATTGGATAACAAGGACAACCCGTGTACAAATAATGATATATCGTCCCCAAAATAACCTTCCCTGTGGTCAAATTACGGTAATGCTAAACTTGGGTCGAGAACTTAGATCCAAATTGGACACGAGTGTGTGCTGAAAAATAAAATAAAATAAAATAAAAATTAAATTCGTTATCATTTGTGTTGATGGACAACGATAATGCGCTTGACTCTGACTCAAGAATCCTGGGTTCTACAAAATATTCATTTTCAACTGGGATGTTTGATACGAAATGCTTTCTATCCTCTGGTTCGAGCTCTATTGCAGTAATACTGTATTATTTATAACTTAGCTGAATATGTGATAGTCAGCTGTGACACTAGAGTGTACTAGTGAACAAAAAAATGACAATCCCTATATCGTCGCAAGCTGCAGATGGTAAATTTTGCGATGTGAAAAAATGGGGTGTGTGGTATGACGAATTGCGCTTATATCTTATTGGACGGTTTTATTTCATAACTTGCTTTAAAGTATTATCAATGGTATACATCCAAATAAAACCCCATTTGTATTTGTTTTATACTTCGTTATTTTTGACAATTAAAATGACACTCATTAAAAAAAAACAATTATAGGGGCACGTCTAGACTGGTATTCAAACGACTTGAATAACCTTTCACTCACTTACATTTCACCTTTAGGTTTACGTGACAACTGTTATTTTGAAATAGTGTATTTAAATAATAAGTTTTATGTTAATCAGCTCTCCTCAAAAGTTACAGTTATTTGTATTTTAACACTTATGTTCTAACATAGATTGAAAACCAAGACTTTTGGTGAAGCTTATCCAACTTAAAACTGCACCCACCCTGGTGGCCGCATGGTGAAGACGTCAATCCTTTTAAAACAGGACTGGGACTACGATGACAAGGAGATCGGAGTTCGAATCTCGATCGAGGTTGTACTGAGGGCGTATTCCTAAATAGTTTTTTATTCTACCTCACTCAAATAGGGTGAATTTTTTTTAAATTCAACCTTTCTAATCCCTAGCACATATAACGTAACTAGTAATTTGGGTACACCCAAGTGTAGTGTTATAAGACACATGCTATAAATAATTAATGAATAAAAGTCGTAGATAGGTTTTATGACTGGCGCTGAAAACCGTGATAGGAACCAAAAAAACAAATTGCATGCCTATTCGAGTTAATATTACATTGGAGATAGGTCACTTTACTTCCATTCTTTTCTTGTCAAAACCCATTAAGTACGCTTGGTTGGATTCAGAAGGGGAAGGGGAAGGGCTCGGTTATCTTTCAATAATCTTTTACCTGAAAAGTATCTAACAAGCTATCACCGACACAAAGTTCGTCAGGTGCTAGTGCTGTATTGGTTGGACATGTAATATTAGTAGTACTAAATAATTTGTTGCGAATTTTTTTCAAAATTGTGAAAAAGAATGGGAGAAAGCATCCTTTGATCACAAAAAAAAAAAAAAAAAAAACAGAGAGGTTTGAATTTTAAAAAGTATCGAGAAGCTCAAAAGATAATATCCGTAGAATTAGAGCAAACAGTTTATGTACAGCAAGAAACTAGTGACAACAATCAATGTAATCTTAATGAATACGAATTAATATTAGAAAACCTTACCCCAGAACATCAACGTAACCAGAATATAACATTTGGAATAGCTGGCAGAATAATTGTAGAACTTTCTTACTTTTTAAAATCACTCAGTAAAATGACAGAACATGGACAACTGAGCTGCAAATTAGAAAATATGGAACTGACCAAGGAATCAAGGTGTGGACTGCGAGGCTGTCTTCATTTTCGGTGCAATGTTTGTGGAGTAGAGAAAAACATATTTACAGAGGATCCATGTGATAAATCAAGAATGGAAATCAATTCCTCAGCTGTGTCAGGCGTGCTAAGTGTTGGAGGTGGTCTTGCTCATCTAGAAGAGATTACTGCAGCCATGAACATGCCATATATGAGCAGTCGAACTTACAGTAGGTATCACGACATTATTTGTGATTGTTTATTTGCGACATCCACGGAAGAGATGAAGATGGCTGCTCAGGAATAATCAAAATTTGCTGTACAAGAAGGAGCAGTTGACGTGGATGGTGTTCCATTAATAGCAGTGGTGGCTGATGGCAGTTGGGCTAAGTACTCTTATCGTTCCAACTTTAGTTCACTGTCTGGCGTGGTAAGTTTTATTATCAATACTTTATTTCTCATTTACAAGCCATAATACTGATTTATTTCGTTAGTTCCATAGTTTAACGCACAATGGTATGGATTTCCTAAGTTAAACTGCTCAGAAACATCAATCTAACTGGTGTACTGGTGGTGGAGAAGCCAGGTTTTGATTCCCTGACGGGTTTACTTAGCGTGTTTTCCCTAAGTTATTTCCATTCTTCTTTCATACAAATGTGGGTAATTTTTCCTATAGTATTTACCTCCTTATCCCTGTCCAATCAATGCAAATATGCAGGTAAGCTCCAAAGGATAGTAAGATGAGAAGGGGGGAGGGGGGAACCGCAACTAAAACCATGTTCACGTTGATAATGAAAACGGTTTGTGAGTAAGAGAGTAAGATAACCTTTGTAAATTGCAATTTTATAATAATCTGTTAAATCAATTACATTTTAATAAAACATTAATGGCATTTAAATGAGAGTCGATATAAATCCGAAGAGTTTTTAAACATGCAATATGTTATAACCACCATAAATTAAAAAAAAATTTGAAATCATATTATTCAAAAGCAAAACTACTTATATATAAAATGATAGACCCTAAGTAAAAAATCATTAAAACTATTTCACTCGTATATTAAAGATATTTATTTTATATAATTTGTCCAATATTACGCTAAGTGTAGGCAATAGTGAGGATTAATACCAAGGGCAGGTGAAGAGGGAAGCTAGGAGAAAATACACTAGCAAATAATTTTTAAGAAAATTAAAAACAATTAAGAATGACCCTTAAAATTCACACCACTTATCGCGTGGTAAAAAGTGTCAGTCTCCTCTTGGCTGGCTTGCCGGTGACGGAGAAGATGGGTCTTGTATCCCGGCGGTTGTACTGAGGTAGCTAGTCCTAAAGGATTTCCCACTCTTCCTCTACACAAATTCAAGAACACTTCCTCTAAATTCTAACTTTCTCATCCCTATTCTATTATTGTTATAAACAAAATTAAAATACATTGCATTCTAATCTATGCGATCTAGTAATTCCGCATTTCCATTAAAAAAACAACTTAAATAACGTTATTTAAAAATAAGATTTAAAACTGTCTTAAAGTAAACTTGAACATATTAGGCTTTAAAATGTAATAATATATGTTACATAAAGTTTTTGTTTTTAATTCAAGTTGCTTAGGCGACATAGTTTTTACACATTTCCTTATCATAGGATACGCACCCAACTACTCTTTATACTTATTTTATTTATTGACACTGGGTCTGTCTAACCGATTGGGTTGTACACATATGTACTTGTTACCTGATGGGTCAAGTATGAGGGGGTTATTATTTAAGGAAGTGTAACCACATTTTCATCGAAAGCCATTTAGGAAATACAGTTTATATTTGGTGACCTGGTGGTCTAGGGGTAAGGTATCAGACTTCTGTGCTGGCGGCCGGGGTTCAATCCTCGGTCCCGGCACAGATTTATCTGATTACCAAACCCTTCCTTCACCTCTGACAAGACATCTTGTGAATGTGGGGAATGCCAGGCCTCCACCGTGGTTCGGATTCCACGTTAAACTGTCGGTCCTCATTTCATCTCACAATCACCCTACCATTACACATTAGCGTAAGTGCGTATAACCCTAACGGGTAGTAAGACGCGGTGCTAATAATAATAATAGTTTATATTTATCTGTTTCTTTACACAAATGGGGTGGTTATAATTTAGGAAAGGTAGAATTCAAAGGAAGGGTACTCGCATTTGGAAGGAGGGAGAATGTGTGGGATACAATTTCAGATACTCATACTTGCTAAATCAGACTACGATTCGAGTACTGACATTCCTGTTAGAGTCGACTCAACATAGGATGGTGGTAGATGACAGCTAACAGTAGTTTTGTTAATTAGGTAATTCCAAGGGAAGTATTAACTATCAGCGTTTGATAAAACTATTTTATCATAAATTATTAAGCAAATAATAAATATTTTCACATAGGTTAGTTAATATGAGTAACTTGTTCGCTTGACCATTAGTATACTTTGACTGTTTACAATGTATGTTCCAAGTCTAGGGTATTTCGTAACCAGTGTATAACCCGTAATGTGACTTATATTATATTACATTTTATCATATATAATCCAAGATAATTTTCAGTTAGAATGATTAATAGTAATAATCATTCATATTTGTTTTTAAATAAATCATTACATGGACTCGGAAAACAATACTTTAATATGAAATCAGTTAAAAAATATATCGGATTCAACCTCAGATAAAACAATGGACAACAATAACTATTTATTCTTAATTTAGAATATTAGATCTGATAATATTTTAATCGGAAAAATCATATGCTCTAATGAAAATGGTGGCCAAATAAAAAAAAATCCAAATCTTCTTAATTTATATTAATAAACAACATAACATTAAAAAAAAAAGGAATTTCTTAGAGGTTTCGGTTGTAGTATGAAATTCTCAATGTAAACTAAAGCGCTCCACACAAGTGTCATACACTGTGTTTTGTAGGAATTATTGTCTGAAAAGCCATATTTCTTATCAAAAATCTACTATATAGTGGTATATAATAAGAAAAAAAGGACTTCTAGATTACATTCCTCCAAAAATCAGTAGATAGTAGAGTCAAGTTTTGATAGAATGGCATTATTAAAATAAATAGATCTACTTTCATGTATGCATCCGTCAAGTCGCGTGACCTATAGCTGTCAATTTTGGTCATAAAACTAATGTGGGTGGCAAGGGATGGTGACATAATACAGTGTAAAATAGATTGGATTAGGTGTAAAACTGTTATTTCTATCCTGAATTTATTAAATAAATATAAAATAATAAAAAACACATTTTTTTTTGGTATTAGGCCATAATGTCAATCGATAACTTTAAGGTTCCAGAACGTTCAACTTTACAAGTCAAGACACAACCACAATAGATTGTACTCGTACCAATGCCAAAAGCCTGAATTTTAAATTAAAAACAACACAGTAAATATTATCCCGCGAGCTCTAATACATCAGTCTTGGTTTAGAATTGGTCAACGTTAACAAAGAGGTCAAGGTTCGAAACCTAGCCAGTTGTGCTGGGAATAATTATTATCCTGCAAATGTTACTGTTATATTTCCATAAACCTCTCACCTCATCCCTGTTACAATGCATTCAAACTACCCTAACTCAATTCGGTGATTGAAAGGTCTAAAGGTAACACAATATACTAGACTGCCAATGATGGAGAGAAAGGGGCTTGAATCCCTCAATGGCTATACTGAGGGTATATTTTCTCAAGTAGTTTTCAACTTCCCTGGGCGAAAATGCCGGTCACTTCTTCCATATTCAACCTTCCTCATACCAAACACACTAGCATAATTAGTACATAATGTGTATAATCCGGGCGTGTAGTAAGACGTTGTGCTAAAAAAAATCTAAAAAAGAATGTAATGTACATTTTAAAGTGTACAAAACACCTAGATAATTTTTATCCCTGCCTGAATACAAAATGTAAACCTAAACATGAGAGACGAACATAGCATCTTTGGCTTTAGCGCGCCAATACTATATCCCTACTCTATTTGCACTCCATGTGAAAAATTACACTCGTCCCATTGATATTAATAATACTAAACTACTTTGGTTCTTATTTTCAAGAAGCACCCAAGCATTGTTGAGAAAATTTTGTGCCTTTCCCAACAATAACTGGGCGTTTTAATACTCTGTTTTCAGTACTGTCACTATACCTATCTTTTGTTTTGTTTCCTTCAGGCTGCTATTATGGAGTACAAGACTAAGAAAGTATTGTACATAGGAGTTAAAAACAAATATTGTACATTTTGTGACCGGGTGCTGAAAGAAGAAAAACCCCCTCAAAAGCATACTTGTTTCAAAAATTGGGGAGATTATCAAAGCTCGTCAAGTAAGGAAGCAGCTATTATTGTCGAGGCTTTTTGCAAGAGCGAAGAAATGTACGGCCTACGATACAGCACTCTCATTGCTGATGGTGACAGTAGCGTATACAAGAGGCTTCTTGAGGCTCGTCCATATAGAAATTTGACGGTACAAAAATTGGAGTGCCGTAATCATCTTTTCCGGAACTACTCTAATAAGTTGAAAGATATGTGGGAAAACGACAAGAATGGACCATTTTATCTCCGACAAAAAATCAGTTCCAAAAGTATGCAGTTACGTGGGGCAGTGGTGAAAGCTGCAAAATTTAGAATGAATGAGGCGAGACAGTTGTACGAGCGCACTGATAAATTAAAAGATTACATTTTGAATAGTCCAAATCATATATTCGGAGACCACCAACATTGGGCTCCTTATTTTTGCACAGGACTAAAAGAAAATGAGAAAAATCTTATTCCAGAGCTTCAAGAAAGTGATATTTTACAAAAGCTGAAATCTATAGCTCAAACACTTACCATTCACTGTCGCAGCCTGCTGTATAGTGTAGACAACAACTGTGTTGAGCACTACAGCGCTGTCATTGTAAAAAAAAAACTGGTGGCAAACGCATCAATTTCACACAAAGAGGATCCTATCAAGCGTGATTTGCTGCTGTAGTAAGCTACAATTCTGGCGCTCTCCATTAAAAACTACACAAAAAATTGTATGGATCAAGCCCGGGAAAATTCACAAAGTTGGAAGAAACACGCAAGCGTCGAAAATTATGTCTCGCCCGAAGAAAGCGAGAAGATTCACATCACTCGAAGCCCACCCGGTCAAGCAAACCACTCTCCCCCCCCCCCCCAAAAAAATGAAAAGGATGCTGACTATGGTCCAAACTCTCAACGCCCAGATTTGCCAGAAAAAGATTTTATGTTGTTTAAAAAAGAAATGCATAATAGCCTCCAACATTCCGAAGAAGAATTGCGAAACCTTGAACGTCAAACCATAAATCAGAGTGAATCTGGACAATGGTTAGAAGAAAGGAGGAAACGTTTAATAGCGTATAATTTTGGACAAGTTTGTTGCAAGCTCCCTTCAACTGGTTGTGAAAATTTGGTCAAAGAAATATTATATTCTGATCTCCAACACCTAAGCTCGTTGTCATAAGGAAAAGCAAATGAACGTGCCATAGCGAAGTTGGAAGAAACTTTGAAAATCAGGGTTGAACGCTGTGGTTTCTTTGTTGACCGTGATTTGACATTCCTCGGCGCTACACTAGATGGCCTAATCGACAATGATGGCATAGTAGAGGTAAAATGTCCATCATCAGCTGAACAGATGAGTCCTTAGTCAACCATTTTGAAACGAAAGGTGACATTCTGGAAATTTAACAAATATAAAAAGATTGATGGAATAAACAGGCGTCATAAGTACTATTATCAAGTCCAAGGTCAGCTCCATGTAACACGCCGGTTTTACTGCATATTTGCTATATGGACACCAGTTATGCCATGCATACGATATGAAAGAATCGAACGTGATGACCTTTTCTGGGAAATGGAAATGGTGACTAAGCTTTCCTCATTTTATTTTGATTGTTTACTGCCTGAACTAGTAGACCCACGCTATCCATGTTCAATGTCTATCCACAATCCGGATTATATTAAGGCAGAGCTAACTAAAAAAAAGAAGTCAACTACAGCCCCAAGCAAGAAAAATGTTGAGAATGGCTGAGGTTGGTAATTCTGGTTAAGATTGGTAGTTCTGGCTGAGGTGATTTAAGCATATGCATTTATTAGCTATTAGTAGTAGCCTATAGTAAATAATTCCTGGGAAACATATTTATATTGCCACAAATATTAGTTAGATCTGGCCCCAAATTACTAAAAACAATTAAATTATAAAAATAATCTAAACGTAACTCAAACCACTAATTGCATTACTTTAAGTGATGGTTATGTTACGATTGTTTATATTTGGCATAAATCTAGAGAGCTAAGTGTATCCAAAGCATTTGGTATGGGGTGGGTGGGGGGGGGGGGCGGAGGGTAAAAACTCCACAAATTTACAGTATAAAATAAGTTTAAATAAAGTATGATTTTTAAGTATTAATAGAGGCGCTTAAAAATTAATATTGTCCATAAGAACGGATATTTTGTGACATTTTCAAAGACATTTTCGCAAATTATATAATTTAGAGGACTCTAAATTAAAAATGAGAATGTGATTTAGGCCAGAAAGTCTAAGAATCATGTGTCTTAAAACGCTTTTTTTTTTAATTTGTTTTAAATCCATTTCTTGCGATCTAGTATAGTCATAGTTTCTGTGAAACTGGGCCACAAAGTTCCAAGTATGAAAGAATGTATTATCATATCCAAAGGACATTCAGAATACTTAAGTTAAGCCTTATAAGTTATAGTCATAAAATTATTGATTTTTATTTGCTGTTCTTACTAACTGAATAAAAAACATCAAAAACTTTAACATTTTCTTACATATTTAATGTGGCTGACACAAAACTTTGTTTCATTAAATTTTAAACTAAATCTGGTTCATCAATAGTGGTTACATTTCAAGTGTTAGCAGCTATTTTTGGTATGTTTAGGCGTTCATAGAAAAAACTACTATTTTATGGGGCCAAACTATTTGTTAAAACATTTTTGTGTGCAATGGATATTAAAATGTAACCATTAGATTTTATGGATATTTTGAGTTTAAAAAGGTTCAAAATATTGAGTACAAATTTGGAAGAAAAAACACAAAAATACTGTTGTTGATTCAATTTAACGGGATTTTACTTTTGGTAAAGTATCAAACTGGACAATAAACATGTCAAAGTGAACCTGTCAATTGAAATATTAAACAAAAAAGAAATTTATATTTTTAATCAATTAATTATATGTAATAAGCTACTTTAATAGTGTGTTTGAAATTATTCGTACTTCCTAAACAAACATGTGTGTTTGTGGTTAGTTTTGGCTAAGTTATTTAAATGTATAGCTAAATTTATCAAATAAAAATGTATTATTCATGTTTGTTACATTACATTCTTAATGAATAAATGCTTCACTAGTTCCGTAACCACTTAAAAGAAATTTTTTTTATACCTAACTATTGTCCTCGCATTATTTTAAATATTGATTATTTTTGGAAAAATTTATATGAATGAATATCTAGTATAAATATTACTCTTTTCTTATACCGGAAGGTAACAAGTAGGTAAAATTATCCTCAGGAAAAGTAAAGAGATTTCAGGTATTTCCATGAAACTAATAAGCTGTAGTTCAATGCCAAAATTCAACATCCCCACCCAACTCATTGTCTCTTTCTCTTCTCAGTTGTCCACAAAACTAGGGGGTGAAAGACCTTTTAAGGCAGAAACTACCTAACCACCAGTTACAAGTTGCCTTTAAATCTGAAGGTCATTTCAATGTTATTTCCAAGTAAACCTCATTCTTAAGTGCGCTGGTGGGTAAATGTTGTATTATTAAAATTCAAACCATTCTTTTTGATCCTCTTTAAAGGAAGTTTGTAGTGAGCTCGACTGGTATTCTTAGTTCAATCTATAAGGCTTTTCCCATCATTATTAAAAGGGTTGGAATGGAATTGGTCCTGAGTGATACAGTAAATTACTGGCATCTTTCAGCCTGGTTGCAGTGTTGTGGTGTCCTATCATCTTACTAGCTTACTCTAAGTATGGCATTAGGAACTTTAAAGTTCGTTGCCACACTTACAAAAGTATGCCACCTATCCCTATCTTGAGCTAGTTCTATCCAGTTTACCTCATTACAACCTATCTCTTTCAGATGCATTCTAATGTTATCTTACAATCTGCGTCTAAGGCTGGTTTCACACCAACGAGTCCCGAGTCGAGTCGACTCTGACTCACCAATTGAGACAAGTACATTTTGTATTTGATATCAAGAAGGAGGACCAATACCTTTCACACAGGTGAGTCGAGTCGCCCCGAGTCTAACCGAGTCTAGGCGAGTCAAGTGTATTATTTACACGAGCTTTCCAAGGCTAACAGCATGGACACAGAATACCTCATTGTTCTTGTTCAAGAGAATCCTTCGATTTATAACTCGTCCCATACCGAACATTGGGATTGAAATCCAGTTTCCGCTATTTGGAAACAAATGTAAAAAAAAACCTACCAAATAAGCATTGTGTCACATTAAGTGGGTAAATCCACATTAAGCGGGGTGACCTGGCGGTCTAGGGGTAAGGTGTCATACTTCTGTGCTGGGGGTCCGGGGTTCAATCCCCGGTCCCGGCACAGATTTATCTGATCACCAAACCCTTCCTTCACCTCTGACAAGGCGTATATTAATCACAACTTGTGAATGTGTGGAATGCCAGGCCTCCACTGTGGTTCGGATTCCACGTTAAACGTTAGGTCCTTCATTTCA
This sequence comes from Timema cristinae, assembly GCA_039000515.1. NCBI lineage: Eukaryota > Metazoa > Arthropoda > Insecta > Phasmatodea > Timematidae > Timema > Timema cristinae. Next base: position 122,916,170 of record JBCFYV010011172.1, read on the forward strand.
TTTCACAAACACCCTACCATTACACATTAGCGTAAGTGCGTATAACCCGAACGGGTAGTAAGACGTGTTGCTAATAATAATATCACTAAGCGACGTCATTTTAGGCGTCTACGCCGGCACCTCCATAAAATCGTATTTATAGAAACCACTAGGACTGCATCCATTTTGCATGAACTCTTTGATCAAACTAGTGGACTCAATGACTCGACTCACTGGCTTGAAAGGCCTTGACTCTAGAGTCAGATTGGACTCGACTCGGGACTCATTGGTGTGAAACCAGCCTAAGTCTTTCTAATGGTATCTTACCATTGGGTTTTCTAGGTAATTCCCTGAGCACTTCCATTCGCGCTGCATGTCCTGCCGACTGAAAGCTATTATATTTTATTATCCGAAAATAGTGTTGTGAGTACAGAGTATGTACCTCATCATTATGTAGCCTCCTCACCACCCAGTATCTTCACACCTTTTTGGAGCAAATATCTTCCTAAGCCCCTTTTTTTCGAACAGCCTAAATTTCTTTTCGTCATGTAAATTAAGGTATCACATATCACACCCATAGACAACAACCGTTAAAACTGTTATTTTATTTTATTAGAGCTATTAAATTTACATACTTTGACAGCAGGCAAGAGGTATCATCAAATTAGTATAATTCGTTAGTAACTAGAACTCTGGCATTAAAGTGTATAAGCGTTACAAATCCATTCAAATCACAAATATTCAATTGTTTTTATTTTAAGTGGTTTTTGTCAGCACTTTAACTCTAGTTTAGTCTACGGTGCCATATAAAACTGTTTACAATTCCTTTTAGTTAAATCGACGGTGTCCATTCCACCTGCTTACATTTCCTTCTTATCGAATCGTCCGTCGATGCCCAGTACAATTGTTTACAATTTATTCTTGTTTATTCGGCCTTGTCCAATACAACTGTGTGCAATTACTTCTTGTCGAATCGGTGGTGCCCAATACAATTGTTTACAATTCCTTCTTGTCGAATAGACGGTTCCCAATACATCTGTGTACAATTCCTTCTTGTCGAATCGGTGGGGCCCAATACAATTGTTTACAATTCCTTCTTGTCGAATAGACGGTTCCCAATACATCTGTGTACAATTCCTTCTTGTCGAATCGGTGGGGCCCAATACAATTGTTTACAATTCCTTCTTGTCGAATAGACGGTTCCCAATACATCTGTGTACAATTCCTTCTTGTCGAATCGGTGGGGCCCAATACAATTGTTTACAATTCCTTCTTGTCGAATAGACGGTTCCCAATACATCTGTGTACAATTCCTTCTTGTCGAATCGGTGGGGCCCAATACAATTGTTTACAATTCCTTCTTGTCGAATAGACGGTGCCCAATACAACTTTTTGCAATTCCTTCTAGTCGGGTCGACGGACGGTGCCCAATCCACCAATATTTCACATTAAATGGGCGCAATACACCACCGCCCAAATTCCACGATACCCATGACAAATAAATAGTTTGTAGAAAATTAAACTATAAAATATATCTACTGAAGCAATTCTTTTACACCAATGTTTTTGCAATTAAAAGTTGTAAAATTATTCGCCCTTCCATCCAACCTAAATCAACTCAAAGCAGACACACCAACAAAATAAATTCTAAATTAGACACTTGCTTGCATTGACTTTTCAACTAATGTGTTACGTGCAGATATACCATCTTGACCCCTTGCCTCGCGCCCTCCCTTTCCAAGCTCGTGCGTACGTTATTGTTTACTACGCCCTGTTCTCGCGGCACGCACACTACTCTTTTCTCTTCTTTACTACCCCACACCCTTCTCTCTTTGCTCTTTCAGTATCAAGCTGTAGCAAAACCATGAATGAAACAGTGAAGTGACCCAGCTTTGAAGAGTAAGGAGAGACAGAATGATAGAAGGCGATAGAGAATCAACTGAACTACGATGAAGCGATGGAGGGGAGGTTGTAGTTGTGGGTGGGGAGAGAAGGGGAGGAGGGTGATTCGTACTTTTATAGGAGTTTTAATTCCTACCACACCCAACAAATATCTTTTTTGTTTGCAGAGTTAAAAACAATGTTTCAAAATGAGACTAAACATTAATTAAAGTGTAATTGTTTCAAGCACAAAGGTATAGTGGAAAAAAACGTGCGTTAAGGTCACTATTTTTTGGTCAAAATAAATAAAATACAATTTCACAATATATTTAAGCTTAATTTTCTACACATGTATATCACAACAGTTATGAGTTTTTAACATTTGAAAAGAATTTTTTTAAATGAATAGAGAAATAGCTATATTGGAATTCTGGACGACCAATATTCAATAACTGTGTAGAAAATTAAACTGAGCGTATCTACTGAAGAAATATTTTATCACCAACTTCCATGGCCGAATGGTATAAAGCATGGATGGGAAACCTGCGGCCTTTTGGGGTGTTTGAAGCGCCGTTTTCGCATATTCTCTCCATTAGTCTCTGCATAGTTTATAATTCATACATTCACAAACTCGAGTTGTCTTCCTACAGTATCATAAAAGGGAGTGTTTTATTAACTGTATAGCTCCAATCTCCAGTGATTTTCTATTAGATATTATTATCCTTATTACCTATATTTTCAAGCATGCTTGCATAATGTATATCTACAAAAAATGAACCAAGAACAAACTCAAGAAAAAGCGTAAAAATTATTTCTTTCAAATATTTTATGATTAATATAGGCTATTTTTTTAACGTGTTCTTCTATGAATATATTATAATAAATACATAAAAAATTGAAATTTTTCCTCGTTGGATGAAAAGGAAATTAAGTAGAATACAAAACCGTTCCCTCCTCTATGGGTTCTTAAAAAAAAGACATTAAATTATATTTAGTTAAAGAACGTCTTTATAATTTTGAAAAATTTAGTATAATCTACAGGTTATCCGTCCCTGGTCTTAGATGTCACTCTCGTGTTAAACTGGCTTACTGATGACGGGTGGACTGGGGTTCGAATCCTAGTCAAGTCTACTGAGGGTTCTTCCCTAAATTGTTTCCCACTCTCCTTCCACACAAATGCGGGTATATTCACTATAAAATGCTCCCTTCCTCATCCCTACCCCATTAGAGTTATTATAGTAAATGAATTTTTTAATTTAAATAATATAGCCTATGCTTATAACCTGAAAGCGATGTTAAAGAATAGATTATATTTGATAAACAAGTGGTTTTTTTTAAACCTGTCAAAATACTTAGCTTAACTCTTCCCCCCCCCCTCCCCACATCTTTAATTAAGTACAGTTACTTCACCTCTGACAAGACATCTTGTGAATGTGGAGAATGCCAGGCCTCCACCGTGGTTCGGATTCCACGTTAAACTGTAGGTCCTTCATTTCATCTCACAATCACCCTACCATTACACATTAGCGTAAGTGCGTATAACCCGAACGGGTAGTAAGACGCGTTGCTAATAATAATAATTAAGTACAGACCCCAGAGGCTACCCCATAATGGCAGAGGATTGAGGAACAAGCTATGTCTAAAATCAGGAACGCTGTAATCTGAAAATATGTGATTGTGTCCCACCCTTCCACCCTCCCCCTTATCACTATATTTAGATTTTAAAAATCAAGGAAATTTTTAGCTATCGTAATTTATAAACAAGTTTAAAGCATTTTTTTAATAATAACTAATATTAACAAACACCTATAGGCCTATTGGTGGTTTAAAGCGTCAACCTCGCTAAAGACTAGATTTCCGGTGACGAGTTTTAGGTTAACATCTCGGCTGGGTGCAAGGGTGAAAAGGGTAATAAAAAGTACGCTAAGAGGTTTATTATGGTTGACCCTTTAAAATAGATCTGGTATTTTTTGCTAACTGTCAGTTACTCCCACTATTTTCCTGGATAAACTGTAGCTATACAACTGATTTTAAAACTTTTTTTTTTCAATTCCATCACCGAATCTCAAATATTCTTGAGGACTTGATGGTTCCATCCTTATAGTATTGTAAATTAATATATTTAATTCACAGTTAGTTGTGGTGAGTAAAGTTGAAACCTCTCAGACTGAATGTTCTACCCCGATTGTCTGCTTGTCTGTCTGTATTATGTGAAGCTCCCACGTCTGGGAAGAACACCTGTGCCTCACAGGTGTTTCGTGGTAATTGGGAGAGGATTACATCGTCTAGACACACGCTTAAAGTCTAGCCTCACCACTTTTTTACTTGTCAATAAATTTAAGGGTTTTTTCTACTGGTAGTTGCACGCGTCTCTCTCTCATCAAATATGAATATATGGAAAGACAGACACGAGACTGATTATACTTTCAGTAACTATTAAACCGTGCGCAAATGGGCTAGTAGTCGAAGGCGTTAGACCAGCACCCCCTTCAGTAAAAGGTGTTTTTTGGGCTAATATTGGACTTGGTTGAAGTTGACGGGGGAGTTTGGGGTTTGACTTCTTACCGGGTGCACTGAGAATTGTATCCAACACGCGATAATCTCATCGTCTTCTCTCAAATTCTAAACCTCCACCGGTGGTCACGTGATATAAGGCATCAGGTCTGCAATAGACTGGATTTCGGGTACGGAGAGGTAAAAGATAAAAACTTGGTCACGTGCATTGGAGGATGATTTTACAAAAGATTGTCAATAATATTTTTTCATATCCTATCTATTCAAATGTAGGTGCACTTCTACTAAAACCATCCTACTCATACGACCCCATATATTAAGCTGTTAATAATCCATGTCTTAAAATATATGAATTTAAAAATCTTACTTTTCTTTTAAAGATGCACCATTAATGACCCTTTTGTTAAACGTAGCATGACAATAAAAAGATAAATAAATAATTATGTGAGAAGAATTACGATAGCTTTGAATATATGCACCCGCATTAGTGTAAGAAGTATGTGCAAATAAAATTGGAAGATTACCCCTTTACCAGTTAACCCGGCCGAGATTTGAACCCCGACAAATCCGTCGATAGCAACTGTCTGCAATGCGAGTGCATCCACATTAGACCTCTCGGCCACTGCTTCGGGTTGACTGATAATTTTTAATTCACAATCTATACAGTTGTGATTGTCTTAAGGTGCTGCAGAAGGGTGCGCAAGTATGTTTACAGTTTTTATAGAATATACATATTTTTACAAAAAATAAATCAAATATTTATCCAGTAGCACCCTAGAGTTATCTGCTCATTCTAATATCAACATATCTTAAATATCTGTCTAGGGTGTGTGGAATGTTGTCAAAACGTTTTTAATAAAAAGAAAAGGTTTTGACAAAATTCCAGGACCCCTTTGACAGATATTCAAAATCTGTTGATATTAGAATGAGCAGAAAACTAAACTCTATGTTGCTACTGGAGAAATATTTTATCTATTTTGGCAACAAAAAAAAATTAACGCTATACAAACTGTAAAATTACTTACGCTCTTTCTGCTGCACCTTAAAAAGTGTGTTACTATTCTCCCCATCACTGGCAGACCAGGCATTTATTCCGCATTCCCACCGATGCGAGTTATATATATATATATATATATCGATCTTTATATATTTTTCATTTCTTCTCACTTCCCGGTCGGGGTTATATCTTTTATATTATATGTAGGCCTATATATTATAATATGTATATTTATTGATGGATTTAAATACTACTTCGATGTAGTAGGGATGAGTAAAGTCTAATTTAAAAGAACTGTATCCACATTTTCATGGCAGGAGAGTGGGAAACCATTTAAAGAAAATACATACTCAGCACACCCAACCAGGATTTAATCTCTAAACTCTCAGTCACCTGCAAATTATACTAAATGAAATAAAAGTTTGGACCGTGTGCCCTCCTGCGTGGCTCTTTCGTATCTTTCCTTCCCTAGCAGTGGTCACAACAAACTTTTGTAAGCTTTGGCTTTGTCCGATCGCGTCAAGGTCCACATTCTAACCATTAACCTCACAGGGATTTGGTTCGAATCTCTTTTGCAATGTATTCCAAGTGACCAGCTTTGGCGGCCGCATGGTCTAAGATGTCACTCTCACAATGGACTGGTCTACTGATGACGGGGATATTGGGGATAGAATCCCGGTCGGGTGTACTGAGGTTTTTTCCTTAAAAGGTTTTCACTCTCTCCGCGTAAATGCTGGTACATTTCTTCTTAATTCAGCCTTACTCATCATTAATACACAGCGTAATTAATACATAGGCGTATAGTCCGAACGGGTAGTAAGACCCGGTGCTAAAAAAATCATTACAGAAACTGTAAAATAACAATAATTAAATTATTCATTTTTTTAACACCGCATCTTACTAACCGTGCAGGTTATACGCCTTTGTACTAATTACGCTAATGGCTTTGGGGATTAGTAAGGTTTTATTTAAAGTGGGTGTACCTGCATTTAGATGGAGGGAGAGTGGAAAACCATTTCCTAAAAACCAACCTCAGTACACCCGACTAAGATTCAAACCTCGATCTCCCCATTATCGGCAGTCTAGTCTACTGCAAGAGTGACACCTTAGACCATGCAGCCACCGAGAAGGGGCTACTCTATGTCGTTTAGATACATTTAACCTAATGTTTCTGCCTATGGGTTGTTTACTCACATCGATGAACACATGAGAGAAGACGTAAACCTCGTGTGGTTCATATTGTCGTTGATGGGGTGGTTGGAGTTTGAATCCAGGCTGGGTGTACTGAGAGGTTTTTAAAATGGTTTTCCTCTCTCTCTCTCTCTCTCTCTCTCTCTCTCTCTCTCTCTCTCCTCACAAATGCTGCTTTAGTCCTCTCCTCACCTCTACCTATTTAGTGTAAATATTTAGATCAACTGGATGGGCAACTCGATTCATTTTATACAGGGTGTGCTATAAAATGTGGGACCCACTTCAATGGTGGACAGGAGATACAAAAAACAAATAAGAACGTTCATATAAACATGTATCCCATTTGAATTCGTTTCTGGAGCACAGCCAAGTCATTCGACTAAACTGTGGGTGTACCACAATCAATATCGCTCAACCTGTTGATCAGGTATTTTTGAATGAGTGTGACATTCAACGACACGATGGCTGCAGGCTCGCCTTTAGGCTAAAGGTGGTCTTATGAGCACTTCCTATAATGTTAAGCAGCTCCACATTACTGGAGTAGCAAAAGGACTATAACTTGGAAACGTAGCTCTCTTCTAATCACCATTTTTTTTAACAATCTTACATCCCTCTTCATCTTACAATTATGGAACAAAGTTGTGAACAACTCTCATAGTGCACTTTAGCAACGGAAAAATATTAAAACAACAAAATATATATTTTATAATTTCTATATATAGAATATTATGTATCTTATTTAACATTGTATTCAGACAATCGCTAGCATCGAATGAGCAGCCGGCTGGTAAATAATCATCCAGTTTCAGATCAAAAGTCTGTATCACCGGATGTTCTTATCTTATCCCCCCTCCTATCCTCTAGTATATCAGCCAATACATCCTTAAGGAACTTTTCCACAGGGAAACATGTTTCCAGATACCTTTAACCTAAGTAAATTGTTTTTTCCTGAACCTCTCTGATGGATTATTTTTTTCTTAGATTCAAGTACCAAATCTTTCTCCTGATAAGAGAAATAACTATTTTTTATGTTTATGAACTCACGCATGCGCAGGTAGATAAAATTTACATATCAGCCTACTCACTTGATTTAAAAGTGTTTGCCCAAACCTGGCCGTCTAAAATGAGCAGGACTACGTTTAATTTATTTGAAATTTGATTGAGCTTAGGAAGTGATTTTGACACTCTGAATTTATGAAAATCAATATATATATATATATAGCGTGCGAGGTTGACTGACTGATCCACAATTATCTTGAAGTACTCAAAACATTCATTTTGCTTCTTTTTATAGTCTTCAAGTAGTCCTCAGCAACGATATATTTTATTTTTTGGCCACCGCGTTTTTCTAAGCTTCCGAATTATCCGCATACACTTAAGCGGCCGACCACCCGGGGTGCCATGCAACCGATGCGTCTTGAAAAAAATTAGATCATAACAATTTTTATTAAAAAAATTAAGATAAGTTTTTTTAACGCGTCTTACTACTTGTTCAGTTTATGAGAATATGTTTTTTCTCTAGAGGGTTAGGAATGAGGAAGGAAGTATTTTAGAGGTAATATACCCGAATTTGCATGGAAGGAGATTGGGAAACAATTTCAGTAAAAAAAACTTCAGTAGACCCGACCGGAATCCGAACCCCGATCTTTTAGTCTCATCAGCAGAGCAGTCTAAAACTAGAGTGACGCCTTAGACCATTCGGCAACTGAAGTGGGTTGCTTTTGGTTGTTGTTGTCACATAATAGGCTACTCCACTAATTTTGATGGCCACATGGTCTAAAGCGTCACTCTCGCAGTATACTAGACTGCCGATGATGGGGAGATTAAGGTTCGAATCTCGGTCGGGTGAACTGAGGTGGGTTTTTTCCAAACTAGTTTTCCACGCAAATGCGAGTACTCTTGCTCTATAGATAGCATTCCTCATCCCTAAAGCCATTATCTCAGTTAGTACATAAACGTTTAGCCAGAAAGGTTAGTAAGACACGGTGCTAAAACAATAGGCTACTACTTTTATTTTTAAATTGGCGCTTGAGTACAACTTGATAACGCGATAGGGCTAGAGAGAGAGAAAAAAAATCACACTGTACTATTTTATTTTGACATATCCGACATATTAATTCTTACAATATACAGGGTGTTTCACTCGTTCTTGGCCCCGGAGTGCTTCTCATGCACCAATTACGTCCGTTAGTTTGAAAGCTATATGGAAAACTCAGGGGCCAATAGCGAATGAAACACCTGTATCTGTGATTTAATCACTGGTTGGTGTTCAAATACTGACTAGGCCTAGTAGCTGTTATAAAAATGATTATATTTTCAAATATTTCATATTTAAAATCGATTCATTATGTATCGAAGATTCTTCCTTTGTAATGTTTCGAAGATTCGAATATTATTGTGTCAGCTGAAGTCGAAGTAAAGGAGATTTGATCTTCGACATTTTGAAACTTTGTAGGCCACGTGGCACATGGTGATATTGTATTAACTTCAGTTTTTCGTTTAATTATGACTTGTGTTGTTGTTATAACTATTATTATACAATTATACAATTGGTTCATTTGCTTCTCAACTTCAAAATCAGACTGCTGAGCCTTATTTTGACAAAACCTTGATTATTTAGATGAGATCTTTGCGCGATGGTATGGTATTTATCTGAAGAATTTATCTTATTTCAAATTGCATTAATTTATCTAACAAATCGGGATCTAAATCACTCTGGTACTTGTGTCTTAGGGTGGGGACTTTCCCCGAAAATCAGGAATGAATGGTCAATTTACTTTACAGGGAAGACATTTGAGAGAGAATGTCGTATTGACGCTTTTGTCCACGCCATGAACTTGTTGCTTGCCTCTTTATTTAGAAGTAAGTGACATTGGTGTTGTTTCTTTGTTCACAGGGGGTAACTGCTGGTCCGCGATGGTGCGCAACGGTCGCTGTACGGAGTTACTTAGCCAGAAAGTGAGCAAAGAGGAGTGCTGCGCTTCCAACAGCGTCGCGACGGCGTGGAGCGTTGAAGACATGGACGCTGGCACCCTGTTCTTCTGGAGGGTGCTAGGAGGGGGCGTTCCATGCTACGCCTGCAAAGGTGGGTAAGCTCGCCAACTTGTTTAAGACCATTAGACCTATAAGAGGTGCAATCTTGCTGATGGTTAGGGTTTGCGTTTAATTGAAGGTTCATTCAATTCCTTTAAAGTATATTATTATAATTTGTTTTCTCTTTGACTAAATTCTAAATGAACATTTACGATTCCATGGGTGTTTTTGTCCTTGAATTACGTTTGATGTACTAATAATAGAAATTAGTATATAAGTCAGTTAAATTGATCCAGGCATGTACTTTTAAATATAGTTTCTCCACCGCGTCTTAGTACCACGTACAATTTAATCGCTTTAGGGATGCGAAAGGTAAAATTTTAGAGGACGTGTACTCGTACTTGCTCGGAGGGAGAGTGAAAAAACCATTTAGTAAAAACAGCCAGTACCCTGAGATAGAATCCTCACACTCTATCCAAATGCATGAGTCTTGGTTCGTGCAATGTTCCTTAATGGTTAGCACACACCTGTCCGTATGTCTGATGCTGGTTCACATTTTTTCATATCGCATCTAATAGGCTAATGTCTACCTTGTTTTATCTGAAAATGAGGAAATATCAAATATGGAATATTCTCCGAGCCATTGCGATCAGCCATATTGATAGAAGATTTGTTCCATAGATGATATGTTCCTGTAAGAAAAGGTTAATATAATTTATGAGGTGAGAGGGAGAAGTTAGAGCGATATACTGGCTCAATTTTTGAAACCCACACTATGTAAATATTTTGTTGGTCCTCTAGTTCCCACTTTAGGTGGTTCTTAAGCTGTAGTTTGTGGTTTGTGTAAAGTTTTGTCGGCACAATCGTATGTTCTTTGTCTCTTTATATTCTTATGAGGGACCCCAATATAAAAACAGCTTTCATGGAATCGAGAATAATACTTGGGGGCTGATATAATCAGTCGGCTCAGAAAGTGCACGTTAAATACCTCAAATAAATTAAGTTAAAAGAAACTAGAATAAACTGATGCGGGAAACTAAGTGGGATTACATTGTTTTGGGATAGTAATTTATTTAGAAATGTGATGTGATTATTGATCATTTGTGCAGAAAGCTTGAACCGAAAGTAAGATACATAGTATTAAACATAGTATTGCTGATCCATCTTGAAAATTGGTCTATTTTATGTAAATATATTAGAAACATTGACCAAATTCCAAATTATTTTTTAACCAAACTATTGAGTTAATTTCATACAGTTTCCGTAGAAATTAATAAAATGGCAAATTTTGTATTTAGCTAAATTTAGGACAAAATTTTAAATTGCTTAAATGACTTTTCGAGTTCCTAACGACATAGAGTAAGGACTAAATTCACTAAAATAGCTGACCGTTGCTTCTTTGGCCAATTTGGCCACATTTTGCGGTCAAAAATTGTATTTATATAATATATTTGCAAGCTGTGATTAACCAAACACAACCATCACTACTACAAAATGGTGTCGGAAACGGGATAAAGTCAGGAACTTATTTCTTAGGAAAAATCTAAATCTTAATGGTAGAAACTGGTCAACTTGTTTTATGATACTCTTGAAAAAATAGATCGCACTGAAGGGACTCGAGTCAGTAAAAAAGGATCAATTGGCTGGAAATATCTAGATCGAAAGGCTCTCTAGCAGTGGTATTCAACCTGGGATACCCGTATTTCCGGGACGTATAAATACATTTTAGGGGGTACGTAAAAATGTAAAAAGATAGATTATTTCGTGATAAGTACTGAATAATCAGGGTCAGAATTAAGGTTAGCCACGAGACCCGGACGTAATGACATTTGATCTGGACTTGCCAGTTTTTCTTTCCCTCGCTCTCCTAGATGTAGATAATAGAATATGTATAACTTGCATTATGCTCCAACAACTTTGCGGATCTAACGTCAAATAAAAATTATATTTGGGGTACGTGCGTGAACTAAAAAGGTTGAATAACATTACTTTCGAATAATCTCCCTAAAGATTAAATATCTATCGATAGAACTAAACTGGGAACCAACCTCCCCCAACATGGATACCACGTTGTGGTGTTTTGATGCTTGATGCATGTGCATATCAACACATTAAATGAATTAGCTATGTTTTACTTAACCTAACAACGCAACCTCAACAATTAACAGTGATACACATCTATTATAGTATTAAGAATACTTTGACCTAGTTATTCAGTGAATCAATTTAACTGTTTTCTTTCGATAATAACTATCAAAATTAGGTTATATAAAAATTAACACATCTAAAATATGAAATCGATCTAAAAATATATTATTCTGAGTGGTGAGAGATTATTATTTTACGAGGTTGATTGAAACTTCCTAGTTCCCCTGCGCAACTTGTCGGCGGCTGTGTGAGTAACGTACCCAAGGCGTGCTGTTGCAGAATCGTGTGCCGGCGTGCACTGTGGTGAGGGTAAGAAGTGCGTGGTGCGCAAAGGGCGTCCCAAGTGCGTGTGCTCTCCTGACTGCAGGGGCAAGAACCGTCACAAGGGCCCCGTGTGCGGGACAGACGGCCGAAGTTACCGTACCATCTGTAGGCTCCGCAAGAGAGCGTGCCGCAAGAAAACCAGCAGCCTAGCCATCGCCTACTACGGACACTGCCAGAGTGAGTCCCTCATAACCCCTTCTTCTCAACGAGTTACGATACTCAATTTGTTACTTAATGAACCTTAACTGAATCTTGTATACATTACTAGTTCAACATATCAAAGTTGGCTTAGTAATTCTTTAGGACTTTCAGATTAATGTTCATTAAGTCACAAACGGATTTTAGTTCGAATGGACAAATTTAGAGTTTTTTTTTTAATCTTCTAAGCCCCTCTCATATTTGAGGTTGTCTTTGACAAGTCTTAGATTTTTCTTCCATTGTTATTTATTTTCAGGCACTTAACATCTGGTTTACCCGCCTCGGTGGCGTAGTTGGCTAACGCGCTAGTCGTGTTGAGCTCGACCGCCGAGGACGGGGAGATCGAGGTTCGAATCTCGGTCGGGTGAACTGGGGGTGGTTTTTCCTAAATGGTTTTCCACTCTCCCTCCACCCAAATGCGGGTTCACTTCCTCTAATTCAACCTTCCCAATTCCTAATCCATTAGCGTAATTAGTACTTAAAGCGTATAACCCGAACGGGTAGTAAGACGCGGTGCTAAATAATTTAAAAAAAACATCTGGTTTATTAGGGCTTGGGACCCCAATTTAAAGGGAACTCCGAATCATTTCTATAATGTATGACACATCTTCAATTAGAATATTCTAACTGGGATTTGAATACTATATATACTCTGCATAGCCTCAGTGGCGATAACTGGGATTTGAATACTATATATACTCTGCATAGCCTCAATGGCGATAACTGGGATTTGAATACTATATATACTCTGCATAGCCTCAATGGCGATAACTGGGATTTGAATACTATATATACTCTGCATAGCCTCAGTGGCGATATCTGGATTTGAATACTATATATACTCTGCATAGCCTCAGTGGCGATAACTGGGATTTGAATACTATATATACTCTGCATAGCCTCAATGGCGATAACTGGGATTTGAATACTATATATACTCTGCATAGCCTCAATGGCGATAACTGGGATTTGAATACTATATATACTCTGCATAGCCTCAGTGGCGATAACTGGGATTTGAATACTATATATACTCTGCATAGCCTCAGTGGCGATAGGGCAGATCTCAAAACTGGTGACCACATCAATATAATTCACTTTTCTTACTGGAATCATTCTTTGATCTTCAATGTTTAGCTTATATTGATGTGTTTAGTACACAGCATATTTAATATTTAATATAACGAAGTAAAGGGTGATTTGAGTATTAAAAGTGAAAATTCATCGAAATTCGTTTAGAGAAAGGACAGAAAACCCTTAATGAATATCATTAAGTGGAAAACCACCCTCTCAGTACACCGAGGACAGAGTTAAGCATTAAAACCATTTCTTGGTTGCCTCGCCCAATCATTATTTTAATAGTTCGCCTACAAAATGGTTGGCTAGCGCAAGCTTCCAGGCAAAAAGGTACTGCATGAAACTCCTAATAATAGTTTATCTGTAATGTATCTCAAACAGGTACCATAGTTTCTAGTCTGATAAGTATTTCTGTACTAATGTAATGACAATGCTATGTTGCATTTGTGAAAGGTTTGACTCACTTGGGATGGCAGCCAGACATTTTGATTGCACGTATTTATTATTCTTACTTTCATACCATTGAGCAACGCATGCAAGAATGTTGATTTAATGGACTTGCGCGCCATTGTCTTGGTAACTAGTTTATCTCTATTGTTTCCAATCTTGGTTTATCATAACCTTGGTGGAATAAAGGGGAAGTTGAATGCTGTTTTTAAAAATTAACTACTATTAAGATCTAGATCTAGTTTAAACTATTACTATAGTGGAATAATGGTAAATGTATGGTGTAGGTTTTTTATAAAGTAATATTGACATTACTTTACTTTAAAAGACTGGTGTTTCCTTAACTAGAATAATATCTCATATCAATTTTTAATTTATAATAGAAAAACAAACTACCAATAACGCATGCAAGTAGTCTGAGCATGTGGCATGATTATGCCGCGTAATTTATAATGGCATGAAGTTAATAGGTGGAATGAAACTGTAGTCATAGGAAAATAATACCTTGGTCCTATTCTACTATTTAGGTTTTTTTTTTATTAATATTATATATATTGATATTTATAAAAAACAACAACTAAGGGTTGAGTATAAGTACTAGGAATAAAAACCAACGTAGACATTCAAACATAAGATCAACTCACTCTTGAATAATATACCTGTTGATAAGGTTTTAGAGCTCAGCTCTAAAAATCAATGCTCAAACGTTAATAATTCACTTAATAAAGGTTGATATAAACTATACATTTATGTTTAAGAATTATTAATATAGATCAAATTATGTGTCATATAATCTAATGTTCTTAATGTCTGCTGATTTTAAATTGATAATGGTTTTCACAAATAATATGTTAACAGCTTAATGTAATATAATTAATGTCAGATACCATATGCAACCCAAAAATAAAATTCTAACCTTTTATATTTTTAAATATATATGAGGAAAATAATTGATTTATTAATGACAGGATCTTCACCGAGCTAATAAAATGGGAAAACTTATATAAATAAGAATCAATAAGAGAAATTAAAAGGTAATAAATCATTTTACATTATTGTCAGGAAAAGTTAAGGAAAAACCATTCCCACAAATCAAGAATATTGAAATCATAGTAAATTAACATAGTTTAAAAAGTACACATAATGTGATGCTATGTTGCCTACATTAACTATGCAGTACGTAAAAATGAGTAGTTAAAAAACAAGATTCATTAGTTAAAGAAATATCAGAATATTTTAGACATAAAAGGGTTGTCATAAAATGTCGAGAAAATATACGTCTAATTTCCTGTAAAAAGAGGCATAGTCGCATGGATACCAGTAACCCTTTGATCTTGCATCCTTACTATATTGTAATAACTGCATTATTATAGTGATAAGGGTATAATAATGAACCTCAAACCACTTAAGTACTGTATAATACATCTTTACATGAAGTCCAGCATCTGATAGGCTGACAACTCGGCGCTTTCGACCATACCTTACTAAATGTGGTTGGTTGTCTCTCGTAAGTAGTCTACATTTAAAATTAAATATATATTCAAATTGTCTTTAATGTGTTTATATCACACTAAACACATGGAGGTGAAGTCATTCCACTTATCAACGTTATTTTAAACCAAAGTGGGTCAGCATACAGAGTTGTTTTTAAAGAGTCACAGTGAGCGCTATGAAACGGTTCTCAACTCAACAGCTTAGTGCTCGAAATTAAATGAGGTCGCACGTAATCTGACGTCTACTGATATTATGGCACTAACTTGATATAAAAATGTAAATTTATTGGTTCTTACAGGTGCACTGAGAATTAAGAAGGTAATGGCTTAGTTTAGACGTGCATTGTGTTTATTTATCGCCTCTCACTTTTTTTATCATAAAGTTTTAGTATATATAAAGAGTTTAATTCAACTTTTTTTTATATTAATTTAATATATAGACTTTAGAATGAATTTGGTGTTCTCAGAAAATTATTCATAATAGTTTGGTTGAAATAATTCAAATGAATAAATTACTTACTTAAAACGTTTTCTTCAATTTTCAAGCTCAATACCATTACATTTGAGCAAATAAAATTAATAAAAACAATATCATTATAGTGAAGATAAAATTTTATGTATTTTAGAACTAACACCTAGTGCCTTCAAATTAAAAACATAAATATACCTCTAATAAGCGCCTTCTCTCTTTGTAATGTTTGCGAATACAGTAATGTGTACATCTAATAAAGCAATAAAGAAAAATGAGGTGTTTTTACTAATAATAAATGACTAAGCTCTATAACCTACTTATGGGTAGAATATTGAGATCAAAACAAAACTCTTGAAATTCCTTGTTTATAGATTGTTACAAAATGTTAACTTCCATGATAATGTTGTGAAACAAGATAACCACACAAAACAAGAATACGAGTAGGCCTCATATTACCATTCTAATTTTGACTGGTTTGTCTTTTCTTCCACAATTTCATAACATTGACATCCTTGTGGAAACGTGTGAAAGTGATCCTTAAACACGTGCAAGGTTGTTTAGTAGCTTTATTAATATATGATCATGCACTTTTAATTATATTTATAAAATAAGCGTTATAAAAAACTAAACTGAATACAATTAGATATTTTGTTTTCTTCGTAATACATGTGGATTATATTTTATAATTTTTATTATCTACTTTTGTAACAGTTCATAAATAAAAGACACCTTGTTTATTTTTCTTGGTATGTTTTTCAATCCAAAATATGTTTTCATTAAGAAAATTATCTTAGTCCTGAGCAGAAGTTATCTTATTTAACGGCTCTTTTCGCGTTTCATGAAGCCAGCACATCTGTATGATCGTTTT
Organism: Timema cristinae; assembly: GCA_039000515.1. Classification (NCBI taxonomy): domain Eukaryota; kingdom Metazoa; phylum Arthropoda; class Insecta; order Phasmatodea; family Timematidae; genus Timema; species Timema cristinae. The sequence continues at coordinate 122,932,792 of JBCFYV010011172.1, forward strand.
GGTTGACATATTGTTTTCACAGGCACGAAACTTGGGCAGTTCCGTATAGAACCTCCTGATTAGAGTTCATTTCAAACCATTTGCATTCCTCTAATGCTGTACTTTAAGTCTGGATTCGAACCGAATACCAATGGAGAACCTCGGGGGCCAACTCCTCATGAATCACTCTGTCAGGCTTACCACCTGGCCGGATTGTCTACAAGAGAAATACCATTGTGTCGGGGTTGTTGCCACAGGCTCGTGCGACAGGATTCATTGCCCGACGGGGAAGCACTGCCTTCTCGACCAGAACCTTACGCCGCACTGCGTCAAGTGTTCTCAGCGCTGCCCCTCAGTGGCGGCGACCGGTGGCACCAAGATGGTGTGCGGCACCGACGACACCACCTACCAGAGCGCTTGTCACCTCCGCGAGGCGGCGTGCCACAAGGGCAAGGCCATCCCGGTTGCCTACAAGGGACGCTGCAAACGTAAGCCGCAAGTCGAAGGAAGGCGCCACCAACACCATCCAGCCGTGGACTGTGTGTGGTACTCCCTTATAGATATATCTTTTACCACCTAGGTGCGGAGACTTGTGTTCGTGGTGCTGAAACGAGGGGACTAGCTAAATATTCAACATCGAATGCATATCTTTGAAACAAGAATTTGTTCATTGGAATTTTCCGTAGAACGTTCCATAAGTACTCAGACTTATAATATAACATTATGGGTGTTGACTTCATCCCGTATGTTTCGCCCTGTTCAAGTAAGGTTATTACCATTACAAGTATTTGCTTCTAACAAAAATATTTTCGTTAACTCAAAAGTTAAAACAATACGTGTTACAGCACACTAGCTCCCTTTTGACTTTCTATCACCACAAAAACTTGTCTCTGCATGTATAACTTTTGGGCTGATTTATTATAGTTCTAGTGAGCTATGCATGCGAAATCAAATCGAATATAAGACTAGTTTTAATATCCATGTATTTTGAATGCATCCATAGCAGATATCTAAGTGCATTCCTGAGTACGCGTGTCTAATGAACAAAGCTCCCAGCATAGTAGAAAAAATTGTAGTTGGTAAAATAGATGAGTTCCCTTCCATAGTGATGTATTAGTGCCCGAAGGGACTGATGTCGCGTTGACGCTAGAATTAGGTTAGTTTTTAAGGTGGGGGTTGATCTTAGTAGTCAAATGTTAAGAAAATTCTGGTTATGCTCTCTTGAAAAATATTAAATTGATGATCACTGTAAATAATCGATATAATAGTATCCATGATGTAGTTATATTTTTATTTTGAGCTATACATCACTTTAGGTTGTGAGCAGTCATAAATATAGTCGTTGAAGTGGAAGAAAAATACTGTCAGTGTCCAATTGGTGGTAACAATAAAATGTATGTTGAGTCATTGTCAATGATCCTGGAATCTATTCCATTCGACATATAGCTAAACAACATGATAAACCATTTTATTAGTTACGTTTTCAAGTTCATACTCAATTTTAATTCATCTTAAAAACCTTAACACCAGAAACATTTCTCAAATGAGTTACAATAATACAAAAAAAAAAACTATTTCAGTTCTCAATTCACGTTTCGACTAGTGAACTTGGTAGTTGAATGAAAAAATGTCAGGGTTCCTTCTTCTACAGTAAACCAAATATGTTAATTCTCAATATTTATAAAGCTTTAACGAACGCATACCCTCTCCTGTGATTCAGTTATATAAATTGTTACCTGAAAATGTTCATCCTTATGAATTGGTAAGTTGGTTCTCCGTTTGGTCTGAATTGAATTTTATTTCAGAAAAATTCTGGAATAGTGCCTTACGTTACCTAACATGTGTTTGTTTGTTGTTGTTTTTCATTTGTTTTTTCGTGGGGAAGGGGAGGAGGGAGAGGGGTTTGGCACACCAATGATTATATTGGCATTAAGGACACTATATGAAAATTTCAGCCAATTCACCCCACGTGTATGCTAATTTTACTTGCTATACTTTTTACACATAAATATTGTTTCATTTTTGTAACAAAAAGGGGTCTGAGATATATGAACACAGTCATTGGTCCATGCAGTGACCTTTTGGCCCACATATGACAGCTTGTCCCTCTATCGCAAGAGGGTTATAGAGATCATTAGTGAAAGTATGGTTTTAATAAAAAAATATTTATCTACATTTCTTGAATGGAATGACAATCGATTACCCTTTGGAACCAATACACTCTTTCCCCAACATTGTGAGTGGAGTAGTTCTTATGTTTGACTTGCAATGGATGCAATGATAATTTAACTCTTTGGCTATTTTTCCTGTTCCTCAACATTAAGTATAACGTAGGAAAGTGATCTAAGGGTATTAGATGTAAGATAGATGGAATACGCCATTTTGGTTGTAGATTAACCTTGAGTCGTTACATTTACTTTAGGGTACTATAATATGTCGTATAGACTGACGTCATCATGTTGACTATAAACTGAATAATTACAAATTATTTAAATACACGTGTTACGACTGACAACAATAAAGAAAAGTTGACATTGGAGTGAAATGGTAGCAAAGTTGACGCTCTGAGCAAAATTGTTGCGAAATATTTAATTTAATATTTTTGACCAAAAAAACTCGTTGGTTAATGTTATTTAAATCAATTTTGGTCATTATCTATTACTAATTATAATAACATGACCTGTGATGTAGGAGTCAGTGCACCTGGCTACGAGTTTAAGGGGTCCCGGGTTCGATTACCGGCTGGTACCCTTGGTATATTCCCGCAAAGGGAATTACCCCAACGGTCAACCGGATTTGATTAGTTAATATTAATTAGTTTTAAGAGTTTCTACTGGATCCACACCCTCATATTCACTATCGCCATCATCTAATCTTATTGAGACATGGAAAGAGCTTCCACGGAAAGAATGTACGATTAGTACATTCGGATGTCCCTAAGGCAATCGTACATTACTTCTGGCTGATCTTTCTACAAATTGGGCTACAAATGATGTATTCCAGACGCGTAATATATGTATACTAAGGATAATCATGTGGTTTGTCCCAGCAGTACATTTGAATGTTATTGGAGTCTTAAAAATAAAAACATTGATTCCCATTCTAAACATATAAGCTTTGCATTTTTCCATTACGACGGTATGGACATCACTAAGGTAAGTCTATAAATATCATACCAAAAAATGCTCATCCTTAATTCCCATTATTTCTATAGATTTGGTTCCTCTACACCACTTGTCGCCACTGTGGTAAATTTTCGTCCCTACTAACTTTTAACATTCAAAGATAATATTTTTTTAAAAAAATTAATAGATTGTGTTACATATTTTAACATTTCCTAAAATTACTTTGGTATAAGCATTAATATTTTGACATGAAATTGGTAAATTTAAGTGGTATGGTATGTTCTAAACTTAATTGGTCTATTATTGAAACACTACTTGAAACTTCAACCCCACAAGAAATTATGAAAATGTCCTGTTGATGATAAAAGAGAACGTTACATGTTTATAACTAGATACTAAATATTATTGTAACTATTTTTAATTCAATTTATTTGCAAACTTGACCTTCCTCCTCCACACATGCGTACATTTATTATTATTTGTTGTGTTTACACCCGTCTAACTACCCTTCTGGTGTATCCCCTTATCTAAACTAATAGGGTAAGATAGATTAAATAGAAAAACTATTATATTTGTTAATTAGGGTTATAGACACAACTAATTATCATTTTATTTTTTATTTATGTTAGAAGATTTCAAAGAATTATATCGAGTTAATCACAAGTAAAACCAATTTTATTATATACATTAAGAGAGCTTATTTAAAGCACTTTCAGATGGTGTGTATTCAATTTTGTGTGTTTATTTTCGGAATGCCGAATAATAATATTGATAGGTGGAAAAACGTACGATTCTTAAGGTGGCACAGACTGGGCCACCTTTGGAACCTGTTGAATCTTTCCTCTTGCTGTATATTTTAAACGCATATCTATATCAGTTTAATAATAAAAAAAGGGACTTAGCTTATTTATTACATTTTTATAATTTTATTTTATCGAGCTGTTTAACTAAATCAGTAATTTTTCATAATTGCATATTCTTGTTAAGATGGAAGGTATATATTGTGTGTATTTTTTTACTTACGAGTAATCAAAGACCTACACTTGTTTTCGAGTGGTATAATTTGTTAGAATCACTATGTACTTGGTCAGTGTTGGTGAGGGAGGACCAGGTTTGTTTGTGAATGCTCCTGGGGTGATTTTAACTGCGACTATTACATTGGGTTTCCCAATATTTCCCCATCATTTTATATGTAATTCCTCTTAGCTTTATCTACCTACCTCATCATCAAGTCGTTTACATATTTCCTTCTTTTGATTCCATTTATTTTTCATGGTATATTACTACCCATTTGAGTGAGCTGATGTTTTATTAACTACACTAATGTGTTAAGGATGAGTAGGGTATAATTATGAAAAATGTACCCGAGATTACGCGGAGCGAGAATGGTATTTGAGCCCCGACATCCCTGGCAAACTACACTGAATGAGTTTGACGTTTAGACCGTGTTTCCAACAGCGTAGATAATTCATTAATAGCTCTGATTTTTAAAATATTTTTAAATTAAAATGAAAAAGGTTCTCCTCTCTATATCTGCTGCTCACAATGAGTAGAAAACTCGTGCAGTGGCAGTAGATGGATGCGATGTTAATCATCACTAGAATCTGTTTATAATTTCAACACTCTACGAAGGACGTTATGCAGCCCCATTAAGGGTGGCAGTATTGAAATGATAAACAGAGAAATTCAATTTTATCTAGAGAATAAGAATATTACCTGTATGCTAGAATTGTTCAGTTACAGAACATCGGAATGCCTTTCACTGCAAAGGTAGTCAAGGGTAATGTTTACGGTTATTTTGAGATGAACAGTGTAACAAACCTTTTGCAATGTAAATTAAAAAAGAGCAGGGAAAAAATGGCTTGGATTATTTATAAAAATCTATCCTGAAGTATCAAGAAGGAAATCCCAGAATCTGAACTCGGTCATAGCCGCCAAGCTCAATAGATGCATTGTACCATTAACCACTCAAATTTATGCTATATCTAGACATCATTCACAAACCCCAATTGACTCTCAACATTGATGAAAAACTTTTCCACCTTTCCTTATATAAACAATTAGTAAAAGCTCTAGAAAGTTTCAAAAGTGTGTAATTTGTTGACCCAGAACACGGCGAGAACTTGACAAGTGTTGTGTACGGTAACGCAACAGGCTGGACAATAATTGTGTTCAAAGGCAAAGGATGCAAACTTGAATGGACCAATGATTTGCCACCTGGAGCAGCAGTTGAAATTACGGCGAATGGTGACGACGGCAAAATTCATTAAATGGTTACAACACTTTTCACAGCACAAACCATCTGGTAAAATTATATTCATTTTCCAAGGAGCTACCTCCCATCTAGATACGAATAGAAGACCAAAAAAAATCATGCAAATGATGACATTATTAATTCAAAACTAAACAAAACGTAATATACACAACTCATTTACAAGACTGTGGTTTATCTTTTAATGTAGTTTCCATTGATAAAAAGATATCTACTACTAAATCGTCTGCTGATGAAATTGTCAATAAAAACGAGAACAAAAGTTTTTCAAAGTTTCTAAGTAGGCCTACAACAAAAGTAAATAATAAAAATAATATACATACAAGTAAAAAATGCATACATCATCGAGCTCAACAAGTTGTAATTTCTCTTTTTAGAGAAAAATAAATTGGGACAAATAGGGCTGCAAATAAAACCATAGAAGCAAAAATAAGTTAAATACTCATAATATAAAACAGTTAAAGAAGACAGTAGAAGCAGCATATTGAGTATTGCGAATAACAAGCTAGCACTAGTGGCCTTAAAGAGAAAAATCAACGACAGGAAAGATATTACTGTCCCTTGTGTTTACTGGATCAAATTTCTAATATGATGCTGTGTACACACTACAGAAGATACGTACTGCACATTAAGAATGTGAGGGCATACAAAAAATGTCCCGAATTTGTCTGCTCAGACTGTTGTGGATTTAACTAAAATGCTAATGATTTCTTAAAATTATAAATTCACATACAATTAAAAGGTGAAGTTGTTTATTTTGCATTCAGTAGCTAAAATTTTAATTTTTGCTTTGGCTCTTCTCTATCCCTTAAATATGTTTAAACTTTATACATGCCCTTTCATTTTAAACTGTCAAGGGGTAGTTTGTACAAAATTACAGAACTCGAGCTTTATCACAAAACTTTATTATTATTATTATTATATGTTCTGTCTTACGACAGGTCCAATTCCTTTTGTCATTGAACCTAGACCACCAATGCCTACCATTCTTCCCCTTATCTGGTTTTACGATAAAGGAGAATTTGGAGTTTGAAACCATATCGTGAAATGTAGTTTTTTTCTTAAATTGTTTTCTACCTTCCCTCAGCGCCAATGTGAGGAAACTTTCTGTACATCCCTTTAATTAACCTCTCTCATCTCTACAACGTTGGTGTAAATATGTGGATATCCCAGATGGGTTATAAGACGTGGAGCACGTAAAATAAAATTAGCTAATAGTATTAGGTACTAAGAGGTAAATTTTTCTTGTTTATTTGAATTTGTTTAAGTATGTTCATTTTAAAGTCTTGTGTCGTCGATCCTATCATCAAGAAGCATCAAGTAATTCAAAATACTTACCTCTGAAGTTTTATTGTTATCGTTTCTCCCCCTCCCTCTTTTTACGACGTTATAGCCACTAGCTATATAAACCCAACTACTTGGTAAACTTAACAATATCTGCGGTAGATAGAGAATTCAAACCGGTCCAAAACAAATATTTGATAGCTTCAATAAATTTCTGAGGGACGTTTGAAAGGGTTTATCCGTAAGAAAACAAAGCAGAAATCTTTGAACGGTGTAAGCAGGTTTGTCCAAAGTAGTTTGCTGTTGTGTTCGAGGTTCTTCCTACATTACTTTGATAAGAAAAAAAAAACCGTTTACAATACATTTTTACTTTAGATAATGAAGACGACTATGAAGGAATCAAAAGCCGCAGAGCCTGTCGTCGCAAGGTATAATAAGGTGTTTAGATTCACGTAGTATAATGCCACGTTTGGTGGGAGCACAAGGTTCGAATCCCAATATAGTTTATTATTTTATTATTATTTGGTATTGCTTCTTACTACCCGTTCGGTTTATACGTTTAAGTACTAATCACACTAATTGGTTAGGAATTGGGAAGGTTGAGTTTAGAAGAAGTGAACCCATATTTGCGTGGAGAAAGAGTGGAAAACTATTTAGGAAAAACCACCCCAATTCACCCGACCGATATTCGAACCTTGGAGGCGTATAACCCAAACGTTTAGTAAGACGCGGTTCTAAACAAAAAAGAACAAATTAATTGTAATAGCCACAACCTCATCGTGCCGTTGTGAATAAGAAACAGTTTTTTTTTTTTTGTGATTTTGCAATAAGCGAGAAGCCAACCTACGCTCAGCAAAGCGATGATTAAATCATAAGTCAAAAGTGACAAAATCGACATAAATTTTAATATCGGGAAACAGTTTTATATAGAATGGTGGTTAGTTTAATTTATTTTCTGCTGCCAAAACTTTGAAATGATTGAATGCATGCATTAAAAAACTTTTTTATTTGCAATCTTATCTCGCTAAATAATTTTCTACTCTGCGTGTCTTTCTACTTCCTCTAGAAGCCACTTCTAGATGACCTAGAAAGCTGAAACATTGCACACTTATAGGATAGACCACGGGATAGAGCCTAACAAGCCGGATTTTTAATTTTTCTTATCCGATTTTTTTTAAGCAATCCACTCTAATAATGATCACCAGTTCCTCTGTCCAATGTCAAGTAAAAAAAAAATTGGAAGACAAAATAACTAGGAATCTGAAATTTTGCAGGCAGGTAGTGCCTAGCCCAAAAGGTATCAGGAGTACTTGCTGACCAAAAGAAGGGTTTCCAAAAATACCAAAATCTAAAAATATTCTAAGCCCAGAAGACAATGGAAGATGACATTTTCAAGCAGGTAGCCCAAACCCAAAAGGGTTTAGAAATACATGGTGACTGAAAATTCCAACGGGGGAGTTTCCAAAAACCAAATTCGAAAAAATCTCTATGCCAGACGCGCACACGAGACAGTTCAATGACAATGAAGGAGAGTTAGTCCTCTCTTCACGTTGACCTTGAAGCGCCTATGATTCCCTTAACCCTCTCCCTGACGTGGTTTTGCCATTCATTTTATTATTAGACCAGCGTCCTGTATGACCAATACACTCCCAGCTCACTATAAAATAGATCTTTATAGAAATTAGCCATTTTCTTCAGTATGTTTTTGCATATACGTACATTTAAATACAATTTAAAGTAAAATATCTAGGAAGGTTTTAACGCTACAGCCGAGTGATAGTGATGCTAAAACAGAGGTTTTTATAACGTTTTAATAGATGGCAGCTTGACCGGACTGCTGAACAAATGACGCTACGCCCGAGTTGACGGAATAGCTGAAGCCGTTATAACCAAGTTCGACTGTAAATATATAATTTGTGTGCGTATTTCCACAGCTTCCAGAAGCCGCTAGACAACCTAGAAAGATGAATATGTGCACAGTACAGAACAAATTGAAGCTAAACTTTTGTTTTTATCTGATTGAAAATTTGTACACACCCTTTCAGGAATTAAAATAATAAAGGTAAGGGTTTGCGCTTTCAGTTTGTACTAAAAAAAAAAATTCATCTTGTGTCCAAGTTTAGTTCCCGTTGCCGACAGGTTACATACTAGTAGTATCTATTATTTTCATAAAATAATATATTATCAGTTTATCATTTACTTTTGAAATCTGAATCACAAATTGTATATGCAAATAATTGCTATTCATTATTACATATATTCTTATATTATATTATATATATTTAATATAATATAATATATTCTTATCATAGGCTACATTAAAAACATTCCATGGCTTCAACCCACAAGCTGCGTTATACCGACCAAGTGGCCGCCGTATGTTGGCAAAGACAGTGCCAATATTTGTGGATAGAGGGTCTCATGTGGTCGACACATCAAGCACTCCGGCTGTTAGTCTCAGTTTTATATACTGGAGCTACTACTTCTTTATTCAAGTATTTCCTCATTTCTCCTCACGAGGCTGAGTTGCCCCGTTCCATACCACTGATTCACTGATTTTGAAGCGCCGGGGATTGAACCCGAGACCTCTGGATCTGTAGCACAAGACCACAGAGACAGTCTATAATGGGGTAAGGAGGAGGAAGCTAGAATTGACAGGTAATATACCCGCATTTATGTGGAGGGATGGTGGGAAACAATTTAGGAATGACATCTTCCATGTACTCGACCGGGATCTTAGCCCTGACCTCCCCGTCACTGGTAACTAGACGAACTCGACGCTTAGTTCAGGAACTACTATTGACATTGCCCCAAACCCTTGGGCGTTAGCCAATTTTTGACGGTCATAGTTGACAACGCCAATGTGAATTGCATGCAGTAAGAATGTGCATTCCGGACCACAGCCGGCCAAAGTAAACATTCGCCCGTCGTCGGGAATGTTTTCATACTTTGCAACTGTGAACATGCTCACAGATAGAATGAGACCTACAGTCCGATTTTCATAAGAATGACTTTTAGAAATAAATGGTCCTATGTATCGCACAACTTTCTCGCCTTTTTTTTTTTTTTTTTTAAGAAGACATTTATTTAAAACTCGTAATATATGTGAAATTAAATACTTAAAAAAATCTATTTTGCCTTTGAGTAAACTACCCTTAATTTTAGGGTTGGATAACATCTAACTCAAAATCTCTTGGAAACCTTAATAAAACCCTAGATACCAAGTTTAGGGTGCTTAGTAAAATGGTTTAGGCTCTAGGCCGAGATACAAACAGACTCACAGATAGACTAACACACCCGCCTCACTGGCGTAGTTAGCTAATGCGCTAGTTTCGTGTTGAGCTAGAATACTGAGGATGGTGAGATCGAGTTTCGAATCTCACTCGGGTGAACTGGGGATGGTTTTCCTATATGGTTTTCCACTCTCCCTACACGCAAATGCGGGCTTACTTCCTCTATAATCAGCCTTCCCATTAGCGTAATTAATATTTTGGCGTATAACCCGAAGGTTAGTAAGACTTGGCGCTAAGTATTATTATTATTAGATAGACAAACAGACGATATCACGAAAACCGGTTTCGAGGGGTATTGAAACTTTGACATTATCAAAATCTTGAGTTTGATTTTTTTTTTTTTTACGATCACAATACTTCTCTCCTCAGGGGGTCTAGAAAAAGTAAAAAATACAACACATTTATAAATATACATTTTAAATAAACTCATTAGAGCTATTTTCTAAAACCACTCATCAGTAAACAAACCTTAATTTAAGGGTTAGGCTATAAAACAAAACATTGTCCCTAGGTAAAGCCATATAACATCTAAATATCCAGTTTGAACAAAATCCATCAAACCGTTTTCAACTAGGCCCAGGGACAGACATAATGGTAAAGTTTACTTTTTTGGGGGTTTAGGACACACAACCTACAACGTAAATATTCATTGTAATATCCATAATATGGTTAAGTTAAAGTTAAATCTAAACATCTCATAAGTTTATTCTGTGGTCTCTTGCCTATATTCAAGGTAATGTTAAATTTCTTTAGCGGCATTTAAAATAGAGATTCTTTTTTCAATCCAAGTTCATGGCCCCCCTGAAATTTATGATTGACTCCAGGTTAATTACTGCTCTAGATGGTAAAGATGGCGTCTTCGGACGAAACTAATACTGACCAAAGCGAATGTTACAAAGTGGGTTAATTTTAAGGAGCTACCCCAACATTTTCCTGGATATGGGCCGGCAAACCCTTTATAAAAAAACATCCATAAAGTGCAGTGTGTTCGACTCAAAATGCAGCTTATTAAGTTATAGACAGGAGTTCTAACAGTTGTACTAAATTCAAGCTTGCCATCTACGCACGTTAATTGAATCGGTAATACTAAAACCAGATAAGTACACTCTAATTTTTTAAACTAAAAAAAACTGTAACTTTTTGAGGGTTGATTTGAAAAATATCACAAAAATCTCTGTAATTGATACTCAAACAGAAGCTAAATAACAAATCTTGATGCTTGGTTTTTTTTTTTTATTTTTTTTTTTGCGATTCAATTTTTGAAGAAAAAAATACATCAGGACTTGGACCCTTTTAGTTTGCTTTCAGGCGTTTGAAATAAAAACTGATAATTTTAACTCAAAGATATTTTTTCTGTGTATAGAATTAAGTTTTTAAAAACATTATGAGTGGTTTAAACATCTTTCGCCTTTCAATTGAGAACTTAAAACAAAGCGTTTTCAAAAATAAATTGAACTTTATATTCTCCCTCTAAATAGTTTTTTTAATACACGCGACACTTTTTTTAAATAAAACTGTTTATAGTACAATTTTCACAATAAAAATCAAACAAGGTCTCTTAGTACGGTGCACACGAATTGCGGAGCAACTCATCCGAGCTCGGTAATACCCGTACACGAACTGCGGAGCAACCCATCCGAGCTCGGTAATACCCGTACACGAACTGCGGAGCAACCCATCCGAGCTCGGTAATACCCGTACACGAACTGCGGAGCAACCCATCCGAGCTCGGTAATACCCGTACACGAACTGCGGAGTAAAAATTAAATTCATAAAGATTTTGTTCAGAATGAACATGGAGGTTAGGTTAGGTTAGTCTGGTTAGGTTAGACTATGTTAAATTAGGTTAGGCTAGGTTAGGTTAGTGTTTAGGAGTTGAATGGGATCACAGATTGTTCCACAATTCACGTGGACCGGTTGACAGGTATAGGCCCTAATTTATTCGGCAATTCGAGTGGGCCCTAATTGAATTTCTACTGACATGTAGACCTTATTCCGTAATTCGTGTTCGCCCTCTTAGTCAACGTAATGTTCTTCTAATCCTTCCTCCACATCACCTGTGGGCCAGTCCATTAGGTCATAAAACTCTATTAACTCCACTGGTATGAATGGCAAAAGAGAACTGATACCTTTAACTTTGTGGTTTAATAGTAACATTCCCTAACTCAAAATATACTAGGTTTGTTGGAAAAATATGCTGCTGATCAGCAAGATGAAACAGTTTGTATGTTTGGACTACTAACCCACCAATAAGGTTTCTTGTGACAATACAGTCATTAGAACTGCCACCGTAGGTGCCACAGGGTGTCTACTGGGTCACGAAAAAGTCACTAATAGGAAAAAGTCATGGAAAGTCGCGAATTTTTAATATTTTGGTCATAAAGTTACGAAAATATTTTTAGTTTGAATTTCCCGCACATCGTAACAACGCGAACGCTTCAAAGACTACACGTGATGGCTCGCGCCAGCTGAAAGTTGCCCGATTGTTTTGTCTGTGATTCCAACGACAAGGTTAACGTTCACCATCTTGTGTTAAATTTTAATATGGTGTGCTATTTGCCTCATCGGGTGTGTGAGTGCATTATCCCTTGTGTGTGTCTACAAATAATGGTTTTCGAGTGAATGAATTGGAATTCAGGTTTTGTAGATGATAGGGGAAAATACCAGAACATTTTCTACACAAACCATGCGTTCATTTGTGTTGTGGATCTGGATCAAGATGTCGGCGGCAATTATCAATTTTTTACGCTTTCAGTGATCTGACTGCAATTTGAAGGCAGTGTAAAATATATATTATAATTTCAAATTAACGTTGGCAGCAAATATATATCGTTTTCGCAGTGAAATATGGCGCATTTTTTATAAAATATAAAATAATACTCTTATTGTTAATATTTGATCCTTGATGTAATTCAGTTAATTTTAAAGACCATTAATTCAAAACAGTTGAAACTTACCAATTTTTAAAATGATTTTCGTTGTCTTATGGGCACAAAATTTATTAGGCCTAAATTATTATATTTTAATCATTTGTTGTGAAAGAAAGCCAATTTGGGGGGGGGGGGCATTAAAAAATTGTATGTGTGAAGTTTAGTCTAATCTGTTAAAATATGCCTGGTAAATACTCAAAGGGGTTGTGCCCTGTTGAAGATGACCAGTATAAGGCTTTATTGTACATTTTGTAAATCGAAATTTGATATAAACCCTAGTGGGTTGAATGGAGTGAAAATTCATGGAAAAGGTAAGAAGCATTTGGAACTAACCTCTGCCCTATTCCAAGGTAAGCAAAAAACGCTCAGCTTTATATCTGCTGAAAAAGTTGGATGTAAACAGCCAGAACCGGGAAAAGAATTATTACATTCCACAAGTAGGCCTACCTCTGAAAATTATGTATATTTGGTTGCATCTTCATCTACATTAATTGTTTCGTCGTCCTCATCTTTTGGAGGACCTTTAAGTAAATTTTGTGTAGATGATGATACCTTGAAAGCAGAAATTTTGTGGTCCATGAATAGGGTTAAAACTCATTTTTCTGACAAAGGTTCATTTATTTTTAGTGATATTTTCTCAATCATGTTTCCTGGCAGTGTAATAGCACAGAAGTTCAAAATGCAAAAAGACAATCTTGGTTATTTGACAATCTTATCTTTGGTATTTGCCCCTTCTTCCAAGAAAAACTCTCGGCGGAGTTAAATAATACTGCATTTTTTGCAGTTTCACTTGATGAAAGTCTCAATAGAATTGCCCAAAATGAACAAATGAACTTCATTTTCCGTTATTGGAACTCAAGTTTAGACCCAATACTTTAACTCTGTGTTTTTAGGCCACTCTACTGCAGCTTACCTCCTTGATGTCAGGTATGTCTGAATTAGGACTGCCTTTAAAGAATGTTCTACAAATTGCTGTTGATGGACCTAATTTAAATTTAAAATTCCTTAAGCACTTCAATCAAATAATGGAAGAAAATTTAGATAACCTTGAAGATAAGAAACCTATTTATGTTGGCACATGCTCTCTTCATACAGTTCATGGGGCTTATAAGACAGCTCATAATAAATGTGAATGGCAAGTTCATAATTTTCTGCGTTCGTTGTATTATCTGTTTAAATATTTTCCATCTCGAATATCTGATTACATCCTCTCAAGTGGATCAGACCTCTTTCCACTTAAAATGTGTTCCATCAGATGGGTGGAAAATTCAAAAGTAATTGAAAGAGCCTTGAAAATGATATCGCATTTAAAGAAATATGTGGCTTTTGTATGTACCAAACCACATGAATTAAAGAATTTCTGTGTTGTATGAGACTTCCTAAAAGATAACCTTCTTGAAGCAAAACTCTTTTTTTTGCATTAAGTAGCAGAATAAGTGCAACCATATCTTACAATATTTCAAAATGAGAATCCAATGTTGCCCTTTGTACATTCCGAACTTTGTTCGATGGCATATAGCATTGCCACTCGCGTCCTTAAGGCAAAGGTTATAAGCAATGTGAAAAACTCAGGACAGCTCTTGGCAATTGATGTCAAAAATAAAAATCTATTGAGCTTTTCGGGCGTAGACATAGGCTTTGGTGGGAATTTTTTTTGTAAAAATGTGAAAGAACTTGATGTACACCTCTTTAGAAAAAATTACAGACACTTCTTAGTGGAAATGTTTCAAAAACTGACTGGGGCCAGGTCTCCATTACGAAAGTGCATGGTGAAAGGTGCTTCATGCCTTTCACCAGCAGTAATGATTAGTGGTACTCTAAGAGTACAACGGGTTAAAATAGCACTCAAACAACTAACTTCAAACAACCACATTGCACACATTGAAGCTGAACATATAAGAAAAAACTACCTTGAAATCTGTGAGCAGTCTTTTGTTCAAGAAGAGCTGAATGCAATTGATTTCAATAAAACCAGACTAGATTTTTTTCTCTTCAACATCTTCATTAATGCAAAAGCTTGCAAGGCATTGCTGTCATTTTTCACGATGATATTTAAAATGTTCCATGGAAACAGTGCTGTTGAAAGAGGTTTTTCAGTAAACAAGGAGTGTTTGGTTGAAAATATGAAAGAACGTTCTCTAATCTCCCAACGCAGCATATATTCAGTGGTTTAGTCGGTAGGTGGCATAAAGAATGTGGAATTTATAAGTGGGATGCTGCATTCAGCTAGGCGAGCAAGTTCCAAAAGGAGGGCAGCAATTGAAGAAATGAATAAGAAAGAAAGTGAAGAAGCTAACAGATAAAAAAACAATATTGTAAACTGTAAATAAACCCGAGGCAAAGAAAAGAAAACTTCTCCAACAAGCTGAAGAAGAGGCTTCAGCACTTCAAACTGAAATCAACATTGAGAAGAAACGACTGAGGCAGATGTAAATCCTATATGTTGTGATTTTGTGTATAAACTAAATATTAGGTGACAGATTTGAACAATATTAGATTTTTATGTTTGTTCAGAGACTTCAGCTTCTGTGAGCTTCAAACATCATTAATTACAATTAAGTTTTCTTGTTGGTATGGTTATAGTAATAGTTATTACTTGTGTTTGTTATTACAATATCTAGGCCCTATGTACAATATAATTTTCGACCGTTTACCGAAAGAATTTTTTTCACCGTGTCTTACTGTCCGTTTGGACTATACGTCCCCGAAGGAATTTTGTGGTAAAAAAAGGTCTCCAAAAGGTCACGAATTTTTGTTCCTCTGAGTAGACACCCTGGTGAAGTTCAAAATTGACTTGGTTCGTTTTAGTGTGCAACCCCCCCCTTAATATCTATAAGGTGAGAGAGGCAGTAAATTAGGTAAAGAGTTACCTGAATGAACATAACAATTTTATTTAGTCAAAAAAAACAATAACAAGCTGAGCAAACAATCAACACCGCGTGAAGCGCGCTTTTCCGTCCATAGCGGAAATCAATTACATCAATGGTAAACATAAACGTTACCTCCTCAAAACAAATCACATTACATTAAACCCACCAAAGGTAACGGTCCGGGATCTCAGTGACATGGTCTTTGGTTACTTCGTTAAATTGATTAGTTCCTAAACTGGTTACTCTAGCGTTTAAGTTATCCACCCTAGTATAAATATATATCTTTCTTACAGACGCCCGTAGCAAACGTGACGTCATAGCAATTAAACAAGGCCACAAGGTAATAATAACTTAACAACCCTAGGTGTTTAACTTGGCGAACAAAGATGAGTCCAGAAACAGCTATACTTGAAAATAACATAAGCCGGGTTTCGAACCCAGGACCTGACAATCTCAGGTTAAAAGCTAATATTGGCGAATGTATGATATACATTTGAATAGGGCCCAGACCCTGAATATAAGTGGTGGCGAAAGCGACGGTCTAACTCCCAGCAGCGATAAGCGCGTAGCATAGTCAATATTCAAATAAACATAAGTTAATAACAAAGTCCAAATAGTAATTTAGAAAGAGTTCCCCCCATGACGCCGAAACAGTAAATTTTGGTAGGAAAGTAATATCCCCCGAAACCCAGTCGCTGCCCTCACCTCTTATCCTCGAGCCGGTGGGGTAGTAAGTGCCCTGAGATCCCGGTACCGCTAGTATTTATACGAAATATAATTCTCAGAGAAGGGGGGCGGATCGAAGGAAAGGAAGGTTGGAGAACATTACAAACAAGGGGGAGGAGAGGTTCGAGACTCATATCGAACACCTAGCACCTTCTCGAAGCTCGGCGAAGGCGGAAACGGAACTCTTCTATCCATCTTCTCTGCTGGCCGAACACGTGGTCGAGCCTCGTTGCCGGCAGGCGCGGACACGCCTTCAGTCAGTCCGATGTATTTGGCGAGAGCGTAGGTCGCCGGTCAAGCTAGTGCCGCGTGTTGACTCAGTTGGCTGTCCCAGTTGGCGAGTGTTGTTACCATGTAAGTCGTTACATCGCTGTCCCAGTTGTCTGTCCGAGTTGGTGAGTGTTGTTACAATGTAAGTTGTTACAAGTGGAACCTGTTTCTCTCTTGTTTCCTCAGATATACACGTTTTATTGTAGTGATGTTCCAGCCAGTTTTTAAAATCTAGCACTTCAGATGTTTCCACTTCCTTAACTGTAGATTTTATTGATGAACTTGATGTATAGTGATGGGCTCTGTCAGATGTCGTAAACTGTCAATTTTTTCTATCATTTTTAAAAAGTTTTTTTAACGATGTCGAAGTCCCTACCACACTGCAGGAAGGAATAACCTCGTATGGGATAATACTGCTCAATCTTTCTGAATCGTCCTGAGTCTGTAAGACCACAGTTTTTCAAGTGGACATTAACTTCTGTAATCTGCTGGGGATTTGAAGAAAGATAATTATATAGGAAAAAACACACCTCATCGAGGCTCTTTCCTGCAGTTCCCTCGTGTTAGATATACACATGAGCCGAATTCTGTTTTAAATCATGTCTACGGAATAGGTTTACGGTCAGCTGCCGCAAATAAAAAGTGTCCTCTACAGTACACGTACAAAATGTGATGTTATTAATAAATTACTAAAAATATATCAAATACTTTACTTAGGAGCTCGTGACAGCGGGACATTCTTCATGTAGTTGAAAGGAAAAGCTAGGAAATGATTTCCTACTTTCTTTCTGTCATAATTATTTTCTGTTTTTAGTTTGGTATAAAACTTTTTTGATCTTCGCCGATGGATCATCAGTCGACGCTCAAGTGGGGGACTTAATAGTTTCAAACCTAGTTCCTCACAAGTATAGCAACAATATATATGCGGTAGGCCAAATCTTAAGTTAAAGTTGTCCTTGAAGAAACAGCAAAGAACTTGTAACTACATTTTACATTTGTATGCTTTTCCGTAAACTTCTGGTATTTATGTTCAGCCTGGCATCCTGGTGTTTGATTACGTTCCCAGAATATTTACTTTCCTTGACAGGATAGTTTTCAACGGGTTCTCTTCTCAACAGTCTGGAACCGGCCCTGTGGTATAGTGGCCAGCGCTCCTGGATCCCATCTTGTGGGTCCTGGGTTCGATTACCGGCTGGTATCATGGTTATTTTTCCCGAAAGGCGAATCATCTCAACGGTCACTAGGTTCTGATTGATTAGGCCTAAGTTAAGTTATGAGTTCTTACTGGTTTCACACCATCATATTCACTATCACCATCGCCTCATTTCATCGGGACATGGAAAGAGCCTCCATTAAAAAAATGACCTATTAGTACATTCGGGCGTGCTCTGAGAAATTATACATTACTAGCTTTTGTCCGCGGCTTCGCTCGCGTTAATGTTTATTTTGTCAATAAATTCAGGTTGTCGGTCGACACAGGAAGTATGAAAATAAAAATGACGAACTTATTCAGTGTGTTGGTCAATACAGGTAGAGATAAAGAAACATACAAACTACACAATATAAATAAGGATTAAGTGTAGGAGTAGAAAAGAAGTAACGAAGTGTGTGTCAGTAGAGTCCTAGGTTACGCCTTGCCGCGAATTGAAAATCCCAATCCATCTTAACTTTTACCTACAGTTAATTAACATCCCTTATTTACTCCGCTTGTTCTTGGCCGTTGCAATCATGGGAACAGAATAAATCATTATTTTAGGACGCTCCTATATACTATGTTGTATGTCCTTCCATTTGGCGCAAATACATACAAATTCTGGGCATTGGACACACGCGAACATGCTAAATATAGCTGGCCATGGGAAAAACATGGCTTTTCCAAATGCACCCCTGCTACCTTCAATGTTTGCCCTTGCGCTTTGTTAATAGTATTAGCAAAACTAAGTTTGATTGGAAACTGGAGTCTTTTGAATTTAAATGGTAGGTCAGTGGGGATTATTGAGATTCGCGGTATGATTACACTTTCCACCTTTCCCACATCTGTTAAAATGGTGGCACAGATTATATTTTGCCCTAATTGTGTAATCCGAAGCCTCGTCACATTATATAATCGGGGTGCATCTAAATTTCGCATAAGCATAATTGGTACACCTAATTTCAATTGTAGTTAATGCGAGGGTACACCCGATAGCTCCAGAGAATTTAAAATCTCAGCGGGATATGAAGTGCTCTGTTCTGTGTCCATGATTGTATCTATATACAAATACTCCTTTATTTCTCCCTGCACCTCTTTCAAAATGTCAGTGTTGATTTTGTTAACGATTTCATTTTTTGGTGCAAGAATTGCTCTTGCACACAACCAGTGATCACAATTAAAATTTAGTTGTAAGTCTGGGTAAACTTTAGCAATGAGCTCCACATCATTTTCCACCAAATTACAGAATTCCCCTGTAAGTAAAATACAACCTTCAGCATCCGTGTCCAAAAGTCCATTGCCAATTTTCAATAGTGTCTCTGCGAAATGTCCTGAATCTACGTCATTATAAAGGTGGACTCTCATATTCGTTGTTAGCCTGAATTTTTTAATTTTTAAAAACTTTTTTAAGAAAAAAAATATACCTAACCTAAAAATTAAAACAAACTATTGCCTGAAAGGTAAAAAAATAGAATTAGAAGTAAGATAACTAACCTAAAAGTAATAAATGATAAGCTATCGCTCAAGGAAAAAAAGGAACAATATAAACTGAAAACGTAAAACAATTACAATATTACTAAAATAGGACTAAACACAGGTGAATAAACGGTAACTAACCAATGTTTGTAAATAATTGAATCGCAAACATGTATTGTTATTTCCCATCGATACGGTCCCCCAACTCCCTTTCTTCCCTTTATCCAAACTTCACAATTATGAATTTAAAATTGCCATAGATAGGCCTAATACAAAACGATACCACGTTTTAAAATGTGCTCAGCGCCATCTATCGGATTTTGGGAGTAATGAAATCTTAGTACATTAAATAATACAAATCGATACCGTGCCATCTATTGAGTTGTTATAGTACTAAACATTAAAGGCACTTTAGTACAAATAATGTTTTTATTTGAGTTCATCACAGTATAATACCAAACTTCTTACGACAATTTTGTCATTTACCATAACGGGGTGAACAGACAGAGCTTAATTAGCTTAATGTAATTATTTTTAATCATTTTAAGGTAGGGGAGAGTCGTGTAGTACCGGACACTTAAGATTTTTAAATTTAATTTTCAATTTTATTAAATGAAAATGAGACAAATGACATGTAAATATTAAGATTACATGTGTATTCATATACATGCTGTATTAAAATAGCTTATATAAAATATTCTTCTTTCTAGAGTCATTTAAAAAAATAGGCTTAGTTCACTTTAAAAAAGTACTGTCGGGTAGTACCGGACATATTACAATATTACAATTTTTTTTATCAAATTTGGACACCAAACTTCTCTTATTGTCTTAAGATGCTTTCTCACAAGAGTCACATTTATAAAAAGAGGGATTTAATTCAGTATTGGCACAATTCTCGTGCGCCCACCCTTGGCAAAAGTCACACTTTATCCAATCCTCGTCAAAATTTTCTCCGCATATTATGCAGTCGGTTTTATCTTCAACTTCTTCGCTCATAAGTTGTGCCGAAGTTTTGTTAACTTTTCTGTTATTTTGATGTAATTTTTTTCTTTTTTTATCGTGACTTCCAACTTAGTTTTTGATTTTCCCATTTTCGTTAATTGTTTTTCTTCTAACTGAGCTTTATAAGGACTTGATGTTAGTATTTCGCTCTTAGCACCACGTCTTCTTCTAACATTTAACCTACGTTCTGCAGCAAAAGGCACTGGTGACACTTGTGTGATTATGGTGGGGAAAAATCCAATTGAAGGAGTTGATGACTGTGGAGTCTTTGATGTTGAAGTTTGTACGGTTGAAGTTGACTGTTGTGAAGTCATGGAAGTAAATAACTCTGGAAATGGAGGTTGTGGAGATACAGAAGTTGAGGCTCTTGGAGATTCAAATGATGGCTGTAAATTTTCGTGTCCATAATTTGATGTGTTTGGAGTCCTAGGGGATATTGATTGTAGATTTCCTGGATCATCTTTCATTAGCTCTGAGTCTTCATAGACAGAGTCGGGAATATCTAGTCCTTGCAATGGCAAATAATCCAAATCTGTGAATATGTTTGGATTATATGGATGTATACCTGTACATTCAAACCCTTTTTTAGCTATATCCATTCGGCAAATTTTGGTAAAAGCATAGCTTACTAATCCAACAACATCATAATCTGTTATCCTGGAAAAAGGATTCTGTCGCATCCAAATAGCACAAGCTTCATTATATGACTCTTTAAAAGGCTTCATTATGGTCCTATCAAGTGGTTGCAGTTTGTGCGTTGTGTGGGGGGGCAAACTTAATATATGAACATTGTGTTGACGTGCAAACAGAATCACGTCAAGCTCCTTGCGGCTGCAGTGACCATCTAAAATGAGCAGCACAGGTTCATGTTTAGTAGGATGGACACGTTTGACGAACTCTTGAAGCCACTTCAGAAAAATTTCACCAGTTATCCATCCACTAGTTTGAGCAGCAAACAAACTTCCAGGGGGTGCACCAATCATGAGGCGGTTGTTCATCCTCTGCCTAGGAAATATAAAGAGAGGCGGGATAAATTGGTCTCCAGAAGCATTTACGCAAAGAAGCACAGTGACCGTACGACCTCTTTCCCCAGACGTTAATTTTCCAACTTGTTTTTTCCCTTTTATGGATATAACTTTAGAGTCATTTGAATGAACGCACGTAACTCCTGTTTCATCTGCATTGAAAATTCTACATGCAGAAAAGGAATATTTACTTTGAAGTTGATTAAATTTTTCAAAAAATCTAGAAACCTGAGGTTTGTTGAAACCAACTGCTCGTTGCATGCTAGTAGATTCAGCGGTTCTTAATGTGGTTTCAGGGTGTTGTTTCATAAAATCATAGTAGAAGTCCTTACCAGCACACTTCTTTTTCTTGTTGAAGCGGTGATCAAGTTTCAAGGCTTCGGCCACATCGAAAGCCAACTTCCCAAACTCCTTACGACTCAATGGCATCAAACGGTTATCAAGGTCTTTAATGTGTATTACAAGTTCCTCTTCAAAATTTTCTGAGAAAGTAGGTTTGAATCGCCCCATGTCAGGACCTATTTTTACTTCATTTCCTAATTTTAACTTCGCTACTCTGTCTCTTAAGGAGCTTTTAGGAACAGCGTATGTATTTGCCGCCTGTCTCACTGTCATAGCGTTACATAAAACTTTCTCTACAGCTATTTTCATGTTCTCTTCTTGCCACTTCCCACGTAAGCCTACTTTTTCCTTTTTCTTTAATTTAGGCATAGTGTAAAATTCCAGAATCGGTTACCTGAAAGAAAAAGTTCTATGAAGACAAAATAAATAAATATATATATTATATATATATATAATTTAGTATTAGATATATATACCTAATCTGAGTAATCTTATCTAACCTTAAATTAAGTGTTTTATTTGAGCTTTATTTGTTGTTAATGTTGATAAAAACTTTGTGGCATCCCTTAGTTTGTCCGGTACTGGACGAAAACAACTTGTCCGATACTAGCCGATCTGTATGGCAATAAAATAATGATAGTCATTCCAATAATATTTTCTTAGTTGACCAAATCAATATTATAACTTATTCATGAGTTTACCCTTTACCTTATATCCAATAAACAAACTAATTGTAACTATCGTGTGAGAATGAGAAGTCTTGAAAATGTAGTTGTAACAATGAAACAAAGCACATAAACTACACAAACACTCGTGGGAACCGTACGGCTCGAGGGCGCGCCTTCAACTAACGGTTGTCTTTGGCTGCAAGCAAGAGGAGTAATATTATATCCGAGAGGATTCTCTAGCTAACGGTAGTTTAATGAAACATGATCTGTCCGATACTAGCCGCTGTCCGATACTATACGACTCTCCCCTAGATGTGCCTAAAATAACTTGGGAACAGATTTGTATTAATTATTTTAAGATAGATGTGCCTAAAATAACTCGAGAACAGATTTTAATTCGGAATATCAGATTTTCTTCCAGGATACCGCAGGTCCCTTTTTCTGTACTCCAGGCATCATGTTGCAATTCATGTTCAAATCAGTAGACCGAGTTGTTATGCCGGACGACCGTCTAAAGGTGTGTTTTTTTTCTATCCCTCGGGAATAGTACTTTTTTTTTTGATGAAAGGTACCTTATGTCCTTTTCTGTACCCATGACAACGTGTATGCAAAATTGCATGATGATCGGTCGAGTAGCTTAGGCGTGAAAGCGTAACAAACAAACAATCGAACAAACAAACTCACATTCGCATTTATAATATTAGTTAGAATGTACTGAGTATGCTTCCCACCAACTGGGTTACGACCCACTTCGGTGGCCATATGGCCTAACGCGCTACTTTGGCAATCGACGGACATACCGATGACGGAAAAATCTCTGTTCGAATCTCGGTCAGGAGTACTGAGGGTGGTTTTATCAAAATGGTTTTCCACGATCTCTCCTCTCAAATTCGAGTACACTACCTTTAAACATAACCTTCTTAATCCTTAAAGCCAGTAGTGTAATTGTGTAATTATAACAAGCGTATAACTCAAAAGGATAGTAAAACGCGGTGCTAAAAAAACTGGGCTACGATTGATGTAGCCTATAAACGTGTAAATAAAATCAATCTTGTAGTAACAGATGGGACGCGGCATTAGGCCTATATTCAGTCTAAAAATTTAGACCGAAAGTCTTTTAGCCTAAAGTCATTTGACCTAAAAGTAATTTAGCCTCTGTAAAGTCATTTCTTTTTATAATTATTTTCCTCGTAATTTATTTTAATATAGTCTGAAAATAATTGGGCTTGCCTAAAAAAAAGGACTGTGAAATATATGCCTTTTTTTACTCACACTCATAGATTGATTACGTAGTTTCAACATACGTCTCCCGTAAAAATAAATTTTCTAAATAAAATATACCAACAAATTTAAAATGTAGTTTTTATAATATGACGTAGACTATTATTGTTGTCCTCGACGATTAAAATTAAATATTGTATACCAATAAAAAAGAGAAGAAATAATTAAATTAAAGAGTATAGAAATAGGGTGACCTGGTGGTCTAGGGGTAAGGTGTTGGACTTCTGTGCTGGGGGTCCGAGGTTCAATCCTCGGTCCCGGCACAGATTTATCTTATTACCAAACCCTTCCTTCACCTCTGACAAGACATCTTGTGAATGTGGGGAATGCCAGGCCTCCACCGTGGTTCGGATTCCACGTTAAACTGTAGGTCCTTCATTTCATCTCACAACCACCCTACCATTACACATTAGCGTAAGTGCGTATAACCCGAACGGGTAGTAAGACGCGGTGCTAATAATGATAATGATAATGACCTTCACTCTGGCCCTTTTCACTGTGTTTCTTTTCCATTTGGCTTCACTTATATCCTTTTTTTACGCGGTTTGCCCCTGGTTCTTCTTCCATTTTACTAATGTATTGCAATCAAATAACTACAAAAATTTCACTGTATATTTCCCTCTCGTGTGAAAAAAAACTAGATGACAAGGGTTTTTTTATCAAATTAAGGAATCACATCCCGCCATTAACTCGAAATCTTTAAGAGTGACTTATAACGTTTTAGTATTTCCCGATTCAATTGAAATGTTTGCTAACGTAGAATCATTACTAGGTGCTATTATGTAACATTGTATTCACTTATATTTGAGCCAAATTATACAAACAATATTAGTTTTATTTTTCAAAAAGTAAAGTTGCTTATTACTTACTCAACCTGTTTAAAATGAAAGGACGTGACTTGATTTCTAAGTTGGAACAAGCTTTTTTTGTTGATGTTGAGGTGGCAGCTCTACCACGAAATGACATTGCCAATTTAATCTACTCTTTTGTTCTCGGAACAATCTTACTGTGTATACGAAACTAATTAGAATTTGGCTACATTAAAATTATGTGTTTTCAATGTAGGCAAATGCATTCTAAGTGAAATATTTAGCAGATCTTTTGTATGAACAGACGGGTACTGTCCCCCCCTTCCATTCTCCCTCTCCAACCCCTTTATACTTCTTTCGCATTCTTTGCTAGTATAGTATATTTAAGATGACATGACTTCCAGGGCGTGATGTTGATTATAACTTTGTGGAAGGAAGGAATATATTATTTTACCCTTGAAATAAAATATTAGCAATCCCGCGCACAAATTGTGCAATACTTAGGTAAAGATAGAAAAAAAAAATTATAGTAAAGACTTTGTATAAACTTAAGGAAATAAAAAAGTCTCAAATTAATAAAACATAAAGAGACGTAAATTATAGTTTTAAAGAAACTTTATTTAAAAGTGGAAAATTTATAATATAAACATGAGCCATTCATATTTATAAAGTGTTTGAGAAAATTTTAGTATAGACAACATTATTTGTTACAATTTTGCATCATAGCTCCAGTGGTTCCAGAGATGTGTCTGGGGCGGGAAGGAGGCCGAGTTTGTTTGGGGGGGGGGGGGGAGATTTGTTGAGGGCAAGGTATAAAAGGATACCCTCCAAACGAATATGGGACCCATAGCACCAACAGTTCCGGAGATGCGTCTGAGAGAAGAGGGAATGACGATGGGGATGACCTTTTTGACCTCCGTTAATATTGTTGTAATTTTAATAGAGGTTTCATGTGCTGGCGGCCGGGGTTCAATCCTCGGTCCCGGCACAGATTTATCTGATTACCAAACCCTTCCTTCACCTCTGACAAGACATCTTGGGAATGTGGGGAATGCCAGGCCTCCACCGTGGTTCGGATTCCACGTTAAACTGTAGGTCCTTCATTTCATCTCACAATCACCCTACCATTACACATTAGCGTAAGTGCGTATAACCCGAACGGGTAGTAAGACGCGGTGCTAATAATAATAATAATAATAATAATAATAATAATAATAATAATAATAATAATAATAATAATAAAAAAGAGGTTTCACATCTTCAGGCCAACACATTTTTAGCAAAGTCTTCATTTGTCAATTTAGAACCATGAAATAGGTCGGTATTGGGCCTGACAAGAAAATACACATACGTATTAAAGAGATAAATGCCCAGTAAATGAGGTTAGAAAGATTGTCTTTAAGGTGGGGATGTAGGTGATATAATAAAAGGCCAATGTTTTTGAAGTTTTCATCCATAAAACAATTTTTGGTCAAAATAAACTGTTGATATCACTATATGAAGAAAATTAAACTTTATCTTTGTTCTGAAGCAATTGTTTTATTTATTTAGGCCAAAAAATGTGTGTTGCTATAATAAAACTACAAAAACAATGGTACTTCCCCGCGTTTATACTCCCACCTTAAGATATAAACTATCGTGAGCACTCAATACAGCATCGTGGAGTCGCTTATGTTGGCACCCAAAAAAAAATCTCCTGCCCTAGGCTGCAGTCTAATCAGCCTAATGCTTATTTAGGCCCTGTATTCATAAGCTGAACCATTTGTTTAATCTTTTACAAATGGTGTTGATTTTGATGTTTTTAAAATAAATATAAGAGGACCGTAACCAGCTGAAGCTAACTGGTAATTTTACGAGATTCTAACTAGTGGCGGCTTGTCCAGAAAAATAATACTGTATAGCTTTATAAATGTTCATGTCCTTAGATTTGTTTGTAGCACAGAGGGGCCTTGTAGCCACCAATATAAGCTACTATGTACTAGTAGGTACTTTGAATTTCTTACCATTGAACATTTGAAGTTACTTTTAGAAAATACAAACTTTTAAAAATTTCAGCTATCTAGGTGCGGTAGATATAAAGCAACGCTCATGAAAGACAGACAAACTCTTTATTTTATTAATATAGAAGATTGGTGTTATTTTACAGGTATTGATAATATCTATCAGAAGTGACAGCTGCAGATAATATCACTTGACGAATGAATACGTTAAAGTGGTTATAGTATTTTTTCCAGTTGTCAGATATGTCCATTCGTAAGAAAACTGGGGTATTGTACACACTAGTAGATGGTTCTAAAGTCTCATTGATAGTACCGCAGTGTATATTACTTGTGCTCATTGTAGAAGGTCATGTAGCCACCCAGTTACTCTACACTAGTGTGCGGTTGTAAAGTCTCATTGATAGTACCGCAGTGTATATTACTTGTGCTCACTGTAGAAGGTCATGTAGCCACCCAGTTACTCTACACTAGTGTGCGGTTGTAAAGTCTCATTGGTAGTACCGCAGTGTATATTACTTGTGCTCACTGTAGAAGGTCATGTAGCCACCCAGTTACTCTACACTAGTGTGCGGTTGTAAAGTCTCATTGGTAGAAGCGCAGTGTATATTACTTGTGCTCACTGTAGAAGGTCATGTAGCCACCAAGTTACTCTACACTAGTGTGCGGTTGTAAAGTCTCATTGATAGTACCGCAGTGTATATTACTTGTGCTCATTGTAGAAGGTCATGTAGCCACCCAGTTACTCTACACTAGTGTGCGGTTGTAAAGTCTCATTGATAGTACCGCAGTGTATATTACTTGTGCTCACTGTAGAAGGTCATGTAGCCACCCAGTTACTCTACACTAGTGTGCGGTTGTAAAGTCTCATTGGTAGTACCGCAGTGTATATTACTTGTGCTCACTGTAGAAGGTCATGTAGCCACCCAGTTACTCTACACTAGTGTGCGGTTGTAAAGTCTCATTGGTAGAAGCGCAGTGTATATTACTTGTGCTCACTGTAGAAGGTCATGTAGCCACCCAGTTACTCTACACTAGTATGCGGTTGTAAAGTCTCATTGATAGTACCGCAGTGTAAATTACTTGTGCTCACTGTAGAAGGTCATGTAGCCACCAAGTTACTCTACACTAGTGTGCGGTTGTAAAGTCTCATTGGTAGAAGCGCAGTGTATATTACTTGTGCTCACTGTAGAAGGTCATGTAGCCACCAAGTTACTCTACACTAGTGTGCGGTTGTAAAGTCTCATTGGTAGAAGCGCAGTGTATATTACTTGTGCTCACTGTAGAAGGTCATGTAGCCACCCAGTTACTCTACACTAGTGTGCGGTTGTAAAGTCTCATTGGTAGAAGCGCAGTGTATATTACTTGTGCTCACTGTAGAAGGTCATGTAGCCACCCAGTTACTCTACACTAGTGTGCGGTTGTAAAGTCTCATTGGTAGTACCGCAGTGTATATTACTTGTGCTCACTGTAGAAGGTCATGTAGCCACCAAGTTACTCTACACTAGTGTGCGGTTGTAAAGTCTCATTGGTAGAAGCGCAGTGTATATTACTTGTGCTCACTGTAGAATGTCATGTAGCCACCCAGTTACTCTACACTAGTATGCGGTTGTAAAGTCTCATTGATAGTACCGCAGTGTATATTACTTGTGCTCACTGTAGAAGGTCATGTAGCCACCAAGTTACTCTACACTAGTGTGCGGTTGTAAAGTCTCATTGGTAGAAGCGCAGTGTATATTACTTGTGCTCACTGTAGAAGGTCATGTAGCCACCAAGTTACTCTACACTAGTGTGCGGTTGTAAAGTCTCATTGGTAGAAGCGCAGTGTATATTACTTGTGCTCACTGTAGAAGGTCATGTAGCCACCAAGTTACTCTACACTAGTGTGCGGTTGTAAAGTCTCATTGGTAAAACCGCAGTGTATACTACTTGTGCTCATTGTAGAAGGTCATGTAGCCACCCAGTTACTCTACACTAGAGTGCGGTTGTAAAGTCTCATTGATAGTACCGCAGTGTATATTACTTGTGCTCACTGTAGAAGGTCATGTAGCCACCAAGTTACTCTACACTAGAGTGCGGTTGTAAAGTCTCATTGATAGTCCCCCAGTGTATATTACTTGTGCTCACTGTAGAAGGTCATGTAGCCACCCAGTTACTCTACACTTGTGTGCGGTTGTAAAGTCTCATTGGTAGAAGCGCAGTGTATATTACTTGTGCTCACTGTAGAAGGTCATGTAGCCACCCAGTTACTCTACACTAGTGTGCGGTTGTAAAGTCTCATTGATAGTACCGCAGTGTATATTACTTGTGCTCACTGTAGAAGGTCATGTAGCCACCCAGTTACTCTACACTAGTGTGCGGTTGTAAAGTCTAATTGATAGTACCGCAGTGTATATTACTTGTGCTCACTGTAGAAGGTCATGTAGCCACCCAGTTACTCTACACTAGTGTGCGGTTGTAAATTCTCATTGATAGTACCGCAGTGTATAATACTTGTGCTCACTGTAGAAGGTCATGTAGCCACCCAGTTACTCTACACTAGTGTGCGGTTGTAAAGTCTCATTGATAGTACCGCAGTGTATATTACTTGTGCTCACTGTAGAAGGTAATGTAGCCACCCAGTTACTCTACACTAGTGTGCGGTTGTAAAGTCTCATTGATAGTACCGCAGTGTATATTACTTGTGCTCACTGTAGAAGGTCATGTAGCCACCCAGTTACTCTACACTAGTGTGCGGTTGTAAAGTCTCATTGGTAGAAGTGCAGTGTATATTACTTGTGCTCACTGTAGAAGGTCATGTAGCCACCAGTTACTCTACACTAGTGTGCGGTTGTAAAGTCTCATTGGTAGAAGTGCAGTGTATATTACTTGTGCTCACTGTAGAAGGTCATGTAGCCACCCAGTTACTCTACACTAGAGTGCGGTTGTAAAGTCTCATTGGTAGTACCGCAGTGTATATTACTTGTGCTCACTGTAGAAGGTCATGTAGCCACCCAGTTACTCTACACTAGTGTGCGGTTGTAAAGTCTCATTGGTAGTACCGCAGTGTATATTACTTGTGCTCACTGTAGAAGGTCATGTAGCCACCCAGTTACTCTACACTAGTGTGCGGTTGTAAAGTCTCATTGGTAGTACCGCAGTGTATATTACTTGTGCTCACTGTAGAAGGTCATGTAGCCACCCAGTTACTCTACACTAGAGTGCGGTTGTAAAGTCTCATTGGTAGTACCGCAGTGTATATTACTTGTGCTCACTGTAGAAGGTCATGTAGCCACCAAGTTACTCTACACTAGTGTGCGGTTGTAGTGAGTTGGCCAAGGACCAGTTTCTCAAAGCTTGAGACAACAGCTGGAGTCTGTCATTGCTTTACAGTTGCAACATCCGCGTTATATTTCTTTTTGCCTGTAACATTTCATCTCTCTTAACATGTAACAATAGTTTATTTGGAGAAAATGTGTGAAATATTTCGCATATGTGTAGTAAGAAAGTCGCAAGATCTTGTTTACGGGTTCACTTCAATTCGTTATTTTTGATTCCCGATAGTGTTTATCCTTAGAATTGCTTACTATTACTTTTCAAACGTTAAACTTAAACTAAAATAGTAGTAAAATAAATAAGGTTCACTCCATAGTAAGTCGGTAATGCGTCTACGTTGTATCAGGTTTGATTTCCATTAGGGTTGAAAATTTATAATTTCCTCCCCCCCCTTACCCCCCATCCCCCCCCCTTCCCCACCTCCCCGCACGTGCCAGCCCGGCCTATCTGCGAATTCAGAAGAAATGTAGCCACATTTGCTTGGAGGTATTGTAAAAAAACTTTTAAGGAGAATCACCCTCACTATACCTGGTCGAGGTTCGAATCCTGAGTAATACCAGCAAACCAAACTAGGTGAGCTAGAGATTCATTCCATTCCTACTGATGTGGGTATGTATACTTTGAAATTGGACTCATTCTCCTTTATAAATTAATAGTATGATTTTTGGTAAATGTTTATCGCTTATAATTAGATAAGCATAAGTTGCCAATAGCGTGCACTATGTTTGTATATCAATAATCAATTTGAAAAGAGAATTAATCTAACCTAATACAACATACTTAATACTAAAAACACAACTATGGCGCCAGAAGTTTGAATAGTTAGGTTCGATAATGAACTTTACGCAAATAGGCTACTAAATCATTTTAGGTCCCTATCGTCCTGAAACAAATAGAGGTAAATGTACAATTAATTATATTAGAGTTGAGCTTCACATTCACATTTAATTTAAAAACTGACAACTTTTGTTCTTATTCTGTGTCTTGATTATCCGTCTGGGCTTTTTTTCTTTAGCACCCGTCTTAGTACACATTAGGACACGTTCCCGTCTGAGCGAAACGTATTTATTCACTCTTGTGAGGTATTGATGGGCAATATAGAATTCAGAATAAATAAATATACCAGCATTTGTGTGGAGGTGGAGTGGGAAACCATTTGGGTGGAAGGGACTCGATACACTCAGCTGTGATTCGAACCCTGACTAAACACTTATTCAGGGTAATTTTCTATATTTGATCATTCATAAATAACTTTGTCAATAAATGTTGAAACCAACTTCGGTGGTCGAATGGTTTAAGGCATCACTCTCACAATACATTGGACTGTCGATGATTGGGAGATCGCTGTTCGAATCCCGATATGGTGTAATTAGGGTGGTTTTCCCTAAACGGTTTTCTACACTTCCTCCATGCAAATGCAGCTACAATTCTTCTAAATTCAACATTCTTCATTCCTAACATTTTAGCATAATTCATATAGTCCGAATGGGTAATTAAAACGTGGCGCTTTAAAAAAAATGTTGAAATTTACTATTGGCTTTGAAAGAGTCCTAAATAAAATTTAATTTCAAATAATTTTTTATTTATTTGATTTGTTTGCTGTTGAATGATTTAAAAAAAACTTATTTCAACATTATCTAAACTTTCAATGACTTTGATTCGACTTTAAAATGGGGTCAGGGCCCTTACTATTTATTATTGCAATCGATTTCCTCTTCAAGTTTTTTTTGCTGTCTGTTCCCTGAAAATAGGCTATATTGAAGAGTTTATAGAACCTTTATAAATTAATCAGGGTTGGCCTCGTCGACTACGTGGTACGTAGTGTTCGACCACAGGTCTAGGACACCTTGGTTCTGATAACGGGCAGTGCTGACATATATTTATTGTATAAATACAGGCTCATCCTGCTATCATATTAGTAGATATCTTAGATGCTAGGACGATTTGTATCTCTAGGCTTATTGTCTTTGGTTAAGTTCGTTTCTTAGTCGTTTGCTGATGGAGAACATCGAAAGCGCACAAGAGGTTGAAACCTCATATCAAAAACGTTCGAAGATATGGATAAAAAAAAAAAATCACACCTGGACCTTATATCAAAAGTGCACCAGGGAAAAAAGAGCTACTGCAAAAAGGTGGCAACATTGCTAACATGTATTGTAAACAGCCCCTTACTCTTCACAAAAATTACAATTATAAAATAATAAAACTATATGGAACAATTATTCTTTACAATAGATGTTAGGTTAGATTAGGTTTGTATTAGGTCAATTCACAAAACTCATAATACTTGTAATTTATGATAAATATACATCTCTTGCTGTGGTGCTATAAGGGGCACAAAGACTACAAACAATGGCGTGCTTTTAGTGCATCTACCGTGTGCACTTCTAATATACTCCAAAGCAAGAACACAAATTTGGCCTGTGCGCTTTCAGTACATAGCCGGGTGCTGATATAAAATGTATATTTAAAAATTGAACTTTGATACTATTATATAACAATAAAAAACTAGGCTGGTTTGTAGGAAAAATATTTGCTTTTTTAAATCAACAGTTCATAATCCTACAACAAACATTGTTGGAAACTCTCTACAATATTTGCATTGTTATTTGAAAAACTTTAACATGTTTTTATTTGTTACTAAAACCACAATAATTTAATAAATATGTGATATTCATTAATGAGACGATACAATATTGTGAAACGTCTCCATCAATGTTTTTTTAAGGTGGGGATTTAGGGAAAGCGAAAAAAGGCCATGATTTTGAAGTTTTTATATAAAAAAATGTGTTGCCCAAGATAAATTAAATATTGCTCCAGTATAAACATGGAGTTTAATTTCTTTGACATGATAATATCAATAGTTGTTGAATATCTGTCATGAGCATAGCAGCATTAGATGACAATCTTTTTAAATGAAGATAAAAAGTTGTCATTAAATTTCAGGACATCGTCGACAGATATTCGAGAACTGCTGAGCTCATCAAGTGAAGAAAATTAAACTCAATTTTCATGGTGAAGAAATGTGTTATTTATTTTGTCAAAAAAAATTGACATCAAAATTGCAAAAAAAACACTGATCTTTTCTCTCGTCCCTGCATTCCTACCTTAAGGAATTTAAACTGTTAATTTAAAACTTTTCTCTGGGTGACTAAATTTCTTGTACAATATAATTTTTATTGGAAGGGCCTTTTATAAAATACAAATATATTTTTGCAGCCAATAGTGATGATATTTTATATATTATTATTATTATTATTATTATTTATTATTATTATTTTATTAGTGTTTTTAAGAGTATTGACAATCTATAAAAAGTGACAGTTGAAGATCACATGAGCCGACGTATTAATACATGAAAGTAGATATAATAACGTTTCTAGCTTTTAGATAAGGTGCTTCCTATATAATTGTGCTATACAAAAGCCTAAGTTCTGTACACACATTACCTTTATTTTGTTTATATGACAGTGTGTTGCAGTGGGGGTGGGGGGTGATGGTCACGTGTCTATAATGAGCAGCGTACAGTTCAAAGACAAAGCTGCCAGCCAGAGGATGGTTCGCACATATCCTCATTTTGAAGGCTTATATCTGGAAGCGATTCTGATGACTTGTTTGACGGTAAAAATGTTTCTAGCTCTACTTTAATATATTCATGAACAAACCGCTGCTGCCACTTTCGACAATTGTATAATAAATATGGTGATATTTTATCAACGTTGGCAATTCTGAGCTTATGTTTGCTCTGAAATGTTCTTCTTGTTGTTATCCGACTAAATCAAAGCTAGAAGATCCAAAGTGTCAATAACCTGGGCATACAAAATAAATAACAAAAATATATTTGGAAAGCGTGTCGGTCATTCCTCAACGGAGGTAGCCTTCAAAACTACAGAGTAGACAACCCGCAAAGCTTTTGTAGGTGCTAAGTTGCCGAATATTTAGGGGATTATTTGTATGGATAATATCCATCAAAAGTGATAGGTGAAGATCACCCGACATGACGTATGAATATCTGACAGTAGATCCAAAAAACATTCATATGTTACAGATAAGGTCCTTCTTATGAAATGAGACTGTATATATTATTCGTATACTATAGTGGTATTACTGGCTATAAGTGTCCTACGCTATATGAGCCAAACAACGTGATAAGAAGGTTTAATCTTTAAAATAAATGCATTGGTGCTTGTCGGATGATAGGATGGTAAAAACCTCTAGGGCATTTAATCGGACATCAGCCTCTCAAACTAGATTTCGTTACACTTTATTTGCGATGATCTCTGATAGTATCGTAAGATCGAACGATAACTTTTTAAAATAATATTATTACTATTAATTACTATTGTATTACAGACTTCCTGCTATAAAACGCGCCTGCCTGAATTCAAACTAAAGAATCGAAGCTAGAAGTCTATCGTTTTCACCCCACCCCCTTGAGACTTTATTTTAATCTTTATCCAGTGGTAGGTGACCTGGTGGTCTAGGGTTAAGGTGTCAGACTTCTGTGCTGGCGGCCGGGGTTCAATCCTCGGTCCCGGCACAGATTTATCTGATTTCCAAACCCTTCCTTCACCTCTGACAAGACATCTTGTGAATGTGGGGAATGCCAGGCCTCCACCGTGGTTCGGATTCCACGTTAAACTGTAGGTCCTTCATTTCATCTCACAATCACCCTACCATTACACATTAGCGTAAGTGCGTATAACCCGAATGGGTAGTAAGACGCGGTGCTAATAATAATAATAATTTATCCAGTGTGTAGGTTACATCTACCTGTATGGTAACTCAAAATATATCAAATAAATACTTTAATAAATAAAATCTAAATTTTACGGGCCCCTTTTTGAAAAGAGAAGACAAAAATCAGTAGGTACTAAATTGTTGTTATAGTCGAATGGCCCCAAGAATAACCTTGAGAACCATATAAAAATATATGACAAATTAGTCAACATTGACCAAAGGTATTTTATATGTCAAAATGCGTAAAATTTTAAGACACGTGTCTTGCCGTATCAATTATTATTAAGTATTATTAAGTTGTGTAGCTAAAAGATAAGGTGTTTCCTGTGGCGATATAACTATAGTAACTAAATGGCAAGATAGCTTGGTGCGATTTGATTGCAGCTGCCATGACAGGCTGTAAGACAATGAAGCAGCCTTAGAACTCTAAATTGTGTCACAGTCGATAATGTAACAAAAATAGCATAAGTCCGCTTACTGGCCCACCATAACACGTAGATAACCTTGGCTTCATTCCGGCTAATACTGACTTCATATACTTATTATTGTAATACTTGTTTGACCTGTTATACAATTATTAAATTAGTAAACATCTAGACGCCGTGATTGGATATATTTGTGTAACATTAAACCCTCTTAAGTTGCATTAGAATGTAAGTCGTTTTCTGGTAGAGTTAAATTATTTTACTTGACATTTTAAGGGGGCCTTTAATCACATTAATGTATAGCAAATAATAAACTTTCCTTTTCATATTTTCAACTGTTTATTTGTTGAATACTTTAGTAGATAGCTAATTTTTTTAAACTAACAATTTTGTGTCCTTTTTTATACATTTCATATATTTATCTCATCATAAGAATAATCTTTTAAATTAGGTATAGATATATAAATTATATCAATCAACACATAAAAAAGTCTTACAACTGTTAAAAGTGACAACTACGTAGCACATAGTTTGACGTATGAATACATAAGGTAATTTAAGTAACTTTTGGAACTGTTTGATGTCAAACTGTCTATATTTCCATTGCTCTTATTGTTAATATATTTATTTTAAAATTCTGTCTTATATTAAACATGTGTTAGTGTACCTTAAAATTATCTGTATTTAGTATACTGGAACTTTCTAAACACCAAACTGTTTAAGCACACGACTTAAAAACTTACTTATCCCAACACAAATCTACAATCAAACTAGACTTATTTTCAAAACTTTTAACCAGTCGTCCACATATATCGATTACTCACTTTACTTTGACTTTTAAAAAAAACCATAATTTTTTTTCAACATATTTGGTTCGAGTAATTCTGAGCCTCCCTCCTTCGAGACATAGGGTCAGTTGCATATTCAGACTCAGCACTCTTCAAGTACGGCGCTAAATTAAATACAAGACATCTTGACCAGGATGGAATGGGCTAGTTTCATTGACAGGCTTAGGCCTGGTGCCCACGAGCGACGTGCGTCATATTTGCAATCATGTCCCCGCTAAAAGCAGGTCACACAAGCCATGACCGGGAGCGGAAAAAATCGGCAAACTTATCTTTGCTGTACACAACCCTAATGCACCGACATGAATTTATAATCACCTTTATGATATTTGTAACAATAATGTAAAGGCATTTTGTCTAACATTCGGGTTATACTCATTATTTTATATATAAATGGTGGTTGTAACATGTTTCAAGTATTTTATAAATTGTTATTGTGAAAATAATAAGTAGGTAGTAATGTATCTAGTTTTAATGCACTTTTACTATAATCTCCGGGTAATCCATATGACACATGGTCCCAGTTAGTCCTTATAAACGAAGTTCCACTGTGTATAGAAAATATGTTTTCCCAATTCATAAAAATTATTAGGAAAAAAAATTGAGATGGAACTCGCCAAGTTGCTTTAGCATTATGGCTTCTATTTCATCAGTATTTGGATCTGGCGTCTTGCATATCTCTATCTATGATGCTCGTGTTTTTTTTTTTTCTGTCGTGGTATTCTTCTAGGGGATTCCATACCGCACCTCGTTAATATTTAAAGTTATGTGTCTATTTCATCTTCCCTTCTGACTGTACACTGATTACCGTCACAATGACGCGCGCAGCTCATGAGCACTGCTCTATGTATTCACAGGTACTGACAGAACGCTGAGCTGTAGCGTCACACTTGAGACATGCTCAATTGACGCCGGACCTCGCGTCCCGTGTGAACGCCATCATTCGAATCAAAGAAAAGCACATGAGGCGACTGCAAAGATGTCACTCGTGGGCAACGGGCTTTAGCACTAGTCAAGTGTGGTGCTATACTAAATAGTAGACGACACCTACCTTACTCCACTCCATTAGAGTCAAGAGACTGAGCGCTTACCAATACCCTCCTTGAGATGTATTGGTTCAAAGCCTGGATGGATCTAACTATCCTTTACGTGAAAACAAACTAAACTGGAAGGGTTCGTGGACTTCCCAACATGTGGAATCCCAGGCGCTTTCAGAATTGTTGCGAACAGATCCGGTTTGAACCAGTGGGCGTCAAACCTTTCCAAAAAAAAACTCCTGTCAAAACTATTATCAACGAGAAGAATTGAGACCACTTTGCGCGTGGATAAACCAAATAAAAACTAAATAGGATGACCTTGAGAGATGACCGCGCGAATCCTCACAGGGCAACGGGTATAGGGGGGAGGGGGGAGTACGCCGGGCTAAAGCAGACCGGTTGGAGCAACCGCGTGGTCCGTTGCGCGCGTCTCCCGTAAAGTGTGTGTGTGTGTGTGTGTGTGTGTGTGTGTGCGTGCATGTGCATTGAGCGCGCGCATATGTGTGTGTTTCACCCCTCCCTCCCTTCCTCATCATTCTCCCCTACCTCCACGAGCAGCGGCGCTAGTGTCTCGTGGAGCAACAGGTGTCATTGACCTTGTGTGTTTTTTCAAGGACATGGCAAGGTCGCTCCAGCCCACACACACGTTAGCTCTTTACACCACTAGATTGAAAAAAAAGATTGCGAAGGACGCAGACTGAGGGAAGATAACAAACAACTTGATTACTTTCTTGTACCACAAACTATTATTAATATTCTATTCAAATGAATTTTTTAGTTGTGTTTCTGTTTTAGCGAAATAGAAACGTTGTTCTAAACGATCAAAGTGGAGTGGAAAAGGACGTGAGTAAAGATCGGCTTTTATATTTTAAAAAAATGGTACATTGCGCCACACAGACTTTCTCGCTCCTTTACCTAAATGTGTAAATATTTACTTAAAATCGTAAGTTATGTGCAACGAAATAGTGTACAGTGTTGCAGAAACATTATGGAAAAAAGAGCATATACGAAATAATATGCATTGTTACAGAAACACATTTAGAAAAAAGAAAAAAAAAGTAACATCACTGTTTGTCAAAAAGTGTAACAATCAACTCCCCATTTCCCAGAACTCAATTATAAACATATTTGCTTATATCTCGGAAACTATTAGATTTATACAAATAAATTCCAATAAAAGTTATTTTTATTATTCACTAATCTTACAGCTATGCAATGATGAATTATTTAATATCTCAAATAGTTGCAGAGAGAGGATTAAATTTGGAGATAATTATTTGCATATGTAAAGTACCTTCTAAGCCATTTTTCCTGTAAATTTAGATGCACCATTTTGTTTGTAATGTTAAACAGTGTCTAGATACGAATTTTAATCAAAATCGTTATAGCAAATTTCAAGAAAATTGATTTTTTTCCCATATTTGTTCTTAAGTAGAATGCCCTTAATTTAAGAGTTAGATATTTAATTCAAAAAATTGCTTAGGGAAACCTTAATAAAACCCTGGATAACAAGATTTAGCCCGAACATTAAAATGGTTTCGTCTCGAGGCCGAGATACAGACAGACATATATCATTGCAAAAATAACTTTTTTTGAGTTTAGGGGGTCATGAAACGTCGACAATCATCAAATTATAGATTTCTCTTTACGGTCCCTCCGATGGATCGTGATAAGATACAAATATTTTTGGCCAAAATAAATAATAGGGTCTATATTGCTTCAATATATACGTTAAATTTAATTTTCACAAGTATTAATATCAACAGTTTTTTATTATTTGTCATGGACATCCTGGAATTTGAACAAAACTTTTTCACTTAATTTAAAATGTTGATGTTCAAATGTCGATATACTCATGACAAATATCGAAGAAATGTTAAGATAACTATATCTATAAAATTAAAATAATTTTTCTACTGAAACAATATTTTATTTATTTTTACCAAAACAGTTTTTTTTAATAATAACTCATGTTTTACTCCAACTTAGGGGTCCTCCTAATTAAAGGTACATATCCGCCCTCGTGGTATTTCTTATCGGAATGGCACTTCCGAGGCTTCATAGTCATTGAAACGATCCTCAATTATTTTATAACATCATATTGAGATCTTATTAGTATTGATTATATTTGTTTGAGGAATACTAGATCCTTATTTCTTATCATTTACTTTGATTACAGATCTACAACATTTCGTATTAAACTTCGTTGAAAAGTAGCTAATTTCTTACTAACTATAGCATAAGTAAATCAAAAGTTCATTGCCGCACGTAACTAGCTCTATCCAGTCCACGTCATTACATTACACCCTATTTCTTCCAGCTCCATTCTTATGTTATCCTCCAATCTCCGTTTACGTATTCCCATTTGTCAGTCAATACATCGGACGTGGTTCTAGTTTCTTTCATTCGCGCTGCATGTCCTGTCCACCGTGACATGCTAAAAGGAGCTAATTTCCCCTTTTTTTAAATTATAAAAATTAAAAGGTAAGAATTTAAATTCCGTGGGGATATGTTAAAACCACGTGTGAACGATATATTTTTTGTGCAAACCATTTCTTCAACAACACTGGATTTCTTGGCGTTTGAAACGTGTCACAGCGTTCCTATGGGTTGGTAGAATAATAGCATAAAATATACACAATTTTTCTTGATTTGTTGTTACTTTTGTCACATTTGTATTGTCTTGCTCGGTTCAGGAGATAAGATTGTAGTTGTCTTCTATAGCTTGTTGTAATAATGTCTAGCCAATGACATTGAAACCAATTGTAACATTTCGAATGGTGTTGTTGTCATTCTGCAAAAGTGTTACCAACATATATAATCAATATCCCATCAAAAGTGATTACAAGTATCCAATTTACCGCTAGATTTGATATAAATAAAGAAGATGTTTGTTTTCAAAAGGCTTCATAGCAAATAAAGGATCATGGTTATTGTATTAAATACATGCTCAAAATATGTGACAAAGTCCCTGATGCAAGATACCATTTGTAAAGACAGTGGAGCCACTAATGCCAAAATAAATTTTAATTCGCCTACATATAATCTTAATTACTCTAAAATAAATAAACAATATAAAAAAACACTCAAAATACGTTTTAACCTCTAGAAAAAATCTACAGGAGAGCTATAAAAAGCTAGAATACCCTCTAGCTGTTATCTAAGTTTTAAAATTCCTTTGAGAAAACGCTAGATCCAACGGTAAAAAAAAATCAAAGTTTGCAGCACTGGTCTACACTGAGGTAGAGCGTTCTAACTCAATCATTGGTCAAATTGGGAGCCACTGTTACAGATCTCTTTTTTGTCTGCTCCATGCCTTACTATCAGTCTGGCAAATCCGCATATTCACACAATTGAGGTAGGGTCGATAAAGCTAGAATTAAGCTGAAATGTGCCCGCAATTTGTGTGGATGGCGAGCGTAAAAAAGTACTACAGTACCAGTACCAATAGTACCAGTCTACTCTAAATCCAAGTTAGTTTGTCAGCCGTGTGCTAGTTTATAATATCACCCATATTGGTGGGCACGTGCGCCAACAATCAAGTCATCTATTCTGCAACTGACTTAAACTAGTTGTAAGATGACACCTAAACATGAAAACAAAACCCAGGACTCGTGCTCGTATGTCATTTCTCAAATTAATTTAAATTAGTTGAATTATGTTCACCTACTAGCGGATACATACATACTAACATTTCTTTCTACCGTGTTTTCATACTTCATCTATTTTGGTAACCAACCCGTGGTGTAGTGGTCAGTGCACCTGGCTACAAGCCTAGGGGTCCCAGATTCAATTCCCGGCTGGTACCTTGGGTATTCTTCACTTTTGAGGAATGATCCCAGCGGTCACCAGGATTTGGTAAATTAGGCTTAAGTTAGGTTAAGACTCAGCGCAGCCCAACAACTCCATAATAACTATCATCATCATCTCATTGTGGGTACGGCGTGTAGACAACCTCCTGTAGTGTACCTTAGGTAACGTTCTGTGCCACTAAAGCAGCTAATAGTCTACACATAAAGTGACTTAACCTGGATGTCAAAGTCCCTACGGTCATATGTGTCATACTATTTTTTTTTTAATATGTTTTGGTAACCGGCCTTGTAATGTAGTGGTCAAAGTCCCTGGATTTGAACTAAAGATCCTTGGTTCTACTCCGGTTTGTACCGGGGAATTTTTATCGAAAGGGGAAAATACCCATGGCCAACAGGGTCTGCTTAATTAGGCTTAAGCTCGGTTAAGATATTCATTGGCTTTTTCATACCGTCATGTTCATTACCATTATTCCCTCATTTCACCGGGACCTGGAAAGAGCCTCCGCGGAAAGGATGTACGATTAGTACAATCGGGTGTCCCCTGGGCAACGGCACGTTAGTACTGTTCCCCCACCTTACATGCATTATTATTATGAATATGATCTATTCTGATTTTCTGTTGACGAGGAGGATTGGGGTTTAAATCATTGCCGGGTATTTTGAGGTTTTCCAAAATGGTTTCACATTCTCCACGTAAACCTAATATATTTTCTTTCAATTTGATCGTCCTCATCGTAATATGATTAGTGTAGTTCAAATGCGTATAGTCTGAACGACTGGGAGAGCTGGGGGATTAAATAAATTGTGTTCACTAAGAACACGTTAAATAGCCCCAAGTAAGATAAAGGTTATGGTTTCAAAGCTTAAATGAGGTGAAAGGGACCGCGAGTTAGGTCTTTATTCTTATATTTATATAACAAAAAACTGTTTTAGCCAGCATGAATATATTATGTGTGGAAAATTAAACTAAACGTATCTACTGACGATGCACTCCCCTCCCCCCCCCCCCACCACTACACAGGGTGAGGATGACTGGAAAACCAGGCGATAATATAGCCTAATTTTAACAACATATCTTTATTTTATAAGAACAATTAAATAGTACAAAATTTTAGCACATCAACAAAAAATAGAGCGTGAAGCGTGTCTGCCTTTCTAACATAGAACCAGATCCGTTTAGAGTACAGAGACCTTAACTCAACAATGCTCAACCCCGTCGGGAAAATGTAACAAAGGGTAACAGCAAATGCTAAAACGCAAGCGCGACGAA
This sequence comes from Timema cristinae, assembly GCA_039000515.1. Lineage (NCBI taxonomy): Eukaryota > Metazoa > Arthropoda > Insecta > Phasmatodea > Timematidae > Timema > Timema cristinae. Next base: position 122,974,777 of record JBCFYV010011172.1, read on the forward strand.
CATAATCATACATATCAAACATCAACCCTAAAGGACTAGTATCAAAGCCAATGGTTCCAGGTTCGAAGATTATTAATCTATTAAAGTGAGCTTAAAGCTATACATATTTAAAACTCCCGCGTAACACATTAGCAATCGCTGCAGAAGCTAGGCTAACAACCCTCAATAAATATCATAATGTTACTCAAATGTAGCAATAATAACAATCAACAGTGGACCGAGTCCCAACCTATCATATAAGTGCCCTACATCCTAATTTATTGTAATTATCCAGACGATGCCTAGTTATAAGCATAATCCTTGAATAGTTACAAGACGGGTGGTAAGCCCGAGACGCAGAGTTTGACTCTGCGCACTCAATTGTGTATAAATATATCAACAAAGCCAATAGGCGCAATTAAATCGGGCTAGAGCCCAAATAAGACGGCAGAAAGGTGACGGCATTTTCAATTGCCGCGAGAAGCGCATGGCGTTGCAAAGTTCAATATTCCAATATGAGTTAAGTGCTGAACAATAATTTTGAATGGTTTCCCCCCATTACGCCGAAAGAGAATTTTGATGCAAAACAATAATCCCAAGCCCTACGTCGTCGTTCTCACTTTAGGTCAGCTGGTGGTGTAATAAGTAACCATCGACCACCAGCGTCCCAATATATATTAAAAAATGAATTCACAGGGAAGGGAAGGGATGCAAGGAGAGGGAAGGAAGGAGAAGCGATACACAAGACGACAAGAAGGTTCGGGTAACTAGTCGAACAATCTAGACGCTACACGTGGTGGAACCAGGAACTATCTTCTTTTGTTTCTGGCCAGTCTCGGGTTTGAGCCTTAGTAGTGGTCCGTTGAACGCTCCGCTAGTCTATCGGGCGGTCGGTTGGAGTGAGGAGGTCGGTGCTAGTGCTCGTGTGCTGCAGCTCGTCAAGGAAGTTCGGTGAGTGTCCCCCATCGATTTAGCCATAACTTGTTACAAAGGAATGTTTATTAATTATATACAAATAAGTTATTTGTTATAAAAACTGCAAACATAATTTATCTTAAATCATGATCCCTTCACTCAATTTTTCTTTTGCACTGCGTTTTACTGACCGTTCCAACTATACACCGAAGTATTAATTGCGAAAGTTTGAGTTTAGGATGAGTAAGCTTGAATTTAGAGGAATTTAATTCCGATCTCCCTTGTCATTGGCAGTCTAGTCTATTGTGATTTTGACGCTCTAGAACATGTGTCCACCAAATCAGGTTTCACTCCACCTTAAAATGGGTAGTACCAAAAACATGAATATTACATCTTGTTTCGTACCATCTCAATCATATAATGTGTCCGGCGTTTGATGGGGCTTGGAAAGAAATGTCAGCCCACCTTTTTTTAATCATACTGTTCAAGGTAAAAGTTAAGTACCAACTTTTGTTTTGCAAAGGAAATTGAACATTTGTTTTAAAGCTAAGGCATATAAAATAAGTGTTTATAACTATTTAAATTAGTGTGCTAGTCATAAGAAGGTTAGATAAAATTAAATGCATCACCATTCACAAAAAATATAAATACATAAATACACCACATTATTATTTATGTAATATATAGTATAGTATCCCCTTTGAATAAAAATGAATCTTCTAATTACCATATTCTTATATTCGTTCTCATTTCTCGATAAAATCACCGTGTGTCAGAGATATTATTCGATACGATAAGTCTTCGCCCTTCCTGAAAAAATTCACAGGTAAACTGGATGGTGCTGACTAGACCTTGTCGAGGCTATCAGGGCTCTTCCAACCAAGGTGTCTTCCCAGGTCCTCTAATCGACATAGGCTCCTTGAACTAGAACAACGTGGAACATTCTAGAGCCATCAAAGCTCTTGACAGTCAACGCGCCCACCACCTTGGTACATAGCTGAAGATAAGCCAGTGTTTATAAGCTACAAGCCATGACGTGAAAGATGATGCATCGAATGGAGTAGAAGTTTCGAGGCTCTTCTCAAAGCTTCCAGTAATCGAATCCTCCTTGTTTCTCCGTTATGTTCCTGAATATACCTGATTCCACTCACTTACGGTATATAAGGGAGGTCCAATTCAATAAGAGACAAATTTCTACCTACACTACATCTTGGATGCACCTTGCTTGGAAACGTAGATACGAGGGAGCTGCTATGATTGATATTAATATATTATAAATTCATTTTCAGCGTAAATTATCAGTCACTTTAATTCTTTCTGAATTAATGTTCTTATTCAAATTAATTTTCCTATTTTTTAACTAATTTTATTCACATTATAAAAGAGACCATGTTGTTAATATTTGGTTCAGAATCACAAAATATTTTATTATTTTTTGAATCTAACATGTGTCTAGTATATTTTTAGCCGCTTTAGAAAAGAAACCATTTGTGCTACAACATCAAGTATACATTATTACACTTGTAATTTGTGTAACATCTTTCAAGTTTAAATTTGCCTTGGTATTTTCAAATTGAAATTTGTGTTTGTTATACCATTAAAGTTTAAGGTTAGGAGTTAAAGAAAATAGTTTTAAAATTAAAGTTTGTGTATAATAAACAAATTTTAGGACTTCATCAAATTTAAATTTGTAAGTACTACGTTATTCAAGTTTAAAGTCAGTTTACAAATTTAGTTTGTGTGTTATACCATTTTTAGGACTTTACCAAATTTAGATTTTTGTTTGTTACACTATTAAATTAAGTTTTTCAATTAAATGGTTTGTTTTCCATTTAGATTATAATTTAAATTTGTGTTTACAATCAGTTAAGTAGTTCTTAAATTTTTGTAGTATACCAATTTTAGAGCTTACCAAAATTTATGGTCATCATACAATCACGTTTAAAATTATTTTACAAGTGTAAATGGGTGTGTTACACCAGTTTTAGGTTTTTATCAATTGAAATTTGTTATGTTACACCATTCAAGTATAAAGCACATTTCACCCGCTTGTACATAGATGTTATATTATCCCTGGATGATTTGTTCAGTCAAATCGTTAGTGATCAGCTTACATTGAAAGTTGAAGCAATATAAGACTTGTATGCCAATAAAATTTGAGCCTCACTACCCATGTAAGTTAGGTGGCGCAGTGGCGGTTCGTAGCTAAATTAATAGGGGTGGTGCTCCAGAAAACTTTTAGCCTTTGTTTTAAAATGGTGTAAAAGGATAAAAACATGTATACAAAGAGAATTTATTCAGGAACTTGATAAAATCTTAACAAAAATCTTTTTATTTACTTTAACTTAAATTGTTACAGTTCAGGCTTGATCTATTAATTTTAAAATTAAATCCATTCTTCTTGTTTTAATTTGCGCAAATGTTCAATAATTTTCTCCTTGATCTCTGGATGACAATTAAGGAAATTTTTCTCCATTGAAAGTATTGCTAATGCATTTAGTCTTTCTGTTAAATAAAAGACCCGCAAAAATTAATCAAATAGATAGCTGGAAGCAGAATAGTAATCTAATTCTACCCTCTTCTACACTTTATCACATTCAAGAATATGGTACACGATTTTTAAGCACAACATACGCTGAGTATAAATACTTCCTTCCACCATCACGCCAGAGCCGGCACAGTGAAAGCAACAGTGCTCTCTCTACCTGGCAGTCCCGCCTTCCTCCCCACCACCCTCATATGTGCGCATGCGCACAACAGTCAAACACCACGTCGTGGCACTGTGAAGCGCACAGTTCATTCAAAGAGTTTTTGTATCTTTTTCATAAACTGTGGGATGACTACTGAAGTACTGACACTAAGCTTAAAGAATATATATTGTACTACAAAAATAAAGAAAGAATTAAAGAAAAAAGGACTCATTATATTAAATGTTATTGATAATATCAAGTGGAAATAGGAGGTGCTGTAGTTCCGCAGTGCCTATACATGAGCCGCCACTGGGCTGGAGGTAGGACCTTTGACTCATTAAATTGTGGACCATGTCTCCCCTAAACTTTTGGGCTAAGGCCTAAGCTCTATAGATGAACCGCTTACCAAAATGGGTGCATATTTTACCAAAATTGGTGCATAGATTACCTAAAGGGGTTATAGCTTATCAAAAGGGTTACATAGCATAACTAAAGTTGATGCACAGTCTAATTTACTGGAAATTGCAAGTTTATTATATAAAATAGGATTCGTCACAATATTTTATCTCCCAAATGTAGGATATCCTCAAACCACAGAATTATTCTTTTGTCACTGGGTTATGAACTAGGTCTACAACTGGCAGATATGCTTATCTTACTGACAAATAAAGGTGTATCACACTGCCGCTAGAGGTCCTGATTGAGAATATATATGCTGAAAAAATCCTGGGCTCTTAGAAAGCATAATTGACATCGTAACACACTAATGGTTTAAGGACGTGACGTCACTAGTAGAGTAAGACCTATCTTGTCAAAAACTCCCCGCCAACCTAGTGTCGGTAGATGGGAGAATATCCGTATAGTTTGCGACACACCAATGACATGGGGATTACGTCATCACGGGAGGTCAATTAGCTGTCGCAACACTTTTATAAATAGCACCCAGTCAACTTGAAAGTAGGTCAAGGTCAAAAGGCCAAATTGTGTTGTCTAGGCCTTCCATCTACCAGCATGAATATGTGAATAGTCCTAATAGTTAGCAAAACGTGGTGTACAAAAACATGTCTGGATATAATTTAGATAAAACGCAACCACGTTTACTTGAAGAAAGGGTAAAAAACCATTTATGGAAAAAACATAGATAATGTTCAACAACGCAAGGGAAATAATATTTAATGTGTACATTTGAAGGTCAAACCCAAGTCTCGTAGAGCATGAGTCAAGCCCGTTAGTATCAACAGTCCAATTTTCACAGAAAAGACATTTTAGAAAATAAACATTATTTTGAGGTTAATATTAATATAATTTTACTATTTGAACTCCGATATCTCTGTCATTGGCAATCTATTCTATTTCGATATTATCGCCTTAGACAATGTGACCATTGAAGCAAGTTACGTGAAAAATAGATTAAGTAAATTTTCTAGTTGTAAGATAAAGTTTTTCCCATTAAAATTGAACTGGAACCATCGGTGAGTCTCAGTAAAACAACAATAGCTATAATAACACTTTTTGCTTAAAAGTTGGTGTAGGAGCTTACACTTCAGACTGATGGCTCAAGAGACCATTGTACAATCCAGACATGCTACACTGAGGCTAGTTTTTTCCGTTTGAAGTTTCCATTTTCTCTCCATCGTAGTGCTGGCTGGAGTCATCCTCCCTGTTTTGTGCTTTTATATTATTTAGTGTAGGATTGGGCAGAGTTTTACCAGATCACCAGAAAGCACCAAAAAAATTACTTATAAACAAATACCTTGCCTTACCCTGATATTTTAAGTATGTGAATAAAAGAGCAATGCCATGGCCTCTCTTTTGTCAGAATGCTATGGCCAACCCACGATCTAGCGTTTTATCTTTCGGAAATTTACGACCAATATACGATCTAACCTCACATCAGACAAAGTTTTACGACCAATACATGATTAACCACGCATTTGATGAAATTATACTACCAAAGGACATCAATCTAACCTCTCATCTGTTGAGTTTACGACCAACACGCAATCTAACTCGCTATGGGGAGTTTTCGACCAAGCACGATCTAACCTCACATCTGTTAGAGTTTAGCGACCAACACGCAATCTAACCTCGCGTATGTCGGAGTTTTCGACCACGCACGATCTAACTCACATCTGTAGAGTTGCGACCAACACGCATCTAACTGGTATGTCGGAGTTTACGCAACGCACGATCTAACCTCACATCTCACCAAGTTTTTATGGCCAGGGCACGATTTATTTAACCTCACATTTGACGATGTTTTAAGATGAATCGAAGAAGACGAGAGGGTATTTTCAGTTTTCATAGCAAACAATTATTTATTTTGACAAAACAAGTCAAATATTGCTCCAGTAGAAATTTAGTTTAATTTTATACACGTAGTTATATCACAATTCTTGAATAATTGTGATGATCATAATAGTATTTGTTGAGAAACTTTTTAAATGAATATAAAAGGGTCTCATCAAATTCTAGGATACCCTTGATAGATATTCAGGAAACTTTTGAAATTACTATATAAAGAAAATTAAACTATATGTTTCTACTGGAGAAATGTTTGATTTATTTAGCTGAAAAAACTAAAAAACACTCCTTAACTCGCAATCCCTACCATATATACACCTTAAGACCAACGCACAATCTTACCTCTCATCTGTCTTAGTTTTATGACCAACGCACGATATAAACTTGGATCAGACAGAGTTTTACGACCAACGCACGATCTAACCTCGCATTTGACGTAATTTTACGATAGCAGCACGCTCTAAAATTGATGTGGTGGAATTCTACGGACGATAATAGCATCACTTACGTTAGCTTTAAAAAATAAATTGTAATAATCCGTACTTTTTAATATATTGTCAATAAGAAGTGATAATATACAAATTATTGTTATTTTAATTTTATAATCAATTCTAAATCTAACTGGGGAGAGCATTTAGTTTAGTGATTAATCATCCTTCATCACGAAAACAGGCCTATCGCGAGGCTTATATCACGTGATGCGCAGACGAGACGCAGTGCAGGATGCATGCGTTACGCTACCATTGACGAGTTGAAAGAAAGTGGGGTCGACTTTGGCTGAATGCCACGGAATGTGCCTATAATTAGGCAACGTCCAAACACACGCCCTATTTATAGGCCGGTATACTTTGCTTACTTTTACCTACGATTTCGTCTGAGGTGGCGCTCTTTCTTGCATGTCTTCATGACCGAAAACATTAGTGAACGCTTCTGATGGAGCAAACTTAGCTGTGGGACGGATGTACAGTTTGATTCAAATTAGGAAGGAACATTTTTAATCGTTATAAAAGTAACTGAAACAGTTTTTATATAGGTTTATTCTTAAATAAACTCTTGTGATCTGCAGCTGTCAGTTTTGATACGTCATATTGTCATTACCTACAAAATAATGCTAATAATATTGTAAATTCTTAATCATTGCTCACGGTATATATATATTTTTTTTGTATTTTCCAAAAAAAATTCCTACCATAATCTTATCCTACTTGGCTCTAACCCGGAAGGACAAGTTTCGATCACAGACCCGGTACGTAGATTTAACCCAATCTAACTTGGCCTAACCCAACCTAATCTTGCTTCCCCCACTCAATGAAAACTAATTTTACCTAGGACATACCTACGGAGTAGCTAAATAACGTTCAGCTAGATGACTTATACTGAACTGTGGCCTGCTGGCAATTTATTGTGCTCGTTTACAATTAATATTTATCTCCAAGTTGCCCAATTCATTTGTTTACAATACCTTCTAGTTGAATCGGTGGGTCCCAATTCCCCTTTTAACAATCATATCAACGCTGACCAATCCAACAATCTCTCACATCAAAAGTGCCCAAACCATGACCACAATTTTTTTTGGCATTATGACTTGTTTTTCAATTCTCTACGTCTTAATACCTTTACAAGCTTTCTGCATATTTACACTAATAGAATAGGGACGAGGAAGGTAGAATTTAGTATAAATGAACCCTCAAGTTTTTATAGCACCGTGTCTTACTACCCGTTTGGGGTATACTCTTATGTACTAATTTTATGGCTTTAAGGATTAGGAAGATTAAGGAATTGTACCCGCATTTACATGGAAGGAGAACGGAAAACAATTTTGTAAAAAATCCTCAGTACACCTTATCAAGGTTCTAAATTTAATCTGCCCGTCATCGGCAGTCTAGTCTCTTGTTAGAGTAGCGCGCTAGACTATACGGGTCTACCCTGATGTTTACGAAGGCAGAGTGGGAAACCATTTAGGAAAAAAAACATATTGTACCCAACCGAGATTAAACCCGATCAACCCGTCACCATAAAATCAGACAAGATTAGACTAACGCCTTAGCCTTCGTGCCAAATTATGTGGGTTTATGCTTTATACGACCCATTAGGTGTGTCCAAAACTCACACTAATTTAAGGATACAGGATGAAGTAAGGGATTTTTTAAGGAAATTTAAATTTAGAAAAAATTTAAATTATAGCACCGAATCTTACTGCCCGTTCGGGTTATACGCTTAACTACTAATTACACTAATTGGCTAGGAATGGGAAAGATTGGATTTAGAGGAAGTGAACCCACATTTGTGTGGAGGGAAAATGGAAAACCGTTTAGGGAAAACCACCCCAGTTCACCCGGCCGAGATTCGAACCTTGATCTCTCGTCAGTCTGTCTCAACACGAAACCAGCGCGTTAGCTAACTACGGCACCGAGGTGGGTTTTTAAAGAAATATACCAACATTTTTCTAGAGTGAAGATGGAGACAACCACTGACAGTGCACCCGACCGGGATTCGAATAAGGGTGGACCAAGATGCTAAAAATTCAATCGCTTTCAATCACCTATTAATTTTTTTTTCTTTTAAGTGCCTTGCGTCTCAGGCTGCCTGGGCTATCTCCATATTAATTATAATGAAAAAGGTATTTAGATGAAGGGAAGTGAGAGTGGATGTAAATTTACCCGTTCGGAATTCAAACTCCGACCTCCCCTTTACTGGCCAACCAAAAAAGACCAGACTGATGCATTTTTACCACGTACCCACACTGAGCTTCCCACTCTACCTCCATGCTAAAGCGAGTGTATTTCCTCTAAATTCTACCTTCCTTATTTCTACCCCATTTGTGTGCTTCAACCCGTACAGCTCGAATGTGTGGTAAGACGCGGAACAGTATAAAACATTTATAATTTGAATAACAATTATTATAATGAAAGTTGCACGTTCTTGCACTGATGTGGCCTCTCGGTCAATTACCGTACGGCCAACTTATATTACCAAAATCCCGCCAAAAATGATCAAAATGATCCCATTACTCGCAAGATTTGAACTAAATAAAGCTATATTTTCGAATAATTTTTTAATATAGAGGCTATATTAAAGCTGTCTTATTATTTACTTAAGACAGTCATATGGTTAAGGCCTCTTAGCAATGAAAATAAACGTTTAGTTTATTTTAAATTGTAGTCAATAAACGCTCAAATTATATAAACCTGCTAAAACCCATTTTGCAAGAAACATAGTGTTATAAATTAAAATTATAAACACTTCAATCTCTAGGAAGAAATCATTATTTCAGAGCCCACTTGAAAAAAAGTATTAGAGTCCATAAATGCCAAACTAGATTAACGTCTAGCTATTTCGCACCTATATTACTTTAAAATCAAGAAACAATAGAAAAAAATACTCTAACAAAGTTTGTCTTTCTATAAAAAAATCTACAGTATAATTTGTTTTAAGTTAGAACTTAGGTTAGCTACTATTTGAATATTTTAACCGCCAGACTTATTCTGAAAAAAAAAAACAATCTTTATTCAACGGAGAAAAGAGTTAAGAAGGTAACACTAAGAAAGACCAACCCTGTGAGAGTCTGGATCGAAACCCCTATCCTGCCCATCAAAATCTTTGTTTTCAAATGGTCGCCAACACCTGACCAGAAAATGATGGCCAAAGGAGAGATTTATGAATGACGCAACGTCCGATAGAAGAAAAATCGGGGTGCTTAAACCGGATAGGAAAAAAAGGTGGGAAGAGAGGAGTGGAACACCACCGGTTGAACTCTTATAGAGCACACCAACACATACACACACATGTGATGTTAACCCAGTCGGGAGTTGAACCAAAGGCACGCGCTTGCACTTTGCATCCGGTTTTGCAGGTCTTCCGCTTAAAGTACGTTCACTTCTTTGAACCGACTTGAAAGTATTGTGTTAGTATGTAGTTAATTTAAAGTGGCAAAAAAAAAAATCTTATTCATACATCTACATACATGCAATCCACACTTACATATAGATAAAAATATTTATTCCGTGCTTTTTATCATTCGTCCAGACTATTTTCATGTTTGCACCAATGATAAAGGTATAATTTATATGAATTACCTGCACTTGCATGAAAGGAGAGTGGGAAACCCATTTAAAAACCCTCTGGCCGATATTCGAACCTTGATTTCCCCATTACCAGCAAACCAGGCCAGATGAGACCGATGCTTATGCCCACGTACCCACTGGCAAATGGGGAGGTCTATATTCTACACACATTTCTTATATTCTAATTCATCTTAAATTATTTCTCGCTTAATCTTAGCTCGAATCCTATCTAAATCTGAAATTTATTTAAAATTTGACAAGTAATTTTCTGATTGTGATAATTTTTCTTTAAAGTTAGATCCAATCACATGAGCTACGATGAGGCTCATTTACAAATGTCTCCAATCAGAATTTAATATTTTTTTTGCTTAGCACCACGTCTTACTACCCGTTCAGGTTATACGCTCATTAGCAGATCTAGTGGGGTGGCACGTGCCCCCCTCCCCGATTACCATAAAATACACTACCTAATATTAGATATTTAAAAAAATAGCTGAATAGTTTTTTGCTACTTTAAACAGAATGGGAAAGTTACACAGACAAATATATTGAGGTTATTTTGCAACAACCCAACATGTGTGACTTCCCAACTCCCCAACTTCATACAGGGAGCCCCCATTGTAAATAGAAATTCTGCCTCCACCAAAATTCGTTAGGACCAGTGCGTGTGTGATGCTTAAATGAAAGATTTGCTCAAAAAAGAATTACATGCCCTTAACAAGATGTGCGAAACAATATGGGTTTAAAGACATGACATTTCTGAACACTACCTTGCCTCCCTATAGTTTTGGAAACTTTCAGTCATTCACCTTAGGGTAAAAGTAGTAATGTATTTTCATTCCTTCATTCTATACTGTCGTCAGAGTTCTTCGTCAATGTGGTTGTTTTGGCTGACGTTTTGAAACTAACTGACCTTGGCTTAGAAGTTACAGGCACAGAAAATGGATGTACTCAAAGCGATGCACCTTGTCGAAGCAACATTGGCAGGCCTCCAAAAGAAATGTAAAAAAAGTAATGATTCATTCAAACAATCTTTCAAAATGTCCAAACATTTGGCAATGGAAATGGAGATAGAAATGAGTAAACCTAGAATAACGATCCCGCAAAAAAAAAAAAGACCCAACTTCCAATCACATTCAAGTGAGTCTCTTGAAGAGTATTATCGTACCGTCCTTTTTCTGGACTAAATAGTGGATGAACTTTCCTTCGGTTTTCCAAAATCACAGCTGCAAAGAGTTGGACAGCTTCAAAGGCCATTGTCACCAGAATTCAGTGACGGTTTTGAAGATTTGGTTCTGCAAGGATCTGAAATGTACAGGGATAATTAGCCTTGTTTATCAGCTCTGAAATAAGAGCTACAAACCTGGAAGCGGATGTTGAAATCAAACTCTTCAGACAAGTTTCCTCTAGTAAGCTACAAAATAGCTTCTACCCTACCAAACATTTTGAGTTTGTTTCAACGCTTGTGTAAATTGCTGTCACAACAAGCCCAAGTGGAGCACTCTTTTATGCCCCTGAATCGTCGTAAGACCTAACTATGCTGTACAGTGACAGAATATCTCCTAAATGGGTTGGCTTTGCCGCAAATCCACCAGGATATCGTATCCACAGTGAAGTATGAAGAAGTTCTGGACATCTTTGGTAGAAAGTCCAAAATAAATCATTCTGTAACCTTACTTTGAAATACAAAACAAAACAAGTCTTGTTTTATTTTTCAAATATGCCTGTTTCTTTTATACATTGTGCAGGGATCAACATGATATGTGCTATATCTTGTTGTCTCTACACACGCCACACTGCTATCCATTGTTGATGGCATTATTTGAAATATTGCAGGCAGTATAATGTAGTAAAATGATACTGAGTGTAGGAATCTAATAAAATATGTCAGATTTGATTGAATTAACTGAAAAACCAATGAATTCAGCTAAATTTTAAACATGTTCATTATTTTATATCTTATTTCCTTGAAGCCAGGATGACCTCAAGACAAAACTTAAGAGGCTTAAATCATGCAACATTTTTCTGTGGGTGGGGTTATCCTCCAGGAAATAATTCTGAATCCACCCCTGTATAAGCTACTAATGACGCTACTAATAACGTGTACTAATGACGCTAATGGTTTAAGGTATTATGAAGGTTATATTCAACAGAAAAAGTTTACCCGCGTTTGTGTGAAGGGATAGCGGAAAACCATTTAGGAATAACCAACCTCAGTACACCCGACTTAGATTTGAACCTCAAATCTCGTCGTCATCGGCAGTCTAGTCTCCTGCGAGAGTATGTCGTTAGACCACGCGGCCACCGAAGCGGGTAATTTGAAGAGTATTTTTAATAATACTTTAAATCTTATCCGTAAAGTTCAATTTAGATTATTATCTTTATGAAGGTTTAAATTGTAGTTTTACAATGCCATCACTAAAATAAACCCTTGGTGTTATTAGACTTTATTTTGGAAAATCATATCTTTAACGGTCTGTGATTTACTTCTTTATCTAAAATTTACAATCAGTTTGCCATGAGAATAACATTTTTTAATCTATAGAACTCGAATGTCAAGAAACCAACTATAATGTTATTTCTATATAAAAAAAAATGGATCGAAACTACTTGTGGGTGCCAATACCGACATCGTTGGTCAGAAATAAAATATGTAAACACATGGCTTGGCTTTATGAAAACAAAATTTGAAGTATTCTTGAATGTCAAAGACGTTTATTCTTATGGTGATCCTTCAATGAGATAAACCTAAGGCATACGTGATAGGTACAGTATATACAACACGGTTAACCCTATATCGCCAAGTCTCAACTCTCTATACCCTTATTTTGTTAGGAAATCCGTTCTGGGAGGCCTTTTATCCTACCAAAATACTACAATAGAGTAGGATACTGTACGAAATAAGGCCTTCCAGAGCGGGCTGCATACCAAAATCAGGGTATAATTATATTGAAATACCTGCATGTGTGCATGCATGGGTTAAATCGTCAGTCTTGTCTGGTTTTACGCTGAGGGGAAGGTTGGTGTTCAGATCTCGGCTGGATGAACTGTACTGGCTACTTCTTCTAAATTCCATTCTTCTCATCTCCATATATATATATATATACGAAGAACCTAGACTCTAGTCCAGGGTTTCTTAAAAAAAAATCCTCTTGCAACCCCTCTTCGGCCGAGAATTTTTTTTACTCTATCCTGGGTGTATGGTTACAGAAGATAAAATAGGTATTGAAATCAAACATTTAATGGAAAAAAATCATAAAACAAATTTTAAAACGATTCTTTGGTATATATATTATTTTACCATTTTTTAAAGACGAAAATCGAATTTGAATAATAATGATAATTGTTTATTTTTACATAAATAATTAAATCTTGGGTGAATCTTTGATACTGCAGGATGTAGAGCATCTTCAACGTTTTTCAGAGATAATCGACTTTTTGATTTTTATAGTCGTAAATTCTGAGAAAGTCGCTTCGCATAGATATGTAGTGCAAAATGGCATAAGTATGTTTTGAGTCATTTAAGAAATTGTTGGAAATTCTGTCTTAATCGCAAGCCAAAAACTTTTTTTTTTTTAGGAAACTCAAATTTTAACCTCGTGTCACTTGATAGCCCGGAAAATTCTTCTTGAACATTTAATGGCAGATGACTGACATTTTAAATGTCAATTGAATATGATTTATGAACCCAACTTAGTTTTTTAGAATCAAAATTTGAAAGGAGTTCTGGAACCGTGTTTCCAGACACTAATAGATGATCCATCTAGTAACATCACTAAAAACCATAACGAATGTTTCCGAAGACAACACAAACACTTTAAATAAATGGTCTAAAAATTAATTTTACGAAAAGTAATTTGGCCTAAAAATTAAATCCACAAAAGTCGTTTGGCCTAAAGTCATTTGGCCAGATGACGGGTACCCGGAGGCGCCACACGGACGGATTCTCGGCACAATGTCAGAGAAGTGTCAGAATTCAGAATTAAATCCTGTCCTATCTACTGTGGGAAGAATATACGCCGTGGATCTTTCACTGTAGTACGTGGCGTATCTTTTGTACGGTGTGGCGCTGGCATAACTACACAATAACAATGACAATACAGCAACATGTTATCAAAATTGAGCCGATTTTTTTAAAGGACCCTTCTACTTGCTACATTTTCATATGTCCACACGTAAAATCATGTGTTCTCTAACTATCACGTTCGACAGATCGTATCATTTCCGATAAGATAAGTATAAAAGTTAAATAGTTAAATACCCGCCGGTGGCGTAGTTAGCTAACGTGCTAGTCGTGTAGAACTCAACTGCCGAGGACGGGGAGATTGAGGTTCGAATTTTAGTTGGGTGAACTGGGGTGTTTTTTCCTAAATGGTTTTTCACTCTCCCTCCACGCAAATGCGGATTCACTTCCTCTAAATTCAGCCTTCCCAATTCCTAATCCATTAGCGTAATTAGTACTTAAGCGTATAACCCGAACGGGTAGTAAGGCGTGGTGCTAAATAAATAATAAAATGGCTAAATGTCGTTAATACTGAGAACAATGTAACAATTTGTATTATGTTCTAAATCTATCCTATCACGGTTCCACTATCACGGGCTGGCCTTAGAAGAGGTGGGCCCCGGGGCAAACTTCGTTTGTGGAACCCCCAGTTACCTGCCTCTTCCCTACCCCCCAAAAGTTGAAATCTTAAGTTTTCTTAGTGTTATTATAGTATTGTGCGCCTATATACCAATTTTCAGTTGTATAAGATATCATTAAATGCTCTAAAAGGTAAATACATATAATCATTAATTCTAGAAGCCATGTTTTTACACATATAAGGGTTGTTTTCCTCCCCAACCATTCGTTGGATTTTCTTACCCACTGGGCTTTATCTTTATAACGGATCAGAGAACAACCGTGTCAAGTTTGCATTAAATAAGTTACTGTGTTAAAAAGTTATCGTGGGATATATCCACCACAGACAGACAAATGAAAATCGTTGGAGTTAAAACGGAGAGCTCGCTTCACTCGTACAATAAATCAAACCAAATGATTATATTTCCATTGGTTTTTACATTCTGACATTATTTGCTAGATCGCCTATACATGGAGCCTAATAGACGAGCGTGCAATTAAAAATGTCACACCCTAATTTGTTTTCCCCCTCTGTCACCTAAGCAAGCGCGGAGCCCTCCAAATCGAGGGGGCCCTGTGCGGCCGCACCGTCCGCACATCCCTAAGAGCGGCCCTGTCCACTATGCTCCACTCTCTTTAAAGCCGCGTATACACTGGGTGGGCGAACGAATTCGTTCGCTGAATATGTACTTAGAAACGAATACCACCGAACGCATTCGTTCGCCTTTAGCAATGTTCGTTCATTGGTCGGTACATAAAAGCATGTTCACTAGCAGGCTGTTGATAATGTGTGCGCAGTAGGGAACATCGACAGCAAGCCGAATAGAATGTCGTTTTTATGTGTGGCTATGGAGTGGAATAATACTCTTGTATTACATCTCACCCGCCTCGGTGGCGTAGTTCGTGTTGAGCTCGACTGCTGAGGACGGGGAGATCGAGGTTCCAATCTCGGTCGGGTGAACTGGGGGGTTTTTCCCAAATGGTTTTCCACTCTCCCTCCACGCAAATGCGGGTTCACTTCCTCTAATTCAACCTTCCTAATCCATTAGCGTAATAAGTACTTAAAGCGTATAACCCGAACGGGTAGTAAGACGCGGTGCTAATATTATTATTATTATTATTACATCTCATTATGTTTTACAATTTTGGGGCCAATAAGATTCAATAAATATTCCATATCAGAGGAGTTTAATTTGCAGAAATTTTGAAAGCGTCCATATTTCATCTTGAGTCTAAGATTACACATTGAATCTGTATCACTATACCATTCTCTACTTTTAAATAGCGAAGTCATCCACCAACACCGTTTTCATTTTCTTCTTCTAGACTGAACAGATTTTTCACTAGTTATTATATATGATGGATTAGCGATTATAATTAAATCTCTATCAGACATAATGAAAAGTAGAATAACGCCAAAGTTTCTACAAGACAACCAGCGAAAGTGTGCGAACATTCGTGAACACATTCGGTCCACTTAATGTGGATGGCAAGGTGAATTTTGAACCAAACGCTGAACAAATTCAACGGAATGCATTATCTACCCTTCGCTCGTTCGCCTTGTCTAGTTATACGCGGCTTAAAAGAATGCTCACAACAATCCATTTATGTTTACTAACTAGATGGCAAATGTGTTTGGTTGTCATTATATTACTCAAATATTCATATCCTTGATTAGATATGTGACTGTATCTTTACCTGCGAATATATAAGTACACTTAAAAGGTTCAATTGAAAACTCCCCATCAAGTCATATAATACATTCATAAGCTTTTAATATAATTAAACACTTTACAAACACAACCTTGGATATGTTACCAACACTTATTTGTTCACACCTAGCGCACTTTAAATGCCATATATTAGTTATATAACCTTCCGGGTGAGAAATATAATGTTGGTTTTATTGTATGCAGGAAAAAAGCGTTGGTTGGCATGTTCGCAAATGCACATTTTCAAAGGAAATAATAATTGCACTGCGCGTTTAATTAGCTGTTGCTTTTTTTTTTTTTATATAGAAGCAACAAACACGCTTTGTTTGACAAAGGTGCCTTGTAAATAAGAAGTATTTGGAGAATATAAAGTTGAAAGATGACGTGAAAAGTAAATATAGGGTGACGTTTTAACTGCGGCGTTGTTTACGAAGCGGAATGAATGTGTGTCTTATCTTTAAAAGAGTTGCTTGTTTTTTTCCCCCACCTTTTTCTATCCCATCAAGGTGTGTTTAGTAGAACAAGCTTTGTGATGCAACGTTCAGCTGCACCTAGATTTGAAATGCATTCATTGCAAATACAAACACGTGATCAGTTTAAAACATAATATATAAGGGGAAAGGAGAACTAAACAAGTCCCGTGCAGTTTTTGCAATATGATTAAGGAGGCCACCTCGGTAAGCAAGCAATTGCCACGCAAACGCTAAGCTCAACGCAATATTTAATTTTACGATATGTTATTTCAAAATATGTTCACGCCAAAATGAAGTCGAAATATGTCAAAACGGCTTTTTTTGTTCTTAACATCCCTATAATTTGAATTCTATTAATTAAAGAAAATGTGTGAAATGAGAATTAGCTAATTTAAACGCTTTTTAAGCATATTTGCGGAGCTATAAGAGTAGGCTTGATGAAAAAGTGCTCTACGGTCAGCCTTCCTCTAACAAATAGTCATTTTTTGACAAGCTCACAAGAGAAAATTTTAAAATGTTTGATAACTAGCAGCGAGCTTTCCTCTTTGCTTTGAGATAAGATGTTTCGTCCCTCTTTCTTATTGACATGAAAAAGAGTGGTTGTAGTTGAAGGTTGAAAGGGAATATAAGTTTAGACGAGACAAGAAAACGACACATACCATTGTATTTAAGCCTTTGGCCTGACAGTGATTCTCGCTGACTTAAGCGGCCGCCCTAAGGTGGGGATGCGAGGAACACGAGAAAAGGTTAGGTAAGTGTTTTTGCAATTTTTAAAGCAAAACTTTTTTGGTCAAATTAAATCAAATATTTCTTCTATACAAACATGGATTTCAATTTTATTCACATGGTGACCTCAACAATAGTTTAAAATCTCTCATGAGCATATTGGTATTATCTAAAAACCTTTTTAAATGAAATTCTAGAATACCTTTGACATATATTTAACAACTTTTTGAGGTCATCATGTGAAGAAAATTAAACTCTATGTTTGCATAGAAGCAGTATTTTATTTATTTTGACAAACAAATTGTTTTGTTATAAAAACTGCAAAAACCCGACCTTTTATTGCTTTCCCTGCATCCCCACCTTAAGGTGGGATGGAATTGCCAGCAAGTTAAGATCAACATTTTTTACAGGTTTTTTACTTGAATAAATATTGCTCCAGTAGACATGTTTAATTTAATTTTCTACATTTAGGTATCGCAACAGTCCATGAATATTTGTGATGATCATCGTGAAATTTGACCAAGACTCTTTCTCCTTTTTTTAAAAGCTTATGTTCAAATTCTACTATGCTTATGACAAATATCCAAGAACTGTTGAATAACTGTTTGTACAATATTAAACTAAACTTATCCATTGAAGCAATATTTTATTTATTTGTACCAAAAAAAGTTTATTGTTATAAAAACCGCGAAAATATGGTCTTTAACGCGAGGTCCCTTCCCTCCCACCTTAAGCGCTTAGAGGCTTTACGGCCTTTTAGAAATCCCGTATTATTTAAGAAGTAGTGTGTTATTTTAAAATATGGCTCACACCAAAATAGAGGGGAAAAGTAATTTATGTACCTATTATATTATACCTCACATTCTAAGTTTTATAATTTAAAAAAATAGTACGAATGACAGCATTATCTCATTTCCAACGATTAATTTTCGTTCTATTGAATTTCTCACAATGCCAATCTTTCGTCTTAATTTTTAAAGTCCCACCTCGGTTTTCTCTTGCTCGTTTCCCTGATCTTTTTCATTCTTGTTTTAATGTACTCCACCAGCTGGTTGTGGTCAGAATCGATAACGGCACCTGGCAATGTCTTCACATCCTTCACTTCATTCCTGAATCACTGTTTGACAAGGATGTAGTCTATTGGTACCTGCTGATGTCTCCTGGGTGCTTTCATTTGTATAGTTTTGTCTTCCGTTTCTTTAATCATATGTTTGTCACCACCAGGCTATTCTGCTGGAGAATTAGATGAACATCTGCCCTCTGTTGTTTCTCTTCCCACTCCATGTGACATTATGATATTCCGTTCACGCCCTTCTCCAACCACACTATTCCAATCACCCATGATGATGGTTTTCACTTTCTCTGTTCTGCCATGTTGAATAATTAATTACTTTAATTTCATCATATATTTCTTCAACCTTGACAGCATTGTGGTCGGTTGCTGGCATGCATAATTGCATTATCAAAATATCTACTGGTTCAGCGTTTAATTTCACAAACCTCAATTTATTAGTGTGACACGTCACTTTAGTGACATTTTTCACCCCTTCATTTGTCATCATTATTGCCACTCCTTTTTCTGCACTCTTTCAAACTGAATAGAACATTGTGTAATTTCCAGAAACTATTTCCCTTGATATTTCCACCAGACTTCACTTAAACCCACTAGTTCATACCACAACACATGTTTACATTTTCAGATTTTCCCAGTTTCCTAGACCCTTCATCATTCTTACATTCTATATTCCATGCTTAAAGAGAAAGCTTTATTTGATTACTGTTCTTTGTTGATCGCTCCCCCTGAAGTAGTCCCCGCCCGGAAGAGCCATAATTGGTTTTGCTCCCTTGACAAAAGGGGTTTTCAGGGAAAAGATAGTGTGGCAGTTTTCCCTGTTCCTATCCACACCGCAGCACCACGACCGAACTATTACTCCATGTGGTCACGTTCGTGGTTGTTCGATCTTGAACCATCTCGAGTATAATTTGCTCTGCACCTCAAGTCGATCCTGATACTTCTGCCTGGTACCAACTACGTAACCCTGTGCAGCTCTATGCTAGTGTTACAAAAATAGTATCTATATATATGGTACCATTTTTTAAACAATAACATAACCTAGCCAAGCCATCAGGCAATTGCCATTCAGTTTCGCAAAACTAATCTAACCTAACCTTATATAATTAGCAGGCGATTGAACATACACTGGCTACAGAACCGAGGGTCAAGAGTAAACAAACCCACTATGTAAGATTAACCAGTGTTTTCATAACTGTGAGAAACGTCTCGTGAGCAGCCTGGTCCAAAGGATCCATGTGTTTCAGCAAGGATAATCCCAGATTGCGCCAAATGTCCAACGCGCCATTGTGAACATCTTCAGTACATCTGATCGTGGCTTACCGGATATATTCAAGTGCTCCGACACCTCATTAGCTTGGCCGAGATAAAGTTGTTTTAAGATAATTTATGCTCTAAATTGATTGACTTGCCTAGTTATTTAACAGCTCTAAGATCAAACTAAATAATTGAGAACATACATCCGGCTTTCCTCAAATATATAAAACCATTTTTAATCAAAGCCGCTTGAGATATTTGATAAATAATTTTAGAAAACATTCTAAATTACGAATTGAAGTTAGGAGCGCTATTAATAATATGGAGAAGACTTAGATATTATGTGTTGATTTTAATGTCAGTTTAAAGTTGATTGAAGATTATGAGTTTGAGATTTTACATTATATAAATTATAAAAGAAGCACAATAAATATACCTGAAAAATGTAAACAACAAAATAACATGAAACACATTAACAACTGATGAATTATAAAATATATAATTGAACATTAAACTAATTTAATTTTATCAAGATAATGAGTTCTCAGACTGAGTGATTAATAATTAGATAAATGTTTTATTGGCTTTGTTAAAAATCTGATGATGCAAAAAATATGTCAAATTTATTTACAAATATTTTTAATTCAAAGGATATTTATAATTAAAAAAAATTATAATGAATCAAATAGCCAAAGCTATTATTTATGCTTTTTAGTGAGGGATTACTCCATCTAGATATCATATAAGTTAAGATATAAAATAAAGTTGACTAGAAATGTTCTATAAAACTTAAAGCTAGTTTGTTTTTTTAAATTTTAACCCAGCAGTGATATAAAAATTGATGATGAATGGAAATATTTGTTTAGTTTTCATATATAAAGTCTCATCTTATACGGTGAAGTTGCTACATGATCCTTTAGTTTCCTGTTGGATCAAAGTCCTTCTGGAATTTTATTGTTTTGACAATGAATGTTATCATCAGAAAAAATTTAAAAACCATAAATATATTTTAAATAAGGAGGACGAACAAAATTATCATAATTTTAAACGCAAGTAAAATGGGATGACGTGGATTTGATATTATAAATTTAAAATAAAATAAGAAAATTAATAAACTAAGTTAATACGTAAAAAGATAAGAAATAAATAAAGTGAACTGTTGAACAAACATCTTTGATTGAGATGAAACGAATTGTGTTTTTATCACTACATGATGTTTAAAACCGAAAGCCGTAGCGATAAAACGGAGAGTATAAATTATAAAATAAATAGTCTTGTTTTAAAAAATATTATATTATATAGTTGTTAACGTTTTGGATATCTAGTGTTTGAGAAAATGAGGTCTTGTGAACAACACGTGGAAGCGCCAGATCGTTTTAAAATAATATGATAAAGTGGTAAGTTGAAAATTTTGACAAAAGCGCAATTAAGGGAGTAGCTTACATTATCATAAATTTATGTAATGTAAAATTTCAAACTCATAATATTAAATCAACTTTAAATTGACATCAAACTCAACCCTTAATATCAAAGTTTTATCCGTTGTTATTTGAGAGTTGTTAAATTGTTTTGGAGTTTCAGAACTGCTATTCCCATAAGAGGCAATTATTAAATAACGTAAGGCTTTATTTCATGGTCGTAACATTTTCTGTCCCCTTACCCCTCCCTATCTCACGTATTTTGTTAAGATTTGGTAGATTATATTATTTTTGTCACCCCCCCCCCCCTTATCTGTGTGGGCTTATCAGTGTCTAGGATGGGTTGCACCGAGGATAAGGGCGGTGACTGGGTATACAGTATGACTGTGTGGGTTCGTAATTGATGTTCATCTGTTGTTTCGCGGTTTTTATTGTACTACTATGCGCTGATACAAAATGTGATGTTGACAAGAAGTACTAAAATATATGAAAGAATTTAAAATACTATTTAGAAGGTTGTTGCAGAACGAAGTATTGCAAGGAATGATTAACCAATGGCCTGACTGACTTCTAGGTGGCCCGACGCGGACATGAACCCTGGTACCTTTGGACTCGAACGGTAGCCCCTCAGCCCTCGTACTCGACAATCCAGCGTCCTAGCCCGCCTAGATCCCAAAATGGCCAGCATGAGCCTCCTAGGTTCGATGGTTAACTGTTGGCCTGTCCTTCTGGCCTGATTTACCGTGAGGAATTCTGACACTGTTTCTGTTGTAAGCACATTATACTAATATTATAAAGAGGAAAGATTTGATTTTTAATTTTGTTTGGTTTTTTGTTTGTAATGGATAAACTCAAAAACTATTGGACCGATTTTTAAAATTCTTTCACCAATATAAAGCTACATTATCAGCGAGTAGCATAGGCTATATTTTATTTTGAAAATTTAATTTATTCCTCATAAAAATGTCGATAGTATATTATATAGTCGTTGGAAAAAAAAAAGTTGTTGAAGGGAACGTGGGGTTGATGAAGGGGGTAGGGGTGAGGAAAGAGGAATGAAAATGAAAATAGGAGGGAGGATAAAAAGAGGGAGGGGGCTATACAGTGATGGTAGGACTGTATTTAAAAAAAAAGTTTTGTTTTTATATTGACATGATGGATGATTTGAAGCTTTGTTTTGCAG
Source organism: Timema cristinae (assembly GCA_039000515.1). Classification (NCBI taxonomy): domain Eukaryota; kingdom Metazoa; phylum Arthropoda; class Insecta; order Phasmatodea; family Timematidae; genus Timema; species Timema cristinae. The sequence goes on from JBCFYV010011172.1 coordinate 122,997,191, forward strand.
GATTCTTTACAATATTTTTTTTACCGGGAAGGGGGCAAGTATGTAATAAAGAGTGTGCGTGGTTTTATAGGGGCCCCTCCCTTCAAGCATGGGGCCCAGGATTATGCCTCTTCCCTCACCTTAATCCAGTCCCGTTCGTATTTGCTACACTGCTGTTCTAATATTTGCCATGATTATTTCAATACATATTCCTCTGTCGAAGGGATCTCCAAACTACGGCCCACGGACCACATCCGGCCCGCCACAAGATTATACCCGGCCCATTCCAAGATTTTATCAAAAATCAAATTAATTGTTTCTCTTCTTTATTTACTATTGACATGTCCATTTTCTGTCTGCACGCTTCTCCCACCATGACACCAAGTCAGAGTGCTGTCGAAATTGCAAACCCTCGTTTTCTGTCGCAGGCGCCATTGGTTATACTGACAACAGAGCGGCTTGATTGTGACGATTTTTAGGTAGTTCCAAGTTTCCCGGCAGAGGGTTATTAAAGGAAATTTTTGAAATATGTTACCTAATTTTTTTTAAAGTAATTATATTGACTAATTATTATAAATATAATTTATTACATATAAATTGATTCATTTCTCAAAGAGAAGAATCAACGTCAATCATTTTAAATAAAAATTTTTATCAAACACTGACTGGCCCTGGAAAGTGGAATTTTGTTTATAGACGTGACTGGCCATATTACTTGAATCTAAATTTGCATGTTGAAACAAATTTGATTTATGATCTATCTGCCCATGTCAAGGCATTCAGGGCAAAAATAATGCTACTTGAAGAACATGTAAGCGTTACTTTGGCTCGCAAAAATGTGTAAAATATATTATGTGGACCCCGCATAGCAAAAAGTTTGGAAACCCCTGCTCTAGTGAATAAATTATGAAAACATGGTCCATGTGTCTTAGTCACACGTTGTCGGTCTTGAGCTCAGCAAAAGCGCGCTAGTGTGAACTCCCCTCCCGCAGCACGATACTATGACAACATATCGTCTAGCCAGACAAGTAACCGTTATACGAGTTAGGAATGCTAGTGTCTGCCTGAAACGAGCTAGCACGTGCGACCTCTTCATACAATGTTGAAGGTTTCTTATTACCTTAAATTCTTCTGATCCTTTTTTTTTTAACTTGTGGCTTTGCTTACGCATGATCAAAATAAACCCAGCAAGGGTGATTTGTGGATAGTTACGTCTTTTATTTTAATATCCCCCCCCACCCCCAAACCGCGTCTTACCACCCATCCGGATTGAACCCTTATATATTAATTACGACAGTAGAGTAAAATGAAGAAATGTACTCGCATTCGCTTGGAGAGATATTCGAAAAGTATTTAGGAAACCGTATCCCCTCCCCTCAACACACCAGACCAGTATTCGAACGGCAACCTGACCGTATCTAGCAAATCAGACTTAGTTTTAAAGTTAAACCATGGGTTGTCATTAAATTTAAAATGTTCACTTATTCATCGTTTTTGAGTTTTAAATTTATAATTATAATGCCATTGACATTTTTAAGTTGTTCATAGCAAGGGAGATATATTCTTTTTATCCCGTGCCTTACTACCTGTTTAGGTTATACGCATGATATTTACTCTAGTGAGAAAGGGATGAGGAAGGAAGCATTCTAGATGTAATCTACCCGCATTTTCGTGGAATGAGAGTGGGAAGTAATTCAGGAAAAACCACCCTCGTTAGACCTGACCTGTATTTGAACTTGGATCTCTCCTACATCAACAGGCCAATCTGACACGCGAGTGACCGTTCGGCCGCTGGGACATACTGTAGAAGTCTTCTACTAGAAGATATACAATGATGTTTTAAAGCTGTGAACTCCTAAGTTCAGAGAGTAGAGTAGTTTTAAAAACAACTCAAAAGTGTTTTTCTTATTCTTTAAGTGTAGGAGTCTTACTTTCGCGGCCACAGTTTTTACATCCCTGTAAGCATAGGCGTAACGATTATTAAGTGAATGACCTTGACGTGAGAAGTGGGAAGGTTTATGTTAGTGGGACTGGAAGTATAAAAAGTTCAACTATAAATAGTGCCTTTAAGTGATATAAAGATAAGCTTAGAGACAAGGTTTGTCTTCTTTAAAAGATAGATTAGTAATTTTCATTCATTTCATGATAATTAAAAAAATAAGTCTTTTGCCACCGCGTCTCACTAACCGTTCGTGTAAGTAAGCTACTTACTAACGTTAATGTTTTAGGGATGATAAAGACTGTAATTTAGAGGGAGTACACCAGCTTTTGCGTGGAGGGAGAATGGAAAACCATTCAAACAAAACTACTTTCAGTACACCCGACCGGGATTTACTGGACAGTCCATAATAATAACAACACAGGCGCATATGCGAAGAATTAGAGTGCTGCTACCTAGCGGCACGGTGTTGCATACTAACCACGAAACTCAAACCTCGCCTATGTAAAATGTCAACTATTTACATATAAATGTCAGTGATAATATTAAATTAGTTAAATGTGTTAATGTTTTTCTGTCATTAGCAGTTTAAAAACGTTACTAAAATAAGGGTAAACAGCATTGATTTGTCTGTCCCATGTATATTTTGATTCTAACAAAAGGGAAGTTTTTGAGGATTTATTCCCACCCAGCCATTACAAAGTTCCTGAATGTTATAAGTTAATATCATCCCAATTGTTTCTATTTTATTTATTTTATTTTCTATTCTCTTCATGAGTCCCAGGCCGCTGGAAAAATTATTAGTAATATCCCAAAGACGATTTATAAAAAAGAGGTTCTCATCTACTCGAGCTACTATACACACCTGATACCAATGCATCGTTATGAATGGTGGTAGTGGGGAGTGAGGGAGTACATTTTTCGGGTGGGTGAGAAGAAGGGTGGGGAAATTATATCTTTTGTCTAACTCTGCGAATTTTCTAAATTGGCAGAGATTTAAATATTAATTTGCCACTAAAATTGTTTGCATTAGAGACAACTTAATTTTCATTATAAAACGGTCTGATATGAAATTGTGTTCATTAATTAAAGTAGGTGATAAGGAATTCCCCTCCTCGCTCATTCATTTTCATATCACTGAATTTATTTTAAATTGAGTCATGGGCGTAGGGAAAATTTAATTTTGGGGAGGGCTTAAAATTCACAATTTTAGGACATGATTATATTAAAATATGTTACATTGTTTTATGACACCGCGTCTCACTAACCGTTCGGGCTATAAGCATTGAGATAACTAGACTAACAAGTTAGGCACGAGAAATGTTGAATTAGAGCAAGTGTACCCGCATTTGTGTGGGAGAGATTGGAAACTGTTTAAGGAAAACCTTCCTCAGTACAAAATGGGATTCAAATCACGATCTCCCCGTCATCGGTAATCCAGTTTACTGCAAGAATAGTGCCTTATACCATGCGACCACCGAATCGGGCTCATACATATTTAATATACAATATGTGAAATATGTGTCTATCAATTAAAGCTATTCCCAGAGGAGGGAAAGGGGTAACATGGGTTCTGAAAGTCAAAAATTTTCACAACAAACAAGATGAAATTAAAATGCCTGATTCTAATTGATTAAAATGGACATCTCATCACTACTGTATTTGTTTCAACCGCATCTTTCTGTTCGCTCAATGTATACGCATTTACAGGACCGGTCTAAGGCAAAAGTTTTTTGTGTGCAAATCTCACATTTTGCGCTCTCCCCCCCCCCCTCCCCCCTCCCCTCACCCCCATCTTAAAAACTGTGGAGAATAATATTTTAAAACTAGACCCCATGTATACCATTTTCAATGTTCTTTCCCAAATAGGTTACACATCTGAGATTGTCTTTCCCCAGAATTCGGGAAATGTGTTCCTTTATAACAGGATTGAATTTTGCAATCAACTCTACTAGCCCGAGAAAGTTTCCATTGTTTTTTGCTATAGAGGGTTTCATAAGTTCCTCGAAAAGCCTTGTTGTGTTGGGCAAGGGACAAGATGGCAAGATCTCTAGCAAGGACATTTTCCGTCGCACTTTTTCCTGAGCAATTAGTTTTTTGATTTTCATCATCGATTTCCTTGCCAGTGTTAAACCTCCTTTCTGCTTCAACTCATTTTTCGTAGCACTTTAAGGGATTAGAGGACGCCTCATGTTGGGAAAGAGTTTTTACGATGTGCCTTCAATCACAATTTTCATTTTCATCAGATAATGTAGTGCTGGTAATTGCCGTGTTAAATATCTTGCAGAAAAAACAGTATACACTTCCCCTAGATTGGGAATACATTAGCCATCGTCTTATAATTTTCTTGCCGTTGGAAGCAAGCCGATAATAAAATATGTTGGAAAATGATCTTTTTGCGCCGTCTCTAGGGTAGCTGTATAATACTGTCGAGATTGGTCCTTGCGAAATAATAAAATCACATTCAGTTGCGCTTAGCACTGTGGGCCAGTTAGCCGGATCTTTCAATTTGTCACATAAATTATTCATTTCTTGGGGATTATATCAGTCACATAACTCTTATCATTGTGATCAGTAATTTTTGTTGTGTTAGAATCATCGGCATTAGTATTCATTAAATCTTCTGAGCAATCTTCGTCCTCCTCTGAAGGCTGTTTCAACAGATGACCATCGTTACATTGAGTTTCAATTTCACTTTCACTTTCTTTACTTGTGCTTGACTTCATTAAATAATTACAAATTAGTTTAGCATTTGACTTAGTTTCTTGTAACGTTTTTGCTTTCCATTTTCTATTTTCGGCTGCAAAAAGTTTGAAAAACATTTTATTAACTGTTTTAAAAAATAGATTTAATATTATTAAAAAAACACAAAAAGTAAAAACATAATAATGACAACAATACAGCATACGGCACAATAGACTTCACAGAGTACAGAACCTACTAAAAAGTTTGCACCAAAATAATCATTGAAAACAAAATTTAAGCAAAATTTCACAGAGCACCATATAAACTAAAAATAATAAGTAGCGAATTGCAACACGCCAAACTAAAAATAAAGCGAGTAAGTGATTGTCAATTATCATTCGAAAGGAGGTTAGGTGACCGATTGAGAATCAAAACTAACATTACCCCTGCCGCCCATCAATGGTTCGGCCTGAGCCTAACTCATAGATCGTACAGTCTCGACTAGGCAACTAGTATAGTCCCATCACCAATGTAGTTGACAGGGTTACGTCACACCGAACAACCTTCAAATGTATTTACTTTGTTATTGTATTCTAATACAATAATTTGAAATAAAAAAGTATTCCGTTTGGCATAGATGTAAATATTAATTTAAGAAATAAGCATTCTTCTTACAAATTACTTTCTTTAATTGTACTTATAATTTCCCAGATAAAAACAAAAACTATTTATTTTTTGGTCATTTTGGCGCCCCCCTGAATTGTTTGTGTGTGCGGTTGCACACTTAGCACACGCTTAGACCGCCCTGTGCATTTATTTTAATTGCATTAATAGAGTAGTAGTGAGGAATGTAGTGAGTAAGGACGACAGAATGTAGAGGAAATATAACCAATACCCAAATTAACTTAAAGGAAGTGTGGAAAATTATCAGGACACTCACAGACAGACTCAGTCCGGATTCTAAACCTGACCTCAAGGTCACCAACAAACCAGGGGTTGAAAGCACCTTCATTTAATAATAGTTTTATTTAGAATATTTAACTTTGAGGGTTGCTGTCAAATTCTTTAACACCTATTTTTAAATACCAGAATCCTGTAGTAATGAAGAAGCTTCTCAAATTTAATAATTTTTAAACACTTACACCTGTTTATTGCAGCTTAAAAACTACCCGTCATAAACTCCGGGGTTTTGTGTGCATACACTTTGTTTACTACAGTTCAATCGACGTAAGAAGAGCATTTTTATTAATATGTATTTTTTTGCAGTCAACATTGATTATATCTATCAAAAGTAACAGCTGCAGTAACGTATGACTACGTGAAAGTATAAAGATAAAATATTTTCTCTAGATGTCAGGTTAGATCCTTCCTACCTGTGAAAAGTGAAGTATGTATAACCATACTATACAATTAATAATACTTATTATAATTAATTAAAATATTATTTAACTATAATAAAAATTATAATTATAATTATTACTATTAATAATACAATTACAATAGTTTTATAGTATTTTTCTAAAAACACAAATAGGGCTATGTTTTTACTTTGCCTCCTCCTATTCCAAAATTATTCTAAAACAAATTTAACTGGACCTTTATGTGTAGCATAGTCATTTTATCATACCTAATAGATACACAATTAATACAAAACAAAATACAATATTTTAAAATATGTGTTATTGCTTACAACGGATAAGAATGTTATTTTTCTGATGTGGTTGTACCAAGTATATATTGCAGAGATACCGCCGGTCATATTATTTGCGATAGTAATAACAATTTCACACAAAAGCAGAAGTTTTAAATCGTTTACCTATTGCCGTCCTCGTTAATTCCCACGGTTCGCAACACCGGGTCATGTAGAGCGCGGCACACTCACCTTTTCGCACGAAAAGTGGTCTATTGTCCAGTATTAGTATCATAAGTCATATCTTTATAACCAGCAGGTAGTGGAGACGGACACGGTTCCCTATCCTAGCAATATTACTTTTAGCCCTAGGTCCATTACGCAACGTTTTCTTTTAGAAAAAGGGTTTATTACTGGAGATTTGGGAAGGGAATCCCATTACAAATGAGGATTAAAAATCAATCAAATACGACTTATCAGGAAGATTGAATTTAAAGTAAATATAAGGGAGCTCAAATATTACGTAAGCACATTTTTGGCCTTTCGGCCCCCCTCCCGATTGTAAGCAAAAAATAAGCAAATTTCTGACCCCCCCCAACCCACTGCACACCCCTCTCTTGCTTACGTTATATTGGTCGACATTTTTCCTTGCAATTTGTGCAAAGTAATTTTTTTTTTACGCAATTTATAGTTGCTGGTAATTATTAACGTAGAGGTGTAAATTAATGATTCGAAATAATTAACAATAAATAAACACTGTTGTGAAATAAATTCATATTTATTGCAATAAAAGGTAAAATTTAAAAGGCTATAAAATTATAAAAATTCTACATTTTAATTTATACTGGATGTTTTTTAGAACTGCATCTAATACCCGTTCGAGTTATACGCTTACACTAATTTGGAATTATGTACAAAAAAAAAGTATTATTAGTAAATATTATAAAGTACTATTGCTATTGGTGACCTGGTGGTCTAGGGGTAAGGTGTCAGACTTCTGTGCTGGCGGCCGGGGTTCAATCCTCGGTCCCGGCACAGATTTATCTGATTTCCAAACCCTTCCTACACCTCTGACAAGATATCTTGTGAATGTGTGGAATGCCAAATCGCCACCGTGGTTCGGATTCCACGTTAAACTGTAGGTCCTTCATTTCATCTCACAATCACCCTACCATTACACATTAGCGTAAGTGCGTAAAACCCGAACGGGCAGTAAGACGCGGTGCTAATAATAATAATACTATTGCTATAAGACATACTCTAAACTACTTTTAATATGATTACCAAAGTCCTTTAATCCACATATCAACACATTTAATTATTATGTGTCCATTTAGGGTGACTGGGTCACTGAGCCATGCCAGCCCGTCAGTCTCTGTGTTACGTAAGCATTGTTTTGTCCCCCATTCTCCGTGTCCGCAAAAATAAGCAAAGCTTGAACCCCCCCTTCCACCTAAGGTAGTTACGTAATACTAGAACGCCCCTTTATGATCAAATTTGTTAATTTAAATGCAGTGATTACAAGATTCAGATAACAAATAAAAGTTTTCTCAGTCTAAAAAAATTTATATTCCTCAACCAAAGATTATTGATAAAGTATGTTACTAACCTGACTATTATAGTAGTCATATTGTGACCAAGGACAAATACATTTAAATACACTAAAGAAGAAGAATAAATCATATTTAGGCAAATCAATTTATTTATTTTTAACCTCCTATCTTGGTTTGTTTGGAACATACACATATTTCAACAGAAATATTTCTATTCGTTGCACCATACCACTAAAATAAAAGTTGATTTGATACAATTAAGCATATTTTTACTAACACACTTTTAATACCTAAATCCTATTTAACAAATTACTATACAATCACTTTATCTACCCCAAATAACCCGCTTCAGTTATTGAATGGTCTAAGGTCGTATTAGACTGGCTTGCTGATGACGGGAGCTAAAGGTTTGAATCCTGGTCTGGTCTACTTAGGATGGTTTTTCCTAAAAGGTTTCCCACTCTCCTACCTCACAAATTTGGGTATATTACCTCTAAAATACTTCCTTTCTAATCCTTACCTCATTAGAGTAGTTATTAAATAAACGTAATACCTGCACAGGTAGTAAGACACGGCGATATAAAAAAAAACACAACTCAGGGTCTCTAGCTATAATAAATCAAACTTCTACCTAAGTCAATTTCTAAATAACATACACAATCTCCAATTTGTTAAAATCTAATTTAAATCTAATCAGCGGCTCTGGCACTCTTATTTGTGGGCACGTCGACTAAACGTCAAACTCTAATCTGGTTCACTGGTCATGTTTTCAGGGGGTCTTTATTGAATATTCCTAAATTGTTTCTCCACACTCCCTCTACGCCAATGCAGGTACATTTCCTTAAAATTCAATCTTCCTCAACCCTTCCATTTATAATTAAATGTATATAGACTGTTCGGGTGGTAAGACCCGGTACTAAAATCAATTCTAGTTTACGAGCGTTGAACGATTCCTTCAATTAGTGACAGTTTCTTTGAACCAACTCGGACAGATGGATAAAGCTTGCACAGTCTCAGACATGAAATTAAATCCTTATGTTCAGCTGGATATCTAGTTGATATCTTAAGGTGGGATGGAGGGGACGCGAATAAAGGCGAAACTTTTTTTGGACAAAATAAATAAAATATTGCTCCGGTACAAACATAGAGTTTAATTTTCTTCACATGTTGATGTCAACAGTTCCTGAATATCTATCATGGGCATAGCGGCATTAGATGACAAACTTTTTAATTGAAGAGAAAAATATGTTATTATTATTATTATTATTATTATTAGTTTTAAAGACAGTGAAAAATCACTGTTCAATTTGCTACAACTTATACTTTTTTTTTTACACATGCGTATGTACTTATACAATTTTGAAAGTTTGTACCTGTACAAGTGCCGAACTACGCGGACTTTTTGCTGACGGTTACTTGTTTTTGACACTAGTCGCTGGGTTAGTTAACGTTTACAAATACGGTACTAATAGTTGACTTGTACTTAATTATGTAAGGAAACATCGCTTCTGTTTTAAAATGTCCTCTCAATTTCATCTGTTCTCAGTGGTAACAATAGATACTAGCAAGCCTCGCCACTGAGATGTTTGGCACTTGTGTTGGGTATTTTATATTACAGGTGCTGTTTTAAATTAAGTTGTGTATAGACAGTGTGCTAATGTAATCTTAGGCGAATGAAGGGAAAGTTAAGACAACTAAATATTAAATGACCGTAAGGGTCTGTTTTTTCTAAGTGAGCTGGTGTTTCGTAAATAATGTGCCTTAAAACTAATGTATTCAACATATATTTTCATCAACTTCTAAATTTTTTATGGACTATTTTTTTTAGTAATTAACATTTTATTGGTACTAAATACGTGAGTAGATGCCCAAAAGCAATTACTTTTTAAAAATTTAATTGACCCAAAAGTTATTAAAGTTTAAGTTGTTTTCGGTCAAGGGTAGATAATACTTACTGTTAACTCGGCTATAAAATCTCATTCCAACACTAGATATATTTTGAAAAAGAACAGATTTAAATATCAATAATATGACATCTAATAAAAGGCCAGACCCAATTACTTAGTCACTGGCTCATTCAACAGCCTTGAAATTTAAAATGAAGGTTTCTTTCTCGAATCGGGTGAAGGATTTTGAAGGGTTTTTAAATTTCATCCACTCAGAGAGTGGAGAGGGCTAGAAAGATTTGGGCCTCACTGACTCACTCACAATATTTTACCAACTCCTAGGCCTTGAAACTTGAAATTTTGCTTGGCAGGAATGTAACGAATCTCCCTTGTAGCAAAAATAAAAAAATCTAAAATTTGAAGATTTCAAAATGGGGCTTTAAGAAATGGAGGATCTATAATTAGAAAAAACATTTTAGATGTGGTATAACATTAAAATTTGGCAGACAGGTAGAGAAACAACTCCAGATAATCAAATAAATCTTTAAATTTGAAGTTTATAATAGTGAATTGGAGAAAAGGGGGTGATGGGTTTCAAAATTTAAAAAACTAATAGTAAACAACTTCTTCCCAGCGTGGTCGAAAAGTGAAATTTGGCAGGCAGGTAAAAATACCACTTCAAATAAATATTAGGGGTTGAAAATATTAAATTTTTAATTGGGACTTTGGGGCAAAGGGGGTTTAGGCTTAAACAGAACAAAACATTTTTAGGTGTGGTAGAAAATTTAAACTTATCATAAAGGTAGAAGACAACTCCAGATAACCATATTCAACTTGAAATTCAAAATTTCTAAGTAAGAATTGTTTGTGATGGGGAAGGGGGTATGGCGTTTACAACCTCCAAAAGTAATAGAAACAACAACTTTTCTGTGTGGTAGAAAACAGAAATTCAGCAAGAAGGTATTAAGACCACTCCAAATAACCATAAAAGACAGAAGATTTTCAATGGAGAAAATAGGGAAGGAGTGGATGTGGGGTAGAGTAAAAAGAAAAAAACTTTTAAGGTGAGATAAAAAATGTAAATTTCTCAGGAATGTCTAGGAATTACTCCTATAATAAAATAAGTGTTAAATATTTATTATTTAGAAAGGGGCCTGGTGAATTATGGGGTTTAAAAATTTCCAAAACTAAAATAATAAACTACTTTTCAGTGTGTTAGAAGATTGAAATTTTTAAAGTGGGCATATGAACCACCCCAAACAGCCACTAAGGACTGATTCATAAATATAAAAAATGAAGACGCAATAAATAAGGAAGGCAGCTCCCCTTAAGAATCCTAAAATTAATATAAATAAACACTTTTTTGGTGTGATATAAAATGGAAGTTTGATATGTAAGTCAATAGACCTTTCTGGAGAGTCGACTTATGTCCGAACATATTGCATTTCAAATTTGAAGCCTAGGAAACGGAAGATCTTTAAATTGATAAAACTAATATAGAACACAACTTTTCAATGTAATTTAAAATTGAAATTCGACAACCACACAAAATAATTGAATAAATCTTAAAATTTCAAAATGGGAATATGTGAACTGGAAAATGAGTGGGTGTAGTAGCTTAAAATCTTTCCAAAATTATTACTATAACATATTCTTATCGGCAAGAAAGAATTGTTAAATTTGCTGCGTTTGTAAAAGGATCATCACTCCACAGTAACCATAAAGGCTGTAAAGTTTGGAATTTAAAAAATAGGATGTGGGAAGTGGCTATTAAAAATAACTTATAGATATGGTGGAAAATTTGAATTTTGTATAGGCAGATGAAATAATCTAGAAATAGACGAGTACAAAAACGTAAGAAAAAAGGGATTCATTAGCGTTGCGATAGTAAAACTAAAAATCGAAGGATAAATTAGCGCCTAACTAGCAGCGACATAAAAAATTTAAATAATTAAATTCTGGTAACGTAGCTCAGTGAGCCGTGATGATCTTTGGATAGTCATGGTGCCTATTATTCAATATATTTCTGAAAGAAACAATATTATCTATCTATCCCCTTTAATGAACTGTGGTGTTCTTTTTTTCCAAAATATTTCTGTAAGAACTGTTCATCTATCTTATTTCATGATCGTTCTTAATTTAAAAATTTGTTGTTAATGGATCGCGTTTTTTGTGCACTCAGTTTGTGGATAAGGTAATATTTTGTCTCAAATTTTTAATTTATTTTAATTTATGAATTACCAATATTGGTTTGTGAATGCCAACTAAGGATTTTATAACGAGGAACTATAAAAAAAAATGGGTAGCCGTATGTTGAACGTTATAATTTGATATAACTTTGCTGTTGCGAAGAACGGGTCAAACTGCTAGTCTATATAGATGTATCTTAACATGTGGGTTGTGGGGCCCACTTTAGGGGGGGAGAGATTAACAATTAAACAATAAAATAAGCTGATACGAACACGTGTCCTATTTGACCTTGTTTCCGAGTTATAACCAAGTGATCCCACTAAATTGTTTGTATACCACACTAGAACTATACCTGTTGACTAGGTATGTTATATGGGACCTACTAGCTGATTGGCTGGCCTGCGCGTTCCATGGGCTTATTATATCCGTTAGATTTTTATTTGTGGGGAAAATTAAAACCAATTGTTTATTTGACACCCATTTCCAGCATTGAAATAATTCGTAAGGCTGCCAACGAATCTGACAAAACCTGATATTTTTGAAAGAGTTGCGGCATTCTACGACACGACGACTGCAAGTTTAAATTCACGCTGAAGGCGGTCATTTTGAGCACTTCTTATAATGTTAAGCAGCTCCGCTTTATTGGAGTACAAACATGACTTTAGCTAGGAAACAACATAGTAAAATGGGACATGTGTTTATATGAACTTTCTTCATTATTCTTGTGTCGCCTGTCCACCAATAAAGTGGGTCTCACTCACTGACTGACTCATCACCGTATCTCCCAAACCCCTTGACCCGGAATATTGAAATTCGGTAGGAAGGTGGGGTTTTTTTTTCAGGTCGTAGGTATCTGCAAAATAGGAATTTGGCGAAATCTAATTCATAAGGAGGTTAAACGTGGGTTGGAACATTTTAAAGTATAACCGTATCTTACAAACTGCTTGAGCTGGAAAGATGGAATACTGCATGGAAGATCTTTCTAGGTAACGGGCCAGAATATTTTGGTAATATTTTGAAATTCAACCCCTAAGGTGGTAAGGAGAAGGGGTGGTGATGTTTCAGATACTCCAAAGCGCGTGAGCTGAAAAGATAAAATTTGGCAGGGAAGGTCTTTTTAAGTAATGAGTCATAACTTTTTTGGATTTTTTAAAATTCAACTCCTAAAGAGGTGAAACGAGAAGGGGGTGGTTATTGAATAGTTTCAAAATGTCAAAAAGTACGAAACCCACGTGAATCATGGGCTATTCCCAATATTATATTGATCATTTACATTATACAAACATGCTAAGTTCTACCTATGTCAAGGGAATAGTGAAAATGTATGCTTTAATAATTATGTAGTGTAAATTCTTAATAATTTAAAATAAAATAAAATTGAAGAAAATGTCTATATTCATATGAAGTAAGACTTGCCTCATAATTATTCGTACTTTTAATATTTAAAATTTCAATCTGTTAAATTCAAAAAATTTAAACTTATAAGCGAGAAGGCTAAATAAACCTTAATGTTTTATACTTGGCAATAATAATACAATTAATATTTTATATAGAAAATATGGTAATTTGTTAAACATAAGAAACTGCAATAAAAAGTAATCCAATGACGTGGGATTTAAAAAAATCCTTTCGTTTATAGCTCTCGTGTTAAATGCACTAATTAAAAAAAACCTATTACTTTCCATTAAATATATGATTCTAGGCTATATTCTCTTTCAGTTTTCCAATTAGTTAACTCTAAAATCAATTAAATTACAAATGTTCCACAAGTAGAAACCTAAAGTTGCAGTAAATACAGAACCTCTTTAAGCTACCATAAAATTATATTAAAAAAAAATAGTAACATTCATAAACAATATAATGAAGAATATTTATACAAGGCTGTGTTTATTACTTTTTTATTTTATTTTAGTACTAAACATTATATTCATTTTTTGTGGGAAAATTTTTGTGGTTTCTGAAACTTACTGTATTGTTTGAAACCTTTTACTTTATCTTCATGATTAAGCGTTTTTACTGAAGTTTTTTCTCTCCCTAAGTCCTAAAACTTCAATAAACTTGTGAAACCTTTCATCTAACCATACAAATAATGTGAAAGATCCTTAACAATTTAAAAAAAAATATGAACTCAAAAAATAAAAAGTTAAAAATAATTCAATTTTATGGTCTGATACATAATTGCAGTAAAATTAGGTGTAAAACATCATACATGAATTAAATAAAAGGGAAATTGTCAATATATAATATATATATATATTATATATTGACAATTTATTTAAAGATTTAGCCTAGATGTAAACATTGATAAAAAACTCTAAGTTAGATATATTTTGACTGCCACCACCCCCTTATAAGAAAACGTTAGAAAATACTGAAAATTCGTTCACTCAGCTCTACCCCGAAACACTCATTTGGTTTGAAGACGGCCTCTAACAGAACAATACTTATAAACTAGCTTAACACAGAACAACGCATTTAAAAGATCCCCACCCTAGAGACAGGAATTGTAAATCTCTCGGTAGTGAAAAACTTACATATATACAAAAAATGTAGTCTTCACTGAGTATTGAACCAGTGACCTTTAAAATTATATTTTCAACAATACGCATCTAACAATCCGTTTAAGCTATCCGCAACTTACGCCAATAAATCTAAGTTCATATGATGAAGCTTAATTTTAAGAAAATAATTTTTTTTCTTCACCTGTAGAGAGGATGAAAAAAATACATATAAAAATATCAGGAGTGTATTTGATTTTGATTCGAATTCCGGCTTTTTGCCCAGGTTCAGAAGTGCAAAATATAACATCAATTTTACCGGTCGGTCAGAGACCTGTAGGTCAGTTGATCCTCTCACCAGTCAGTATCAATAGACCTATTATTGCTAGACAGCGCATCACACATACAATCAATAGAACTAACATTCAGGCCATGATGCAAATTGCAACACTTTTCTCAAATGACGTCAACAATCATAGAAAAGCTAGAATGGGGGAAATTGCTGCGCATGCGTTGATTATTAGTAAAAGTGTGTGCAAGTGCTTAAATGATCACAATTACAGAGAAATGTTGGTCACGTTGATGCAAGGGCTTTATTTAACTAGCCATGGCAGAATATATAGTAATACAAATACCGATATAACTTATTTTATATTGTTTTAAACATTCGTACAATGTTTTATCTTTAAAAGTTAATATATGAACAAAAATTATTAATACAATCAATAATTTATCATCGTTGATAGAGGAAATATATAGTGAGATGAAAACTATATCGAACGTGAATAAATTATTTTGACCGCTCTTACTTATTTTGTAAACATTTTCAGAAATAAATTAATTAAAAATGGTCCAGTAGATCAAATTTTCTACCCAAAGAATCAAGTTTCAAAATATTCCTACCCACTTCGGAGGCCGCATGATCTAAGGCGTCACTTTCTCGCTAGACTGAGCTGTCAATGACTGGGAGATCGGGTTCGATCCCGTTTGGTTATACTGAGAGTGGTTTTCTTAAACGGTTTTCCACTCTCCCTCCACATAAATGTGTGTACACTTCTTCTAAAATCAGCCTTCCCAATCTTTAACACATTAGATTAATTAGTAATTGGCGTAAAACCCTAACGAATAGTAAGACACGGTGCTAAAAAAATAAAGATACACTCGTGACTATCATTAGGAGTTCACCTTCAACCTTTTAAGAGACAATGTAGTTTGAGCCAAATGCCACTATAACCATGAAAAATATGTTTAAAAAAAAGTTACCTAGACAAAGGGTAATCTATATTAATAAAATTAAGAGTTTATGTGTCTGTCATGAGCATTGCGCGATATCTATTATACGCAGAGGTCTTAAATTTAAATATTAGTAGCATCTTTGCACGATATATCATCTTGAATCCAGAATTTTGAAATTTTTATTTTATTATTTTAACTGATTAAAAACATAAAACACGAAGAAATATTAACGCCGATAAAAGCTTTACTACAATCATTTAGTACCATTTGTAATGTAGTTCGGTGGCCATGAAGCTTAGTTACCATGGAGAGTAAATAAGACGTGTTTGTTATCTACAACAAACTTTTCTTCTCATGTCGCAATGATATATTAATTGTTAACTGTTGTGATTTATTTATAATGAGTAGCTTTTATGTATTAATACTTTTTTACCTATAAACATTATTACTCTTTTTTTATCCTTTTTAACACTTTTTACCCTTTTAACGTTTTTATGGATAAGTAATATGAGGGATGCTTGTGAGGATGCGGTTGGTTTACAAATAGACAGCGTGAATGTAAGATTGTTGTTATATACAGATGATGTATTAATAGCTGAGAGTAAAAGTTACTTGCAGAATGCATTAAATCGTTTGAATGGGACGAGAGGCAGAATGGATCTTCGCATAAATGTCTCCAAAACTAAGGGCTTATCAGGAGAAACACAAGAGCGAGGTGAACGCAGTTGGAATGAGATGAAATGTATTTGGAAAAACATGTATGGACAGAGTCAGTAATGAATGGGTGCTGAAGGAGTGAGGTTTGAAAGGGAATCCCATAGGTCAATGGGAAATAAGTGTTTTACGATGGTTTTAGGCATATTGATAGGATGAATGTGGATCGAGTGACGAAGCAAATATATGAAGGTAGAATATGTGGATCAAAAAGAAGGGGTAGGCCATGTAAAGCGTAGCTAAATGTTGTAGCGGGATGTGTGAAAAAGAGAATCATTAAGCGTTTTAAGAATAATAAGCATGTGTGACCTGGTGTATGGATGTTGTTGAAACTAAGGGAGTATGCAAGGATAGGGAGGTGTGAAGAATTAGTGAGGATGGATTAAAAACGGAGTTTTTCTAAAAATATATGCACAGTTTCTTGCCTATCTCCTAAGAGAACGGCAGGACTATGTATGTGTATGTGTGTATGTATGCGTTGTGTGTGTATGTATGTATGTGTGTATGTATGTTATGCGTGTTTATGTATGTATGTGTGTATGTGTGTATGTGTGTATGCGTGTATGCATGTATGCATGTATGCATGTATGCATGTATGTTGTATGTATGTATGTATGTTGTATCTGTATTATTATGATATGTATTTTACTATTACTCTTTAACCACCTTTTTACACTTTTCCCCTTTATACTCTACACCAACTTTTATACCCTTTTTACAACTTTTAGTAACTTTAAATTTACTCTAAAATATTTCTCCAGGGTTAATCTAGGCAGTTAATGTAAAAAGGGGTATATAGAGCAAAGGGGCAAAAAAGGTAAAAATGGTAAAGTTAATCTAATCAAAAAGAGCAATGAGACCAAAAGTGCAAAAATGACCAAAATGTCAAAAAGGGCACAATTGAGCAAAAACGGTAAAAATGGAAAAATAATGAAAATGTTTAAAGGGGTGAAAAGTAATTCATAAAAAGGGTATACTGGTTAAAAGGGGTAAAAAATATAAAAAGATAAAAAAGGGCCAAAAGGGAAAGAAAGGGTTAAAGGTTTACGGGGTAGAAAGCATAAATGGGGCAAAAAGGTTAGAGAAGGTAAGAGAAAAAAGGGCAACCAGGTTATTACTTTAGGGTAGAGAGGCTAAAAAAAATATTTAAAACGTCAAAATGGGTAAGATGCTAAGGAGGATAAACGAGGTACATGCGGCAAAAAATGTTAAAAATACTTTTGTTTGGATTTAATTACAGCCCTTTAACAACCAATTGTTTATGCTGTGACAATCTTCTTTCTTTTTTTATTATTATTAACCCCAACAGGCGAGGGTTCAACATATTTTGGTAGAGAAGATTTAACTACAAAAAAAATGTCAGCTTTTAAAACATGTTCTATATAAATTTTGACATTGTGTATTAGACAGTCTACTTACTTACGCGTTTTGTATTACAATTTAAATCAATAAGGTATTAATAATTAACATAAATTTAAGAATCAAATAACCAAACCTATTATTTATGCTGGATAACTCAGTGGTAAGAGCATTGGCGTACTAAGCCAAAGGTCCCGGGTTCGATTCCCGTGTCCAGGTGTCATTTTTCAATTTTCAGAATATGATATAAATTTAAGAGTTGGTTACTATTCCCTGTGGTCTATTTTAAATACTAAAAATAATAATGTCACTTTATAGATTCCTCGTGCGAAAAACGGGTATACCGGTTAGTCATATAAAATCAAGTAGCTGGATTGCTTTTCATAAAATTATGTTTGAACATTGTTATATGCAAACAATCTACCAAAATGAATAGCTTAGCTCACGATGACTTAAATCCACCTCTTTACAAGTCGTATAACTAAATAATTGTATAAATGGGTAGTTGAGTTGCAGCAATACGACCATAAAGTGAGAAGATACGTCATGTCAATAAAGGTAATGAAAATATTACATACCAGTTTTACGATGGACTTCCTCTTGATTACTCATACTTAGATCTAGTTTTACTGTAGAGGTGTTGGCTGTAGCACGCAACTTTTACTTTCGCCAGTCTCATCCTGCTATAAAACAGCTTCTGTGCGCTCTCAAGATTAGCTCTACTCGACATTCAATTAGGACGTGGACTGTTTGTTATCCTCAACGCTGACCAAGTGGTCTTGAGGCGTTAGACCCACAATGCACTTTGTAGAAACTATGTTTTATAATTTTATAATTAATTAAAATAAACTTCAAAACTCTTTTTTAGTACCGCATCCTACTACCCGTTCGGGTTATAAGCATATATAATAATTACGCTAGTGTGTTATTGATGAGTAGTGTTGAATTTTAAAGGTAGTGTAACCGAATTTGCATGTAGGGAGAGTATAAAACTATTTAGGAAAAACCATCCTCACTATACCCGGATGGAATTCAAACATCGATATCCCCGTCATCGGCAGTCTAGTCTATTGTGAGAAGAGCGCCTTAGACAATGCGACCACCGAATTGGGTTAACCACAAGACTATTAATGACTCACTTTAAGTAGGTATACATAGGGAGGTGCACCCTTGTTCTTACTAAGAGGTGTTAGGGTTAAAAATCACATTTATAAACCACCGAAACATTTGACCAAAAAGCCAATCTACTGCGAGTTGACGCCTTAAACCATGTGACAAGCGGTGCGGGTACCTACTCTTTATTACCTTCGGGGTATGAATCCCAGTTGGTGGTTTCCTGGGAGTGATTTCCCAGACATGATTTTCACCATTTTATCTTCCGAACTAATGTGGGTGCATTTTCTTTACGCCATCCGCCACACCCTAATCACTTTTATTAAGTCCTAAAGAACAGAATTAATGGACAGTCTTGGTATTTAAAAAAATAGTCAAAATTTAAATTATCATCTTTCTCAACATAGTATTTAGTTATTAAATAATACCCTGTGAAGTAAGGAACGTGGTTATCACGTCTAAGTTTGAACCGGAAGCTAGAGTTTTGATCCCAGCAAACCGTTCTGATAGCGCGTTTCCCCACAATACGTTGTTTCATCCTTTCTTCTATCGAAAACAGGTCAAGTTTATTAATACCAATAAATACCTTATTAAGGATTAAATAATGTCACTACTGAACTATACTATTTAATAATCAACTCACATATTTTAATTTATAATTAAATTAAAATATATTTAATAACAAACATAAAAACCTTATGTTATGCCAGAATAATATAATAGAATGTGACCTAATTCTTACCCAACTTATATTTAATGGTGAAAACACTTTAATTCAGAATGTAATTATTTGACTAGATGTGGCTATCATATTCTAAATTTATTCAAAATATACTTATTTAAACATACTCGCCGCGATTAACGAACACTGTGATGAACGGCAACGCATACCACATACGTTTTCCATCCCTTTTTCAAAAAGATACTGCTTGGTCTTAAAAAAAATTGAATTTGATAAATAATTTAATGATATCTTAGAGCGGTTCTCTGTTTTCAATAGTGTGAAGAGAGAAAGGGCTGGTAGATAGACCATGAATGAAACACTAATTAAAGAAGACGAACAAGAGGCAAAAAAAAACATGGATAGATGGACATAGAGATGCGAAGGAACCGAGGCATCTACGTAGATAAAAAAAAACTAAGGAGACAGATGGAAGACTTAGACGATTAAGATGAGTGAGGTTGGGGGGATTGGATAAAGGAATTAAGGGGAAGGCGCCATGCCACAGGCGACAAATTAAAAATTAGCTACAGTGGACACTGCCCCCTGAAACATAAAAAAAATATTAAAAACTCGCTTCAGTACTGTCTTTATGTCTATTACTGAGGGCCATTCGTAAGAAACTGCAGCCCATATTACACTGCTGACATTTTAAAATGAAGCGTATCATTATTTCAAGATTCATTCACTCGTATCCAATGGGATTGAATCCAGCTCTTTCTGCCATCGGTCAAACAAGAATCTAGAGATGAAGAAATTCAGAGTTCAACTCTTGGCCGTCATCGTCCCCTCTCTCTCTCCATTTCACCCTCGCTCAAATGACTCTAAAATTTTAAATACCATGATTCAGGGTTTTCAACAGAATTAAAACAATTGTACTTATTTTTTTTCTGAAGGAAAAAAAAGCTAGCTTTATCTCTTTCGCTCTCTGTCTGTATCTGAGTACAGCCGAAATTGGATGATGAATTTTGTTCAAACTTTATATTTGAATATTGTATGATCATACCTGGAGGAGAAGACGTGATAGTTTATTAATGACTAATTTTTGAACGATCAATTTATTTTTCAAAGTTACTATCGAGATTTTGTTAAAAAAAAAAAAGATTGGACGAGTGTTTTACATAATAAATAACACTGTATACTAGTTTTCCGAAAGAAAAGAAAAACATTTAAAGATAGCTTACTGAATACTGATTTTTGAAGATTTAAAACGCTCTGAAAATAGATCTATTGATTTTATATCCTGAGAGTGTTTTAGAATATAAATGGCACTGTAAACTTGTTTCGAATGAGAAAATGTAGTTTATGATTTGTTTACTGATAACTAATTTTGAAAATTTAATACTAAACTATAACAAGAGGGGGGCGCAAAAATGTCCATGCATAGGACTAGTTTTGTTCCATGTCCTGTTCATCCACTGGTAGTATTTAGGTACAATTTAATTATTGAGAAGTTTAACGTCCACTTTCTTGACAGACAAATTTTACCATCATATGACTTACGCAATAAATTAACTGAGTCCGCCACGATGATTACGTGGAATAAGTTTCAAGCTTGTTTATTTTGGTTTGCTGGTAACGGGGAAATTGCAGCTCGAATCTCGGTCGGGTGGGTTGAGCCTCTAAATTTTACCTTCTTCCTATTTACCCCCTCAGCTTAATAAAAATGCGAATAGTTTGGATGGGTATTGAGACTCAGTGCAAAAAAAAATGTAACTTAGAACAATACGCCTAATAGTTTGCACTCGTGCCTGGCGCGTGGATATTAGCTATTTGTAAAGCAGGACTAACCAGTAAACCACCATTAAAACTCCTCTGTAAGCACCACCCAGAAACGAACCAATAGACTTTAATTCAACCACTATAACCATTTAGCCTCGGGCATGGGTGTAACATAATGTTAAAAGCCGCTTCAAAACAACTCAAGGTAAACAATTTTATTTTATTTGTAAGCTGTGATGCCAGTATACATCGCATTTATCGTGACTTGATCTCGCTAGCCCTAAGGTGGGGATGTAGGGGACGTAAAAAAAAAGGTCATTATTTTGCAGTTGATATAAAATATCAAAACTTTTTTTGGTCAAAATAAATCAAATAATTATTCAATTGAAACATAGAGTTTAATTTTCTTCTTATGTTGACCTAAACATTTCTTGAATATCTGAAGAGGGTTTCCTGGAATTTAATGACAACATTTTCCTCTTAGTGAAACAATAGCCGGAACTATTGTTAATGCATTTTAGTGAGGATAACACCTCTCCGATATCATATTCTGAAAATTGAAAAATGACACCTGGTTCGATTCCCGTGTCCAGGTGTCATTTTTCAATTTTCAGAATTTTCCTCTTAGCTTACTTTTTTTTAGCATTGCGTCTTACTACCCATCCCGGTTATATGCCTATGTACTAATTGCATTAGCGGGTTAGAGATGGAGCAGGTTGAATTTAGGGGAAGTGCATCCACAATTGAGTGGAGAGAGAATTTGAAACCATTTAGGAAAACCACCCTAGTACACCCTACCGAGATCGAACTCCAATCTCTCCACCATCGGCAGCCTAGTCTATTGCGAGAGTGACGCCTTAGACTATGCGGCCACCGAAGCGGGTTTCGCATTGAAAATGTTTCTCACATAATGCCGCTATGCTCATGACAAATATTCAACAACTCTTGATATTACCTAGGGAAGAAAATTAATCACTATATTTCTACTGAAAAACTATTTTGTTTATTTTGGCCAAAATAAGTGTTGAAAATATCTAAGAAACATAAGTTTTTTTTCTAAACTTCTTTCTTGATCTCACTTCTTTTCTATTTAAAATGATATGTCATACACAATACTTTTAAATATGAGCACCAAACTAATCCAAAATATGATAATTATTATACCATTTATGATTATAACTTTTAAAAGTATATGTCTATTTATTAATTAATGCTAATATAAATTTACACAATTTGAAATAAATATAGTACGCAACTAATACTATTATTATTGCTATTGTTATAAATAGCAACATAGCCTTGCAAAAAGAGCTAATATTCTTTTGACCAAACTATAAACTACAACTTAGAATTTATAATTAAAAAAAAAAAGCTTTCCAACGTAATATGAAAAATTAGTTTTTATTAAGTAAATCTAACTAATGCGGGTATGATTTCAGATATTTAGCCAGGATCTATTGACAATTAAATCAAGTCCACCAAATAGACTTTGATTAAGTTGATGGATTGTTCAAATGCAAATAAACAGAGTCTGATAGAGTAATGTTAAACGTAAAGAGAATGTTTAGAGATATTTCAAACACAACACTTCTGGATGATGGTTTGTTTACTTATAGGCCTATAAAACCCAATGAATCTGTAGAAAATGTAATTTGAGTTCACTTTCAGAAAACTGTGTTAGTTTCTATAAAACTTTACGTTATTAAGTGTGTGAGGTGACCTGGTGGTCTAGGGGTAAGGTGTCAGACTTCTGTGGCGGGGTCCGGGGTTCAATCCTAGGTCCCGGCACAGATTTATCTGATTTCCAAACCCCTCCTACACCTCTGACAAGACATCTTGTGAATGTGTGGAATGCCAGGCCGCCACCGTGGTTCGGATTCCACGTTAAACTGTAAGTCCTTCATCTCATCTCACTATCACCCTACCATTACACATTAGCGTAAGCGCGTATAACCCGAACGGGTAGTAAGACGCGGTGCTAATAATAATAATAATAATAATAATAATAATAATAATAATAATAATAATAATAATAATAATAATGTGTGTGTGGCCTTATTTGTTGTTTTAACAATGGAAACTTAAATAAATTGTTTAGTACAAAGAAAAATAAAGTACCCCAGGTTTTGTATTAATAGGATTACAAATATGTTCACTAAGCAACAATATTAAAATCAGACAATGTATCTAGCAAAAATTCAAAAAAATTCGAGATAGAAAAGATTTACAGCCAATAAAAAGGTTGAAAATAGCCTTGAAACTAATGATACTTCATACTATCCCGAGTATCACCATATATTATATAGTAAAATTAAGAATATAACCACCCTTGAACTGTGAAACTTTATTTTTTATATAAATGACCCATTTTCTCAGAATACGTCAAATATATTCGCATAAAATTATCACCAGATGTTTTTATAAGATAAGACAACTTATAGCAAATTAATTTTAAATACTAATAATGATGATGATGATGATGATGATGATGATAATAATAATAATAATAAATTAGCCCGAAAAATTTCTAAACCATAATGCCAGACTTTTTTTTATAGTTGTCAATAGTTTAAAAAACTGAGCTAATTAAATGTTCAACAGAAATATAGTAAATTATGGTAAAAATTTCAAATAAATATCATTAATTGTTCTTGAGAAAACCGGCCATCCATCAACTTAGGAACTGTAACATTGGTGACATAGGCGATTAACACTCTAATTAAAGGTTCAGAGTGAGAACCGTAACTGCATCAGCATTCACCTGGAGAAAGGAAGGGTAGTCTCGTTGCGAGGCCCTGAGACGTTTAACACCTTTCCTCGAAAATCTAACCGTTCGGAGCAATCTATGTAAGACGTTTGGCAAAGTTTTAGTAAGTAAATGGGATGTCATTTCGCACCATTCTAGATAGGACGTATGGACTAAAGATAGACACAAATCTTCCTTTAGCTTATGTAGAACCAGATTAACATAATGTAACCTAACCTAACATAACAATCAAGTGAATCCTTTCAATTTTTTTAATCAAATGGTATGAAAAAGATTATTAAGGTTATTTAAGAAAAAATTATTTTCATTAGCACAGATACAACTAACATAAATTCACATTGTTTCGCTGAAAACGAATAGACGCTAACTGAGCAACGCAATGCTCGTAACAGTATAGAAAAAAGGGAAATATTACTATATTTATTCTAGTGACACAAAAATAGTCCCTAGATATACGCCACTGTTTTTTAACTCTCCCACTCACCGTATATTTTCACTACATTCAATCTTTCAAATTTTTTGACAAATCTACTTTTGTAATTCCTCTTGACAGTACCATCGATGCAACTGACGCTTTATTCTAATTCTCTGGACACTCACGATGCAAGTATCTCACCTGTCCACAGCTATGACATTTTGTTACCTTCTTTGGGTCTTCAATTTAATCGCTGTCCTTGTTCTTAATATTACTTGTCCAAAGACTTTAACTTTATTTGCCTTTTCGGGAAGCAAACGTGCCACTATTTAGTTCACTTTGCTTGTCCTGCTGGTCTTCTTTCTGTCGCAAACGTGCTAACAATCTGTTCAAGTGTCTTCCTTCTCTTATATTTTACCACATTGTCTTGAAATTTTGATAGCGTGGTGCCAGATAACTGATTATCCCCCTCATCCTCATGTTGTTAGACAGCTTTTTCACCCTGATCTTCAATTTCATTGGCAAGTTTCATAGCTTTGGACACATACACCGTTACTGGCTCATCTTCTGCCATTTTTAGATTAAAAAAATCCTCATCACCACTCCATTCTTCTTCTGGTGAATGACACTAAACTTGTCATATATTTATTTTGCTGTGGTGCAAGTCAAACCATTCAGAGCCTCTTCGTTCTCTAGGGATGCTATTAGAACGGTTATTGCCTTGCCATCGTTCGCACTAAACTCTTCTTTTTGCGTTGTTGGTGCATTTTTGCTCATAAACTCGGTTACTTATTTCATCAAAGGTTCCTCACGCCATACTGCGTCCATCCGATACTTCCGTGGTTTATAGTTGCTACCATTGAGCTTGTGGGCTATAACCACCGATATTGACTCACTCATTTTTCTCACACAGTCTAATTTATTATAATTATTATTTTATACTTTGCTATTCAGCGGAGATACTACCCGAGCTTCAGTGATCTCACACGAACAGTGATATTTCACGAGAAGTAATTAATTGACCACTGACTCAAACGGAATCATGCCGACAAACGAATATCGATAAACTAAAACAACACATACTTTCAACTCGAAAAAATTATTTTACTCATATTAGACTCGCAATTTAATTACTTCCGAAGCGTACCTGACAGTTCTTCCTAAGGCTGTGTCCAATCCAGTTTGTTTTGCGCCGAATAATCACATCCAAAAATTTTCTCTACTCACCTACTCTTATAAGGACTTCTTCATTAGTCACCCGGTCTATCCACCTGATTTATTCAAGTCTTCTCCAGCACCACATTTCAAAGCTCTCCAATTATTTCTCGTTCATCTGCATGAGAGTCCAAATTTCTGCTCCATACAGTGCGATGCTCCAAATATAGCATTTCCTAAGTTTTTCCCTCAATTCCAAACTCAACTTGCTAATAGGCAGTAACATATTCTTATTGGAAGATTCCTTCCTTAACCTAGTTTCCTTGGTGCAGTAGGTATCTTTTGTCAGCAGACTTCCAAGGTACTTGAACTGCTCTGTGTTTTTCAAATCCTGTTTCCCAATTTTGATTTTCAGTGGCTTTTTATTTCTTTTAAATTGCTATCAGTTTTGACTTCTCAATGTTGATCTCCATACCAAATCTTTAACCTATCTCCACCTGCCATTCCACCATTTCTTGCAACTCTTTTTATATTTTTGGCCAGCAATTCTAGATAATCTGTATATTTTATTGTGTTGATCACGCCTCACTTATATCTGTAAATTGCCACGTCCCTCTAGGGCTTCCCTGACTAGCCACTTGCCAAACAAGTTGAACATACTGAGTGGCAAACAGCATTCCTGGCTCACCCCTCTTTATTTATATATGCTGTTGGACTCTACATAATTCAGACTCATCTTCACCCTCTGTCCCAGGTACAGATTCGCTATCAGCTTTCTGTCTCTCCAGTTGATACTGATCTTCTTGAGTATTTCCACCAGTTTCTTCCATTTCACTCTATCTAACGCCTTTTGCGAGTTGATGAAACCAATGTAGACTTCTTCCATGACTTCTAGCACTCTTTCTGAAATTATTCTCAGCATACCTATGGCATCTCTGGTTTCATTTTCTTTTCTGAATCCATATTAGTCTTCTTCCTTCACACTTTCTATTTTATTTTCCATTCGACTGTTGAGTATTCTTGCCACGATCTTCCCGAATGAGAAATTATGCTTATGGTTTTGTGGTCACTGCACTCTTTTGTTTGTTTGTTCTTCTTTAGAGCCACCATGATTACGTATAGAAAGTTCTTAGGCCATTTTCCTGTTTCGTAGATCCTATTTATCAGCTTTGCCAGAGCCATTAATCTGTTGTTTTCCAATTACTTCAGGTCATCTGGTATGTCGTCATCTCCAACAGATTTACTTTTTAACATGTTCTTTATGACTCTCTCCACTTCACTCTTTAAAATACTGGGTCCTTTTTCATCTTCTTCTACCGCTTCTTCTGCTTCAAACCTTAGGCTTCCTGGTTGATTTTACTTGACTTACAGTCTTCTATATATATTTCCCAAATCATAAGAATTTTTTTATGATCCGTCATCATTTGACCTTTGGGGTTTTCTATTTTATTGTTTGCACACCTTTGTTTTCATTCCTTCCCTGTTCCTTTGCTTGATAGTACATGAGGTCATACCTTCCTTTTCTTTACAGTTCAATAATCTCATCACATATATTCTCTATATAGTATTTCCTTGCTTTGTTTGTTTCTCTCCTTAAATCTTTGCTTAGCCTCCTATATTATTTTTTGTTGACGCTTTTCCGTTTCCTTCTTTATTTCTTCCATTTTCTGAAGCATTTATGTTCCTACCGAAGGCTTTCATGCACTTTTACAACATTGTCATTTAGCATTGTCAAAAAAATATTCTTAGCAATATTCTACTTCCCTTCCGCACTTATACTCTCGTCTGTCACCTCACTTAATTTTCGTTCTATTGAATTTCTCACAATGACAATCTTTCGTCTTAATTTTTAGAGTCCCACCTCGGTTTTCTCTTGCTCGTTTCCCTGATCTTTTTCATTCTTGTTTTAATGTACTCCACCAGCTGGTTGTGGTCAGAATAGATAACGGCGCCTGGCAATGTCTTCACATCCTTCACTTCATTCCTGAATCACTGTTTGACAAGGATGTAGTCTATTTGGTACCTGCTGATGTCTCCTGGGTGCTTTCATTTGTATAGTTTTGTCTTCCGTTTCTTTAATCATATGTTTGTCACCACCAGGCTATTCTGCTGGAGAATTAGATGAACATCTGCCCTCTGTTATGTCTCTTCCCCATTCCATGTGACATTATGATATTCCGTTCACGCCCTTCTCCAACCACACTATTCCAATCACCCATGATGATGGTTTTCACTTTCTCTTTTCTGCCATGTTGAATAATTAATTACTTTAATTTCATCATATATTTCTTCAACCTTGACAGCATTGTGGTCGGTTGCTGGCATGCATATTTGCATTATCAAAATATCTACTGGTTCAGCGTTTAATTTCACAAACCTCAATTTATTAGTGTGACACGTCACTTTAGTGACATTTTTCACCCCTTCATTTTTCATAATTATTGCCACTCCTTTTTCTGCACTCTTTCAAACTGAATAGAACATTGTGTAATTTCCAGAAACTATTTCCCTTGATATTTCCACCAGACTTCACTTAAACCCACTATGTTCATACCACAACACATGTTTACATTTTCAGATTTTCCCAGTTTCCTAGACCCTCTCATCATTCTTACATTCTATATTCCTATGCTTAAAGAGAAAGCTTTATTTGATTACTGTTCTTTGTTGATCGCTCCCCTGAAGTAGTTCCCGCCCGGAAGAGCCATAATTGGTTTTGCTCCCTTGACAAAAGGGGTTTTCAGGGAAAAGATAGTGTGGCAGTTTTCCCTGTTCCTATCCACACCGCAGCACCACGACCGAACTATTACTCCATGTGGTCACGTCGAGTATAATTTGCTCTGCACCTCAAGTCGATCCTGATACTTCTTCTGCCCGGTACCAGCTACGTAACCCTGTGCAGCTCTATGCTAGTGTTACAAAAATAGTATCTATATATACGGTACCATTTTTTAAACAATAACATAACCTAGCCAAGCCATCAGGCAATTGCCATTCAGTTTCGCAAAACTAATCTAACCTAACCTTATATAATTAGCAGGCGATTGAACATACACTGGCTACAGAACCGAGGGTCAGGAGTAAACAAACCCACTATGTAAGATTAACCAGTGTTTTCATAACTGTGAGAAACGTCTCGTGAGCAGCCTGGTCCAAACGATCCATGTGTTTCAGCAAGGATAATCCCAGATTGCGCCAAATGTCCAACGCGCCATTGTGGACATCTTCAGTACATCTGATCGTGGCTTACCGGATATATTCAAGTGCTCCGACACCTCATTAGCTTGGCCGAGATAAAGTTGTTTTAAGATAATTTATGCTCTAAGTTGATTGACTTGCCTAGTTAGGGTCGTTCTTCTAAACGAGAGATATTAGATATATTAACTTGACTAAATTCATGATGCAATTAAATTAATACAATTATTATTTTTAAGTTTTAGCTAAGCAGTTTTTTTCAAAATGATAGTAAAAATAAATTTGCATGTGAACTAATGGTACAAAATTTTTATATATTACATATAAAGTATTTTAAACACTTGTGTCATAAAATATAAGTTGGCTTGTCATAAAAGATGTGGCAGTTATTTGTTCTGCAGAAAACTTAACCTACTAATTGTAGTTGTGTATTTTCAAATCAACAATGTAATTTACTTTTAGTTCAATACCTCAGTTCACTTGGTCTTAAGATTGAATTAAGATTCTCGAGCTAGATTCATCATTGGTGAAATTTTGGTTTTATATTTCACATTGGCTAAATCAACGATCGTGGGGTTGGGTGATGTGTCTGCTCTAGAATGAAGTTAGTGTATTTGTCATGTGTTGATATATTGAGTCGGTTCAGAAAGTGCACGTTCGTTATTTTATTATAAGCAAACACAATAAAATAA
Organism: Timema cristinae; assembly: GCA_039000515.1. Lineage (NCBI taxonomy): Eukaryota > Metazoa > Arthropoda > Insecta > Phasmatodea > Timematidae > Timema > Timema cristinae. The sequence goes on from JBCFYV010011172.1 coordinate 123,026,640, forward strand.
TAAAATAGATAACATTTTAACAATTATGTATAATATTTATTTTAAGTTCGATGCAGTTTTAGGGTTACGGGGGCCATTAAATAAAATTATTTTTGCAAAGTAAAATTTAAAAGTTTGAATGCATAAACATGTTCCATTTGCATTATGGGTAGGTTTGTTGGGTCAAACCGGATTAAGGTGTGTACGGGGGGGGGGGGGGTTTCGGAGGGGGGTTAGATAAAGGGGAGCGGGTGGGTAGTAAAGGCAGTGTGGTTTCTAATAAGAACACTAACACATCGTTGTAGCAACATCAACTTTTTTTTTTTTTCAAATTCTCATTATCGATGATTGTTTTTCTTGTTGTTTTGTGTCTGGCGAGAAAGAAACTGCATGACCACCTTGCAAGAGGTTTACCGTTCCTATCCTTAGGCACAACTGCATACGTGGGTATATAAGTAGTTAGGGCTGGGACAATAATTGGCCGTGTTTCTGAGACGGAAGAGGAAAAGGCTATAATTTTCATTAAAAAAAAGGAGAAGAAAAAAGAAAGAAACAACGTGCAACTAAACTAGAATGTTGCAACAAGTTGCATGTTAAATGAGGTCTAGGCCTAATATGTATTATTAAATGTCTACAACATATTAAACGTGCTAATCTATCATGTCTTTTAGATTTTTGTTTGTATTTGCTTAAGCATTTATCAAAATGGCAAGTTTTTGTCCATGAGATTTTCAACGTGACATATCTGAAAGAGCTCGACGTATTTTGTAACCATTTCATTATTTTATTTTCACATTTTTAGTAACGCGTTTTAGTACAAGTAGGTATATGTCATGATTATATTCGTAGGTTGTCAGTGCTGACAATAGGATACTTTAACCATCTGTGCCACTGATAAAGGATCATTATTATTTATTATTATTATTATTATTATTATTATTAGCACCGCGTCTTACTACCCGTTCGGGTTATACGCACTTACGCTAATGTGTAATGGTAGGGTGATTGTGAGATGAAATGAAGGACCTACAGTTTAACGTGGAATCCGAACCACGGTGGAGGCCTGGCATTCCCCACATTCACAAGATATCTTGTCAGAGGTGGAGGAAGGGTTTGGAAATCAGATAAATCTGTGCCGGGACCGAGGATTGAACCCCGGCCGCCAGCACAGAAGTCTGACACCTTACCCCTAGACCACCAGGTCACCTGATAAAGGATCATTAAAGTGCCACTTTTAAATAACTGTCTTAACAACCGCGGGAATAAAAGATGAATAACTATTTGGTAAAAAAAAAGTATAAATGTAACCCGCAATCGTTTTAAAGGAGAGTGGGAACCATTTAGGAAAAACACACTATGTACATTCTGTTGGGATTCCCTTGACACAAGCAAATCATACTGGATAAGCCTGTCGTCTAGTTCGCGTGTCCGCCACTGTGGTTAGCACGTAGTTAAAGAAAGAGTGAGAATAAACGGGCATGTGAGGGAGAAATGAAAAACATAAAAAAAAATATTTGGTTAGAATTATCAACAAATAATATATACTGTCAGGGACTTTGAAACTGAAGGGTTAAGGCCCCAACCTCCAATATTTCTCATGTATATTCCAAATACATTAGTGTAAATTTTATAAATTGTTGTTTAACTAACACACTAATCTGACGCCCATAGAGGTCAGTTTAAATCGGACAAGTACTATCATACGGCAGCAAATATAGAAGTAACTTTAATAGCCATTCCTATTTAAATTGGATTGTAGACTAACTTTTCTTTAATTTTTAAAAATTGAGTATATTACATGCTGAGACAGTCTCTAAGCTCTATTCCCTAAGGGTATGCAGGCTTATTATAATAGCAGAAACATTTTCTTTCTTTTATGCAAAAGTGCTATGATTTGAGTGACTTCAATAAAATATGGCAAAATTTGGCAACGCCGAATGGATGACTTTGTCAGAATTTATATTTTATTTTATGAAGAAAGGATGACAGGGGGAATATTATGTTATTTATTTGCTTTAAATAGACGAATTAAAGAGAGTTAATAGAATTGTTTCCCATAAATATGTAGAATTATTATAAAAGTGCTACCTGGATAGACAACATTATTATCGGAATAAGGCAAGCTATTGAAATATATTGAATACTAATAATTAACTGATACTCTTGTTATTTAATGCAGTGCTACATTATATAATATAATGAAATAAAAATATTATAACATGACTGCGGTAATTTAGGATTATTAACCTTCTTAATTTCCTTGAAACAAATTGCTTCTTTTTAAAATAAATCCCTGCGTCTTAGAAGGATACAAAAATATTCTAATTGTACAGTTTATATTTTTCTTAATTAAATAAAAAATTGATATTTAACCAACTTATAGTAAAACATTGTTTGTAGAGTGCCTGGATAAAAAAAATACTAAAATTTTGTGAACAAGAGGAATAAAATATTGAATTCATACGGGAAATACTTATTGACACTTTTGTCACAGATAAATTACATTTTGCAGAAATATAATGGGAAAAAAGGACCATCACTTTACACCAAAAAGCCTAAATATAATACACACCATAACAGAAACATTTTGAGGGGGGAAACACATAACAATCACCCTCATTTCCCATACCTCATTTTAAAAATATATATTTTCCAATCACCCGGAAACTATTAGTTTTTAAAAATTATATTTAAAATAAAGGTTTCTTATTTTTATTAGTACTACAACTTTCCAATGGTAATTTATTTGGTATCTCTAAGAGTTTCGAAGATATTATCATAATTGACGATATTAACCTATATAAACTGCCATTGAAGTAATTTTCCCGAAAATTTAGACGCGTCATTTTGTTTTCTAATGTTAAACAGTGCCCGGATACCAATTTTAATCTAAATCGTTACAGACGATTTCTATAATATTATTTATTTCTCTTTTCTCCCATAGGTAAGCTATCCTTAAGTTTAAGGTTGGATATCTAATTACAAAATATCCTCTGGCTAACCTTATTAAAATCCTAGATGCCAAGTTTCAGAACGATCGGTAAAATGGTTTCGGCTCTAAGCTGAGATACAAATACTGAAAGAAAAATTTGTTTTTATTTTCTAATCCACACTTCGAAGGCGTGTTAAACACGTTTGATCATAAGGGACACATTGAACATTAAAATTACTGAGGGGCCACATTTAAAAACCACTGTATTGTCATTTTCTTAAGTAAAAAGAATTTAACTTGGTATCTTATTACTAAAAAAAAAAAGAGAGAGAATCGCCCCCTCAATATAACAATAAGATAACACTGTATTTGTAAATTGAAACATTTTATTTGCAACAATGGTATTAATGTCAGGATTTAAATCCTATGCCGAAGTCATTTTTATAATTGTTTACAAAATATATGTAGGTAAGTCGAGATCTTTCAGATTTTGTTTATTTTCATTTGAGGAAACAAGACACGTATATGCTGCCAAACAATGCATATATTTGCCGCGCAAATTCAACAATTTTTTGAAATTGATCAATGTCTAAAAATTAGTACTAATTCGGTACACCAACCTCACAAGTCATAATCCTTCAAACTTTGTCAAATTATTTGATGGTTTATAATAAATTCCGCGGGCCGATTCAATCTTAAAATGTGGCCCATGGGCCGTGAATTTATTATGCCTACTGTACAGTGTGACAAAGAAATATATCTAAAGAATACAGTACTACACATACAAAATATATCTCTATATAGTTTCTAAAGCTTCTAACTTCTAAAGTCATAGAAATTTTAAAATTTTCCCAAGGGAGGGAAGCCCCTTACCCCGAAAACTCTCTTATTTGAGGCCCAGCCCTAACCTTCCTCCCCTGGCTTGTAGCCCCTGACCACTGCTTATTTTTAATATGTTAATTTTATAGTGTGAGGTACATTTTCTGCCGTGCTATGCGAGTAATTATTGAAAACAACTTGTGTAAAAAATAAAAACGAGTCAACGTGATTAATACACGTCAGACACGTTAATTGGAGAGCGTGTGTGTTTGCATGAATAAGACGATAGCGTGCGCAACTTAGAAACAAAATATCGTCTACCTATATTTATGACGACAACACGTTGCATACAAAAATGTAAAATAAAGCTGTGCTGGCTGCATCTCAAGGTCTCTATTATACGCCAAGAAGACAAGGTGACCGGATAGTGACGCAACCCACTAAAGCAAGACTGCCAACGTTTTATTTTCTCCTAAAGCATTGCGTTTCGGAATATTCATCGAAATAAATGTTGGCTTCTAGTAAAAAACGGGGTGATAGACAACCTATCTTCTTCGCAGTTTTGCTTTCAAGTATAGTGTTGTGTACGCAATGGGAACTATTTTTCTGTTTCCGAAATGTTTTATAGGTTTCTTTCGGAAATAGTTTGTAATATATTGGAAAAACTGTTGGCAAACAAGTTTCCGTGTTTCCTTTGCGTTTCCCTAATAGGAAACAATGTTTCTCAACCTCCATTTCAAATGGGTTACTAGAAACAAAGTTGGCGTGTCTGAGCGTGTTTGTAACATTGTCGACAATGAGCTACGTAGGTCTTCTGTTGTTCACACAAGGCATTGCAGTAGCTTATTTATCCGTTTCATTGTAGTTCGTCATGTCTTGGATACTGAAACAAAAAAGCTTAAACTGTTAGAAACATTTCATGCCAAAACACTATTGTGGAATGTGCCATATGGAAACTATAAAATACGGGATGTTTTAAATTAAATCGGTGAAAAGTTCTCAGTGATAAAGAAGTTGAAAAAAGAGTTATAGGCACTTCGTATGCAATGTTGTAAAGAGAATAGGAATTAATTGAAATTGGGCGGGGGGAATGGGGGGGATTTTTTTTTAGTATTGAAGTCTGGATGCGAAACATTGTGTTAGTTGTTTGCAAACAATGTGAGTAGCTCTGTTTCCCGTAGTTGCAAACTGTTTGCCTTTGTTTGTTAGGCTGGGTGCACACCAAAAAAGCAAAATAAAGCAATAGCGTTTATGCTTTATTTTGCCTCAAAACTATTATTTCAATGTATTCAAATGGAACTGCCACACACCAGTTAGTAAAAAATCAAAAGCTGTCTAAAGCAAATTGTTTCAGCATCATTCAAAAAGCAAAATCATCATAAAGCAAAACAAGGCATAATAAAGATCACATAATTATGCTTCGGACCTAAACACGGGGAGGGAAAACATTTCTGTCTGCGCATGCGCCAGTCCTCTCAACAATGTACAATCTTGGTCGCAGTACGTGCACGGCCAGTATTTCTGATTGACAGGGACAGGCAAAGTTTAGAAAATAATATATTCATCCCTTCGCAGTTAATTCGCAAACAACTTTATGATGTTTGTTCTCTTCATATCTATCGTGTGCACCCAACAAGTTTCTTAGGATGTTGTTCAGAATTTGACAACCACTGCTACATTACCACAGCGACGTCCTCGTCAGACATTGTTTCGCTACGCAAAGTGGGAAAAGACTTCAGGATCTCTTCCCTCCAATGCTTTGTTTTGCTATGCATTTTCTATTTTTGTTTTTGTAACAAACATGTTTTTAGCCAATTCTTAGCGGTTTGAAGTAAAAAGTTTTGCTTTAAGGTAAAAGCACTTTGCTTTGTTTAGTTGTGCTTTTTTGGTGTACTTCCTTCCAGCCTAAATAGAAACATTTTGGAAATATCTAAAACTGTTTCAGAACATAGTTTACAAATACTGTTTTCAAACAATTTTCCAAATAATTTGCTTAAAGATAGATCAAAACATTTGTTTGTTAGACTTACATACATACTTACTTCATTGGTGCACCCAAGATATAAGTGTAGGGGGTGGGGGAAGGAGGAAAGGGGGGAGGGGGGAGGGTAAGCGAAGAACTCTTCTCTCCTAAAATCACAAATAATTCTAATAAAAGCTTAAAACATTAAGTACGACAATAAATAGAGCACTGAAATGTGTAATATATGCATAGGCCAATTTTAAGACGAGGTTTACGACCTGATACCTAGACTGGGCCGAACCTTAGCTCACTCTGTAGCGTGTCTGCTACTGAGCTGATGGTTCCGGTTTCGATTCCCAGCATGGCCGGAAATTTATAATAATTGATGAAAATATGGGTTTACCTTTCATATTGATAAATTGACGGCCGGGGACTGAATGTTGTGCTTGTCTTAGTCTTACCTTAGATTATGAAGCGTATTAAGTTACGACAGGCCTAGCAAGCTGGCAGTGGAAAATAGATATGGCTTGAATAAAAACTGACTCAGGCCACAGGCTGGAAACAGTAATGGATGTAAAAAAACTGGACTGAGTGATATGAACCGCAAGAAAAAAATAAGTATCTAACATTATTGTATTAAAGAAATATTCTGAGCTTACAGAGTTTTTTTAACTAACGGCACTAATACCTCTAGAGCCGATGGCCCTTAAAACTCGAATAATAATAATAAGAAGAAGAATAACTTTTACTAACTATTATTATTATTATTATTATTATTATTATTATTATTATTATTATTATTATTATTATTATTATTATTATTAGCACCGCGTCTTACTACCGTTCGGGTTATACGCACTTACGCTAATGTGTAATGGTAGGGTGATTGCGAGATGAAATGAAGGACCTACAGTTTAACGTGGAATCCGAACCACGGTGGCGGCCTGGCATTCCCCACATTCACAAGATGTCTTGTCAGAGGTGAAGGAAGGGTTTGTAAATCAGATAAATTTGTGCCGGGACCGAGGATTGAGCCCCGGCCGCAAGCACAGAAGTCTGACACCTTACCCCTAGACCACCAGGTTACCCTAATTTTACTAACTCTTCAACCTTCTTTGAGTAGTGTATACTAATTCTCCAAGTTGCTTTATAGACGCAAACACTCATTTTTCAAAACTTTGGGTTCTTTGGTCTTAATATAAAGAGATTATGTATACAAATATTATGTGCTTTAAAAGAGTCGTGGGCCTACTATTTATGTACCAAGTTTAGTAAGAATTTAAATGTTTGGCTATCTTTAAGACAATTGTTAAATTCATTTTAAACTTTTTTTTTTTTTTTTTTCGATTTAGAGCGATTGTTTGTTAGGTCGTAGTGAAAATGCCTTCTTAACGTTAGACATTCTTGGATTTAAAATATTGAGTCGAAGAAAGATGACATATACACTCCGTTTACCCTGAAAGGTAGCACTTATCTTGACGGATTACACTATGACCTTATCTTATAAGCTATACCAACCCGCTTCGGTGGCCGGATGGTGTAAGGCGCTGCTCTCGCAGGAGGCTAGACTGCTGATGACGGGGAGATTGAGGTTTGAATCTCGGTCGGGTGTACTGAGGATGTTTTAACTATATTGCTTTCCCACTCTCCCTCCATGCAAATGCGGGTACATTTCCTATAAATAAAACCTTCTTCATCCCTAAAACCATTAGCTTAATTAGTACACAAACGCATGACCCGAACGGTTAGTAGGACGCAGTGCTAAAAAAAAGCTACAACATGATTAGATGAAGGGTTCAAATCACAGGTGTAATAGTTAAACCTCGCAATTAGTAGTCAAGATTGGTAATACAAACATACACAAAGTTTTGGTTTACAAGTTAAATTGGGATGGAAGGGGACGCGAGCTGAGGCTAATATTGTTTCAGTTTTTATAGCAAAACATTATTTTTTGACTCAATAAATAAAACATTGTTCCAGTAGATACTTTTAGTTTAGTTTTCTTCCATTGTGATCTTAACAACTCTTGACTATTTGTCATGAGCACTCTAAAATTTAATTAAAAAAGTTCATATTCAAATGCCATTATTGTGTAGAAAATTAGACTAAATATTACATCTACTGAAATGTTATTTAATTTATTTTGTTCAAAAACCCCCTCCCCCCCCCTTTTTTTTTTACTTTTAACATCGCCAAAATATTGCTTTTAACTTGGGTTCCACCTCAGCGGAGAACAAATTTAAACAAAGTGTAATGTGAGATATTACAGGCACAGTTTCGCCTAGTTTTAGTTTCTCCTGTTTGTTATTTTGAGTGTTCATAGAGCGAACTACAACAAACGTAAAAGAGTGTCGAAAGGAAGGCCTAATAGCGCCGGGATGAGTAGTAGCGAATGGTATAAAGATCTGGCAGTCAACGTGTAGCGGGAGTGTAGATGACTGCGGGGTAAGACGAGTCTAGAGAGCACCAGCTAACATCATCATCATCTATCTCATCATCTCTACCCCAACTATCCTGGTTCCTCCCCAGCTTGGGGGACAGGCAGACCCGACTTGCTTCTCGTCCTGCATGACGTGAGGTCTGCCCTCCCTCGGAGCGAACAAATTGCTCAGATCAAGACTAAGAGATGAGCACCAGTTCGAACCCGGGAGAAGAAACAAGGGGATGGAAGGGGGACAAAAAAATGAAACACGTTTTTTTGCAGAGTAGCTAATGACACCCATTTTGTTGCTGTTCCCCTAGGACACCTCCTTTTCTTTCATTACGATCATATTTATTTTAAACTATCCGTCCAGTTTTCTCTCCTTGCACCTTTTCATAACGTTTTCCTTTTATTCTACATTTATTGGTAGTTTCGTTTACCCGTTTCTCTCTGCCTCCTTCTTCCAGCATTTTTTTTATCACAATGTCTTTCTACCTGTTCATATTATACGCACATGAACTAATTACACTAAAGAGCTAGAGAGTAGGAAGGTTGAATTTATAGGAAGGATATGGCATGTGCTGAAATCCACCCTCAATACACCCGCTGAGATTCGAACCCCGATCTCCCTGTCATATGTAGTCTAATCTAACACAAGAGTGACGCCTTAGACCATATGGCCACCGAAGTAGGTTTCAGGCTGTTGTCAGCATTTTTTACATTCTTTCATCCTATGTCACAACTGGCGGCATGCATTTTTAAACTAAGGGGACAGGATGAGGGTGAATTTTAAAGTAGCTCCACCAGCATTAACCTCGAGAATGATGTTACAAAACCACGATGAGTCGGGAGAAAGGAGGAATCTAACCTAATAGTGAGCACTGCTTTCTTGAGATTTTCGTGAAGTCATTTTAAAATCACTAGTCAAAGCTGGAGAAGGTTATAAATGGAATATATATTTTACATTATACGCCTTAGAGTCATGTTTTTATATTCGTGTTATTGAACAGTGTCCATAAATTAGGTATTGTACAGAACACAATAACATTGTTTACAGATTCGAATACAGGTAGAACCAAAAACATAATAATAAATTCAAAATGAGTGAGAAATATTCGTCGTTGGCCATAATGACGTGGAGACATGATCGGGAACAAAATAGTCTGAAACATTAGTTTTATTCCTGGGACTGTCCTCGAAAATCAGTGACGTATGTTTACCTTAATCTAACACCTACGTTGTTGGTTAATATCATACTCTACCCCGCTCCTTCGCCCCCTCCTAATCCAAGACAGGTGGGCTAACCACTTGTCCAACCCTGCCGGTTATCCACCAAACTTGTCTCAAACTTTATTATTTTGTCTTTCTCTCTATCTTCAATAACACTCCATCTGCGTGTTCTCTTATTATTTTATTTTGGTCTAGGTGTTTTACCCCCTCCGACCCCCGTCCGCCACCGCCACTTTTCATTTCCCCTCGATTAATCCCCTGCCCTTGTCTGGACCGGGAACTTGATCACCTCTAGGAGGTGCACATTGAAAACATGCTCATAGAATTCAGAATCAAAAATAAGTTGAGCCTCTTAAAGTTGATTAATAAGTGTTGTTGTCACCTTAACACCAAAATGACTGACTACAAGTACTTTATTACAGATATATATTTTTAGCACCGCGTCTTACTAACCATTCGGGTTATACGCTTATGTACTAATTACGATAATAATGTCAGCGATGAGGAAATATATATTTAGGAGTGTACCCGTATTTGCATGGAGGGATAGGGGGAAACCATTTTGGAAAATACCTCAGTACACCCGACCGAGATTCGAACATCGATCTTTATTATTATTCACCATTAATTTTATTAACAGTCGAAAAGGTCTTGCTCTTTTTTATTACTACTATTATAGTATAAGTGATAAGTTTTAAATAGTTACTTTTATAGGTTAATCGAACTAACATTTAAACCTACATGTTCATTTCGAAGGTTTAGGGTTCGGTCAGACTGACAAGCGTGTGAGCGAGTAACTGAGCGACTGGGTGGAAAAACTGGCGAGCGAGCGCGTGATTAGCAGATAGCTATATATAGTTGTTGACGAGAAGACAAAGGTTCGAATCTTGGCTCAGTGAACTGAGGGTGGTTTTTGACAAATGATTTATTGTTGTGGTTTTCTCATCCTCTTCCCACGCTAATGGGATTCTTATTTGTAAAGGCCTACTTTGTTTATAATATTGAAGTATTTTAACAGATCAGTTATATATATGTATATAATTTATGGTCTTACTAATTAAATTAGGCTGTTAGTAGCAAGTGTGCTAAACCTATCGATGACTACAAAAAGGCCAATAGACGCGGCTCCAGTGCTCCTAGAGTTCTCCCGGTTGGCGCTCCGCCCTCCTCGTGTGCGCGTGTGTCCGAGTGCTAGGCCCCAACCCCACCAACCACTGGTGGGTGTTGGTCCGATCTGTGCTTCAAACCCTGTATACTACAACATACAGTCTACAGCAATATCCCGAATTCAACCTGAGCATTATTAACAATCATAAACATTTCACAAACTTTCTCTGAACATTTTCTAATATCGAAACTAATTAATATCAACCGGTATTCTTCCATGTTAAATGTATGTGATTATGTCGTGCTCGTGAGTGTTCTGTCTAGTAAAGCAATATGTGTTGTCCTTGGCGGCCCTCTACCAGAGGGCCGTGGTGCCCCCGTCTAGTTTCCCAGTCACTCGATCCGTTATACTCCCGGTGCCCCATCTCACCTTCAGTTTATCACAATCTTCTCCCGCTTCACTTTCTGCATGTCCTATCTATATCCGGTCACCTATCCTTCAATGTTTTCTACCCTGTCGTTCCTTCTCTGTGTGTGTGTGTGTGTATATATATATATATATATATATTTTATATTTTAGGTCCCTGTCGACCAACTACCGGCGACAGGGCGGGTTTTTGTTAATTTTTCCCGCCCATGAAACTATGGACAACTTCAAATCAGCCCGCCAGGGCGACAAATGACTCTCGTTTTTTTAGTGTTTTTATGTTTTATCTACTACGGTTGACTTTCGAGAGCCCCCTCGGGGCTGGTGTTGTCGTATCTGATTTATTCAATGTTTTTATACATGTTAAATGTCAGAATAAGTGTCACAAAAATAAATATCCTAACAAACAACAAACAAAAAGGCCAATATCATGTCTTGATAAGTTTTCCTAGTTCTCAATGGACCAACGTACAATAATATTGCCTAGCGCCTGTAAACTAGACTCTTTCCGGCTCGAGCGCGCGCGATTGAAAAATAGAACCAGTTCTATCTTCAAGCGCGTCACTCCAGTCTGGCCACCTCTCATTACGACCAATGTGTTCAATTTTATATTTTAGTCCCTCGCCCAGTCTGGCTGTACCCTTACGCCTGTATTTTGAAAAACCGTGTAATTCAAATGGTACTTAAATATGTTATATTATGTTTAAGGTGGTGCATTATATTATTATTACTACTACTATTATTATTAGCGCCGCGTCTTACTACCCGTTCGGATTATACGCACTTACGCTAATGTGTAATGGTAGGGTGATTGTGAGATGAAATGGAGGACCTACATTTTAACGTGAGATTCGAACCACGGTGGAGGTCTGACATTCCCCACATTCACATGTTGTATTAATACACGTCTTGTCAGAGATGAAGGAAGGGTTTGGCAATCAGATAAATCTGTGCCGGGACCTAGGATTGAACCTTGGACACCCAGCACAGAAGTCCTACACCTTACCCCTAGACCACCAGGTCACCTATTGGTGGTGTAATATATATGGCGTTGCTAGTCGTAAATCAAAGCACCGCAACCATGTATTAATGTTTTATCCCTAATCAACAAACAAACTATATATTTCAATCATTTTAAGTAAACAAATTACGCTAAGATTTGGTATTACTTATAATTATCTTATTAAATCACCCTTTGTTTACTATTTGAAATAAAATAATTCCTAGCAATATATCTAAACTTTCATCGCGTATTGAAAAAAACATTTAAAAATGTGTAATAATTAAATAATGACACCCTTTAACAGCAGAAGTTGACAATATCTTCGACAACAGATGGCGGCGGCTCAATCTGTAGGGCTCGATTAATAATCCTAAAGCACCGTCATAGACCCCTAAATAGAGACAAAATAAAAATCATAGCAAACAAATTCATAAAACACCCAATATGTAAAATAAACATAAAATCATAAACTTTGAACTTAACAATTCTTCTATTAAATGCTAACGTTTTGAATAAAATAATAATGTACCTCAAAAATGTTTAAACCAAATGAATTCACTATAAATGTATTATCATTATTTTGACAATTTAAAAAATAGACTTTCTCGTAAATCCAAGTCATTTTCTAACTTCAGGAGGATTTTAACGAAGATTTTGTTGTGTGTTTCTCCCAACAACCGTGAACAATCCACTTTAATCTATACCTGTGATCGATAACTCTAGCCTTTTCATTTCACTTTCTGGATCGATTGAGTATATTAGCACATGATTTATAGATTAGCTTAAATCTAGAACAAACACAAGATCCAGCTCCCAGCCGTTAAACTCTTCGCCATGAAAGGGGAAACTCACATTTCCCCAATGATTCATTTTTTTGCCATGCCAGGAATCAAACTCAGGACACTTAGTTCAGTAGAAATACACGCTACCAAGTGATCCAAAGCCACTTAGCCACGAGGATGGCCAAACTTTGGTCAAGATCAAAAATAATAGGTCTGAATAATTTTTATTGGTCTATTTTTCCAGCGGGGTTAGTTAGTACCCGTTTGGGTTATACGTTAACATTAATTATTATGGTAAAATAGGGAATGAGGATGGTAGAATTTTCGCAAAAATGTTTGCGTGGTGGATGGAAAATCATCTCGGTAAAAATTGATTACAAACAATTGGGATTCTAGGCCCAATCACCGCGCTACCGATGGTCGATTCTAACACGAGAAAGTGACGTCTTAGACCATGCGATCACCGATGCGGGTCTGATACTGTACTGGTTTAATTTTTAAATATATTTTCATGAATAATGGATAAAAGTGCACCATTACAGTGCAGTGATTGGAAGAGGCGAATGAATAGGTAGCCTACGTGCGATACGCACAGAAGTTGGCCACGTTCGTCTGAGGGTCATCCAATCTCCCCCCACCCCGCTACCCAAGAATAAGTATTAATTAACTATTAATTAATTTCGTGAACAAAAATCTAATGTTGATATAATTTTTTGTATTTTATACACTTAACTAAACTGACACCCATGATTCGGTTGTCGAATGGTCTAAAGTTCTAAATATTTAGGCCCGGTGGACACGGGTGAAGTGCGTCATTTTTACAGTCGCGTCCTATGACGCCGTGTCACCGAGTTGCTGTCTGTCTCTGGACGCTAAGTTGACGCCACGTCAACACACCCGGAGCAGTTCACACGAGTGACTTGCGTCTATTTTGGACGTCCACATACAAACTTCCCACGAGCAGCCCAATGACGCGCACTAGTACGTGTGCACTGCTCTGTGTGTTCACAGGTACTGACTGACAGACGCTGAGCGACAACGTCATCGCCGCGTCCCAAAGAAACCCACTGCCTTATTTTGACGCGCCACTGACGCCAACTTGACGCCGGACCTAGCGTCCCGTGTGAACTTCTTCATTCAAATCAATGTATTGCTGAGACGTGGCGTCAACTTAGCTTCTTGCAAAAATGACTCACATCACCCGTGTGCACCAGGCCTTAATCTCGCGTTAGTTTGGAATGCCAATGACGTCGGGGGTGAGGGGCAGGTTTAGGGGCTTAAATCCTTGTCAGGTTTAATGAGGGTGATATTTCCGTAATGGTGGTCCTCTAAATTAATCCTTCATTATCCCTAACACATTAGTTTAATTAGTAAATACGCGTAAAAACCAAACGTGTAGTGAGACGCGATGCTAAAATAAACAACTAAACTGACAAATTTAACTTCTAGGTACAGTAAGATTTTGGTTGAAAGAAACGTGAAGAAATACTCAAATAAAACAGGGTTTTTTGGGGGGTCTACATTGATACAATTTTACTATACTATTAATGTTATTTTATATAAGTTATATTTATAATATATTTCTAAACTAACATCTTTAGTTTACATGACATGACGTAAGAATACGTGAAAGTAGATTTAGTACGGTAACATTTATAACTGTCAGAAAAGTTTCTTCCTATAAAAATTGAACTGTATGTAATGTACAAATTTCCAGGATATTTAACTTGAAAACTCACGTTAAAATTTATAGTCATGAATTTATTACTATACCCATAAAGTTTAACACGGGATCGTTTAAAATAGCTATATGTAATTTGTAAATACATTTTAACACAGTATTTCTAATATTATATTAACTATGGCCCCAGAAAGGAGTTGCGTTTACGGCCGTTCGAACCATAAATCCACCAGGGTGATGGGAATTGTCAATTAGTCTGAAAGTAGTGTGATGATTATTGCCGCCTCCAAAACAAAGTGTTCAGGAACAGAAATAGCGGAACCGTCCAAGAGTTTGGGCCTGGTCATACCTTCAAAGGCAACCGGCAGGTAATTGCTAATGACACGGGCTTGTTTGTTGCTACTGAATAAGTGTTTGCCAATAACGAGACAGTTGTTGCTACAGCCCCGCCCCTATATTAACCACACGACCTGTAGTGCGGTCATAAAATGGACGCACACATCGCTGTACAGTCAGGAACCAAAGAAATGTTGCAATTTTGAATTTACATCTGAAACAGGGGGCGTTCAAGTATAATGTAAGCACCTTATGGGGGTGGGGGGTTTCGGGATTTGCTTATTTTTGCTGACAAGGGGGAAGAGTTGGTAAGAACAATGTTTACCTAAGACAGACGGGCAAGAATGGTGTAGTGACTCAACCACCCCGAATGGACTCTTATTATTTATTATTATTATTATTATTATTATTATTATTTATTATTAGCGCGTCTTACTAACCGTTCGGGTTATACGCACTTACGTTAATGTGTAATAGTAGGGTGATTGTGAGATGAAATGGAGGACCTACAGTTTAACGTGGGATCCGAGCCACGGTGGAGGCCTGGCATTCCACACATTCACAAGATGTCTTGTCAGAGGTGAAGGAAGGGTTTGGTAATCAGATAAATCTGTGCCGGGATCAAGGATTGAACCCCGGACCCTCAGCAAAGAGGTCTGACACCTTATCCCTAGATCACCAGATCACCAAACTCATAATAATTAAAAGTGTCAAGACGTGGATTTAAAGACCTTGGTAATTAGATTAAAAGTAGTTTAGAGATTTGTATAACTATAATAATTCATATGTTCACTAATAACACATTTTTTCTCATTTAAATTAAATGTAAAATATTAAAATATTTTTGGTTTGGCTAGTAACTTTTTTATCTTACCTGTTTCGTTCAAAACATTTAAATTCATTTACAACTATGATTAAGCTGTGCTTAAGATTTTTATTGCTAAAAAAAAGTAAACCCCACCATTATTGGATCCTGAAGCGAGCACTTTACTCTAATACTACCAAGGTCAACTTTATATCATAAATATTATCCATACTTATAAAATCACACCAATGATAAATTAAAATGTTATCATTGATGGCCGCAAAATCAGTATGGTTATATTTTCTAAACGTTTTTCCCAACTAAAATCCCTATTATCTTAACCCACCCAAGGCAGTCCATCTGATCAAATACACAACTCTAGGGCCAATCGTTTTAAAAATATCTGTGGATTAAGGTGAATACATTCACACACGCTAATTTATTCTACATATAGCCTGGCCTCGAACCATTGTCCACTAAACTTACAGTCAGATCTCACAACCATGCAATAAAACAAGTACTTACTTTCAATCAAACCCAGTTAACACTTAAAACCAAATAAACAAGACTTGGACAATTTAGACGAAAAACAGAAGGGGAAAAAAAGGGCGTCTTCTCATTTACCTACACGAAGGTGGGAAAATGTTGAACCTTAGTGAAGGTGTACCCTGGGGATATTTGTGTCTGTAATGTCGGTAGTCCTTGATCGAGCCAGACAGCCTCGTCTAAAAGAAACGGGACTTTTCTTCCACTCAGGCGGGGCTCATCATTACGATAAGAATTTATATGCAAATTACGCTTGTCTGGATGCGTCGACCTTCGAAAAGATACGTCCATTTTAGCTGCTGATGTCTTATTGTGACGATGACATACATCCTTCCCACTTGGTATTAGAGGCACGGATTATTTTATTTATTAATATAAAATGTTGTCTTAGTTTTAATTCTAAATAACTCGCACCTCCCATATCACTTTATCAAATCAAAGTTCCTAAGATCATAATATAACGAAACATAAGTCCATTTTCTTAAGTAGCTATTCTCACATTATAATTAGTTTATAAAGCGTAACACATCTTTATGTGTTTTTAGCAAGATTTATATTATTTATTCATAAATTAAAAGAGTGACGGATTCCATTACTCGTTTCTCCATACTTGATTCTCAAACGAACTTCTTGGCAGTGGGATTAAACAAATTGTTGCTAGGGAAGTGTCACTGTGCCACAGTCCAATTTTTATAAGGTCACTCTTATCTGTCTTTTTTTTATCACCACGTCTTACATACTACCCGTTCGGGCTATACGGTCATATACTAACTACGCCAATGGTTTTAGGGATGATGAAGGTTATATTTAGTGGAAGTTTAACCACATTTGCCTATAGAAAGAGTGGAAAACCAACCACTCTCAGTACACCTGATCGAGATTCGAACCTCGATCTCTCCGTAACCGCCAATCTAGTATACTGTGAGAGTGACACCTTAGACCATGCGACCACCGAATTGGTTTATCCGACAGTTAGAGAAGTTATTAGACCTATTTTCATGTAGCCTACTCAAACGTCAAATCATGTGATCTGCAGCTACCACTTTTGATAGATATTACTAATTATTGACATTACTAATATTGCTAATACTACTAATAGTATAGTAACATGTTATTAATGTTGACCGCAATTAATATGTTGTTAATGGCTATGGAAATTGGATTGGACAAATAAATTGCTTATTATACGCAACTATTGAAGCATAAGGGACTCTACTCTGTTGCACGTTTTCTTTTTTGGGAGTGAGTGTTGGAAAGAGGCTAAAGAAGATAATTCTTCTATAAATAAACATATACGTTTGATATATCAATGAGAAATGGTAGAAAAAAGAAACATTTCACGAATGATAATTTTTCCCTTCTGAGCTAGGATGTCGGACGATACAGAAGGTAAAGAAAAATTGTTTTGTGTTAGGATTTAAAAGCAGAAAGGGGTAACTATAAAAATGTTGGTGTGGATCAGTACAGACCCTTGGTTTTTTTTGTTTGGGCACGTGTGTATTTTTTCAGAAATTATATTGGTATTTTACAAAGTATCGTAAGAAAGAGGGCTATTGAGATCCTTTCTTTGTAAATATTTGAATATGGGGTATTTCTAGAGGCTATTGTATTGCTTCTGAAGGTCTCCTTTTTACTTTCTCGTGATCCCTTGGAGATATAAAGTATTGTGATTGTAAAAAAAATTGAGTTTGACATGTTAATGGATGTCGACTTTTCATAACCCCCTGTACTCTAAAATATGTTTTTTGTAATGCCGTCTGTTATTGGGACTAGAGCCGAAACCATTTTACTGATCAGGTTAAAATTGGTATCTAGTGTTTTCATAAAGTTCTACAGAGGGGTTTTGAGAATTATATATCCAACCCTAAAGTTGCTGGTAGTTTATTTAAGGGCGAAAAGAGGAAAAATATATTTTCTCAAAATCTGCTCTAACAATTTTCATTAAAATTTGTATACCGTTTAACATTACAAAAAAATATATTTAAAAATGGGTGCATCTTATTTCTCATAAAAATGACTTTGATGATACTTTACATTAGCGGAAATTTATAATTTTGATCACATCACCACAAGTCTTTGAGATACGAATTAATTTATCAGTGCAAAGTTCTAAGACATAAAAATAAACCACTTTTATTTGAAAGAATGTTTTATGAAATCAATATTTTACCAGTTTTTGGCATACATATATATTTGATATTTGGAAAATATGGAGTTAAAAATGCACAGAACAAATAATATGTTTCTGTAACAGTCTGTTATTTAATGTATGCTCTCTGCTAAAATGCGATGTTCTTTTTTTCCCATTATTTTTCTATAGCAGTGCATATTATTTTATTTCACATAACATAATAGCTATAAGTATAATTTATCTAAAGGAGCGAGAAAGTCTGTGTGGTACACGCCACCATTTTACATAGTTCCAAACATGCTCCTACAAAAAGAAATTATTCATATTTATTACTTCTACTTTAGGATACTGGTATTCAGTGGCAGATCGTGTATAGGCACCGCGGAACTGCAGCATCCCCCATTTACACTTGATATTATCGATAACATTTAATATAATGAGTCCATTTTTCTTTAATTCTTTCTTTATTTTTGTAGTACAATATATATTCCTTAAGCTTAATGTCAGTACTTCAGTAGCCATCCCCCAGTTTATGAAAAAGATACAAAACTCTTTGAATGGAACTGTGCGCTTAACAGTGCCAGTGATGTGGTGTTTGACTGTTGTGCGCATGCGCACATAGGAGGGGGGAGGAAGGCGGGACTGCCAGGTAGAGATAGCACTGTTGCAAGAAAAGAAAGTTTTTTTTTTACTCAGCGTGTATTGTGCTTAAAAACTGTGTACCATATTAGAATTAGATTATTATTCTTCTTCCAGCTATTCTATTTGATTCATTTTTTTCGGTTCTTTTATTTAAAATAAAGACTAAATGCGCTTGCAGTACTTTCAATGGAGAAAAATTTCCTCAATTGTCTCAGAGATCAAGGAGAAAATTATTGAACTTTTTGCGCAAATTAAAACAAAAAGAATGGATTTCATTTTTAAATGAATATATCAAGCTTGAACTGTAACAATGTAAGTTAAAGTAAGTAAAGAAGTGTTTTTTTGTTAAAATTTTACCAAGTTCCTGAATAAATTTTCTTTCTATACATGTTTTTTTTCCTTTTACACAATTTTAAAATAAAGTAAAATTTAAATTTCTCGGGCAGTACCTCCACTAATTTTAGCTACGAGCCGCCACTGCTTGTATTAATTTTTTGTTGTAGTGGTTTGGACACTTTTTATGTGAGAGATTGATGGATTGGGCACCGTTGATTCAACTAGAAGGAATACTTACTTATAAGCAGATAGATGGATTGGGCACCTTCAGTTTGACTAGAAGGAACTGTAAACAGGTGGATTGGGCACCATCGATTCGACTCGAAGGAATTTGTAAACAAGTGGATTTGGCACCATCAGTTCGATTAAAAGGAACTGTAAACAAGTAGATCGGGTACATACATTAGAATATTAGTTGTAAATGAATGCAATAAATCTCCAGCAGACTTCAGTTCAGTATAAGTCACTCACCTGAACGTTAGCTAGTCTGTAAATTATGTCAGATGTAAAATTAATTATTTGTGATAGGAGTAGCAAAGTCAGGTTAGGTAAAGTTAGATTAAGTTAGCACTGCTCAAGCTAGCTTGGGGGAAATCGTACTGCAAGGTAGCAGCCCAATCCACCTTGAGAGGGAAAACTTGTTGGTATTCTGGGATCAAAGGTACCCCATGTAGGTCCCTACAATCTTTTGCAACAGGTTAGTTACCTTTGTTGCTAATGAAGTATGCTCGCTAACCGAGCGATAGAGAGAGACAAAGAACCAAATAATATTTGATAACATATTGACATGTCTTATGTGTGTGTTTTTTTGACATTTAATATAGATATAAATATAATTTTAGCAAACTTGAAACACAGAATGATTCCAAACTATATATAAGCTTATTTATTTAAAAACTAAAACCTTTGAGTAAAAAGACCCTTTAGTAAAGTTTCAAACGGAAATTGACTCATTATTTTATAACTGCTCTAAAGTTCATAGCCCCACAGCACAGCAGACTCTAAGTGACGACAGATCTACTCTGAACAGCTTCGCATTATTGGGATCTTATTCATCTCTTGCATGTTTCACTCAAAGGGAGGAATAAAGCCGTAAATAGGTTCCGGATGTTGATTTTGGATTTGTGTGTGTGTGTATGTGTGTGTGTGCTAATAAAGAACTCGTCTAGAGCGACGTGGACAGGATGAGAAAGAGAAACCCAACCTAATTCTGACCAACGTATCACCTTGGTAGATCTGGCAACTTTTCAAATGCACAAAACATTTGGAAGTCTCACTACAAGAGATCTCGGTTATTTTTAATATCTTACACGTGCAATCTTAACCCTATTTTATATATAAATCGTTTGCAAGTCTCGGTACATTGTATCACAAAGAGCTACGGACCAAAAATAGCGCTGTCTGGGCTGATTTGTTGCTGCCGACCTGGCCGACGAGTACTTTTATGGGCTATGCGACTGTTGAACACAGAGTAGAATTACCTCGGTACTGTAAGTGCGCAAGGCATGTCATTATGTAGCTGTGACGTCGTGTTTTACGCTTAGTCAAAACTTTATAGGAAGGGCCTTTTAGGAATATTCAATTATCATTGTCAATACTGATAACATTTTACTATATTATCAATGTTATTTTACAGTAATGGATAATATCTATCAGAAGTGGTAGCTGCAGATCACGTGACCTGACATAAGAATACGTGAAAGTAGATTTAGTATTTTCTTTAGCTGTCATACAATGACGTAATCCGGGAGGAGGGGGTTCAGAGGGCTCGGATCCCCCATCTTCCCCAAATACTTGGTTCACATGTGACCCCTCACCCACCGAGGACCAGCTTACATTTAAACAGTTACTTAATCCGATTATTATTTCATTTTGAGCTTTTACTCATGTTCTTCGTGTGTTTTAGTTTGAATAAATTATTATAATTTTTATTGAATTTTCCTACGATATCTCAGCTTTAAAATATTCTATAACCATATATAGTTTATCAATAGCATGGTATGCTTGTTTGACCAATTAGTGGAAAATATCCAACAGCAGAGCTCCCATTAAATACTTTTTGGTAAGTTAATTTAGTTTTTTTTTATTTGTTTGTTATTATAATCAGTTATTAGAACCACAATTTTAGAATAAATCTTAATGATTATATGCTAGTAAATATTAAGGAGCCGCGAAAATAGCTTAAGATATTTGGGGGGCCACGAGTAATAAAAGGCTAAGCACCACTGTTCTACGGAACTATGTTGAAAAACAGCTGTTGGGAGAAGCAAGATCATTAGTAGGCTGTCACATTCATCCGAGACGGTGGAATTCACCGGGTCTTGGAGGCATTGTACAATGTTAGCCTATTGGGAACCTAAACAACATATTTTAAAATACTATTCACGTACACTACATTTACGTTGAAAGATATACCCCAATTTCATCACGAATGCACATATCTGACAGAAAAATTACTAGATCTACTTTCTCGTCATTCATACGTCAAGTCCTGTGTGATCTGCGGCTTTCACTTTTGATAGATAAAACGTTATCAATGTTAAACGCAAAAAATAAATGAATATTTTCTTAAAGATGCTACAAATGCCCATCTTAATAAAACAAATTATAGTAGTCTTACCTTGGCTGATTACAAATACCTATTCGTAAGAAAATAAGGGTGACCTGGTGGTCTAGGGGTAAGGTGTCAGACTTCTGTGCTGGCGGCCGGGGTTCAATCCTCGGTCCCGGCACAGATTTATCTGATTTCCAAACCCTTCCTTCACCTCTGACAAGACATCTTGTGAATGTGGGGAATGCCAGGCCTCCACCGTGGTTCGGATTCCACGTTAAACTGTAGGTCCTTCATTTCATCTCACAATCACCCTACCATTATAAATTAGCGTAAGTGCGTATAACCCGAACGGGTAGTAAGACGCGGTGCTAATAATAATAAGAAGAAGAAGAAAATAAGTTATAGCAGTCTTACCTTGACTGATTACAAATACCTATTCGTAAGAAAATAAGTTATAGCAGTCTTACCTTGACTGATTACAAATACCCATTCGTAAGAAAATAAGTTATAGCAGTCTTACCTTGACTGATTACAAATACCTATTCGTAAGAAAATAAGTTATAGCAGTCTTACCTTGGCTGATTACAAATACCCATTAGTACGAAAATAAGTTATAGCAGTCTTACCTTGACTGATTACAAATACCTATTCGTAAGAAAATAAGTTATAGCAGTCTTACCTTGACTGATTACAAATACCCATTCGTAAGAAAATAAGTTATAGCAGTCTTACCTTGGCTGATTACAAATACCTATTCGTAAGAAAATAAGTTATAGCAGTCTTACCTTGGCTGATTACAAATACCTATTCGTAAGAAAATAAGTTATAGCAGTCTTACCTTGACTGATTACAAATACCCATTCGTAAGAAAATAAGTTATAGCAGTCTTACCTTGACTGATTACAAATACCCATTCATAAGAAAATAAGTTATAGCAGTCTTACCTTGACTGATTACAAATACCTATTCGTAAGAAAATAAGTTATAGCAGTCTTACCTTGACTGATTACAAATACCCATTCGTAAGAAAATAAGTTATAGCAGTCTAACCTTGACTGATTACAAATACCCATTAGTAAGAAAATAAGTTATAGCAGTCTTACCTTGACTGATTACAAATACCTATTCGTAAGAAAATAAGTTATAGCAGTCTTACCTTGAATGATTACAAATACCTATTCGTAAGAAAATAAGTTATAGCAGTCTTACCTTGACTGATTACAAATACCCATTCGTAAGAAAATAAGTTATAGCAGTCTTACCTTGACTGATTACAAATACCCATTCGTAAGAAAATAAGTTATAGCAGTCTTATCTTGACTGATTACAAATACCTATTCGTAAGAAAATAAGTTATAGCAGTCTTACCTTGACTGATTACAAATACCTATTCGTAAGAAAATAAGTTATAGCAGTCTTACCTTGGCTGATTACAAATACCCATTAGTACGAAAATAAGTTATAGCAGTCCTACCTTGACTGATTACAAATACCTATTCGTAAGAAAATAAGTTATAGCAGTCTTACCTTGACTGATTACAAATACCCATTCGTAAGAAAATAAGTTATAGCAGTCTTACCTTGACTGATTACAAATACCTATTCGTAAGAAAATAAGTTATAGCAGTCTTACCTTGGCTGATTACAAATACCCATTAGTACGAAAATAAGTTATAGCAGTCTTACCTTGACTGATTACAAATACCAATTCGTAAGAAAATAAGTTATAGCAGTCTTACCTTGACTGATTACAAATACCCATTCGTAAGAAAATAAGTTATAGCAGTCTTACCTTGACTGATTACAAATACCCATTCGTAAGAAAATAAGTTATAGCGTCTTACCTTGAATGATTACAAATACCTATTCGTAAGAAAATAAGTTATAGCTGTCTTACCTTGACTGATTACAAATACCCATTCGTAAGAAAATAAGTTATAGCAGTCTTACCTTGACTGATTACAAATACCTATTCGTAAGAAAATAAGTTATAGCAGTCTTACCTTGACTGATTACAAATGCCCATTCGTAAGAAAATAAGTTATAGCGTCTTACCTTGAATGATTACAAATACCTATTCGTAATAAAATAAGTTATAGCAGTCTTACCTTGACTGATTACAAATACCCATTCGTAAGAAAATAAGTTATAGCGTCTTACCTCGAATGATTACAAATACCTATTCGTAAGAAAATAAGTTATATCAGTCTTACCTTGACTGATTACAAATACCCATTCGTAAGAAAATAAGTTATAGCAGTCTTACCTTGACTGATTACAAATACCTATTCGTAAGAAAATAAGTTATAGCAGTCTTACCTTGACTGATTACAAATACCCATTCGTAAGAAAATAAGTTATAGCGTCTTACCTTGAATGATTACAAATACCTATTCGTAAGAAAATAAGTTATAGCAGTCTTACCTTGACTGATTACAAATACCCATTCGTAAGAAAATAAGTTATAGCATTCTTACCTTGACTGATTACAAATACCTATTCGTAAGAAAATAAGTTATAGCAGTCTTACCTTGAATGATTACAAATACCTATTCGTAAGAAAATAAGTTATAGCAGTCTTACCTTGACTGATTACAAATACCATTCGTAAGAAAATAAGTTATAGCAGTCTTACCTTGACTGATTACAAATACCCATTCGTAAGAAAATAAGTTATAGCAGTCTTACCTTGACTGATTACAAATACCTATTCGTAAGAAAATAAGTTATAGCAGTCTTACCTTGACTGATTACAAATACCTATTCGTAAGAAAATAAGTTATAGCAGTCTTACCTTGACTGATTACAAATACCCATTCGTAAGAAAATAAGTTATAGCAGTCTTACCTTGACTGATTACAAATACCCATTCGTAAGAAAATAAGTCTTACCATGGCTGATTATTACCAGGGCCCCGAAGTTGATGACATTGCACTTTTTTGTGTAAAGCTTATCGCAATGGTAACTTATATATAAACGCATTTCATGACAACCTGATATTGAAAACGTGACTTTTATTGAGCATAGTTTTGCATATTAGAAGGATTTTACTGTTTATGCCATTTTGTGGCATTTTTATAGAACTTTTTCTGGTTTTTACTCTTATTGTGCATTTTCTGCCATTTTTAGAATTATTACATAAAAATTGTAGCACACAATGGGTATTTTTTTAGTGCACAAATTCATTATCACCATTTGTCGTGTAATTATTAGTACGAACAACCATGAAATATAAACATAACCTAACGTTTTCTTACAGAACAGTACTAAGTAATCAATATACGCATAGGTGGCCACGTGGTCTAAGGCGTTACTCTTGCATTAGACTAGACTGCCGATGAAGGGGAGATCGTGACTCAATCCTAGTCGGGGGTACTGAGGGTGGTTTTTCCTAAAGGGTTTCCCACTCTCCATGCAAATGCGGATACACGTACTCTATGTTTAACCTTCCTCATCCCTAACCCAGTTTGTGATTAGTTTATAAGCGTATGACCCGAATGGGTAGTATGACGCGGTACTAAAAAAAGTGAGAAAAAACGATTAAGAAGGAAAAGTTTATGCCGACGTAATCACCGGTTAAAGTGACTCTTTAGAAGGCATTGAAGAGCACATATTGCCGGGTGGCATTATACTCCAATAACAGCCGTGGATGTAGAGTGCAGCTTCTTCGGGTATAAAAACCTGTTGGCCGTTAATCGCCGATCATTCACACCCGATAATCTGAATATGATCTGCGTTGTGTATTGAAATACAGATCAAGGTACGTCTAAGATGTACTTCTCTCTCTCTCTCTCTCTCATTCACACAAAATCAATGTGCGGCCTATTATATTATTTTAATAGGTATATTGGTAAAATAATTTATTATTTATTACTACATTTTCAGGATTCCTCAACCAATTAGTTCCCAGATAAAAACAAAAAATATTGTTTGTGTGTGCGGTTGCACACTTAGCACACGCCTTAGACTGGCCCTGTCAACCATTACCATAAACTGACAATAAGAACAAAGTTTCTGCTTTTCTTAAAAAAAATTAGAGCATTAATACACAATTTCTAAGTGCAAATTTTGAGGGTTTGTAAGGGTATAAACTTCCGGGCTCTTCTGATTACAAATGTCCATTCCTAAGAAAATTTAGGTAGCCTCAAGTAGTCTTACCTTGACGGATTACACAGTAGTGTGTTTATTATATATATTATATATATATATATATATAATATTATGTTGTAGTAAAATCAATCGTGGTTAGAATTATCGCCTTTCAGATTAAAAACAGTGTACGTTAAAAAAAAATCTGACACCTCATGTTTACCTAATACTAAGAACTTAGAAGTAGGCCCGCCTAGGTTCTCAAACCAAGCCCGGTACCAGTAGCAAGGCGCGGGTCATTTTCTTTTTGTAATATTTGCTTCAGATGCATCAAATTCTTATTTGTCTAGGGAGTAACTAGTAAAAAAAGAAAGGTTTTTGAGAGACTGACGAACCAACCAACCCTCAAATGTTTAAAAAATATTTACAGAAGCCTTCATCTGTTTTTGTTTTTTAATCAGACTCTTCCATAAGCTATTTGGAGGGGTCCTTCCCCATAAACCTTTTGCAATTTGAATGCTCCTAAAAGCTATTTGAAGTGTAATCTACTAAAATTAAATGTATCTTGAAGATATTTAAAAGAGCCTTTCCAAAAAATTGAAAAACTACCCACAAAGCTACAAGAATGAATAAATCCACCCAGGATATTCTTACCCACCAAGACAGAAGAGTGAACAAATCCACCCAGAATATTCTTACACACCAAGCTAAGAGAATGAACAAATCCACCCTGAATATTCTTAACCACCAAGCCAAGAGAATCAACAAATCCACCCACGATATTCTTACCCACCATGCTACGAGAATGGACAAATCACCCTGAATATTCTTACCCACCAAGCTACGAGAATGGACAAATCCACCCTGAATATTCTTACCCACCAAGCTACGAGAATGGACAAATCCACCTGAATATTCCTACCCACCAAGCTACGAGAATGGACAAATCCACCCTGAATATTCTTAACCACCAAGCCAAGAGAATCAACAAATCCACCCACGATATTCTTACCAACCAAGTCAAGAGAATGGACAAATCTACCCAGGATATTCTTACCCACCAAGTCAAGAGAATGAACAAATCCACCCAGAATATTCTTACACACCAAGCCAAGAGAATGAACAGATCCACCTACGATATTCTTACACACCAAGCCAAGAGAATTAACAAATCCACCCAGAATATTCTTACACACCAAGCCAAGAGAATTAACAAATCCACCCAGAATATTCTTACACACCAAGCCAAGAGAATTAACAAATCCACCCAGAATATTCTTAACCACCAGCCAGGAGAATGAACAAATCTACCCAGAATATTCTTACCCACCAAGTCATGAGGATTAAATATCCTGCTTAAAAGCGCGAGAAAAAAAGGTATTTTGATTTTATTTCAATAGTTAAATAATATATTCCTATTGAAAAATATTTTTTTTATTGCAGTCAGGTGGGAACAGAATCCTGCCTTCTGGGTTGGAGTAAAATTTACTAGTGTAAATCTAAATTTACAATTATTAACATTTCGAGCGCTCATAATAATCTTTATATAACTTTTCAAACTGCATTTGGAGTAACGTGTACTAAAGCATCAACATGTTTTTTTGGGTTGTTGTTTTTTTGCCGGTGACAGGGAATTTGGAAGTTTCGTATCACTGTGCGGCCGTGTGTACTACAAGTGTATTTTCCTTAATAGTTTCCCAATTTTCTTACACTCAAATGCAGTTTCATTCCCTTAAATTCTTCCTTCCAAATCCATACATATGATTAAGTTGAGATATTCCGGACGTTTAATAATACGTGTAGTATATGTCAAAAGATTAGTCCCTAAAATTTAACAAACATAACGGTAGGCCGATTATAAGTGTAATCGTAAAATGAAACTTTTTGAATATCTTATTCTAAAAATTAATATTGTATTTATTTATTCACCTACGTACCATATTTTTTCGTATATGACTGTACAGTTGTATCCCACGACCTGACCTCGAGAGGAATTCCTAGGTGCAAGTGCCCGCTGTGCCCCTCTCCTGCCAAACTGCGCAATTGTGTTTTAGCGCAACTGTCCGGGCTCCGGATTTATAGAAACAAGTTTACTTGGGCAGTAAAGGCGAGACCGCCTGTTGAAACGCATATCCTTGGCCGGCCTGGCCACCGGCGCGGCGCGTCAAAGCCATAAAGCACCAGAGGAAGTAGTACTTGACTGTCCGAGTGAGAATAACAATAACGAGTGTCCAGTTTTCACCGCCATTTTGAATGGGCTTGGGATTTTTTTTTTCATGCGGTCATTGACCTGCCCATTGCCAGATTTCCGCGATATGAAAGGATTAAGGACGACATCGAAAGTGGTTATAAAAGTTTGTCGCAGCAAAAAGAAGTTTCCTTCCCGTTTAGGTGCTAAGCCCGAGTAAATATCGAGAGTGGATAGCACGTTCTGTCATCCTGTTACTTACTGCCCTACCAGTAATAATGAGCAGTGGCGGCTCGTAGCTAAAATTAGTGGGGGTGTTGCTCCAGAAAATGTTTAGCCTTTGTTTTAAAATTGTGTTAAAGGAAAAAAAACTGTATTAAAAGAAAATGTATTCAGGAACTTGATAAAATCTTTAAAAAACCAAATTTTTTTTACTTACTTTAACTTAAATTGTTACAGTTCAAGCTTGATCTATTCATTTAAAAATTAAATCCATTCTTCTTGTTTTAATTTGCGCAAAAAGTTCAATAATTTTCTCCTTGATCTCTGGATGACAATGAGGAAATCTTTCTCCATTGAAAGTACTGCAAGCGCATTTAGTCTTTCTGTTAAATAAAAGAACCTAAAAAAATGAATCAAATAGATTAGCTGGAAGCAGAATAATAATCTAACTCTACCCTCTTCTACACTTTATCACATTCAAGAATATTGTACATGGTTTTTAAGCACAATAAACGCTGAGTAAAAAAACTTCCTTCCACCATCACGCTAGAGCCGGCACTCCGAGAGCAACAGTGCTCTTTCTCCCCACCTCCATCCTATGCGCGTATGCGCACAACAGTCAAACACCACGTCGCTGGCACTGTGAAGCGCACAGTTCCATACAAAGATTTTTGAATCTTTTTCATAAACTGGGGGATGGCTACTGAAGTACTGACATTAAGCTTAAGGAATATATATTGTACTACAAAAATAAATAAAGAATTTAAAAAAACGGACTCATTATATTAAATGTTATCGATAATATCAAGTGGAAATAGTGGGTGCTGCAGTTCCGTAGTTCCTATACACGAGCCGCCACTGATAATGAGTAGGGAAGAAGTTGGTAGAATTTTGAGAAACCCACTTCGGTGGCAGAAATACCAAAGGAGTCACTTTCAAATTATACTAAATGACAGGAAGATGAGGTAGGGTCGAGTATACTGAAGGGGATTTTTCATAAATGTTTCTCAACTTTCCCTCCACGCAAACGCGGGTACATTTCCTATAAATTCAACCTTCCTCATCCCAAACTTATTAGTGTAATTAGTACATAAGCGTATAACCAAACAGGTAGTAAAAGAAAAATTTATATTTTCTTTATTTTTGGAATAGCTCAAGTAAGGAATAATTGCCCCTTGGAAATAATTTACCCTCCCCCCTTCGACCTCAGAATAAATTTTCTTAGCTTTAGGTCCATGGTGCTCTTTTTTTATTGTTATTACTAAGGTTAATAGGCCCATCGGTAAGATAAGATCATTAGGGCCTTAAACAACATGAAAAACATATGATACGATTAAAAACAAACTTCTATTTCCTTTCCAAAAATAGGTCCAGGCAAGGACCACTCTATATGGATTATAAGAGCATCCAAATTTTAAACCTAGCTTAGTCTAGAAAAAAGGATGTCCGGTTCAAAAGTTTGAGAACCAAATGAATGATCTCACAAAATATGGAAACACTAAGTTATATTTAAACTGTTTTAATACTCTAATTAATGTAGCCGTTTCAAAGTAAATTAGATTACATTTTTAGGTGTTTGGTGGAAGGCAACACAAGTTTAATCGTTATCTTGTTTTGATAGTAACCTAAATACATGTTTGGTTAAAATAAATACAAATTGCTTTTGCAGATGCGTTAAGTCCAATTTACTACAGGTACAGTAGTAATCTCAAACATTCTTTGATTATTATTTTTTTGTCACATCTTCCTACCTGTTCAGGTTGTATGCATTCTTTGATATTTGAAGTCCTGTTGAAATTACACGATGCCCACAATTACAAATTGGTTGAGATTACCATGTGCAGGAAATTAAACTATACGTATCTACTGAAGCAATATTTTACAAAAATGGTAAAAAATATGGACCTATACTACCTTTCCCCTCCATAACATATTTTAATATTATGCTAACGGTGATTGCACCTCTGTGTCGTAAGTAATCAACTATAAGTCTGTGAACCATGGTTTGATTTGTACAGGTACTGAAAAAAAATGTACTCTATGTAGGGCCTATAAAGTTTCATCTTATTTGAGTTATTTAACGTGCACTTTCTGAACTGACTGATTATATCAGCACACGACTTATAAACTAACTTAAACTCAGAAAGGACAACACCCAATCCAGGGCCTTTAATTCATCACTGTGGAAGGGACATCTTATATTTCACCAATGATTACTTTTTTGCCAATTCTGGGAATCAAACTCAGAATCCTTAGTTCAGTAGACACACAAGGTATCGTATTTGATCCTGCTATTTAATGAATAACTATTTATATGCGTAGGCTGTAAAAAAATTACAATACTATTGATTAGTACACTGTGGTTAGTGAAATTTGGTGAATTTGAATTAAATTGTTTGGTCTCTAGTGAGGTAGGAGTGGCCTATACCTTGGTGTCTGAACGTTAAATATTTAAATAATAAGTATCAAACATATGTATTATCAGAATTAAGTGCAGGTATGTTAAAGTGAATATGGGTGTATTTTCTTCACATTCATCCTACACTTACTTGTGTCCTAGATAGTGTGGTGCAAGTTGATTTGTATCAGTGGGTGGGTGGACAAAGATGTCAGTCTCTCCTATTCTGTTTTGCTGGTGATGGAGCTGGGTGAACTGATTTTTTTTTCTCAAATGTTTTCCCACACTCTCTCCACACAAATATGAGAATATTTCCTCTAAGTTGTACCTTACTCTAAGTGTAAGATATAAATATAGTTCAGAAACATATTGAGATGCACACTACATTATAAAAAAAGTGAGTTGGGAATATCCTGAACGGAAAATGAGACACATTGCATTGAAACAAAAATATTTGACTTGGAATAGACAGCATTGCTACAAATACTAAACATTGATTAAAATGATCAATTCTACGAAAATGCCTCAAATGATATTTTTTTTTAATTAAAGTTTACTATGACAAATATTTGGTTTAAACAGGTTGAAAGTGTTTTTTTGATAGGTTGCTTTTTTCGGACTATTGAATTAGACTAAGGTAGAAAAGCAAACTGGTGAATTAAAAAAAAAAGTGATATTTAACTTTCATTCACGCGAATCTTTAGGCACGCGGTTAAATGTCAAATCATTGGTTTGACGGTGAGGTCGCGGTCCAAATCTCGGCCTGTTGTAGTGAGGGTATTTTTACCTAAATGGTTTCCCACCCTCGCTCCACACAAATATATGCACACTCCGTAGCAAGCTTACCTTGAAGAGTTACACTATGATGCATTTTATAAAATAGGACCATAATGTAATCGGTCAAGGTAAATTGAGTGTATATTTTCTCTAAATGTTACCTTCCTCATCCAAACCTCATTTTTTTAAATTCATATTTTAGCAACATGTTTTACAAACAGTTTGGGTTACAGGCATATTATGTACTAATTATGCTAGTATTTTATGTATGGGTAAGGTTGAATTTTAGAGGAAGTGTGCCCGATTTGTGTGGAGAGAGTGGAGAACAATTTATGAAGAAGCCCCTTCATTAGCATCATCACTGGAAGTTTAGACTCTGTAGGTTGACTGGCACTATTTCTTCCATTCTGTTAATCTCGCTAAGATTCAGTGGAACACCATTTAGGGGTGGGGGGGAGGAAAAACTCAATAAACCCAACCAGGATTCGAACCTCGATCTCCCCATCATTGGAAGTCCAGTCTATTGAGAGAGTGACACCTTAGAGCTTAGGCCATCAAAGTGTGCAGGGCCCGGACGGGCTGTATGACGCTGTGAAGCTATGAGATGACAACATTCCGCACCGTTGTATGCTGTCTTCATTCCAGAGGTGGCGTCATGCGAGTCGGTGAACTGCCGGGACCGTCAGTCCTGTCTGGTGGACCTGAGCTCGGGGGCGCCGCGATGTGTCACGTGCAGCTACCGGTGCCCTCGCCCTTCTGGGGGGATGCGCCGGGAGATGGGCGGGCCCATCTGCGGCACCAACAATCGGACTTACCACTCGTGGTGTCACATGCTCAAGGACGCCTGCGCCACGGGCTACGTCATCGAGACCAAGCACTCGGGCTCATGCGGACTAGGAGGTAACACACATAGGCGGTCACGCGCACAGTACAATTTTCATAGAAAGGGTATTTTAGAAAATACCAAGATGTATTTTTGTGGCCAGCAAAGGCAACATTTTACTATGTTATTATTTGCAATTTGTAGGTTAGATTTGGTGGTAGCTAACAGCTAGCAGTAAATGAAAAATTGGTTAAAGCAAAAACATAACTAAAAACCAATTGTTGTGAAAGTTTTGACTGCCGTAAGTGACAACAAAGCAACATAATGGTCTTGCAGATAATATGGTTTGGTGAATAAATACATGAGTAGATCTGATAACTTTTGCTTGCTGTCAGTTAACAACACTCCTATGATGAATGGACTATAACTATTTTCCTGTGTGTTTTTATAACATGGGATGTGGTCAGCGGCTCTCCCTTTAGACAGATAAAAATGGTGAACTTTTGTTAATATAGGCTATTCCAAGGTTCTTCAAGGTGTGTAAAGTATGCATAAAAATAAATTAAGATAAGAAAAAAATTTAGCACTTGAGAATTGTGTTCAATATACAGGTTTCTTGGGTCAAACTTCGACAGACTAACTGCACAACCATCTACTTGAGTAAATATTTAAGTATATGAGGACAATATCATAGGATAAGATCAGTTACTTTCTAAATTTAAATTAATGACAGAAGTTTGGGATAAGTTCATTCTTGTCCACTCTTGTGAGATAATAAAATAGTATATATTGTCCATAAATTAGTTTTATTATCATTTATGTCATGAATAAGAACACGTGAGTTCATTACATTTATTCGACAATATTTTAGTAGCTTACCTTATATATAAAATTTAACAGTCCATTAATTAATTAAGTCATATTTAACAAATCAAACATGATATGTTAAATATTATTTGGCAGTCAAGAAGAACTTATTTAATCGAGGATAAACGATCAATCAAAACTGGATTATGCATAGTGTTAAATTATATTAATTCCAACTGATCAACATTCTAGTAAATAACATTTGTCTATCCTTTGTTTAAATATACGGTATATAACAAATAGTGAAGATAAAGTAAAACTCTAAAATTTACAAAATTACACCAAATGGACACTATTCCTGTTTACTTGTGATAGTTAAGGTGGAGATTTAGGGGACACGACAAAAGGTCAGTATTTTTGGCAGTATTTATATCAAAACTTTTTTTTGTCAAAATAAATCAAATGTTGCCAAGATAGAAAACAGACTTTAAGGTATTAATGTTGACACAGTAGACACTCAATTATCTGAACAGATGAAGGGGAGGAGTTGTGAACGAATTCTAAAAATAAATAATCAGATTTAATAGTATATGTTTCGTCATTCATATCCAAAAAAACACTTTCTTAACACACAGGCTTATTTAGAATAATATTTTGTGATGTTTACCGGCCTGGAAGGTCAGGGCTTTAAAATTTGCTCAGGAGTCTGTTCACACATAGTCAAAAACATGGCGTTAAAAGAAATTCCCTGATGGACACATGGATAAGTGGCAAACCGAATCATTCATGTACATACTCAGAGTTAAATGTATTTAATTATTCAGTAGAAACTATAAGTTAATAAAATACACTCTAAAATCATAAACATATAATCCATTCACCAAAGGAGAGGTGGTAACTGACAGCTCTCAAAGTTATCGGATCTACTCTCTGTATCCATTGGCCTAACCATGATCTGCAAGATTATATGATAATTTGTTGTCATTTTTGGCAATCAAAACTTTCACAACAAATATTTGTTTTGGATTATGTTTTTCTTTTAATAGTGTTTACATCTTCTGCTCGCTGTCAGTTATATCACCACTCCCATGGCGAACAGACTTTAGTTATATTTTCATGCATATTATGGAAAGTTTAAGGGAGTTGGTAACCTGTAACATTTCATGATAAATAGATGGTACAACATTACTGGACACATTAAAAATAGTAAACACTCATTACCAATCCTGTTGTATTTGTACTTTGATTTATGTGAATAAACATTTTATTTTATTTTCAGGTGTGAAGCCTACGATTGTGAATACAGTTCTTAACGACTCCACCAATATAAATCGGTACTCATGAAAGACTGTACTAAGAACTCTTGCCATAGCAAACTTTTCCTTGGGGGGCGCACTCCCCCACGCACCTTAGTGTGTAACGCATAGCTTCATTGTGATTGATGCTCATGTGGCTCTCGCCGACTGCAACGTTCTGTGGGCACCAGAAACCCCCACAACAAATGCAAGGTGAAAGATAATGGGAAGGATGAACTCTTAATAACATGTCCTCAGAGAGAAATATAATATTTAACTTGAGTTGAATTTAAGAACAGCTATTTTGTGAAGTATATTATTTTGCTGACTAAAGTAAATGTAGCAGCTAATATAATCATTAAATAATCATATGTGTAGGTATTTAGTGACTGTCGTAAACAAAATCTTTACTAAGTTTCTGAATGGGGTCATACAACTCAATGTATTATTATTTCACTAGGTTATTTTATTTGTGTTTCACAGGCTTAGCAAACATGATGTATTATTTTTGTATGTAAATTATTACTCCTATGACTAGTTTAATGGGCTTTTGTCCAAAATAAAAAGGCCACAGTTTGCCAACTGCTATATCCTTAGAAAAATATACATTTAAACTGTTTATGAACTATTTTATAATGTTAACAAAGATGAGTGTAGTTTTCATTAAAAAAAATGATCTCAAAATATTTAGATTAACATTATGGCATTACTTAATTTACAGTATTTTAATTGAATTATTTGTTCATTTTAGATAGGTACATTTAATAAATATTTTTGTTTAGTATGTGAGATATTTCCTTTTATAAGTATTTTGCTCAGTTTTATTGGTTTTTGTGCAGAAAATGACCCACAAGTTGTTGATGACATTATATCAAATCAATTTTGCCATAAATATTCACCTACTGTTGAATCTGAAAGCAAATATTTACAATTTTTGCCAAAGATGTCCTTAGGACAACATATTAATGCTTTACTCATAATTATTATAACAATGGCTTTTTTTTTTTTACCATAGATAGGTGCTAAAACTATAGTTCACAATTAAAGAATGAAAAATCTTCTTTCCTCGTTATCTTTTATTTTGTTACTATTAATATTAATAAGGAAAAGTTTTTTTTTTACTTCTTACACAAATTTTAAATCAAGATGTGTTGTGAAGTTAATAAAGGGCAAAATAAAATAAAAATACTGTGTTGTACTTAGTTTTACAAAGACTGAATGCTACAGACAATAAAGTGGTGAATAATGAAGATATTTAATAAAAATGAAAAAACAGTTGTGACTGGAGGATAAATTTTTGTGTTCAATGTATATATTATGTTATTTTTTATTTATTATTATTATTTGCATTTTATGTAACAAATTGTTCTCTTACTCTAAAATCTTGTTTATTTTGTTTTACTATATTTTTTAATTTAATTGTACTTTTGTAATTTTCAAATAATACCGAAAAATAGCTTGAAGGTATGACATGCATCACAATCACAGCATATATCACTTGTTTATTCGTTAAAAAAAACTATTATTCAAGCCTAAAATAGTTTAATCAATAAACAAAGGTGTTTATGACTCTTATCAAGAAATAAAAAGTAGTAACGGCAAAACTATTATGAGTTTTGGTGTGGTCACTAGATTTTAAGATTGAAATTCAGTAACAAATAGTAAGTATAGTCCAATTTTCACAGAGAACCTTGTATAACAGCTATAAATTATACTAGATCCACTTTAATACATTTATACATCAAATCATGTGATCTGCAGTTGTCACTTTTGATGGATATTATACTAAAAAAAAAGTGACACATGTAAAAGTATTTAGCTTACTAAAAATGTGTCATTTTAATTAAATTTGAGCATTGTCACAGTCAGATGAACAAATCTGAGCTAACTTTAGTTTATTTGAGAATCTAATAATCCTGTGTGCACTATAACAGGTAATTTATTGATATCATTATGTAAATTAATAAACTGGCCCAGGCCACGGGCTGGAAACAGTAATGGATGTAAAATTTACATTAATGTCTAAATTTTAATCAGGACTGTGGAGTTAGAATATCAAGCCTTCAACTCTGACTCTTGTTTTTAAACTGTCCCCAACTCTGACTCCTTCATAAATGGCTAAAGTATATAATTAGTAATAACAAATTTACTGCAGTAAAATACTCCAATACAAATGACTTTATGGTAAGCTTCTTTAGCACTGTGAACGTATATTTAAATGTCGAACAAAATTACAAATATTGATAGTAATGAATTTAAAAAAAGTATAAAATTTAAAAGATGTAGTTACCATGTATTGATTGTTATATTATACAATTTTATTTTGAAGCTTAAGTTGGGGTCGGTACATTTTCACCAACTCTGTGTCCCACTCCGCCCCAAAATTGCCTTCGACTCTGGCTCAAGACTCCACAGCCCTGATGTTAACAACCATACAAGAAAAAAATATTCTTAACTTGTGGTGCAGACTGACATAGCCAAAATAATAACTATTGGTGTTTTAAGAGAAACATCAACACCACAATTAAGCTAAGAATATTACATTTTACATTTCAAAAATATATCCAATTAATCAATGTTTCTCAAACTGTGTTATGTGTACCCCTTAGGGGTATGAATAATATTTCAGTGGGTAAGCATGTACCACTGAGTTTTATCAATAATACTATATATTTTTGATAGCTGTGTTTGATAAACCAATTGATCCATATTATGCATGTCATGATGTAATTTAATTTTATAAGCCTTTATTTCCCTTGGTCATGGCAGTGGCTTTAGGTTCCCAATAGAGTATGATTTACATTTGGAATGACAGTTTAGATTTTACAAGATTGCAGTGGTTTTTTTTTTTATATATAAAGAGCTGAAAGGGGTATGTTGGTTATTCCATGGCCCTGAAAGGGGGTACACAAATTAAAAAAGTTTGGGAAACACATCACTAAATATTATGATAGCATGGAAATAAAGAAACTAAAATCCCTATTGAGTTAGAACAAAAGGAATATGATGCAAAACGATGGTAAAAGTGGAAGGTTATTAGGAACACTTATTTGTATGTTGTTGTTAATTGTATGATTTAAAGTTATTGGTTTATATGGACAGATCACATTTCCTAGCAAATATGATTTGTCTATCGTCCCACATATCTCAGTCAGATAATTTAAAAATAATTATTCAGAAACATGTATTGACAAAACTTGGCCTATTCACTATGTGACATGCCTTTTATAAGTGGAATTATGTCACCTATTGTTTATTTAATTGAAATCATATGTTTAATCTTTTGAAAGTCCAACTTTGAATGTTCCCAAAAGGTTCTCATATTCTTGGGTATAAATAAATTTGGTAAAATATTAATTCATTTTAATATTGGTTGAAGCTCATCATCCAAGTTTTAATGAATCATGATGAGCAAAAGTATTTTCTATTTCTGATCAAGAACATTCAAATGCATATTTATGTAACACAATTGGAGGTGTCAATATATTAGATATAATTTAAATTCGGAGAATATGTATTATATAAAAGGAACGAATCTAATATTTATTTGTAATATATGGTGATTTAAAATCCATTAAATAAATGTGTATATTGTTTTTTAAGTTCAATTGTTTTATTACTAACATTATTGGTTGGTTAAATTAGTATATTATGTTTAGGGCTAAGTAAAAAAAAAGTTTTGAAAGTTTACAAATTTTCACTATTGATCTTAGTAAATCACAAATAATTTGGGATAAAATCAACTAAACCCCAGTTTCAGGAAGAAAACTTTGCTCATGCACATTCTTAAAATTCAGAATATTTTAATCTTAATTTCTCAAATAATCAACATGCTCAAATTATATCAACTAAACCTATTTTCTAAATTTAAAAATTACATATGGACACTGGAGTCAAAACTAGGACCTTTGGCTTAGTATGCCAATGCTCTATCACTGAGCTACTCAGGAGTTGTCCCATACCCTGGGTTTTTCTTTACTCATATTTTAAGGCAGAGTAAGGCAAAGAAATAGTTCCCAATTGAGGTTGATCTCTGGCTACATTCTGAATTTTTTATACATAGAATTAACTCAACATGTGATGTGGTAATACACTTCTTTCATCTCTTAAAAAAAGTGCACACACACACACACAGTCTGTTGATGAACAAGACTGTAGGCGAGTTTTCCCAATTTAATTGATATCCATGTCTATAGGCCGCATTACACGTAGCAGGTTGCAGCGCTGCTTTCTGACGTCGTTTTGCAGCGCTGCAAGATGATCATGTAATATACCTAAATGATCGGTGCGCGTATCAGAAAGCTGGCAGGGCAAATATCAAACGAGTTTGATATTTTCTGACCGGATGACTGCTTTCTGCGCTTCCAACTTGTCGAATGTTGTACTGCGCATGCGTGCACCTGGTCGAGATAAGGTAGTACCAGACCAGAGGATATATTTTCTCAACATTTTCGTCATGTGGACCACGTTCACTGTGTTTATATTAGACTATAGACTAAATATGCTTGTAGGTGTCTTCATTCATACGTTTAAGTAGTTTCGGAAGTCATCAGTATCTA
The DNA here is from genome assembly GCA_039000515.1 of Timema cristinae. NCBI lineage: Eukaryota > Metazoa > Arthropoda > Insecta > Phasmatodea > Timematidae > Timema > Timema cristinae. The sequence goes on from JBCFYV010011172.1 coordinate 123,065,493, forward strand.
ATTCAGGTATAATCGTGAAATTATGTGACACATTGTTCCGTTTTAACACTAAATTTTGACTCCACACACGTTTGTTTCTGCGTTTTACAACACTACGAGATTTCAAACTTTAGTAGTACCCATACAATATAAGCAGCTCTTCGTCTTCTTGTTGTTGACGAGACATATTGGCACAAATTTAACCAGTAAAACTAAGTACGGACGATAAAATAACTCCCTCTCCACAGAGTGGAAAGATGATCATTCGTCAGAATGCAGCTTGTGTGTAATAGGTAGCCCAGATTTGTCAGCTCGCAGCGCCGCAACCTGCTACGTGTAATGCGGCCTTAAGACCAAAGTGGATTAGTACACAGAGATAGAGCTTATCTCTAGCTCGCAGTTGACTATTAAAGACAGTGGTGTGCTTGTTCAGTAGACAACGTAGAGATATCTCCAACTCACCACAACTGAAGTGATTTTAAGGTGCACTGTTGCTAATAGTGTCACACCATAAAAATGAGCTTCAAGACTAGTTAAGTTTTATTTTAAATAATTCAAAAGTTTTGTAGAGTAATAGTAAAATGTAATTAAACAATACAGCTGTGTTGAGCTCAAATAAAGTTTGGGATCTATTGCTATAAGCATATATATTTTGTGAGTCTCAGTTCATTCCTAAATGATTTTTTTCAACAGTTGAATAATGTGATTGAATAAAATATTACCATTGTTTGGCACTATTGTACAAAACATATTGGAACAGTATGCTTGCCCTTATGAGTAAAATTTCTAACTTTTCAGCTGAAAGAAAAAAAAAACTTTATTATTTGATTTGATTGCTCACATTTTTTTTAGAGGTTTTGTGGCAAGGTGATGTGTCTAATTAAGGTGTAATTTAATTGTATAGTTTATTTGGTTCTTAAAGAATTTTTTTTCTTAGTTCCTTTCTGCGCCAACTCAGACAAATAATATATATTTAGTTTATTTATTTTTGAAACTATTATGATTTACATATTAATATTATATTAAATGAAAAAATACTTTGATTACAACAGTTTCACTTTAATTTTGAATTTCATCGGAGGTGGTAGCGGTTGACCAGACAATCAGTTTGTTAAAAAGCTTTTAGAATATTTTTCATTAACAACATACTTGTACAACTTTTTGATGGTTTTAAGTTTTTTATTGTTAATTGGTACTTTTCCATCAGGATAAGCTATTGAAGGATCACTGTCAAAATGTTCACAATATTGCACTTAGCCAGGTGAAAGTGTGTGTGACACAACTCCATGATTGTCTTTTGAATATCAGAACCCTTTAAACGAAGACATAAAAGATTGTTTTATATCTCTTGGCACACCTTTTTGTGATGATTCCAGGAATGTAGCTTTTTTTTTTTTAATATGTAGGCCACCACTTGTCAAAATTAAGGATTTTCATCATATTGGCCATTTTTACTGTCACATTCTTTTTAATGTTTGCTTTTTACTCCGCATATTATTTGGGCTGTCTATACAATCTGCCATTTTTTATCATCTTTTTGAAAACTACAAAATCACGATCACATGGAAGATATGAGTGCCTCCTTTCTGGAAACATGTAAAGTAAATTTCATTCACTTCTTTGGACCCTATATTTATTATAAAGTCAAACAAAATTAAACAATTTTCATTAGCTTCCTTTTAGCTTCCCTTTCATGATATAAATATATGTTTAAGCCACGAGATTTTAAATTGTGTCTGCAAAAGCTGTTAACCCATAAATGTTTGAAATAAAACACTTTTTGAACACAAATATTGGAAGTGGCTAATTTTGCAAGTAATCAAATTAAAGACCTCCAATATGTTTATTCTCCTTGCAACTTTACTCAACTCAACTTCAAACTTTGTAGTGCTCCAAGTTGAATAAAATAAAACATGTGACAGCAGCAATAGATATAAGAGCTACTGGACAATGTGGTGGTGAAAGGAACTAAGTCGATGACTTAGTGCGTTTCTGTACAATTTATACAAAACACAATCACAGCATATTTTAACTTAGTCCTTTTCTGTAATCACCATTTAATTATACCCTTACTATGTGTCAAATTAGATTGATATCAGGCATACAACCAGAATGATACATTTGTTTCAATCATGTTACTAAATTGAAATATAGGGTAATATTGTGACTCCATATAATGTTATCTTACCTATATGATTTGGCAAATGATGGTTCAAAAAATACTTTTTGTATACACTAGCATCCAAATATTATCTTATAATTTGATTTAACTCATAAGACCAGACATGCATGATTCAATTATTTATCCAATCTATTTCATTCTTCACTTTGCATGTGATTGTAAAAAAACCTCTTGATTATTTACATCAAAATAGTCCTATGTGTTAAGTCGTTAATGTAAAAATAGAACTAGTTTTAACATAAACTTTTCAAGATCAGATATTAATATTTGTTGTTATAAATGTGTTGTGTCTCTTACATGATGCATTCATATTTTTGAAAATGGTTTTAATGATAACAAACAATATAAAACCCACAAAAAATAACTGTCCTGATGTACATAGTAGATGAACACTTTAATAAATAGTCAAACTTAAAGTGACTAATTATGAAGTATGTTTGAATGAAAATAATTATTTTATATTTTGTTTTAAAACCATCAATGGGTTATAATATTCAATGCACTATATAATTTGAACATACATGTTACGGGTTCAGACCAATATTTCCAGTTGGCTATACCAGAGAACACAATATTTGATGGCACATTCATTTTAAAAATGTTAACAGATACTGATCTAAATCTTTACTGTTGAAATGCACAGTGAAGTTATCTTTAAATAAAATGAAAATATGGTAGGAGCAAAGGAAAATGTTTTGTATGTTAAAAAATAATGTTATCCTTCTCTAAAAAACCTATTGCTATCAATAAAACAGAAATTGGATGTTTAAAATAATATTGTGATAAGATTCAAAACAAAATTCTTGAAAATAACCTAGTAAATTGTTTCCAATTTATAATACAAACTATAGTAGTACAAATGTCTAGGTATGTTTTCCAAATAATAAAATGGTTATAGAAAACCCCTGTTCATTTTTTTTATCATTGAGCAACTATGAACTCATTAAATTAAAAACATATTTGAAAACCATGTTTTTTTTAATCGCTCTGTCTTACTACCTATCAAGGTTATACACATAATATAAGTACTCTTATGGGGTAGGGAGGAGGAAGGAAGCATTTTAGAGGTAATATACCCACATTTTTGTGGAAAGATAATGGGAAACCATTTAGGAAAAAAAACCTCATTATACTTGACAGGGATTCAAGGCTCAATCTCCCCGTATAACACAAGAGTGACATCTTAGACTTTTCATCCCCTGAAGCGAGTAAAAGCCCTGTTCATTTTTTCTATTATTAATTAACTATGAACTCATTAAATTAAATATATATTTACATAAACATTAGTGTGACAGTCTTAACAATTTGACAGCTCCATCAGGAGGGATTCCCAGAGAATATTGCTGACTAGAGTCCTAATATATTATATTTGTGCATAGACTTGGAATCAACGTGATCAAATTCCTTTACCTTATGAAACTAATAATAAGTTCATCCTAATGCAACTTGTAAAGTATGGACAAAGAGTAGGAACAATCTGAACATGAGGACATGTTTTCATCCAAACTCTAAGTATATTTCATTTTTATCTTCTTTTGTAAACTGGTAATATAATTATTTTACTTTTTATTATCTTAAATCATTCTTATTAAAAAAAATAGTTTTAAAAGTGTCTGTCCCTGTGTCTGCTAGTTAATAATCCCAAATTTTTTTGATTGTTATAACTTTGACATTGACGATTTGACTTTTATAAATTCATCTTTACACAAAATTTTAAAATCATCTTGTAGTTAAAGCTTTAAACTTAGTTTATTTATATAATTGTTTTGACAAAAATAGTTGATCTTTAAGATTAAAATAATAATAATAATTTATTATTATTATTATTATTATTATTGAGTCTTACTGCCCGTTCAGGTTATACATACTTTCACTAATGTGTAATGTAGGGTGATTGTGAGATGAAATGGAGGACCTACAGTTTAACGTGGAATCCAAAACCACGGTGGAGGCCTGGCATTCCATACATTCACAAGTTGTGATTAATACACGTCTTGTCAGAGGTGAAGGAAAGGTTTGGCAATCAGATAAATCTTTGCCAGGATCGAGGATTGAACCCCGGACCCCCAGCACAAAAGTCTGACAACTTACCCCTAGACCGCTAGGTCACCCTTTAAGATGAAAACAATGGGCATTAGTTGGAAATTTATAATCATTTTTCCATTTTGCAATCTGTTTGAACTAAAAACAGTCATAGCCATCAAGTATATAGTGTCTGCACAGTTATTTGAAAAAGGAAGTAAATGTTTGTAAAATTTTTGGTATTTCTGAGGAAGTCTTCTAGGTTAATTCTAAGCTTTATAAGAAAGTATGAAGATCACATGTTTAAATTTCTACTCTCATAACTATTGGGAAAATAGATTGCTTACTTATGGCTAAAAAAAAGTTATATTGTTTTAAAGGAAAACATATTAAAAATCATTTTAATATCATTTTAATCAAATCATTTCAAAAATACATGTTTTAAATATATAAACTGCATATTGATGGATGATTTTTTTAAAAGAGGAATATTGTTGACACTTGACACTATTTCAATGGATAAAAAGATAATGGTTATCTTATAGAAAATTGGCCGTTACTGCCCAATCAATCAACATAGGTTTTGTTCTATTAAAATAGGGGGAATCTTGGCCAACATTTTCCATAACAATTCTAAAGAATATTATTAATAATTATTTATACTAAATTAAAATAATTGTTTAAATTTAATCATTTTTAAAAATAATATCAGCCACACTGTAGTTTTCAGAAAATCTAGTGTTCCGTTGGAAAACTTCTAAGACACATATGGTAATTTTGTAAACTTAAACAATTTAACTATTAATTCAATTAAATGAATTCAGATACATTATACTGCATTCAACATTTTAGATTTTTAAGTCATTTCTAATAATAAAACACATCTTTAAAATTGAATATTTATCATAGCTTTAAGTCTCAATATAACTAATTTAACAAGTTACACCTTAGTAAAAGTCAGTGTATATATGTTTCATGTCATTTAAAGTAACTCAATCATTAATGAATTCCAACCGGTTTATACTAATTACCGGTACCTTATGTGATCTAGTTAAATATTTACTATTGCATGGATTAAGTATAGATACATTTTAAATCAATTTCATTCATTTAATTCTTATCCAACCAAATCTTATTTAGACTATTATTTAAATGTTTATTTCCAGCAAATTACTAACATTTCAAAATTAAATTCTAATGGAAATGATTAAGAATTGTAAGGTTAGGAGCCTGATTTATCTTTGTTGGGGTTAACTCGTTTTGAAAATATAATAAAATACATAATAGTTACACACACAGCCACATATTTTATAAAAGCTTTTACTGCAACGTGCAGCAGCCTCATTAGGTAGAGCGTAACCTAAGAGTTTGACTGTTTAAAATTTCTACAATTTTTTTTTTCAATGTTCTTAGTTGAGTTGTAGTATGGAGATAATACAAATGACTCTCTTAGATATTCAAATTGTCTAAGGCGTCACACTAGCAATGACTAGGAAATCAGGCTTTAAATCCTCGTCAGGTGTACTGAAGGTGTATTTTTCAAAATTGCTTTCCACTCTATCTATGCAAATGCAGGTACATTTCCTCTAAATTCGATTTTCCTCATCCCTAACATTTAACCATTATTAGTATGTATGTGTATGACACAAATGAGTAGTGAAATGCAGCACTGCAAGACAAAAAACAATACATGGAGTCTGATAGAGCAGAATCTATCATGGGTTGAGGTTAGAGGCTATCCTAACACCCCCCCCCCCCCCCCCAAAGCTCTTAAGATGTAATGAGATAAAAACTAAGTTCAAGAAGCATGAATTTTGTATGTATATTCAGAAAAAGAACAATTAATATTCATTGAGACAACACCAAAGTAAAAAAGACATACTTGAATATCTCATTAAGTAACAATGCAATCCATGGAAAAACTCACATTAATCATAATATTCTAACTCTAGTTTCCCAAGTGTGGATTAGCAAGCAATCTCCAATTTGGCATATATTTGCACAATTCCTCAAATAGTGTTTCAAACCCTGTCCTAAATATCCAACCTTTACTCAGTATATTAAATAATCTCGTTCCAATTATTTCCATTTAATAGAAGTATTGCCTTCCTTACGTTGTTCATTCATCACAAAGGTACCACTTTAGTAAAGATCGACTAATTGTTTCTAACAAGTTGCTCTTCAAACCTGAACCTTTCCTGTTGGTTTCATTCCTTACCCTGCCATACTAGTTTCTTATTAACATTAATCTTATGAACTCAATTACAGAAGCTTGTAGTCTGCCGCTGTCTCTGTTGGTGAAAGTACAAGTTTCAATTTTATACGTAACGATAGGAATGCAGGTAGTATGCAGATAACTAGATCCAGACAATCCCCAAATATCAACCTAAAATAGCTTCTACCTTTCTATCTTCTTGCTTTGCTTTTAATCAATCTGTCTCAAAGTGCTGCTGTATTGTACAGTCAAGGTCAATAAACAGTACCTATACAGTCAATCAGATAACAGAAAGTGGGCAAGTGAGAGACAAATGGAAGCAACAAAAGAAGGAAGAATGGTGGTAGGATAGAGGAAGTTGGGGACATTTTACTAAACTGACCCGACCACAGGCTGGAAATCTGTGTCAATAAAAACTAGAATAATAATAATGTTTACATCCATTACTGTTTCCAGCTTGTGCCCGCTTTTTTTTTTATCAAGCCATATACTTGTATTTTCCACTACTGGCTTGCAAGGCCTTACTTAGCTTCATATGACTTATAATATAACTTAAGACTAGGACAAACACAACATCCAGTCCTCGGCCATTAATTTATCACTGTGAAAGGGTAAACCTACATTTCACCAATGATACATTTTTTCGGCCATTCTGGGAATAAAACCCGGGACCGTTAACTCAATAGACAGACAGGCTGCCAACTGAGCTAAGGTGTCGTATAGTAATAATATTATTATATTTGTGTCAATAGTGTGTATTCTATTAGATTTTCAATATCAGTGAGCTCTCATAAAGATAATCCAAGTTATTCTTTCAATTAACAATAGTTTAAAATATGTAAACTAAAACTAATGAAGTAAGCTCATAAGACATACTTTGTCTATGTTTATTATTTTATCTTTTCAGATTTTTCTCAGTGCTCTATGTTTTAATTCATCAACTTCACAAACATGATGGTTTACAGTTTGTAGTAGAGATTAAGTACAGAGGTGATTCCCAACAACTACCACTTTACAAAGGATACATCATTCTCAAAAGTTTACAATCACAGAGGGTTTTGATCTATTAACAAGTTGCCAAATACAGTTGATATAAATCTCAATATGTCCAGAAAACATGTATTTATATTAATATTTCATTAATCGATGTGCCATTTGTCCATAAGTTAGTGTGAATCACTTTGCATCGTGCTAGCACTACAATATGTTAATCTGTGTATTCTAAGGTTGTCAATGAACAATTATTTAAGTCCTCTTTGCGTTTCTTACTATAAATTTCCCTTTTAACTACAACTATAATAAAACTATTCACACAATTGATTAAGGTGAATTAATAAAGGAGTATAACTCAAGATAAGTAAAACATGTCATATATTTGTTTGAATATACAATATTTTGAATCTGGGTTCATGACAAAACATTAAAGTTGTTGTTCACATTATATAGCATTAGTTTTTTGTAAAATTAAAAAGCAAACTTTTTCTTTTTTTTTCTCTCTTGTGTAATCTTTTTATTAATATATTTTCCCATGCTTTCAAAATCATTTATAATTTTCAGGAGTTATGATTCCTATTTTAGGTGTAAGTTTTTATAATAGTGTTTTAAAGAGTTGAAGTAAAAATAAAACATTTATTATGTTTGTTTTTTGTAGAGATGCAAACAAAGACACATACACATACAAATCCATTTGATTATTTTCCCCTGGGTTTTTACTCTCATTGTTAATATTTACTGTGTTTGTTTTTCAAAACAGTTTCTATTCGGGAAGTGCTAAAGGACTATCATCCACCATAGAATTTTTTTATTATTTATCTTATTTCCAAAAAGATTACATATGTATTACTACCTTATTGAGGTTCCCACAAGAAAGTTTAATTGGGATAGATCCAAGTACATTACAACGTAGGAAAATCTCTTAATAGCAGACACCTTCTGGTATCAAAAAAATCTGTTATTAAGAGGTGTCCATTATTTGAATATATATTCTTTTTAAAATTATAGTGCTTGAACACAGTCTGAATTATATTAACCTTAATTCTGTGGATATTAACTAACTACAACAATATAATCACTGCACTGTACAGTATTGTATGCAGAATAGTTAACACATTGAACACCACACCACATGAGATGGACTGGGTAGAATTAGCTCAAGATAATGATAGGTGGCGTACTTTTGTAAGTGCAGCAGTGAACTTCCAAGTTCCTAGTAACATAGAGTAAGTAATATAAATCCAAGAGTGTGTCATACAAGTCAATGTCATTTCAACGTGACCTTGCTCAATAATAATGTATTTAACACAAGACCAAACTAATGGTAGACTTAGAGTCAGCGTATCTTGACTACTTACACAGAATTTAAAGCCTAAGTTTCAACCCTAATAGGATTTTAACCTGGTATATTAATTAAGCTTCAACACTCTTGACCATAGCTGAGACCTTTAAGCTTAGTTTGTTTGATTTAAGAAAACAGTTGTAGATACTAAATGTGAGTCAATACACCTTTGATATAGTATCAAATGACGTAGTTGGCCCACATATTATGTACCCGACTAAGACCTATGAAGGTGACCTGGCGGTCTAGGGGTAAGGTGTCAGACTTCTGTGCTGGCGGCCGGGGTTCAATCCTCAGTCCCGGCACAGATTTATCTGATTACCAAACCCTTCCTTCACCTCTGACAAGACATCTTGTGAATGTGGGGAATGCCAGGCCTCCACCGTGGTTCGGATTCCACGTTAAACTGTAGGTCCTTCATTTCATCTCGCAATCACCCTACCATTACACATTATCGTAAGTGCGTATAACCCGAACGGGTAGTAAGACGCGGTGCTAATAATAATAATGACCTATGAAATTGTGGCTCAATCCTGGCGAGCTGCATTGAGATTTTAAAAGTGGATATCCATTCTACTTCCAAACAAATATCAGAGCGGTTCTCCTTATACTCTTTTTTTATTTTTTTATTTAAAGATGGGAGCTTCAAATCTTGTCGATTCAGACCTTACAAATTTTCAAACTTAAAAGTTTTAACTTTTTAGCACTAACAGTTGCTTATGAGAGGTGTACACAAACATATTTACAATCCAAACAAAATCATATATTGAAGTGTAAAAAATTAATCTTCAAGCAGAAAAGTTAACCTTTTTGATTTAGAGAAGAGGGGGGGGGGGGGGGGGGGGATAGGGGGATTTGCCTTGATTCTTGCATTTATAAACATTTAATACTGATTTGGACTTGTTGTATAAGATGCGAGATCCAAAGATATCTAGCAACTACTTTGATGTTAACCTAACTATTCTGGAAGAAAGAAGGTTGTTCCTATGTTGGGTTATGAAAAACAGGAATTAGTGTCAACTCTGGTTTTAATGAACCCGGTTGTAGTGAACATTCGGCTACAGTGAACCTAATTCATTGGTCCCAAACCCAACACACTTCAATGTGTGTTAAAAAAAATTGTTTATAATAAATCCTCAACTTCGGTTTTAGCTAACGGAAAAAATAAACTTTCAATAATAAATGTCTTGCTAACAGCATTATTCTTTAAAAACCTAACTTTTTGGTTGTTTGAACTTAAAGACACCGATTTTCTACGTGAGTTCTTGTATAGATAGCACAAAGCTTGACTGAAAGTACAGAAAGGGAAGAGGGGGAGGGTTGAGCTTAAACAGTCACTGTATTCATTAACCTGGCTATGTTTTAATACCTTTGTCTGTGGCAAGTAAAGGAAGCCAGTTTTCCGAGTTGTATTAATACACTATGAGTTACAGGACAGTGAATGACAGTCTGAGGCCATTTAGAAATTGTTTTCACCAATCCCTTTCTTCAAGAGGGTATATGAAACTCAAAAAATAATACTTTTCTACTCAGTTTAGTTTTTTGAGTGAATGGATAATGTAGAAATCGCACAGACTCTAGAGAAGAATCTGGAAAAAATATCAATTAAAATAGTATACAGTAAACAACAGCATACAAACAATTTTTTAAACATTAATTACTAGATTTCAATAAAGAGATATTGTATTTAAACTGTTATTTTGTTTGTTACTAACCCAATACTTTCAAATTAAAAAAGGCAAAACAGTTTTAGTGAACTTCGAACATAGTGAACAAAATATCTGAATCCATAAAGGTTCATTATAACCAGAGTTTACTGTACTTGGAATACAATATCAGATTACATTTTAAAATGATAGCGCACCACATTTCCAAACACACAAGAATAATTGTTTGGACTATCTATACAAGTATTTTGAATTTACTCCTTCAAAGACCTTAATCAAATTGTATTTTTAATAGCTATATCACCAAAATATATTTGAAATAGAAGTATACAAATTTCTCAAAGTGAGACTACCCAACGTACATAAGAAATAAAGAATGACTGTGTACTAATATTAATTTGAATAATTTTTAATGAGCAAGTTAAATTTACAGTATTAAAAATAGATCTCGCCATCCAATTATTTTACTCTACAGCTCATATTTTTGATTTTGATTTTTTATTATAGTTGCGAATTCAATGATTATTAATACAATATAATGTATAAAATAATCTAAAATGTAAATTGTTTTCTAATATTAGAACAAATATTTTAAAATGTATAGCTTGTCAATGTTTATTAAGAGAATTATTTTCTTGTATTGTAAATAATTTTCTGTAATGTGTATGTATAAAGTAGATTAATTGTTGTGGTATATAGTTTTAGGACAAAATACTGTGTAAGCTAAATAAATCTAGATACAATTAATTTATAACTTACATTTAAATTATAATTTCTTCATAACATGTATAGTAAAAGCCATTTCTCATACTTCGATTGCACTGAAATATTGAATTAGAATTATTTTGGTTTTGTGTGTAAAACAAGATATTATACATGTAAATTATAAATATATTCAATTAAAAACCATGCACAAGCATTTTTTTTGTAGATTATAGTATGACTGAAAAGATGTTGTAAACATATATTAACTCTCAGTACCTAATGTACTTAGTATTCAAAATTAAAGAAAACATATTATAATAGAGATTTACAAACAAGTATGTCATTTTGTTGTTGTTGTTTAGGTAACGTTGACAAATAAATGGCAACCTAAAATGTTTTAAGTAGAATTATTTTAGAGTATATAAACATTCCTCATTAGGAGTGTGCAAAGCCTTAAGTTGACACCTATAATTTATTTCACATATTTAGAAAATACTGAAACAAAACTAAAATAAAAATTGATTAATGTCTAATGACAAAAATAACGTAGTCAAAATAAATGAGGACTATTTTAAAATTTGTGACAATTCTAATAATTACTTACTTTATTTCATAACTTTTTAGCATTTGCTTATTATGTCCAGAAATCAGTGATCCAGTTGCTCTGATACACGAGCTGTCAAATGTCTTTTCATTACTTGTTTGGGTGTGGTTTGTGAAATGACGATTGTGGGAGTGATAGGGAAGAACCCTACAAAGAGGGTATAATACAACTTGCTATTGGAATGTTAGAACACAATTAGTTTAGGGCAAGACTGTATCAAGTTCACCTTGATGCAAGTGTCTACTATGTACATCCTAAAAATTCTTAATGTTTAACTTCTCTCTCTGGTAGGAGGGCAACACCAATTGAATAGCTACACTCCATATAAGGATTTAATGAATCCGTTTACATTTTTTTTAATGCTAAATTTTCACATTTAAAACTATATTCATGAATGTTTTTTAAAACTGTTCTTAATCAATTGAAATGATTCATAACTAATTTTTCAGTTCCTATCACAGTATATTTAAAATTAATTATATAATTTATTAATTAATATGGTTGATTTTTAAATGAATAAAAACAATTTTTTTAGATTTTAAAACATTATTTTTCTTTAGAAGAGCTGAGTAATATTAAATTAAAAAAATGTTTTAATAACTTTAGTAAAATAATTTGTATTTATAAGATTAGTTTTATTAAACTCGAGATCAACTCGACACTCACTAGACCCTTAATCGAGTCCTTTACTTTTGTTTGACTGCATGAAAAAAAAAGCATCAACTTTGATATTTCTTTACAGAATTCAAGTTAAACTTAGCATTCAAAATGTAAGCTTTGCACACCCCTACCTCCAAGCCTTCACACATACAAATAAAAATATAAATTGCTCAGCATATTATATCAAAATTCTACAATATTTTATTTACCACACCTATTAAGAATTTTAAAAAATAACTATATAATAGACTTTTAAAGGAAGGGCAAGCAAGGCCTTGACATTTAAAACATAACAAAATACCAAACTATAATTTTCAGGGCACATCTGAGATGTATTTTGTTCTTTTGAAATAACATTTTTCTGGTGTGTTGTTCCTACCCAACTATCTTTTATTATTTCAATGTATATCCAAGCTAGTAGTTTTGTGACATTTTTCCCAGTGTCTACATCTAAAAAAAAACATATCAGGTAAAGTGCACTTTTAAATAAATCCAATGAAACAATAAGTTTTGTTGGGGGGGAAAAAATTAGGAAAATGTGGGAGTTCATTACCGCACTCGCAAAATTAGGCCACCTATCCCAATCTTGAACTAGTTCTGTCCAGTCCAGTCTAGTGCGATCAAGTCCACCTCGTTACACCCGATCCCTATCTTGAGCTAGTTCTATCCAGGCCACCTCGTTACACCGATCCTATCTTGAGCTAGTTCTATCCAGGCCACCTCGTTACACCCGATCCCTATCTTGAGCTAGTTCTATCCAGGCCACCTCTTTCTATGTCTTTCCAATGGTCTCTTACAATTTATTTCTTTAGCCTACATAACTTATATTGATCCTTATGTTTTATGGCATTGTAATTTTCAATTATATTCTTGCAAACATGGTTAAGAACTACCACATTTTGTGTTTAAAATCCAGTTCATAATCATAATTTCTTAAGTCAAATAAACTAGGGTATATAATTGGTAACTAAAAGGTTTAAAGCCCGGCATGCCTTTGTAGAAGTCCACTCACGTTGAAAAACTATTAAAACAAATCACACATAATATCTCGAAACTTTCCCTGCCATCAGGTATGAAATAAACTAAGTGAATGGGTGAGTATAGTTTTGTTGCTTATTGCCGAATGTACATTTATCACAAACTTTTAAAGTCATACATCAATGAAGCCTCTTTGAGAATGAGTAATGCTGGGATAATGATCAACTTAACATTAACTTAACCTTTACTTAATGTAATTTAAACATAAAGGTTCTCCTCGTGTTTTTAAATGGAAGCCATCACGATGTAGTTAACTTAATGTTCACTTATAGTTTGTCTTGGAGATCTTTCATGTTACATGAACTATAAGTCAAAGGTATCACGTGATCTAGCCAGCCAATCATGTTAACACTGCTATTTAGTACTTAATCTGTTTTGCAAGTATTGTTACTTCACTTGTTTATAGTGTATGCAAGCTATATTTGACTTTTAAATCATGAATGACTAGTATAACATAACACTAAAATAGGAAAAGAAGAAAGTGCAAAAAAATTTAACTTCAATATAATTATTTTGAATGATAAATATTTTATTGCAATGTAGTTAAATATATCAAAAGTAAACAATACATATAGTCACAGATAACATTGTTGACAAGTAATACAGATCACACATCAACATCTATGCTCTCGAATGCTTATGTTTGGCTCAAGCTGTTACGTTAAGTTACATGACTCGTGATAGCCCATTGGTTTCTTTACAATAGGTGAACTATAAGTTAATGTTACATTAAGTTAAAAGTTGATCGTGATCCCGGCATAAAGAGCTGGTGAGGCAATATACCAGTATCTTGGTAATGAATTTAATTTCATTCAAGGGGGATCAACAGGTGCAAGCGGTTGTGTCTTGCTAATTATCTTCTACGTTTGTGTATCTCATTAGAAGGAATCTTAATCTGCCAAGGAGCTTACGATTTTATGATATCAGAAAGTGAATTGTCGATCTATGGCTAAGATTTATTTATGTTTGGTAAATTTAATTTGCATTTGAATTTGTATTTTTAAAGTGTGAAGAATCATTTCCCTAATAAATGATACTGGCACATGTCACCAATTGAGTTACCTAAACACACAATAATGTTTTTGAAGCTATAAGTTTTCTAATTTTATTTTCAATTAAGAATTTAAGGGGCACTTTTAAAAGTATAATGGAATAATGGTATAACTTCTGAATATTATAAACTGGGTCCTAAATTTTTCCTCTGGATTATTGTTATACTTTATAAGTTTTGAGCTTATATTAAAAATTGTTTTGCAATCTTGGGATGAGTGTCAGGGGTGCCTGAGCTTTTAAAACCATGCACGTGGTCGTTATTTATATCAACCATGCTGACACCATCATTTGCGATGTTGGTGCCAACATTTTTTGATAGAGAGTCAGTACAATGAGCTCTCTGACCATTAATATTAGTTTTCTAAACCAGAGCTGCTGCTTCTTTAATCAAAGAAAAATTCTGGAAGCTTCGGGGATCAAACCAAGGACCTTTGGACCTGTAGGCAAAAACTCTGACCCCTAGACCACAAAGAGGGTTAGCTTTAAGTGTTATACACATAATTAACTTATAGTTAAAACTGTTTGAGAACTTTACAAAGGAGGCCAAACTACCTCACAGTGAAGAAAATTTATATTTAATTGGGAAGTGAAAATGTAATCCTTACATTAGTAGGTAAACACACTTTCATTTGAACTAAGATGTTGAACCGACACATAATGGAGGAATAAACTAATTACCTTTTATAATATTAGTGAAGTTCATTCAGAGGATGTTGAATTGTTATACTAGAACTAATTTGAAAATAAATTATTCATATAAACATATTCATATATACGCATACATACCCACACATAGAGTTTAACCCTTTTATCAAATTTTCCCCTTTTTAAAATAGAATTTGAAGCCCCTGAAAAAGTCATAAAAAATCACTTATTGCACATTTGAACATACCAAATAGTAATTTAACTAAGAATCCGTATGGCTCAAATGCCTGAATTAATTCAAATTCATAAATGGTCACTGATCATTGATGGATCATCCAAAATATCTACAATATACCCGAGGAGAAAAATCTAAACTTTAAGTCTTGTTGTGCGACTAACAAGCCAATATGCTAACCAAAAGTGAGGTAAATTATATTTGAGGTGAGGCAAAAAATTTACTAACTACTTTGTATCAAAGGTGGTTGAAAATCGTAAGTTGATCAGTGTTACACAAAATCTTAACTTCGAAAAATACCGAGCACTGGCAAGAATTATTTAATTTGTTTATGAGTTGGGTCAAATTCACTATTTTATAAATCTAAATCTCGAATCTGAATCTCTAATATATCTTTTAATTCCAAATTCAAATCTGGGAAAAAAATTATGAATATAAAAGGAAATATAAATATAATAAGAATAATAGAAAATACAAATAGTAACTTAATATTAACAAATTCTTTCTTATTCATTATAACATTCATATATTCAGTTAAGTCACAAATTACTGATCTGGGGCCTCGTTGTTAAGCTCATCCTATAATTATAATTCGTTCTGAGCCACCAATAAGCAGTATTAGAGCTCTAAAACAAATTTAACTTGGAAAAATTAAAAAAAAAAAATCTTTTCTTTTTGAGGATTTGAGTGTCTAATCTGAAATTTTCTCGAATCTCAAATATCATTAGAGATTTGAAAAGGTCCTCAACCCTAATTTAATTTTGTGTTAGCAAAATAGTGTTGCTTTCTGGTTTCACTTTTACATTCACACAAATTGGTATTTAATTTAAAAAAAAAGTTTATATTTAAACCCTAGCACACAATAAATGGTGACCTCTTCATTTAATTGAAAAAGCACAAAAACTATCAACAACTAAAGTTATTGCTGCATAATATCATGATTCTTATAAAATAGCTTATAGTGATATAGGGAATGCCAGGCCTCCACCGTGGTTCGGATTCCACGTTAAACTGTAGGTCCTTCGTTTCATCTCACAATCACCCTACCATTACACATTAGCGTAAGTGCGTATAACCCGAACGGGTAGTAAGACGCGGTGCTAATAATAATAATAATAATAATAATAATATAGTGATATAAGGAGATTCTAAATAATGTATGAATTGTTAGAGTAAATTAGAAAGTAGCCATATCATTTGAAAATTAATATGAGTTAGCACACATTGTTATTTTATTAATAGTGTGTAAATGTGAAACTGAATAATGTAATTTAAAAATTAGTTCAAGTTAATACACTGTTATTTAATACAAAATGCAAAAGTATAAGTTTCCTAACTGTTATGTAAGTAAATTTAGTAGCCAATGATAGTGTCTTTATGAACATTCATAAAATACAATTTAAAATGTTAATACATTTAATATGAATAGAAAAAAAGCAAATATCTAACATAATTTTAAATTCCAAAAAAGGGTTAGAGCTACTAGTATATTACCTATGTACTTTTCAACTTCATTAGACTAACACATAGGTGACAGGTACACTCATTTAAAGTAAATATTAATAATGAAAGTATTCATAAATTAATCTTAAGTTAAGGTAAAATCCATAACTAAGTAAAAGGAGCTAATTGGTAATAACATATCACTTACATGCTTCCTTTTCTCTCTCTAAAAATTGACACCAATAAAAGTATAGTGTCAATCAATAGCAACAGTGTCAAATATCCCCTGTTCTAAGTTTTGTAAAAACAAATGGTTTTACTTAATTATAAATAGATACATGTATGTACAATATTCATATACACAATTTTTTTCACCCGGCAAGTTTCTTCATAAAATGTTGGCTATGCTTGTCTTGTACATCCCTGCCAGCGATTTAGCCGCCAATAGTACCATATCCCTCCTTGACACGCCTGTCAATGCCTGGTGCCATTCTGCATGGTGAACCTAGTCGAAATGAACCAGAGAAAAATTTAAGTTAGCATTAGTTATCAATCACTTTAAAACGGGTGAGAAAACATTTATAATTTATTTACATACTATAGTACTATCCATGATAATTTATTTGCATACTATAGTACTATCATGATAATTTATTTGCATACTTTAGTATTATCCATGATAATTTATTTGCATACTATAGTACTATCCATGATAATTTATTTGCATACTATAGTACTATCCATGATAATCAAGAATTGTTTTCAGCCTGCAGAATTGGTTTTTTTTAAATTACTTTCATGTTCTTCTGGTTATCTTGATTTAAGCACCGGATATTTCTACCTATTCAGGTTATATGCATATCTACTATACGCTAGTGTACTAGGAATGAGGAGGGTTGCATTTAGAGGAAGTGTACCTGCATTTGTGTGAAAGGAGGATGGAAAACCATTTAAAGAAAAACACCATAGTACATCCGACCTAGATTCAAGCCATGATCTTGTCATCAGCAGTCTATAATATTTCAAGAATTATGACTTTGACCATTTGGCCACCAGGGAAGGTATCTTCCTCTGTTCTTCTACCACTCTTTACCCACATACAATCTTGCTACAGAATCCAACAAAGTGGTTTTTATTACTTTTGAACGAGTTTAATTTATAGGTCCTCCAAATCTCCAAATTCTTAAAGACATTCAGGAATCAAGGATTCAAAAGAATTTATGACTCGAGATTTGATTTATTTTTGGTTAAATGTAAGAAAAAGGCGGTAGCCTTAAGTATGCTATTAAGGTTTGTTATTATCATTAATATTTTAGAGATATTATGTTGCTTACTATTAGTTGTTCGGCCCAAAATATGTATGGTAAAAAACTTACAAGATGACCCTAAAACGCTAATTTATCATTTAAATGAACGTTAATTTTCATTATGAGAACTACTGTAAACGTTTGGTTAAGATTTAGATTTGGGTCAAATTCATTATTTTACAAACCTGAATCTCAAATTCGGATTCGAATCTTGGGAAAAATTACAAGCCTAATGTAACCTAGGCATAGTATGAAAATAATCCCCAAACCATTCAACTCCAATGCTAAAGTAACCTGGGCATGATATGAAAATAATCCCCAGACCTAACATTGCCAAGACTAATGCAACCTAATCATGATATGAAACTAATCCCCAAACCTAACATAACCTGGATGTGATAAAAAAAATCCAAAGGAAAACTACACAAATGGTAATCATACGCCAAATGTTTCACTGCGAGGATGTATGAAAACAGGATTACAAAGAAAACTATAAGAACATTGAACATGTGTCTTTAGAAAATATTCTCCTCTGTATTTTTTATTTTCTTAGCATCGCAACTTAATACCCATTTGGGACATATATTTTTGTATTAATACGCCAATAGTTTTAGGGATGAGGAAGGTTATAGTTATACTAAATGTACCCACATGTGTGAGGGAGAGTGAAAAACCTCCTCCAGTACATCTGACCGAGATTTAAACCTCGATCTCTCCATCATCGGCAGTCTAGTCTACAGCAAGAGTAGCGTCTTAGACCATATGGCTACCAAAGCGGGTGTTTTATTACTACAAACACTTTTAAAAAGAATGAATGTGAGCAAAATTATAAACAAAGAAGCAGAAAATCATATCAACGCAGAGAAGTGAAGCCCTTATGCTTACCATCTTCTCTTAGATTTGAATTTGAAATTAGCAGGTAGAATTAAGATCTAGGTTCAGGATTTGAATTCTAAAATTGTTGTTACCTTAAACGTCTAGAAGCCTGAGAAACCGACTAGACAAAAAAATTGGTAAACATGTCAAAACAAAGAATATAGTCAACTTTGTTCTCATTATACTGCAAGGTACCTGCTAATTGAAATCTAAGGGCAAATCTAATTTTAGGAAACTTTCACACGATAGCACGATTATTTTCCTTCAAATCCAATTTTGTTCACACTAAGTAATAGATTAATGTTATTATTAGTCTTACTACCCGTTCAGGTTAAACGCACTTACACTAATGTGTAATGGTAGGGTGATTGTGAGATGAAATGGAGGACCTACAATTTAACGTGGAATCCAAACCACGGTGGAGGCCTGGCATTCCCCACATTCACAAGTTGTGATTAATACACGTCTTGTCAGAGGTGTAGGAAGGGTTTGGTAATCAGATAAATCTGTACCGGGACCGGAGATTGAACCCCGGACCTTCAGCACTGAAGTCTGACACCTTACCCCTAGACCACCAGGCCACCAATATTAATGGTCTGGGGTCTTGTTATTGGATTTGTTTTATAACGATGTCAGACTAAATTTAGGGGAGGAGGAAATTAAACTAGAATTTGAAACTTTTTTATATCTTTGAATCTCAAATATCCTTAAGTATTTGAGGATTATAGATTTATAAGGGTATATCCCTAATTAAAATTACAAATAAAAAAAATTCTCATCGAACAACTTTAACCAAAATAAGCCAAGTGGAGAAAGGCTTTCAAATAATAATACTTAGCACCGTGTCTTACTACCCGTTCTGTCTATAATCTTAAGTACTAATTATGCTCATGGGTTCGTAATTGGGAAGGTTGAATAAAGAGGAAGTGAACCCACAATTGCGTGGAAGGAGAGTGAAAAACCATTTATGGGGGGAAAAAACTTCACCCAAGCAAGATTCGAACATTGGTCTCCCCGTCCTCGGCAGTCGAGCTTAACACAAAACTAGTGCATTAGCTAACTAAACCACCGAGGAGGGTACTTTCAAATAAAATAATAAAAGTGTATATTTGTCCTACCTGTAGATTGTTCCCCATTAGGCTGCCTACAGTGACCGAGAGTCCCGAGGATCGCAAAGGGTAGTCATCAGGTGTGTCAGCCTGGGCGACAGATACTACAGATGCCGGAACTGGAGTGAGCTGAGTGAACACATGAAGGCTTAGCTCTCTCACAGGATCATGAAGCAATAGGACGCCTGTGTCGTACCACTTGTCCTCCACAACCTCGACAATGAAGTTTTCCACGGCTAATATAGGCTGCATCTTGTGGAGTTTTCCAGATGCTCGAGTTGAGGAGATCCTCTCCTTAGCAGCATTGATGCCAGACTCAAACCCGACAGGCTGGGTTGCCACGGATATCGATTGAGCAGCCACCCCTGTTACAGTCGCCTTACCAAATACGGCTTGGAAAGCCTCTCGTACAGGGCTAATTTTTACTTCTTTGTCTGATGCAACCACAATATCTACATCACCACCTGAATCTGAAATTTGGTCAAAATCATATGTCAAGGTTGACCATCTCCAAGAATTTAAAGCAAACATGTTCAACAATTGACCTCTTCGCCCCCAAACTTTGTTCAGAGTGTTCTGCCAGCTCATATTGAAATACTTCAAATTACACAAATAAATAAAAATTATGCTCTCAAAGGTGACATAAATGAGCGGTAATTTCAATCATTTTTACAGAAGAATGTTCCAGCAGATTAATATTGGTACACTTGTAGTCGTCTTTCCCATCCCACTAACTTTATGTTCTGTCCTCCTTACCCCTCACAGTCCAGTCATTCCTCTGCCTTTGTTTATGTGAGGTTATGTGTCTTTAAATTTGTGATATTTTATCGTGATTTGAAATTTAGATTTCACAATTAACTATTTTATTTTTTGTACATGGTGTTCACCCATAGCACATGTTTTTACTACGCGATTTTAATGGAGTGTGATTAGCAAAATAAGAATCAGTTTCCAATAACGGACTCTCGAGATGGATATTATGCAATTTCTAATAGTGGGTCAATGTGATTCCCTGCGCCAGTGATATAGTCCATCTCAGTTTGTTTCCAGCTTGACTGCAACTACACAATTGTTTTCCTCTTAAGAGTTTTTTCTGTTTCATGTTATCAAGGTATTATATTGGTAGTTTAATGGATATTATTTATTTATCATTATTATGTATTAACAATGCTATGATTTTAACTGCTTCGGTGGTGTAGTTGGCTAACACGCTAGTTTTGTGTTGAGCTAGACTGCTGAGGACAGAGAGATCGAGGTTTGAATTTTGATCGAGCAAACTGTGGGTGGTTTTTCCTAAATTGTTTTCCACTCTCCCTCCACGCAAGTGCGGGTTCACCTCGTCTAAATTAATGACATGAAGGTATAGAGAAATGGATTTCTCAAAATGAAATATTACAAAAAATTGTACAATAAAACATGTTCTAAATGACTTTTGTTTATAAAATTATATACATAAGAAAAATTTTGTATTTTCTCAAGCATAAAAAGTTTTAACAAAAAATACTTCAAACTATGATTCAGCATCGAGAATATTTCGTACATTCGACTTAGATTCACTTTGAATTGAAAAAGTGGACTTTGCAGGACCATAGTTACTTAATTTGCTGATCTCATTAGTCTACATTCATAAAACAAAAATGCTAACATAAAAATTCTCTCATCTGAGGGTCCAACGTAGTAATCATTGAATCTACAGAGTTTTTAGCTCTCTCAGCAACCTTGGAGAGCAGTCCGCCACTTGTCCCGACTGCTCCTTTCATCCATCCCAGCAGTCCACCACCCGCGTTGCTAGCATCTCCCGCAGAGCTGGTCGCCGGGTCAAGAGGGACAGGGGTTGTGGGAGAAAGTGAGTCGACAGCCTTGCTAGCAGGGATTACAGGGCTAACAACAAATACAAATGCATCAATTAGCTAATAAATTGGGAATGTTGTCTTGGGATTGAAAGATTTCTTATGCATAGATAGGGTTTCCGTGCACCTGTAAAAATGGGAGAAGTGAGAAAACACAAGTATCTTCCAAATATATATATATATATAAAAATAAATTTGTGAATCAGGGACACTTTATTGTGAGCTTTAAATAGTTAGGCCCTTGCATGGAATAAAAATAAGCGGACAGTATTTTTACCCTCTGACCCATATTTTAAATAATGAATATAGTAATAATAATCCAACACTTTATCTCAGTCAGTAGTGAGTGTCTATCTACTGAGCTAAGGGTCCCAGTTTGATTCCGGGCATGGCCGAAAAATATATCATTGGTGAAATGTGGGTTTACCCTTTCACATTGATAAATTAATGGCTGGGATTGAATGTTGTGCTTGTCCTAGTTTTAAGTTAAATTATGAGGCATATGAAACTTCAACAAGCCTAGTAGTGGAAAATCTATGGCCTGAATAAAAAAAAACTGACCCATGCCACAAGCTGGAAACAGTAATGGATGCAAAGTTAATGTTTAGTAATGATAGTGTGTGTTATCTTATAAAGTGAAGCTCTTTTAAGAGTGGTTTGTGTAATTTAAACCTATGTTCAGTTTATGTGCAGCCAACTTTGACTTTACCCCCAAACCTCAGATTCTGTGACAAACCAACATTTTTAATGCAAACCAGTCAATGCTTAGTTTTATAAAAAAAAAATTATCGTGACCACAAATAGGTAGAATTATATTGAAATAATTTATTTTTGTTTGAAATGTAGAGATATTTATACTCTACAAAAACTTATCAGGGATATGGGAATGGTGGGAAAGCAAAGGGGAGTGAGGAAAAGGAATTAGGAGAGTATAATTAGGAACAAAAGGAAAATAACAGGGGCAGAAGGATCAAATGATCAGGGTGTGTGCGGAAGATACATAAAGTTAAGAAGTGTTTACACTGTCATGTTTTGCTGGCTCTAATCATCATTGGTGTGTCAACTTGACAGTGTAAACCTCAATATGTATTCAAATTAAAGAATTGAATATAATATGTAATAAATATAATGATAGAATTGTAGTAAAATAAAGTATAAAAAAAAGGAAAAAACATTACATATTTATACACACCTCAATATTTCGATGCTCTTATTGCATCTTCCTCAGGAAGTAAGTAGTAGTAAAGCTTGATTCACACATTCACCAAAAATAGAAAGAAAAATCTGCCTCAGTGGCGCAGAAATTCATACCCTGTGTGTTGACCCATGATGCATTGCAAAGCTAACTTAAAACAGCTGATTATCAACATATTTTATTTTCTAGTGGCTAAACTGATATTTCAGATCATTCTCCTGACGGATGTTTTCAAATTTTAACTCTTTGTAGTGGCACAATTCAATACATAGATATAGGTACTTTACATTAACGGGTTATTTAAAATCTCCCCACAAAGGCCAACAAAGCTGTCTGCTTGCTTATGGATGTAGAGTGCATTCGTTGTCAAATGTGCATGCGCACTGATTTGAGATGGTTCTGAGATTTGATTGGTTATCCTGTGCTGAACATCTCAGGCAGAGTGGACAAAGTAGAGATGAGTTGAAAATCTGTTAGTGGCTTAGAGCATATCATGTGACCACGTTTCTATTCCGTGCTAGTTTTTGGTGAACGTGTGAATCCACAGAAGACTGAACAGGAAGTTATCTTCAGTGATGCCAACTTGGTTGTGCAGGATGAAAACTTCTCTTGTGAATTTGAAATTCTCTAGAGGTGTATCAATATTCTGTAGATGATAGGTTATCAGAAGGTTGAAATCATACTTAGTAAACAAATATTTGAGTTGGGTGGTTTTCTAGACTTGAGTGATTCATTGCTGTGCCAGTTCCCATCTTCTTAGCTGGGACATATTGCATTGTATTCTGTTAATTTATTTTAACACTTCAAATGACATTGTAGCAGTCCTTGAAGTTGAGTTTATGAGTGGAGGCATGTGTTGAAACTGTTTTTTCAGAGTTTTGGATTTTGGTGTCATGGTGGTGTCTATTCATATGTTTATGGGGAGTTTCAGTAGGGAAGCCAATATATTGTGCCATGTATTGTTGGCATTTCTAGTTGATGAATTAGGTTAATAGACTCACAGGCGTGACTATGTTTGATGGAATGAATGAAGTTGGTTATGTTGCTAGAGAAAGTGGTTGTTGGATGATGTATATGGCAGGTTTTGCAAGCTGTTTTATTGCAAGGACGAGAGCCTGGTTGTGGTTGGATGAAACTTGTAGCATTGACAGCTTTGAGTTTAGAGGGCACCAGAAGATTTATAAGTGATGTAGGCTGCTTATACACAAGGGTTTCTTGAGAGTATTGTTGGTTCAGCTGGATGCTTCCAATATTATTGTTACTATATTATTGAATTAAAGAATTTGTATGAAACATGTAATTTTTCAATTTAAAGAATATAATATTTAGATGCGGCTTAGCTGTAATTATCAAATATAATAGCTTTGCTAAATTTAATCCATCACATTTCTGTTTGTATGAATATTGGAGTACTCAAATGTTTTAGTGCCAATTAATTGTCGCACCAGATAAACATGCAAACTAGTTGTATTTTCATATTGTAAACCTCAATTGGTGTGTCAATAGACAAAGAACTCTGACTTTCAGCCACATTCAACTTTAACAAAACTGTTTGAAACATAAATATTTACATAATATATAAAATTTTGTCTAAACTTTTATTTACATGACAATTGGTGCAAGTAAAATATTACAGTGTAAATAAGTCTAAACTACAGAAGGCATTCACATTAGGATTCAAGGTTTGCATATGCTAATACAAATAGCGCTCACATACATATGGCACAACAATTAACTATTGCCACCAAAATTTGAACTCTCCAATTTACATGCAAATGTAATATGCATATATATTATGGTTTAAACTGTCATGTAAACACCCCAATAATGAAAAGCACTGGCAAAACATGACAAAGTAAACCCTCCATTATGGTTTGCTATGCGATTTATGTTTTTATTCAAATATACCTATTTCAATTGATAGGATTTTCACATGTTTTAAAAAAGTTTGTGTAAAATTATTTTAACCATTTGATACTCTTTTGTACTTAATGATTTAAACAAGTTTAAATAGTTTACATAAATTATTATTATTATTATTATTATTATTATTAGCACCAGCGTCTTACTACCCGTTCGGGTTATACGCACTTACGCTAATGTGTAATGGTAGGGTGATTGTGAGATGAAATGAAGGACCTACAGTTTAACGTGGAATCCGAACCACGGTGGAGGCCTGGCATTCCCCACATTCACAAGATGCCTTGTCAGAGGTGAAGGAAGGGTTTGGTAGTTTACATAAAGAATAAAGCTATTGTAATCAGTATAAAACTGTTTATACAATTACAATGTTTTAGAGACACCATTTTTTAGACTAGCCTTTGAGTCTATATCTAATAATGTTTATTTTTTAAATTCATCATTAAAAAAGTTATCTAGTAGGGCTATAGTATTTCTAGAAGCATTGTGTTGTAAATTGTAGTATGATAAAACTAAATTAATAAGTGCTGTCAAGAAAATTTACCTGAAGGTGGTGGGGTGGAAAGACTGAGAAGTTGTCGTTGGGGCATTTGTGGTGACAGGGTTCACTGTGGCCTCTGTCGACGGGGGGTTGATAAAGCTGGGCAGTGCTGATGGTGGAGCAATACTGGTTAATAAATTACTGCTGCCAACAGAGGCACAAATGATGACAAGCTGCTCGAAGAATCTACAAATTAAATGTTTGGAAACTATTTATCTCAAAATTGTAATAGTCTTAAAACTTGTGGTATTTACATGCTCCAAGCTAACACGCATATTCAAACTAAAGCGTTTTCTATATTTAAAAGAAAGATTATCAATTCAACAAATTAATATTTATAATCTCTAGAAATAAAAGTATGTAGGCCTACACGAGGGGTGGAGGGAAACTTTTATCTATGGGCAACTAAAAAAAAGTCAATGACAATGAAAATAAAAACATAGCCTATATATCGACTGATGGCTGCCAACACTGTTTTGAAACCGATATCCACCTATATTCTTATTATGTATGTTCGACTATGAACTTTGTAAGCTATTCCTTCTTATAGCCTGCTGGATAATATCACAAATATAAGATCGCAAATTAATGTTTAAAATAGTAATTATTATGATACAAACATAAAGTTAAAAACCTATAATTTATATAGGTCTATATAATTGTGTTCTTACCCAAGCTAACTTTAATCTAACCTTTCATGAGTTAATAAATTAAAACTATGAATAAATATTGATGAAATAAACACTCTAATGTTTATAGTAAAATATATCATACAACATAACTGGATCATGGGTCAACATTCTAATGTAAATAAAATAAATCAACCCAAAAGTGTGTTAATATATATGTTCTTGCGTTTCTCTTGTGATTTTAGTAAGTTTTGTTTTAACAGTATCCAAATTTTAAGACTTTATAAGTCTTGGTTATTGGTATTATTTGATTTGCCGTCTTCTTAAGTACGTATGTCAAGGTAGGTACTAATAATAAGATAATAAACATAATGGAGCAAAACAATGAAAGTAAATTTTATATGCTCTATATACAAAGTGGAACAGAAAGTGTTGACACATTTAATAACATGTTATGTCTTTACTATTTTGACTAAAAATTCTTCAAATAAAACTTAAAATTAGGAATGTGGAGTCAGTACACCAAGCCTTCGACTCTGACTCTTCCATGTTTCTACTATCTCACTCTGACCAAGACTTTTTCATAAATTTCTTAGGTAATATTAATTAGTAATAAATAACAATTTACTTCAGTAAAATACCCCAGTACAAATGACTTCATTGGAAGCTTCTTTGGCATTGGGAATTTATATTTGAATAAATTTGTCATAATCCAAATTACAAACATTTGTCCAAAAGAACAAAAAAAGTACAGTAGTTCAATTTAAATATTTATTATATTATATATTATTTTATTATTATTATTATTCCATATATAATCTGACACCTAAACTTAGGTGGTAGCTTGTCTGCCTACTGAGCTGACAGTCCCGGGTTTGATTCCTGGCGCGGTCAAAAAATGTATCATTGGTGAAATACGGGTTTACCTAGAGTTTATATTGATAAAATAAAGGCCGGGAACTGGATGTTGTCCCTATCCTAGTCTTAAGTTAGATTACAAGGTATATGGAGCTACAACAGGCCTAGCCAGCCAGTAGTGGAAAATATATGGCTCGAATAAAAAAACTGACCCAGGCCATAGGCTGGAAACAGCAATGGATGTAAAATATTATCAGGCCCCCTACCATATTATATTGTTATAATATTCTAAGTTTTTATTTTGATAACAGTTGAAGTTGGTAAATATTTTACCAATGCCACCCAAAATTGATTCAGACTCCAACTCTACAGCCCTGCTTAAAATAACAATAGAAGATTTATAATTTTCTCATACCATACCCTCAAATTATTCATTTTTTTAAAAACAATGTTCTTAAGATGGCCACCATTATATTTAATACATTGTTGTATGCACTCCTCGAACCTTGACAACTATGTGCAATGTTTCTTGTTGAATTGCTTCAACTTCAACCACAATTAAGTTCCTAAGGTTAGATAGGCCTACTATTCCCCAATATCTTTTATTTGTTAGTGCATAGACAATTAGGTTTGTTTGGGACAGATTATAATAGGACTAATAGCCATATTAACAGCTGTTGTAATCCAAAATGCTTATGGTGCAATGTTTTAAAACTAACATTATTCTTTGATATATTATGTGAGTAGGCTTATTCTTTTGAGTGTATTTACTTTTAAATTTTTAGTAAGGAATTAATGAATGATAATGTAATGTATATTATAGGCCCTAGTATAGAGAATGAGAGAGAAAAGGTAGGTGCAGGTTGGTACAAACAGTGCTTACATTTTAAACTTTCTAGTACTGTACTAGAAACCCCAAAATCTTAGTATAGGTAGGCCTACGGTAGCTATTTTTCAAATCAACTTTTGCTCTGCCTACAAACGTCGTGGTCTGTTCCTCCACACTAACAGGTTGTTCTGTCTACAGTCTCCTGATCCTTGAGTCCATAGTCCTTACCTCTCTGTAGAAGTTGACTCAACTTTAACTTTCAAAGGACAAGTCGATACAGACTGCTAAGGGATACCAATCACAGAAAAATAAATATGTCAAAATAGAAGCATCAATGGCAGCCAGTTTTACGAGTGCAGCTCTTCAAAGCTATATTTATGGAAATTTAAAAATCCTGGGAAGCATAGCATTTTGTAAACAATTTTCTGAGAAATACAAAATTCTGAGAAAGCGTGGCGTTGCTTTGGTAGGTTAAGGTTCACATTCAATTCTTTATAGTCTATGCTTGCAACTTACTCCAGACAAATTTCTTTCAGAGTGTTTGTCTCTAGCTTCTCCATTAGTTGGCACGTTCACGTCCATTTCTAAGGATAATTGTGGACTTAAGGTGGGGATACAGGGAACGCGAGAATATGTTGAAGTTTTTGCAGATTTTATAGCAAAACTTTTTTTGGTCAACTAAATAAAATATTTCTTCAATACAAACATGAAGTGTAGACCTCAACAGTTCTTGAATATACATCAAGGGTGTCCTGGAAATTCATAAAAACTTTCTCTCTTCATTTTAAAAGGTTGTAAGATAGCCTAATGCCACTATAGTTATAACAGATATTCAACAACTCTTGACATCCCCATATCAAGAAAATGTAACTATGTTTGTATACAAGCCATATTTGATTTATTTTAACAAAAAAACTTTTGCTATAATAAATGCAAAAACCGTGAACATTTCTCACATTCCCTGCATCCCCACCTTGAGAATCAATCACTCCAGACTACTCCATAGAGGAGGCTTTATTTATTCTTGTAGTGTAGCCTACCAATAATAAGAAATCATTTGTTATGTGACAATAATAATGTGTCCGATGTGTACTACCCTTAGAAGCAGTTCGAAGGGTTTTTAAACGTAATTGGGGTGTAAGGTATTACAACTACATATTCTCCAAGATTACAATAAGCTAACAACATAGTTTAGATGTATCAAGGATAAATACAAAAATAATGTTGATAAGAGTGGAAAACTTAAATGCAAATATCAATTTCTGGCAAACCTGTTTTGGTAGTTTCACTTGAAATTGATAGGTCTTCAACTTTCTTTTCTACAAATTCGAATGTAGATTCACCATTAGAATCCTCTTGCATCATATTGGTGTGTGGTATGTTAAATTTAAGGAGATTAGGTGTTAATTTAGATTTATAATATACTATTAACTACGTGTCATATAGTAAATATAAAAAAAAAACTTTAACATGATATTTTCCTACTGTCAAAGAACACAACAAACATTTATAAATAAAAAAAGTTCTCTACTCTAATTCTAAATGTTATTGCTGCGTGAACGTAGCGTATATAAAATAGTCAAATAAAACAGATAGATATAACTTTTTCTTTCTATGTATTTTGTAAATGTTATATAAAAGAATATATTGAAATTATTTTCAGTACAGTGACAGTCCCTCATCTTAATATTAAAGCTGTAATAAATAAACGAACCTTGTGTAGTGGTTTATCGATCCAGAATCGTATTTTTAAATCCTCATCAGCTATGTTTGTCATCTCGGGTTTTGACCGTAGAAAAGGTCTAGTATTTCAAGTTAGCGCTACTAGCGTCATCTATATTTTTGAAAGCTTCCTATGAACTAATTGAAATTTGTTATTTTTTTGTTGTAACAGCTGATTACTAGCGGCTAGCTTAAAATATGTGATGTATCTGATCTTTAGTTATTTTATTAAATCAAATACTGTGTTCATTGTTGAGGTTAATTGTCGCTCAACTATTAATTTATTCATTGTTTTGTTGGTAGACATGTAACGCGAAAATTTATATTTTGTTTTGCATTGTTATTAATTATAAGAACAACTTGAATTCTTTATTGTTATATTTTAAGTTCAAGTAAAATATCAGACACAACATAGAGAGACAAGAATTAAATGACGTGTCGAATATTTGTTATTTACCTTTGTTATTTACCGGCATAGACAAACAAAAGTTATTAATTTGTTCAATAAACTTTGTAAAATCAACAACCTGTGTCTTTGCTGTCCTTAAAGTCAATAGGTTATGGAGCCCAGGACAGTGCTGTAGGACAACGTGGACAAAAGCAAAGACAAGGAAAAGCAAATAATTTGCAAGCCGAAAGCAACAAGTCGAAGCCGCAAGACGTGAGCAGTAAGCCGTAAGTAGTAAGCCAAAAGTAGCAAGTCGTACGCCGCATGCAGCAAGCCATCACACGTCGACAGCAAGCAACAAGCCGGGAAATTTTTCGAGCGACACGTCATTTTATGTTTCATATTTACTTATTATAATTAGAACAGTATTATAACGTCAAGTCAAATTGTATTGAAAATTTTGAAAGACTTAATTCACGTCTAGTCAAGTTAAATTAATTACATTGATAAATTTATATTAAAATCAGTCAGTATGGACACTGTAAGATCTCATTTAGAAACTTTAAGTGAAGATGCTCAAGGAAAAGTCAATTTTGTATCTTGGAAATTTAAATTAATTCTAACATTAAAGTCAAAAGGTTTATATAATATTGTAAGTGGTCTCACTGTAAAGCCAGCAGGTGGCGCTAATGATGAGCAAGATATAGAGTGGGTCAACAAGGACCTTGAGGCTCAGACTTTAATAGGCTTAAATGTTAGTAGTAATATTGCGATCAAAATTGCAAATTGTACAACGTCAAGACAAATGTTAGAGAAATTGACAAGTTTGTATGGTACTGTGACAGATGTCACTGTAGAAGGTCTGCAGAGAAAATTTTTCAGCTTCACTTATGATGAAAACAAGTCAGCCGTGGAAAATTGTATGGAGGTTGTGCAGATTGCCGATGAACTAGCAAGTGAGAACGACCCGATGAGATCTAACTGGATTATCACCAGGATTATCAGCAAGTTCAGGACATACCAGTGGATGAGGCATTGAAAGACACAAACTGGTACAATGCAATGAAAGAAGAATATGACTCGCTGATCAGGATGAAGACTTGGGAACTTGTGAAGTGCCCACCGTATGCTAGACCACTCACCTGTCGCTGGGTTTTGAGAGAGAAGACGAATGGAAAATTCAAAGCTCGACTGGTGGCACGTGGATTTGAACAAGAGTAAGGAATTGATTATACTGATACCTTTAGTCCTGTGGCTCGTCACACATCAATTAGATTGCTGTTGAGTCATGCAGCAGCTGAGAAGATGAAAGTAGTGACCTTCGATGTTAAAACGGCATTTCTTCATGGTGACCTGGAGGAGGAGCTATATATGCATCAACCAAAAGGCTTTGAAGACGGATCTGAAAAAGTGTGCAGACTACGGAAAAGTCTGTATGGTCTGAAGCAAGCACCTAGAAAATGGAATGAGAAGATTTCTTCACACTTGGAGAAGATTGGATTCACTAGTACAGATGACGATCCTTGTATATATTATAATGAGAGCAGGACAATCATGATCTCATTATTTGTCAATGATGGTCTAGTTATAGGCAAGAGAGAAGACGCTATTTTCGAAGTCTTGAAGAAGATCAACGAACAATTTGAGATCATGTACGAGAAGAAGATCCAAGACAAGCTATCCTACCTTGGCATGGAATTGAAAATTGAACAGGATGGAATCTTCATAAGTCAGCCAAAGTACACCACAAAAATCCTGAAAAGATTTAATCTTGATCAGTGCAACTCAGCTTCAACACCGATCGAAAAAGGGATGGTGACTGACGAAGAAAACCAGAAGAACGACAAACCAGTACCAGTGGGAACCCCCTACAGAGAGGCTCTCGGATCGCTGCTCTATCTGGCAACAATCTCAAGACCAGATATAAGCTACGCTGTCAATTATCTGAGTCGGTACAGCAGCAGACCAATGAAAAGTCATTGGAAAATGATTAGAAGAGTGTTCATGTATCTGAAGAGTACTGTGAACTATGGCATCAAATTCGATGGAGGATCAAGACTAGTGGCCTATACAGACTCTGATCACGGAGGAGACAGAGAGTCAGGAAAGTCAACGAGTGGAGTACTGCTGATGAGAGGAGGACCTGTAATTTGGTACTCCAAGAAGCAACCAGTGGTAGCAAATTCCACTGCTGAGGCCGAGTACAGAGCTGCTGTTTCTTCGATAGATGATGTCAGCTGGACAAGAAGAATCTGCACGAAATTGAAAATCCTGAAGACTGATGAACCAACTACCTTGTACGTTGATAATAAGTCAGCAATAACTATGCTGCATAACTCACATGAAGGCAAGACAACCAAGTGTAAAAAGCACATAGAAATTTCGAGAAAATTCATTCAACAGAATATAGGTAAGACTGTACTTCCTGAGCATGTTCAAACCAAAAGTCAGCTTGCAGATATTCTGACTAAACCACTTGCTAAAAGCTCATTTGTAAAACTTCGTAGAGCGATAATTAAGGAGGAGTGTTGAGGTTAATTGTCGCTCAACTATTAATTTATTCATTGTTTTGTTGGTAGACATGTAACGCGAAAATTTATATTTTGTTTTGCATTGTTATTAATTATAAGAACAACTTGAATTCTTTATTGTTATATTTTAAGTTCAAGTAAAATATCAGACACAACATAGAGAGACAAGAATTAAATGACGTGTCGAATATTTGTTATTTACCTTTGTTATTTACCGGCATAGACAAACAAAAGTTATTAATTTGTTCAATAAACTTTGTAAAATCAACAACCTGTGTCTTTGCTGTCCTTAAAGTCAATATTCATATTAGTCAATTTATATTACAATGTTTGAGTTATTGTTAATGGTATTTATTTAACCAGTTGGCAGTTTCAATTATGTTTATGCCTCTAAGTAAAAAGTTTTAAAAATTTTTCTGGAAATGAAAGAACATATTAAAATCAAATTAGGAACTTTTGTTTATTTTCTCAAAATGGCTAGTACCCCTGATCCGAGTTTGAATCCTGACTAAATCAGAGAGACAACAAATGAGTGTGACGTTAAGATTGCATGCTTGATTTAATTATTATAAATTGCTTATAAAATAGTTGTTCAAATGTGATTAAGATGCCTCAAGAGATAAACAATGATTCGAGTAGGTGGTTGTGAAGTTATGCTAGCAGTGACATTCACCTAAACATGAGATTGCTGTAGCAAACTAAGTAAGTAACTGTCAAAGTTAAGTAAGCCTGTGAGAATAGAGTCAAATATAGTCAGGGTTTAATTCAGATATTTAAAAAAATCATATCCCAAATCTAGCAAGTTTTGATGGGTTGTACTGAATAAAGTACAGGCAGCCTACACCTGACAAGTACCTCATCAACAGATACATTTTGTGATGGAGTATAAGTGTGCCTAAATGTTGTCTGAAGTTTTTCCATAATAGGGCTAATTTTTTTTCGATGTTCTGTTGGTTCTACTGTGGTATTATTTGCAAAATGTAGATATTTGCAAATTGTTTATGTAGCATCATAGCCCTAAAATAGGCTGTCTCAATACTAGGTATTGTACTCCAATATGATTGAACTGTTTGTTTTCTGACATATCCAATCAAAATGCAAAAGGCAAAGTACACACGAATTTCATCTTTTGAAGTTGGAAAAAAGTCAACTGCATTTTGTTAGAGAGCATACACATTTGTTTCATTTCAAGTTAGTCCACACACAGTGTCTTCAAGATAAAAACTAAACACAGCCAATCAAATAAAATCATTTTTAGGTTAGTATTCATGCCAGGTTGACCCATAAAACCATTAATATTACAATTGTAATTCGAGGACCAGTTCCAATCAATAGTAGCGAAAACACGATCTTTTGGCGTGAGGAACGCCGCCGCCACCACCACCACCATTAGGCCTACACAACCTTACGGGAGATTTGTTGCGCCCTTCGAGTCAGGTAGAAAT
This sequence comes from Timema cristinae, assembly GCA_039000515.1. Classification (NCBI taxonomy): domain Eukaryota; kingdom Metazoa; phylum Arthropoda; class Insecta; order Phasmatodea; family Timematidae; genus Timema; species Timema cristinae. The sequence continues at coordinate 123,099,476 of JBCFYV010011172.1, forward strand.
TAAAATATCTAGTAATAAAAGCACTTCCAAGTGATTCTTTATAGCAGCTCTCTTTCAAAATGTTCCTCATGAGAAAGACAAGCTGAGAGAGTGAGAGCTAATCATTGCTGGCTGTCTCTCTGAGTACAATAGTTCAGTTTGCGGTAATCCCTTCCGCCGCCTCACCATAGTGTGTTGGACCCAAATATACAATGTCAGTGCTTCTACAGAGACATGTATTCTTGGAAAAGTACTTGTAAGTTGTAAATGAATTATTAAATATTTTGTGACCAGCATCTGCGGTCACAGTTCTTTAGGATTCACTTTTTTGGTAGACTGGACCACAAATAATTGGGATATCAGTGTTTGAATCCTGATCGGGTGTAATGAGACTGAGTGTTTTTTTTTTCCTAAAATGCTTAAAATTCTCCTTCAACACAAATACGAGCACATTTCCCAAAAAATGAAACGTCCTCATTACTTAGCCATTGGAGTAAATACGCAGATAGTTGTAATGGGAAGTAAGACACGGCGTAAAAAATATATCAGTAGTTAAAATTAAATAATTATGTTGTAAAGGTTGCAGTTATTTTTTACATTTTATTTTCAAATTAATACAAACAAAATATACAAGTGATATGCTACTTTATTAACTAAAAAAAACATTGAAAAGTTTCCCAAGTATATATTTATGAATCAGATAGCCGAACCTATCCCAGGTTCGATTCCCGTGTCCAGGTGTCATTTTTCAATTTTCAGAAGTATATATTTGCTATTGCTAATACGTTATTTTAAACAGTATGATTATAATCAACATTATTTTACACCAATACCAGCCTCAGTGGTGTAGTTAGCTAACACACTAGTTTCGTGTTGAGCTAGACTTCTGAAGATGGGGAGACATAGGTTTGAATCTCACTCGGTTGAATTGGGGGTGGTTTTTCCTAACAGATTTTCCACTCTCCCTCCACGCAAATGTGGGGTCACTTCCATAATATCCAACCTTCTCAAATCCTAACCCATTACCGTATTAGTACTCAAGTGTATAACCCAAACGATTGGTAAAACGTTGTACTAAGTATTATTATTTTATACTAATGTGCAATGAAAGTTAACAAATCGATTGTAAAATTAAGTCTGAAAATGAAGCTTATCTCCCTAAACGTGCTTTTAGAATTACAAAACAAAATGGTCTAAATGCTTTGTCCAATTACACTCGTCCAACACCTTCTCATGACTGCATGGAAAATTAAACATCTCTTAATTTTAGTAAAAGGTAATAGAAATAAATACAATTTTTTTTACACTGAAAAATATTTCAGTATAAGATTGTTTTACTATAATAGAACAATATTTTATATAATTAATAATTACAGATTTTCTTTAAAAATAAATATTTATATCACAAAAGGAATAGAGTTTAGTAGAGCGAGTAAAATTGTTGACAATACAAAGTAAATTAAAAAATACTCTTAGCAATACCCAAATATTGTTTTAATCACAGCTACCAATCAATCCACTTTTTCCATCCACTCCAAGGAATTTTCAATTCTAACATTTATTTGGTTATCTGGAGTTTTATTATTTCCACTCGTCTTTAAAATTTTAATTTTTAACCTCATCTCAAAAGTTATTTCTAGGTGTAGCTTCCCACTTAATTTCCCACAATTTAAATTTAAAATTATATTTTTTGGTTCATTTAGAGTCGTCCTTCTTTATACCTAGGAATATAAGTTCTCTACCACATAGAGAAGTAGTTGAATGCATTAGTTTTTGTAAATGTTGAGCACGCACCCTTCCCTTACAATTTCTTCAATTCCCGCTTAGAAATTTCAAATATTAAGATTTATTTGGTTATTTTGAAAGGTAATTCTACCTACTCGCCAAATTTAAATATTTTATCACAGCTAAAAGTTATTACTTTTATAACCCCTTACCCCCTCCCCCGCTGCCCCTATTTCCCAGGGTCCCATTTGAAATTAAAAATGTACAGACTTATCGTAATTTGACACGTCCCTTTACTTTACTTATACATTTAAATCCTCTATCTCACTGGGAATTAGTTGTTTCTATTAGTTTTGTAAATATTTAAGCGTATTTTTCTAACTATCATTAAAAAAATTCAACTTTTAAACTTATTTGGAGTTGTCCTCCTAAATGACTGTCAAATTTAAATTTTCTAGCACATATAAAAGGTTTTTATTCTTTTTATATCCCCTTCCTTACGTCCCAGAGTCCCACCTATTAAATAAAAATGTTCATACTTTTATAATTATTTGGAGTCGTTCCATTGGTTGTCTGCAAAGTTTCAATCTTCTATCACCCTGGAAAGTATTTATTTATATTAGTTTTGGTAGTCTTGAACACACTTTTCACCTAAGTACTCCGGGACCTATCGTATGGATGCTGTATATAAATTAATTTCTTATTACTATTCTGCGACTCAATGACGACCCCCCCCCCCATCTGTCAGATTTCATCTTGATTGGAGGACATAGAATTTATTACCCATTTTTTCTTCATTACACCCCTGTAGACGATGAAATTTGAAAAACCCTAAAAATGTATCACCCAATTCTATAGAGAAACATTAATATTAAATTTCAAGTCTCTATGTCCACTAGTTCAAAAGATGCATGAACGGTGAATTTTGAAAACTTTCGGCCCCCCACCTTTTCATCTCTTACAGGTTAATGAATTTCACAAAATTCTGTCCTATCTCTAGTCTAAGGCCAAAAAGGAACCTTTACTAAAAATTTCAAATTTCCATGTTTGAAACCATTGAGCTCTTTTAACAAAACCACAAACTCCCCCACCTCATTTATTGTCTCTATAGGCATAATTGGCCATGTAGTTTGGAATTTTAAGCAATGTCTCATCCCTGTATATCCACTCATGTTGATATCATTAAATCAATATTTAGTTTAATATAAGAGAGAAAACATAATAAATCCTTATATTTGTGCTTTATACTTATAATATTTCGATATATTAATTTTAAATAGCAGTTGAGATGGACTATTTGGCCAAAATTAGTTGTAGATAATTATTGTTTTCTAAGAGATAATTCTACTATGATATCAGTTTTGGTATCCACTTAGTGAGAAATAATGTTGTAATAAAGACGCAACTACAAACTAGTTTATAAGTTGTATAATATTAACTTGTTTCCATATTATTAAGGCTAATAACTAGGCCTACCTCAATAAATAAATGATATGGTGCACTACACAGACTTTCTCTCTCCTTTGTCTAAAAATGGAAACATTAACTTAAAACTCGTAAGTTTTGTGAAACCAGATAATATACATTTTTGCAGAAACATGATGGACAAAAAAAAACATCACATTCCACCAAGGGGCATAAATTAAAGAAATGTATTGTTCATTATTCATATTTTACAGGAACATATTGTTCATCAAAAAGCATAATGATCAACTCCCAATTTCCAAGACATCAATTAAAAAAAAAATTGCCAATAGCTCAGAAGTTAGGGCCCATCCATAAATTACTTAAGGATTTTTTGGGATGGGGGTCATCAGTATTTTCTTACAATTTCATGCGGGTTGGCAAAATCTATCTTAACTAAGGATTTTATCAATTTTTATCTAAAATTTATTTATTTAATCTAAAAAATAACCACTTCTACAGACACGTCAAAAAGGTTGCGCCTGGCGATGACAGAAGGCGCTAAAGTGTAGCCTATACTATACATAGCTATAAACTTTCATTTACTTATGTTGTGTTACACCTAATTTTACTGCAATAAGTATTCTATAATTTCACATCACCAATCCTCTTGTTTAAAATAATATAATTTACCAAATCATATGAAAATTACATGAGATTGGTAAGAGGAAAGAGGAGAACAAAAAACCTCACGATCCCTTTTGTAGGTAGATTGGGGGGGGGTGGGGGGGTCAAAATAATGAAAAAAAGAATTTATGGACTCTCCTATTGGTTTTATAAAAATATTTTTCAAGTAAAGGTTATTTTTTATTTTCAACTTTATAAAAAACATCTATGCTAATTTTTAGCCAGATCAGTAAAATGGTATCAGCTCCAGGCTTAGTTATAGACACAAGGCAGACGGCATCGCAAAAAACACCTTTTCATTTCAGGGGTTGACAGTTATCAAAATTTGGACTTTGAGCACAGTAATTTTCTCTTCAAGGTGTCGAAAGAAGGTAAAAATTGTCTATTACATAAAGATGAGTACAAATCATAGTCTTATACACTTCAATGGTACAAACCCATTTCTATACATTCTTAAAACTACTTTCAACTAAAGACTCAATGGCAATATGGAGTAAAATAATTACAATGTAAGAAGCAAAAAGTAGTAAATATTACATTGCCTCTTATTTAGGTTTGAGAGTCTATACAGTCATAATGTTCCATTATTTGAATATTGTATTTATTTTTAACCTATCAACTATAGTTATAAAGTCTTACGAAGAGTGTTTAGTTAGATACCGGTACATATTTGAGCTTTTACACACTTTAACAACTAAAGTGTTTTATTGAAACATAACTCCTGTCCAAGCCTACAATTTTAAAGCCAAAGTTGTTAACCTAAAGCTTATGACAAACAGCTGGTTTTGTTTATAAAACAATCACGACTATCCAACATTAAAACTACTTATAAATCCTTACATTATTTCAACGTTTCAAAATGGAACAACTACAAATATTACTTTTGAGACAAGTCTAGATTTATAGAAATATTATTACATTTATTTATGTATATTTAATTTATTACATTTAATTGGGATCAATATCAGCTTATAATCACAAGTACTCAATTCTCCAAAGTCCACTCAACAAGATGAGATTAGTGGTCTAATATGTTCCGTATTTTCTGCGTCGGTTTCCCTAAACATTAAATATTCTCCCTTGCAGTCCACAGGAAATGATTGTGGATTCTAACTTTAAGGAGGTGGCTTAGTGCAAAAGAGCTTGCATTTTTTGCATTGTTTAAGCCAATGAGGGTATATTATCCTTATTTTCTTCAATGCCTTTTCTAACATTATATGTACAATAACTTCTTTGTGTTGCACATAAGGAAATTGCTCAATACATGTTTATAGGATATGTGTGTGAACATACAGTAGCCCATGGCTTCTTTGGTGCTGATTCTGACAGTCAACATTTAGGTATATATCTAAATTTTGACTGTCAGAAATGACAGCTGCTAAACACATGTTTTTGAAGATCATCTGGTTTGGCGTAGAGATACATAATTTGTTCTGGTAATTTTTCAAAGCTTTTAGCTGTTAGCTGTGAGCTGTCAGTCAGCACCAAAGAAGTCATGGGGCTACTTTATCTGTAGGGGATTTACGACTCCCTAAGTCGTCATGCCCTTTATTAATGTATCATGCAGAGTTTACAGTGAAATTTCCATTCTATTTGCATGCAAGATAGCCAGCAACATATTTAAGTGTTTGAACAATAAAACAAATAAATATTGAATCTTAATTTGTGATGATAAAATAACGTTAAAATTGTATGTGTATAGTTTCATATGTGTTCGTTCTTATTTAAAATACCATTCATTTAATAACAAAATGTTAAATAGTAAATAAGAAAGCATTTTGAGATACCTATTTATTTTTTATCTCATGTATCAAAATAATATCTATGCAGCCTACAATCGGCTCACACTGAAAGGTGACATAAATACTTTAATAGACTGGACTAGCCTAGCCTATAGCCATATTTTATAAGCCACAATGCTACATCATAGTAATTCATAAAATAAAGCTTGTTAACTTTTAAGATAAATAAAGTGTAGGGTATATAATATGTTGAATAATTGCTTCAATAAACTGTACATAATTTTATTTATACATATGGCCCTTCACGATTGATTAAAATTTTGAACTGATTTAACTTTTATTAACAGGCAGAACCCCCTTTCAAGGTCAAATGATAAGGCAGGATTCACAAACAAACAGCCCGCAGGACATAGCTGACCAGCCATTTGTCTGCAATATCTTTATATTACATATCCGGCCTGCATCCATGTACTCACACAAAATAAATAGTTTAACTTTAATGTTTACTACATAATTTTAAATAACAGAAACCCTTAGAGTTATTTAAAGCTATCCTATATTTTTGTTTTAACTTTAATTACATGAGTGTGGGAATTTTAATTTACACCGGGAAAATTTCAGTTTTTAAATTATTTCAAGTATACATTAATAATTTTAAATACAGAGCATCAAAGAGCTATTATAGACCTGCATTAATGGACACGCGGTATGGTATCTAGCCTTCCTCTATCAAATAGTCATGTTTTGGTAGTGTCACAATGTGTAGGATAGTTTTATATGATTCTATATAAGATATACACATTGATTCTATATAAGATATCACACATTTAAAAAAACCTTTAGAATTAAAATTTAAACTATTCAACTGGTCAGAACTTTTACCTTCATGTTGGTGAGATCGATATTAAAAAAGATCTAGCCACTTCTTAAATAAATTTGTTATTTCTGAAGTCTGTAATTCTCCTCAGTGATCCTTAACAAATAGTTACAGAGTAAACTTATTTGTGTGGCAGGATTAGGATACTTAGGGACGAGGTTAGAAACAGGGGGGAGGGCGGGGTGCTACTTGAAGCTTGCTCGGTAACAGCCAGCTGACAGGTTAACTCTTAGTATCATACAATTTAAGTTTAAAGTGAGTTGTTTAGATTAATAATAATATTTAGCACCGTGTCTTACTACCCTTCGGGTTATACGCTTTAAGTACTAATTACGCTACTGGATTAGGAATTGGGAAGGTTTAATTAGAGGAAGTGAACCCGCATTTGCGTGGAGGTAGAGTGTAAAACCATTTAGGAAAAACCACCCCCAGTTCACCCGATCGAGATTCGACCTCGATCTCCCTGTCCTCAGCATCGAGCTAAACATGACAAGCGCATTAGCCAACTACGCCACCGAGGTGGGTAGTCGTTTAGAAAATGCTCACTTGACTACGCTGTAGTCACTGGGGATTGTACCTAGTGATCCCAACGTTGAAGGAATAAAGCCTCAAAAAGGAGCGCAACACGTTTAACCTAGCGGTTGTGGATCTGTTATTTTCTTGTCTGTGGTCTAGGTGCACTATTCTTGTCTTCACTTTCACTTTGCCCATTGTCAGTTGAAAAAAATTGACTTTGTAATTCACTTTCATCATTACTTTTGTTGCTTGTATATTTTATTTCTTTTTCAGTGTCTGAAGAAATTGTCGAATTTCTTCGTCATGCAAATCATGCTGACTTGATGAGAATTCCATGTTTACAAACCATTAGAAAAAGTATATATACTATTTGTAAACTCTAATATATTTTGTTGTCATTTGAAAAGGAATAAAGTGACATCTACTGGAAAGGCAAAAACTATGTCTGAAAGTATGGTAAAATGCTTCCACTAAATAAAATTAATTTGGCAAACATGGGCCTTTATTTAAACATCGATATTGATGTGCACGGACCCGTCTGCTTATAGCGATAGCGGCCATTTATGTAAGCGCTTACTATTCGCTTGTGGAAGTCGAAGGGTTAAGTGTGTGTACCTGTTGAACATTGTATGGATAAAGCAGTTGCTGTCACATAACTCTCCACACTGCCATGAGTCTGAAATTCTCTACTGCTGCTATTCTTTGGGTACCGATCCCAGCATTGTCTTTAAAATGCCGCAAAATCCTCTCTTCTAGCCTAACAGCTTGGAGACTAACTGTTTTCCACAGTTTGAGACTCCTATTTTAAATGATTCTTATCTTGCAGATGTTCATATAATCGCTGGAATGTTTTCTTGTCTGGAAAATGTTGTTAGGAAAACAATCCACAGAGAGATGTCTGCCTTCTACCGCATTACATTCAGCGAGTCCATACATCCAGTGCATGTCTGTCATTTCCTGGTTTTAATAATTCATTATCACATCTTACACACAAAACAGTATCAACTGCTCTTGTAAAGAAAACAAACAGGAATAACCCATAGTATATACCTAATCAACAGGTTGAGGGCTTTCAAGTATGTTATACAAAGATTTTAGTGGAATTACTTGGCTGTAACTCATAAACAAAAGCAAATGGGATACATATTTATACAGAGTGCGGCAGAGAAACTTACTTTTTTTTAAAGGTTAATAAAAACGAAACTATTGCAGATATCGGTATAATTCTTTTTTCCCCTTACAGATCACCTCACCAATTTTTTTTCTCATGCAGTTTTGAAAATTACATCTTTCAAATGACGGCCACCACTGTCTATGCACTAATTGAGTCAAGTTCTGAAGTTTCGCGCCACTCTCTGAAGCATGTCCATCGGTATTTCGGCGATGGCGTTCTGAATGTTTGTCTTCAGGTGAGCTAGGGTCCATGGTCGATCGTTGTAAACGATAGACTTCAAATAACCCCATAGGAAGAAGTCGCATGGAGCCATAATCTGGAGAGCGCGCCGGCCAAGGGAGGTCGCCTTTGAGAGAGATGAGGCGGCCAGGGAAGTGTTCCCTCAACAATTCCATCGAGTCCTGTGCTGTGTGGGCCGTGGCTCCATATTGTTGAAACCACACATCCCTGACGTCCATTTCTTCCAGATGTGGAAGGAAAAATTCTTCGATCATCTCCCTGTATCGAGCTGCATTCACCGTGACAGCGCACTCGTTTTCCTCAAAAAAATAAGGACCAATGATCCTGACCGACGAAATTTTGCACCAAACGGTAACACGCTCACAATGGAGAGGGGTTTGGTGAAGTTGACGTGGATTTTCAGCACTCCAGCAGCCCTGTTCTGTTTGTTGACACAGCCGGAAAGATGAAAGTGAGCTCGTCGCTGAAGAACTTTACCTCGTCGTGGGGAAGGGTTTCAAGGAGAGCTTCACATGCAGTTTGGCGGGCCACTAAATCGAGGTCAGTCAACTCCTGCACAACAGCCAGTTTGTACGGATGAAATTTAAGTTTGTTGTGAAGGATTCATCTCACAGTTCGGTCAGAAAGCCTCAGAGCAGCCGCATGTTATGAGCAGAACAGCGGGGGGACTGCAAAAATGACTGTCTCCATCTCTCAACATTTTCCAGAGTCCTGGCCATTTTACAGCTCCTAATCTGCGTTTAACGACGCTGCCAGTCTCCTGAAATGCGGTAACCCACGAAAGAATCAAATTCCAGCTGGGGATTGGACTGTGAGGAGGAATATTGAAGCGCGCTCGAAAGGCACATTGGGTGGCGACAATGGAGCGGCCATTACAAAAGTATGGCTCGAAGGCGAACGTGTGATGCTCTCTCGTCCAAAGCATGATCGGGACTGGCTGTGGGGGGAACAAAAATTGAGGACTACCCTCTCGGCGCACCCCCTCCCAGCTCCCTACCTTCACCCCTTGCCGTATTTTTCAAAAAAGTAAGTTTCTCTGCCACACCCTGTATAAACTTTTTTCATTGTTTTTGTGTTTCCTGTCTACCAATAAAGTGAGTCCCACTGTTTACAATACACACTATATATATATATATATTATATATTATATATAATATATATAAGAGAGAGAGAGAGAGAGAGAGAGAGAGGAAAATATTGAGTGAGGAAAGCAATATCATACTCTGTAATGTTACTAAATTTGCCCCTAAAGAATATGTGAGAGCATTGACAATAATATCATCCTAATTTTATTAACATATTTAATTTTATATGAACTTTATAATATATTACTTAATATATTATTTTATAATATATTGCTTAAAGCACTTCTTCTTCTAAGAAGGCATGAGCCATTGGCAGTGACGTCAGAGTGCGTGACGCTAAGTGAGTCAATATGACAATTTAAGGTTTTTAAATAATAACTTTCTGTTCTGGAAAGATCGAATAGAAATTTTAAAAGGTAATTTGAGGCAGCTTCCGGCTCTCGGACCTTCTACTCCACCGAGATTGTTTTTTTTTTAAATTTTTTATAACATCTTCTTAGAATGTTCTTTTCGAAGTGAGTTATATACTCGGCGTGGTGAAATCACAGACTCAGATGAGCACTAGCTCATTGCAGAAGCACTGACTCACTCACTGTGACTGTGTCTGTCATCTCAGCCTACAATACGTACATTCGTGTTATCATTATCAGTCGCGTCTCGAAATTATTAACATGATCAGTTTTACGATCAAAACAATAGTGACATTAAAATAAAATCACATCTAACCTAATAATTGTGTATTATTTCAAGAGTTCAACAATTGGCGCTCAATCACAGGGCTATAAATACCAATTATATCATCAAGGTACCGTACCGCTTTAATTAGTGCTCGATCATGGGAAAATTATCAGCTAATTAAACAGAAACCATCAATAAGCACCCAATGTGAGGTGAATAAAACCATAATTCATCAATTAGCGCCCATCACGGTGCAAGAATATTACTATAATTCTTTAAATGGCGCCCATTGCGGTGCAAAGAATATTTCAAGAACACTTAAATTGGCGCCCAATCACGACGCGAATCCTCTAAATCCCCAAGATAAGAAAGAGACTCCACCGACTGAAAGACACACGGCACACTACAAGTACACCAAAGACGAACATCCATCCGAGAACCGAGGTGAAACAGGCGTTCCACCCCAGCACACTACAAGGCACTACGACGACGTACATCCATCCGAGAACCGAGGTGAAACAGGCGTTCCACCCACGGACCTACAGCACACGAAACGCTCGAACGAGTGAAACAGCGTTCCACCACGCACACTACAAGCACACAACGACGAACATCGTACTGAGGTAGAACAAGCTGACCGAAGACATCAAATTAGTCAGATAAGCCTGAGATAAATTTATATTATTTTTAATTAATAAGATTTAAATAACTTTGTTTTAATATATTTAATCATTAATTTTAGTAAATTTTGGAGGGAAAATGGCAGATTCAAATGATAATAGTCACGCTAGGAGCTGTTCTGAAGAGGTAGAATATGAAAATAGACCTAAGAATCAGTTAGGTCTAGAACAATCAAATGAGGAAATAAGGGAAAGCGAGCAGTACAATGAAGAGTCATTTGCAGAGGGAGAGAGAGAAGATAGGGGAGAAAAAGACACACAAAGAAATGTTATAGTAGATGAGGAAGAACGAGAAAAGAATAAGGAACAAACAATGGGGCAACCGATAGTAGATTTAAATCAACTTATGAAAATGTTACAAGAAAGTAATCAGAAAATGTTACACCAAATGGCAGCGAATAGTGAAAAAAACCAATCAGATAATAGATAAAAGTAGCCAAGAAATGAGACAGGGAATAATAGAAGCAATTAATAATGATTTTAAGGAAAAGATCCATTCAGAGATCGAACCAGAGACCACAATCCATTAGAGATCAATAAAGTAAAATCAGTACTTGAGTCTCAACCGGATACAAATAAAGATTTAATAAAAGAACAAATAGATGGGTTTGTTACCAAGGCGGTAGAAAAAATAGATAAAAAACTTACAGATTTTGTGGTTGAAAATCAAACAAATCCAGGGGAATCTGGTAATTTACATGATACTACCAACCTATTCGCTAAGGGACTAAGAGAAACGTCATTAGCGTTTATTCCAAAATTTAAGGGAAAGAGAGGAAATATTTCAGCAGTACAGTACATAAACAAGGTAGAAAGAGTATTTAAAGGAGAAAGAATAAACGAAAAAGTCAAAGAGATATTTTTATCAGGCCTAGAAAATGAGGCAAAATCTTGGACAGATGGTATAGAGAGCGAACCAGATACCACAATTCAGTCAGGGATCAAACCAGATAGAATGATCTAAACAGGGATCGACCAGATACCCCAATTCAGTTAGAGATCAAACCAAATAAAACGATCGAGTCAGAGATCGAACCAGAGACTACGATGCAAACAGGGATCGAACCAGATACCCCAATTCGGTTAGAGATCGAACCACATAAAACAATTGAGTCAGGGATCGAACCAGAGACTACAATGCAAACAGGGACCGAAGAGAGACTGCAACCCAATCTGAGGTTGAACCTAAAACTACAATTCAATCCAAAAGATCCGATGAGAGATCAAACCAGAGGCTATGATCTAAAAAGAGTTTGAACTGTAGAAAACAGTCCAGTCTGAAATCGAACCAGAGACTAGGTAGGAAACTAAAAAGAAAAATAAAGGGTTGTTTTCAACACATCCCACCGAAAGTATTTGATCCAGGAGGCAATTAAAGAAACTTTAAATTTCGGATCGTTTAAACGTAAAAAAGAAGCAGTTTAACTAAAGATTTAAATTTTAAATAAGTAAGATAAGGGTAACTATAATTATTTAGTCGTAGTAAGAAATGTTAGTTTTAAGTAAACATTCAACACATAAACTATGTCTTTTCTGAAGAAAGATTAGAGGGTGTTGCACCTGAATCACATCTCAAAAAGAAATTGTAAACATGCCAGTAATGACAGCAACTAACAAAAGTGACACTAATCTTTTTGTTTCTGAAAAGGGTAAAGTCAATCCTTCTTTTGTGAAAATAAGGGTTGTTAACAGAATTCCATACTTGTGTTTCAAAAACATTTATTGTTATTCCAACACAGCACTTAGTCTCCAAATAGTCAACAACATATATTGTTATCATCTTAGTTTCAAAAATAAAATAGGCAGCTAATCAATAATCCTTTGACATGTTTAACATTTACAAACATCTTTTGTTGAAAAAGTAAGACGACAGCAACGACAACACAAGCTGACTTTGGCCATGAAAGATAAAATAAATATTTTTTTATTTTTTTTTAGTTCAATAAGTCAGAGTCGAACCTATAATAGATATGGAATCCTTAAATATTAAAATATGTATTTCAGCAGATTAGATTAATCTCATTGGATTTAGTATTTGTCAGCTTGGAGGAGGCATGGACCCTTAGAAGCATGCAAGGGAGAACATCGGATAGAAGGTTAGATGAGGGTTGGTTAAGTTTGTCAGCTGGAGGTGCGTGGAACCCTGAAAGCACGCAAGGAGAGATTAAGGTGTAAGTAAATTCTAAGAGTAGGTCATATTTTTTTTGTTAATTGTAAACTATTGTTTAAGTAATAATTTGAGATAAAATTGTGCCAACAGGGAAACTTTAAGTAACAAATTTTTTTTATATAATTTCAGTTTAGGAGAAAATTAGGAGATATGATTAATTAGTCGACGATCTTGGAAATCAGAATAAGGATATTTTTCACCAATGACGAATTTTAAGAATGACAGTCACGATAAAGATTTTAATATTTATTCGGGGGGTCATTTTAAATTTAATTAATTAAATTTGACAAAGTTTAAGAAGGTATTGATAAAAAACATAAACGAAATCACAGAGTGAAGATGATGAGCTAAAGAGTAAGATCTAAGATATATAGAGAAATTAATTTAGATATGCACTTTAGTGCTTATTACAGTAAGTTAAGATGCGTGGAAGAGAGGCCAGCAGGTATTCACAAACATAGAGCTAGCATAACACAGCCTATAAAGAATCAGTACAAATAAATGAGGCAAAGGCCTAAGCTTTCCACTAAAAATATGGATAAATGTCCAATGGTTAGTTCTGGATTAAAATTTAAAGATATTGAGGAGATTGTGAAGAAGTTTAAAAGGGTGTTCTGTGATTGCGTGATGTAACAGCCAATACTGAAATATTAACAAGGATGAGAGCTAATTAGGGTGTTGTACCTAATTAGGCTACTATAACAGATTGTTATTATAATTTCATTTTTTTTAATGCCTAAGGCAAATGGGCAACATTCAAAAGGTTGTAATCTATAAAGATAGATACAGTAAAGATTTTCGCTAATGAGAAATTAATTATTCAATTAAAAAGGGAAATTAATTTTAAATATGTAGTATGACAAAGATTTCAAATGTAATTTATAATCCAAAATGGTCTTCTATATATTTCAAGTATTTTAATTTTATTTGAGGTTAGGTATCCTTATAAATAAAATTTTGGTAAGGTGATTCAGATGGGTTTTTTTTATTATCCTTTCTCTGCCTGAAACAATTAATTATATATTTTTAAAGTAATTGGGGTATTTTGTAAATTCTATTTTGTGTCTTTAAGCTAATTAATTATTCAGTAAATGTATTCTAAGTGATGGCTCATATAGCAAGTATTAAGAGTTTGTTAAGTATGTCAATATAATAATAGTAAAAGTGGATCCGTGAAGGATTATGGAAATAAATAAAGTGCAACGAATAATTAAAGAAAATTTTATAAATTAGAACAAAACATAAGACATTTAAAAATATGAAATGTTTTTAACAATAAATAAGACATTTTGATCAGTGACAATCAAATGTAATCCATTTTATATAATAAACTTAGATTATTTTATTTCAATAATTGTAACTATACTTAACAATTTTATATCTTGATATTTGATTTATCTAATTTCAACTTTTTGATTAACATTTTATATTTTAATGTTTGATTTATATAACTTCAACTTATATATATAAACTTTATGTAAACTTACAGAAGAGATTAACACTTCAAATATTATCATTCAAGAACAACACTATACAGGGTGTTCCAAATTATTATGATATATCAACTGTGTAAATTTTGCGAAACATTATACAGAATGTTCCAAAATATTGTAATTTCTGCAATTTTGTACATTTTATGAAACTTTATACAGGGTGTGCGAAAAATGATCATGTTGTTTTTTCCTTTTTTTTAGCAAAGTGTATCAAAAAGTATACGACTACTCTCTACTTTCAGATACACTTTGGAGGGGTGGGGTGATTGTAATGTTACTGATTTGCCCCTAAAGAATATGTGAGAGCATTGACAATAATATCATCCTAATTTTATAAACGTATTTAATTTTATATGAACTTTATAATATATTACGTGCGCTTAAAGCACTTCTTTTCTAAGAAGGCATGAGCCATTAGCAGTGACGTCAGAGTGCGTGACGCTAAGTGTGTCAATATGACAATTTAAGGTTTTTAAATAATAACTTCCTGTTCTGGAAAGATTGAATAGAAATTTTAAAAGGTAATTTGAGGCAGCTTCCGGCTCTCGGACCTTCTACTACCACCGAGATGGGTTTTTTTAAATTTTTTCTAACATCTTCTCTAGAATGTTCTTTTCGAAGTGAGTTATATACTCGGCGTGGTGAAATCACAGACTCAAATGAGCACTAGCTCATTGCAGAAGCACTGACTCACTCACTGTGACTGTGTCTGTCATCTCAGCCTTCAATACGTACGTTGTGTTATCATTATCAGTGCGTCTCGAAATTATTAACATGATCAGTTTTACGATCAAAACAATAGTGACATTAAAATAAATCACATATAACCTAATAATTGTGTATTATTTCAAGATTTCAACAATTGGCGCTCAATCACAGAGCTATAATTACCAATTATATCAAGGTACCGTACCACTTTAATTAGTGCTCGATCACGGGGCAATTATCAGCTAATTAAACAGAAACGCATCAATTAGCGCCCAATGCGAGGCGAATAAATCCATAAGTCATCAATTAGCACCCATCGCGGTGCAATGAATAAAACAGTAACTCTTCAACTTATGAAGAAGTACAGAAGAAGTACCTTTTTTAGAAAATAAAAACACACAAGGGAAATAATTGGGAAAATGTGACGACTTAGAAGGAAAAGAGGGTGAACACTAGAGGTCACTGCCATTACTGTTGATGTCTGAGAGACCCCAACAGTTTCTTGAGCTGTGCGAGGTGCAACTCTTCCCTGTGCCGGTATTCCTGTTCGTGCTTGTCTTTAGCCGCCTGGAGGGTTTCACGATGCATGTCTTCCAGGTGGCGAGTCTTGGCTTCCATCTGCCAAGCCTCAAACTCTACCTTGATGCGCAATTGCTCCATTTCCAGACGATGCAGCTCTTTGCCTCGCTGCTGGCTGCTTCTCGGCTTCCTCACGGTTCAACTTGGCCTCTGCCAAACGCTCAAAGTACAGCTCCTTTTCAGCTTTTCTCCTTTTTCTTGTTGGTGGTGTGGAGGTGAGTGAGTGATGGTCCGGAGGGAGATGATGGTGGGGGAGAGGGTGATGATGGTTGAGTTGTAGGTGTGAGGTATGACAGAGGCAGGCTGGCACTACTTGAAGTTGTAATTTCTGCAAAATAACATAAGCATATATTAACTATAAACAAAAAATAAAAATAAAGTAAGATAGTTGCACATGATCATCAAATCGGTCTTAATTATATTCATTGAAATAACATTTTCCATCAAGCAACTGATATATATATATATATATATATAGTTGTGTATATACACACACACTAGCCTAGAGGTCGCAAACTCCCGGCACGCATCTGGCCCACAAGACACAGTTGAATGGCCAGTGTATCTGCAACACGTTAACACTATGTGGCGCGATTAAATACACAAACA
This sequence comes from Timema cristinae, assembly GCA_039000515.1. NCBI lineage: Eukaryota > Metazoa > Arthropoda > Insecta > Phasmatodea > Timematidae > Timema > Timema cristinae. The sequence continues at coordinate 123,115,822 of JBCFYV010011172.1, forward strand.
ATAATATTTCCCAGTTTATTTCTTGTTGTTTCAAAGAAAAGGTTCAATGACCACTTTACAATTTTCCTGGGTTTTATAATCCTTCCATTGTTTGTGGGTTGTAAGTGTGTTCAGTCTCCACAGCCGGGTGGCATTATGGGAAGGGGATGGGGGAAGGTGGGTAGTGTAATAACATAAGTTACTGTAAATCCACTTTTATTTGGGCTGTCTGTAAAATAATTATTCTGGGAAGAATATTTTTATATTTTGTTCAGTGTGAAAGTAAGCTATAATTACAGTAGTATTGATTGACAGCTACTAAACAACACCATACCCCCTCTTCTGGAAACTACCAAAATTCTTTTTAATGATGTGGCAACAGTAATGCTTGTATTCTTGCTATTATAGTCTTGGTTCTCCAGCGTTCAGTGTGTTTGTCTTCCCTGTGTGAGAAAGTCGTTTTCCAAGAGTAAGTAGAAAATTGATCAAGAATTTCTAGTGTTTAGCAAAATTGGGGGATTAAATATTTTTTGTTGAAATTAAATTTAAACCTACATGTTTGAGTTGTAAGCAAAGTATTTCTTTCACAAAAGAGTATAGTTTAAAAATACACTAAGAAACAAATCACATTAATTGATATGGAAAATATAAGTGATGCTTCAAAACAAACTAGAAGAATTAAAAAAGTACTTAAAATTACAGCAAATTGTGTTTTTGAATGTTAACAAAGTAAATGAGGTTGTGGTGAAATGTAGTTATGTGATATCAGAAAAAAAATTCTTGTGCTTCAAAGCCGTTTTCTGAGGCGGAATTTATCATGGAATGTATCCTGAGTACTGTGGACATCATGTCCCAGAAAAAAGGCATCTGTTTACTAGCATTTGCTTATCTGGAAATACTGTTTCTCAACTAATTGAAGATTTAGGAGACAACATGCACAATCTTTTAAGTGAGAAATCAAAAGGGTTTGTAGCGTTCTCAATTGCTAATGATGGGAGCATCGATATATGTGATGTAGCTCCATTAGCTATTTGCATTTGGGGTGTGGATGATAATTTTAATGTAATGAGGAATTGTTAGACTTGGTGCCCATGAAGAATACAACAGGAACGATAGATTTCTTAGTGTGGAAACAAGCCTTAATAACTTGGGTGTGGTTTGGACGAAGCTATTCAGTGTAGCAACAGATGGTGCTCCTGCAATGGTTGGGGTAAAAAATGGGTTCAGTGCATGATTAAAATCCAAGCTTATTGCTTTACCAAATTATAACTTACCATTCAGGAGTGTGCATTGCATTATTCATCAAGAATCTCTTTGTGCAAAACAAATAAAAATGACTTATGTTATGGGTGTGGTAGCTATAAGTGTTAAATGGATCTGGTCACACCATTGAATAATAGGCGATTCAATGCGCTACTTAGTGAGCTCGAGTCTCAGTATGGTGGTCTTTTGTACCAATGAGGTGAGAGGGCTCAGTCGAGGTGCAGTCCTCAAGCGATTTTTCAATTTGCTCGAGACGATACACACATTTATGAGTTCAAATGGAAGAGCTGTGTCAGAACTTCAAGATCCAATTTGGATCATGGACCTAGCATTTCTTGTTGACATTACAACTCATCTTAACACCTTAAATATGAAATTACAAGGACGAGATCAAGTTGTTACCAAAATGTATTACTTGATTCGATCATTTTTATCGAAACTTCATCTGTGGGAAGGTCCCCTGGCAGCAAACAACATGACTCATTTTCCTACTTTGAAAACAGTGTCTGCAAATAGCAATCATGGAGCTAAATACCTCCCGCAAATCATTTTGCTAAGAAATGAACTTCAAGATATGTTTTCTGAGTTTTGTAATTTTGAATCAGACTTTCAATTATTCAGTGCACCTTTCCCCATACCAGTGGAAAGTGTAAAGGAAGAAATTCAAATGGAACTAATAGAACCTACAATGTATTTCGGATTTGTAATCTAAAGATAATTATGTTGGAGTACCAGAACACCCGACATATTTTGGAAATGACTATCCTAAATTAAAGAGCCATTGCTCTGGAATATTATCGATTTTCGGGAGTTCTTATGTGTGTGAGCAATTATTTTCAGTGATGAAATTAAACAAAATTAAGCATAGAAATGATTTGAAAGATGAGTAACTAAACGCAATATTAAAATTAATATTGTTGAAGAAAGTGACACGGACATAGAACACTTGGTTACACAGAAAAGATGTCAAATTTCCAGGGTACAAAAAATTGTGCCAAGTGAATGAACTTTTGTGGGTGATTAACGTTCAATTTTAGTATGTAATTATATAATTTTGAATAACAGAAAACACTAATAACTATCTCAAACAGTGCTATACTTTGCCATCCTGTGAAATATTTTGTAGTGTTGAGTTTTTATTTAAAAATAAAAATACTGATTCGAGAATATCGCTTGACCCCTCAAACATCTGGAAAAATATTAGTTTTAAAATATTTTATTTGTGGATTAATTATTTTAAATGTACATCAGTATCATTAAATATCTAGTAATAATGTATATACATGCATCGGCAGGACCGTGGACTAAATGTGAGGTATCTCTGATCCTGTTTTCCGGTGACGGCAAGATTGATCGTCTAACTCCAGCTGCATGCACTAATTTATTTCTTTTATCTGGTTTCACACTCTCCCTTCATGCAAATTCAGCTACATTTACTTTTAATTAAACCTTCCTGATCCCTTCACCATTAGAGTAATAAATTTCTCATTATTTGGATGAATAGTAAGATGCGTTGCAAAAAAAGTATGAAATAAAATTACGTAAACAGGCTCTGGCCCGCACACGCCTTGATTTTGTAAACCTGGCCCTTTGACTAATTTGAGTTTGAGACCATTGTACTAGACACAAGACAAATACTTTAAACAGGTGCAAGTTTTATTTCTTATTGATATTCTACAAAGATATTTTAAACAAATACTTCTAAAATGTTATTAATGTTCTAAGCTGTGATAAAGAAACCCATAGCAAAAATTACTCAGCGAAAGGAGAGGCCAATTCAGAAGTATGCATAATTTACTCACCTTGAAAACTTCAATACCTACTAGGGTGCTGCTTATTTGTCCCCAAAAAAACTATTTTTTAGTTTTTGTGTTCTTAGTCATGAGAAAGTAACATATGTTATATATTTCTTAGATAAGTTTTAGGGGTCACTACCAGGCCTTGAAATTTGAGATTCTTTTAAAAAAGCACAAATTAGCTATATATATGTATATTTCTTGGATATTATATAAAATGTACTTATCTTTGTTTTTTGATATTTATGCATGTATGTTTAACAAATACATATAAATAAAATAACATGTGTAAACATTGTTTAGAATAAAAATCAAATAAAAAAAAATTAGGATAAAAAATTACATGTTCTCATTTCAGGGCATTTATGTCTAGATTGTTTCACCATAACAAGTACTGTTTTTGTTCTTCATTTGTGTTAAGTAATTTGTTGTATTCCTCCATCATTGCTAATCCTCACTTTGTAATATCGTTGACAACCCTTATAGAACGAACAATTTCTCTACTTGTATTATAATCATCTTCCTCCCAAATTGCAACATTTTTCTATAGGAACTCTGATGGAATACCTATAGGCTTAGTAATGAAAATCTTGAAGTGTTGCAAGAAACAAAATCTTCTATATTTTTCTTATCAATAAGATCAAGATCCATTCATACAGTGGATACTCCATTCCCTCATTGTTCAAGGCATTCGCCATCTTCCACTTTGTTAGAGATTAAACTTATTTTGTTAAAAAAAAAGTGATTGCAACCAGCTCCTCTAATGGATAGGCCTACCATAGGTGGTCAATAAACTTCTTCATGTCAACTATGGACAATACTTTATTTAGTGTCTTGTATTTTTTTAGATCTTTTAAGAGCTGCAGATCTTTTCTAGGTGCAAAAACTCCGAGACGCCTTGGAACCAGAATTGTATGTAAACTATTACTCTAAAAATGCAGATGTCACAAATTCCCTTCTCTTCTCTAGCTTGAAATCTCTGAATAAATACACCTTTAATTTAAGTGCAGCAGGTGCCCTAATAGAGATATCATAGTAAGTAAGGTACCTAGTAGTTACTTGTAGTCATCTCGTGATTGGATCTTTTAAAGTTGTTTCTGGGGAAAAGAGATCATGTCAATGGTAATATTTTTGACTTCGTTCAGGGTAGAAGAATCAGACGCGAGTTTTAAATTCAGTATATTTGTTAGTGTTCCTGCAAGGCAAGTACGGATCTCTCTGACGCGACAATAAGGTGACATGTCATCCGTTGGGCGTCTTATGGCAGAATTGAGAGTAAGAATCTATTTAGCGCGTCATACGATCGACAGGCAACGCCATCTTGCCGACAATATGAAGACGGCCTCTAAAAGTGTGATTTAGTTGGTGTCATCATTATTATTTGATTAGCATATTTACTTTATTCCCTGTAGTAGTTGTTTTTACAACTGTAAGGTTTTGATTTACGTTCTTGCAATCGGTAAGTAACAATAATATTGCTATATTAATATAATTAATTGTAGTATTTGTATTTATTTATCAGTAAATCTGATGAAGTGTAGCTGTAATCTCTTTTGGTTGTATATTATTTGATTTATAAATACATAAATTATGGTTACTGTTAAAGTTGTTTAAACTGGTCATTTACGTTCGTGCATTCGTTGGTAACAATATTCTAGCTATATTAATATATGTACTTAGAGTATTTGTATATATTTATATAATTTATAGCTGTGAATTGAATGAAGTGTAAACATAACCTTTTTGCTAGATGTTCCACAAAGTAAATATTAGTTTTAGCAGAATTTAAAAGGTTTAAAATATAGGCCTATAAATACTTAGGAAACATGAACACTTGGATGAATTTGATTGGTTATGTACAATCAATAAAAATAATTCTACCTAAATTTAAATTTGGTTTTAGATATGGAAGATTGGAGACTGCTACGTATCGGAAATATACAAAGAAGGCAGCGACGAGAAAGGCTTAAAATGTACCGCAGGCAGCTAAGAGACACTCTAAACCCCTTTGAACTGCGTGAAATAGAGTTCAAACAGCTGTTTCGCATGTCTAGAAGACTGGCCCTTTATCTCTGCGAAATGCTCTCTCCCCATTTGGAAGGCCAACGCAGTAACCGTTTACCTGTCCATACTCAGGTAATAAATAAAATATCAATTATGGTTTATGCTGCAACATTCAACCATAATATAACATGCATTACTGTTGAATTTGACTTTGTTCAATTCAATGTATTCTTGCATCCACAGATAAAGAATAAGCGTAAATATTTATAGCTTATGGTTAAGGTGTTGGTAAATATTGATTGTAATGTTTTGTTAGAGCATATATTTTTAACGCTAATGTTGTATGTATATGTTATTATGTTGCAGGTTCTCACTGCAATTAGATTTTTTGCGACTGGCAGCTATCAACGTGCAGTGGGTCAAGATTTTTGTTTGGCTGTTAGTCAAAAATCTGTGAGCAACTGCGTTAGAAGCATTAGCCTTTTAATTACCCAGCACTTGTCTGCAAGATGGATCAAGTTTCCTCAGACCTTCGAGCAACGAGAGCAAAGAAAAAACCAGTAAGTTTGATCTATTTTAACCATAGAACAAGTTACTTATCTAGGCCTAGATAATAGGTAACAATAGTATTGCTTCATATCTTTTAATTGAAAGAACAAGCCTAGGCTAGGTTAGATAGTGAGTTTAGAGTTAAATTTTCTTCCTTGGGGATATAATTTGTGTTAAATAAAACACACACACAAATACTAACGAATACAAATTATTATTTTTTTACTAAAAATATAAACTTAACCTTGCTTTATTCTTAAACACAGTACAACATAACCTCACTAGCTGTAATCGTTCTTATGTCAGTATTTTGATACTCTGTTGTGACAGACCTTGTTAGATACTCGTCTATGCTCTCATACAGTAGGATTTTTCTGCCTTTAAATAAGAAACAGCATCGTGACTTAAACAAACCTTGTGAAGAGTAAACAATAAACTCACTTTCACTAATAAATTAGCAAATATTTGCTGGTCTTTTTTTTTAGGAAAGTGGATTTACATTATAGCCAACAAAGTCACTGGGGATGGTACTTAAACACTTAGTTTCTTACCTAGGGGTTTCAGTTAGTTTCATGTGGGGTCTCAATGGTTTTTGAGGCTATAGCTTTATATTATGATCACATTCTTGGTCATTATATAATACATTTACAATAGGGAATTTCCAAACATATATATAAGCCTACCCGCCTCGGTGGCCACATGGTCGTGTTAGACTAGGCTAATGGGGACAGGGAGATCGAGGTTCAATCTCATTCGGGTGCACATAGATGTTTTTTACATGTTTTCTCACACTACTTCCACACAATTGTGGGTGCACTTCCTCTAAATTACTCATATCTCAAACCTGACCCATTTGCATAATTAGTAAACAAGCGTACAACCAAAATGTATAGTAACACACAGTGCTAAATAAAAAATTCTGTACTTAATCCATCCTTCCAAGACACTCCACAGTTCCCTATCCTTGCATGTAGGTACTCTATACACTTCAATAACATCAATTTTTTAAACTCTTAATGTTTCTCTTTTTATACATTTGTCTACAGCATTTAACCACATCTTACATTGCCGACCCCTTTCTTTTGACCTAATTGAATTCTGTAATATTTCCAATATATATATATATATGAAAGAAAAAAAGAAAATAAATATATAGGCCTATATATGAAAAAAATATATAAATAAAACCACAAACACATTGATTAACTTTAATTTCAGGTTTCTTAATGCAACGGGTTTTCATGGTGTCATAGGCTGTATTGACTGCACTCACATTGCCATATCAAGGCCAGTAGTGAATGAGGCTGCATATTTCAACCACAATCAGTTTCACTCCATCAATGTGCAAATAGTAAGTATTATCTTTAGTCTACTTAAAAGTACAAGTAAGCGATGTGAATTAAATGTTATTATAATAATTTATCAGAATATAAAGACATATTAATAAACACTTGTGCAATAAACAGACACCTCTCATAAAGAGTTATTTAGTCTTTAAAGCAAACAGTTAAATTTGCTCGTCAAAATAACATGTACTGTTATGATGAAACACCTTTCAAATAACTAACACTGACATGAATAGATACACACATTATGCACACCAATCTCCAAATATTGGTAAAAAACCACCAATGCTAGATCATATATTTTTTAAAACCTAAACATAGTATACAGGTTCATACAGAATAACTGTGAACAAACAGCCTTAAAAAAAATCCAACTACTGGATTTTTTAAAATCCTGTAAGGGGTCCATGAGAGTTCACTATATGATTCGAGTTAGCCTCGAGTTGAAAAAGTGTACTTTACGCACCCATAGTACAAGTTATTTATTGCTTTTATTTAAGATTTCATTGGCTGATCAGAATATAATGTACTACATCAAGGGACTAGTGATACTAATGATCATTAATTCGGTTAGGTTTGTAGCTACAACCTACAAATTTTGCACATTGATCCAACCATGCCTGGAGCGGTGCAGACCAGTTCATCTTTCGCTACGGGAGTCTCAGGCAAGCTTTGGAAAGGCTATACCATGATGGAATCAGAAATACTTGGTTGCTAGGTATGTTTTAAATATGCCTAGATCACAAATTACTAGTAACTTTTTGGGTATGATTTCTGTCAATTGTATTTATACTTTTTAAAGTGGTCTTTACAAGATACAAATAACTACATTTACTTTTTTTTTTTTAATCCATCATATTAGTAGATTCAACTTCAAGTTGAAAAGATGGATTTCGAACACCTTTAATTTTCACATTAGAGTAAAATATGAATGGGTAGTAAGAAGCATGCTGTAAAAAGTTGTGGTCAGGACAGTTTAGTAAAAAGTCTGTCGTTCCACCATTATATTATTAGCACTACAACCAATAGTTAATAATAATTTGAAACAGGTGTTTAGTGAAATGTATTTTATAATTGCCTTTGTATTATTCATAGACAGTTACTGGATGAACAGTTAGTGTCATAAAATGTTATTTTTAAATTATTTGTAACATTGAAAATCAGGTTGTTAGGAGTGTACACAGCAACAAACTCATCTATATTAGTACAATGCATAGTTTGTCTGTCATTAACATTGTGTGATATTTACCGCATGCAGAGGTCTGACATTTTAAAAATTAGTAACCTCTATTAATGAATGTGTGCACCTTGAAGCTGGAATTTTAAATTCTTAATTGCTTCTTTTTTTATTATTAAAAAAAAGGGTTGGGCTCCAGGCACTGCAAGACCTTGAGATAATAAATTTAAAGCTGCCTTCTGCTTAAAATTACTAAACAAAAAATATTTCTCCTGGACAACACAAGCTACTTCAACAAGTTTATTGATAACAATAAATACTTGTGCTGAAACTTCTAAATTTCATATGTTTTTATACACATCAGCTATATTTAATGTTTTTTTCTTTTAAGTTTTCGATGCAAACTAATTTTCTTTCCTTTAAAAGAAAATTTGTTCGGTGCATTCTTATTTGTATAAAATAAAGGTAAACTATATTTTTGACATATTAGATTTATATCTTATGACTGTATGTTTAACTTTTCCAGGCGACTCTGGGTATGTGCTGGAACCTTACCTGATGACACCGATACGCAACGCTCCGCTTGATTCTCCTGAAGGGCGCTACACAGCTTGCCACTGTCAGACAAGAAATTGTGTTGAGCGGCTCTTTGGGGTGATGAAGAGCGAATGGCGGTGTCTTTTGAAGGAAAGAATCCTCAAATACGCACCCCCAACAGCTGGCCGAATAATAACTGCTTGCGCAGTTTTAAACAATATGATGCGCCACTACCGAATTGAAGAGCCCCAACAACTGGTTGAAGAAGTTCACCTGCTCCACGCAGAAACAATCAAGTGCCACCCGCCAATGCCGCTAATGTGCGTGCTGGCATTGTCCAACGATATTTCCAATAAAAACTTTTCTTTTTTAATATCGTGTGGTTTTGTTGTTTAGCAATGGATGCAAGCTTAAGTTTTATTTTTGTAAATATTAATTTCATGACCTAATTTACTTCTATTAACCCTTTACTAAGAGGTATTTTTATATATATATATATATAAAACATAGCTTCTTTTAAATAAACAAGATGAAATATATATATTTCATCTTGTTAAATTAAAAACTATGTTAAATTCCACATAAATAATCATCATAACAATGAATAGCTTCCAACTGGCTGTGTCTGTTTGGAACATAAGCCTCTCCACCACATTCTTTTCCCCCACCACCTTTCTATTCCTACTTTGGCCTAGTCCTATCTTCTACGTTACACCTTACTACCTTCAGCCACCTGTCTGTTGGTTTTCCTCTAGGCCTCCAACAGTAGTAAACATAAATATGGTTTCCATATTATCTTTTACTGTGTAAAAAAGAACTGACATCAAATATGATGTGGCTTGTTTCAATGGTAAAAATATTAAAGTGTTACTATCTTTCTGGAACACTTTATAGTAAAAACCTTTTTATGGTTAAAATGAATTTTTACATAGGAAATTAAAAATCATATTACAGAACAACAGGTGTATTCTGTTCTTAACAAAATGTAATGATTTTTTTCTTATAATATTTATTATTTTGGACAAAAAATGCTGCAACATTATTAAAAATAAAACACTTGACAAAGAAAACAAACAAAAATCTTTATAAATATTCAAAAATGTGAAGACATTTTACATAATTTTGACACAATAATTAATAAGAATTAGTCACTGTTTAACAACAAAGTTGGGGTAACTTGGGTCACTATACGCAGTGATTTGTCCTGAAAGAATTTAAAAGTAGGGGCACCTTGACACAAATAATTATATTTTACCTTATTTTCATCTAAAATGTATATATTCTATATTTAACAAAATACCAATTATAAAATAAAATATGTTTAAAGTATGCAATAAAATTAGCATCAATGTTAACCAGCTGCTTCTGGTTGAAAATAGTTAGGGCATAACACACAAAAAAATATTAAGCTTCCATGTTATCAATTAAATTTTTTTCACTAATGTAAATTCTCCAAAAAAACATCATGTGGGCTGGGGGATTGTTTCCCTACCCTGACTCCAACAATAATAACTTAACTAATTTGTTTGCTTAGAATTGAAAAAGTGCACTTCACACACCTCTTAAGATCCAAACAATGTTTTGGAAATATCATTAACCTATTTCAGACAATCGGGTATTGTGAGATCAAATAATACAAATTTTAAAATAAATTGACATTATTTGTGAAAATAATGTGGAAAAAGTCCAAAATAAGCCAACTTTGGGAATGAAAAGGACTTAGCTTGCGAATCCCTTGAAAAATATAATTCCCAAGATAAATTAGCTCTAATATTTTAGAAGAAGTTAAGATGCTTTATTATAAACTTGCTTACTTTTCACTATTAAAAACTATTCTATACAAAGAGATTTCAAACTACTTTTATAAGTTATTATGAGAAACTTTTTTGCTTTATGAGGTAATTTATTTCATTTGGAAGAACATACAGGAAAGATGGTTAAAAACATATAAAAGAGCACAATTACAATATGGCTTTTACAATGAAAAAACAGAGTTGTCCACTTTACATTGCTGCAACTGGACAAAGGGGAATTGTTGTTTCTTTAACCCCTGTGCATAAATGTGAACAGCTATTACCTCTCTGTTCAGTGGCAACTGTGTTTTTTTTATTGCAGAAGCCATTTTGTTCTTCTATCCACCTCCTGTGCCTTCTTCCCAATGAAACAAAATACTTTTATTAGATTTTTTTTTCAAAGTCGAAAATTATACATTATTGTGCTACAGTAGGCTTAGTCCACAGAGGAAACACCAGACACAAAGCCTTATGGGAGTCTTTCAACACTGTGGTTCATTAGTTTCAGAGCCCAAAGATAGTATCACTTCAAGTGAGCATATTTTAAACAACTCACATATAAACACTTAGTTACTAACCTGGGGGTCACGGCAAGTTCTGTGTGGGGTTTCAATGCTTTTTGATACTATAGCTTTATATTCCCTTTTATAAGTGCTAGAATATTTTTTGCAGGCCTGTGTATAATTCAAACAAATTTTAAGTTGAGTAGGGTCGAATCCACTATTTTATTAATCCTAATCTTCATTTAACTTTCAAGTCTGAATCATTGAAAGAAATTTGAAGCTCAGAAGAAACAGAAATCTAATGACATAAGAGAAAATATAAATAATAACTGTCATTTTTCCCCCTTATTATTCACTCATCATAAACGTTCACACATTCAGTTAAGTGTTAAATTACTGGCCTGAGGTCTGGTTGTTGAGTTCATCTTGTAATTATTCTGGTTCTGAACCACCAACAGGCAGTATTAGAGCTTTAAAACAAATTAACAAATTTCAACTGAATTTTTTTTAAATATTTATGGCTTGAAAGTAAACATATTTTTTAAATGTTCCGAGTCACCCCGATTGTGTTGCTAAACATTACTTTTTTGCAATAGATTCTGCAAGTTTTATAATGGCTGCGGCCATTGTTTCGTTGGATGCAGCCATTTTTTCAATGGCTGTAGCGATTCTTTCACAGCTTTTTTTATTGTCATGTGCTACTGTTGTTAGTGTGTGTGTAGCATCGGCAATCTTTGTAAAGGCTTCCGATAGAACTTTTAGTTGTTCGGTTGTGGCCTGTAACAAAGATGCATTTCACTGCATCAAAATGTGGAACTTATACAGCTACTTATATCAAATGTAAACTGTGGATTTCTTGAAAAATTTATGAGAAAATGGATTTATGTGATTAATAAAATAATACCTTACTGGTAAAATTTCATATTAATTACTTACACGTGCATTGGTTGCATTTTCTTCTTGCACCCGAGTATAATTTTGGAGAAACATCGCTTCATAGTCATCCGTTCGTTTACCTGAATAACAAGTAATTACATTTTGTTGCAATTGCTTCATAACAGAATTTTAAGTTTTTTTGGATTAATGAAATATGTTTGCTGTCCTAGTATAAAAAAGACCTGAAAATAAATTGCATTTAGATAAGAGTTGCAGTAACTTTGTTTACGCTGTTTCTTTTTATCTTTAATAAAATTTCTTTATCAGCTATTTTATTTGAGGGAATATTTTGTTTCTCTTTTAAATATTGTTCTATTGACACAAGTAGGCTTAAACATTTAACAAATTAAATTATGTACACATGTTTTGTGGCACTCGTTGGAGTACGGGATGTCTCTGGTTCATGTGATGGACCTGGTTGAGTCCGTGGGCCTGGTTGAGTCTGTGGGTCTGGTTGAGTATGTGGGCCAGGTTGAGTCTGTGGGTCTGGTTGAGTATGTGGGTGTGATTGAGTCTTTGGGCATGGTCTAGTCAGTTGGCCTGGTTGAGTTGATGGCAGTGCCTCTTCGTATACATCTTGTGTAGCTGTAATATAATTTATATTGTGTAAAAGTTCTGGGAGCTGAAGGGAAAATGAAAGGATAGGGTACATTGGTGGTTTAAGCTTCACTGACAAAAGGACAACACCTAATAATAATAGTTTATACGGTTATAATTATTTGTTTATTTTTGTATTGCACCCGGAAACTGCTGTGGATGGAAGGTTTGAAGTTTGAGATTACAACCAAATGTATAGGGTATTGTACTTATAATTGAAAACATGATTGTGTTTTCTCTAAGCTACCCTCCTCATCCACCTCTCTTAGACTGGGTTTACTGAGGTTCTTTATTTTAAAAGTTTCCCACTCTTCACATAAATGTGGATACAATTCCTATAAAGATTCTTCCTTTATCATCCCTACCTTACTGTAAATATGAACTGGCCAAACAGGTATTAGTAAGCTTATGTGCAAAGATATATTATTATAGTACCCACTTACATGTATATGTTGGCAGAATATTGTCTTCGACAAGCATCATTTCTAAATCATTGTCCTGGAAAAAAAAGTTAAGGGAGATATTATAGATCATAAACAACTTGTTGGCTTTATTTGGCCAGTTCTTTTTTTTTTTTTTTGAACTTGGTGAAATCTTTAAATTATTTGTTAATTAAAACATTGAAATGTTAAAAAGAAAATTGCAATTTATAGTTGCTACACCTTCATTATTAAATTGTGTTCAGAATTATGTGAATCACATTCACTAAAATATATAATACATTAATTGAATATTAAAGAATGTCTAATCATCTAATTACTATCTGTCCCTCTAGATTAGTCGTGTGACCCCACTGAAGTATTGACCCCAATACCACCATGTAAATAAAAATATAGGTTTCTAAGGTTGTTAGATATCTATAGCTAAAGTCATTTTATTGTAGCTAACATTAGCTACAGGATGCATCTTACTTAGCAGAGGTTTTTTTGTCATCTATAACTCGGGACACCAAATGGGGTCGTGACCCAAGGGTTGCACACTACTGCTCTAGATAAATAATATCATTACCTATTGAATAGGGCCTCTTTCATGTGAAAGCTCATTAGCTGGTTCATGATTATTATACAACTCATCAAAATATGATTGTGACATACGGTAATAATTAAAAAAATAAAATACTCCTAAGTTCATGAAACATGCTGTTGGTTCTCACCGTGCATTTTGATTTGAGTTATTCTACCTAGTTTGAATGAGATCTGTAATCTTGTCAACACATTATTTACTATGTTACCCTTTTTTACATTATTCCATCATTATGTGAACATTAGCTGGCTTAAATCTTACCAATCCAATAGAAGAAAGGCTTGGGATGCCGGTGCTGGATTCCCAACCAATCACAGCAATGACTTTTTTATCGAGTGTGGTTAGTTTGTCTTCAACGTCTGGATTTCCTGTTTGTCTGTGTGCTGCGTTTATGGCCGCAGCTCTACCTCTGGTATTTCTTCTTAAATCGCGCCATACCTAAAAAAAATGTTCTTTTGTGAATGCAACACTTTTTTCTTGATTTCTAGATTTTTATGTTTTGACATTGTCTTGTTTGTATATTTAAGTTGGTACTCAATACAAAATAACATTTGCCTGTAATTAAAGTTATTATAAATAAACATTCTTGAAACTGTGTTAAAATATTATTGCCTATATTTTATTTACTTAACCTACTTGACTTTAAACAAAGTATTGTCCACTAAATAAATGCCAAGTAAGTATAAGAGTTTTTCAAACAATATCAAGCAGTTGAGATATAACCCACAAAGTACTGTGACAAGGACTAAAATATTGGCTTTTGTCAATCAACAATGGCAGAATAATGAGTTTGTTAGTGACTATAATAATTTATATAGAAGGAAATAATAGGAACAACACAAGATTGACCTCATCTATTTAATGTTTATGATGGTGTAATTTAAAAATACAATTTGCTATTTTGTTAATTTTCTTTTCTGTCACTGTACAACTAGCATACCCCACTTTGAATAACACTACTACAAACCATAGGTGTCGCTAACTATTAATTATTGAGGGGGGGGGGGGGGGGCATTTTATGAACCAATTTTTACTTTTAAAAAAAATATTTTATGCCAAAGGAATAACGGTAATAAAATATATTATAAAATTAATTTTATAAAAAAAACCGTTAATTTATAAATTGCTCTAAACATGAATTTTCGAATGTATGAAAAACCATTGACTTTTTTTTTACAGTACTGATATTTGTTAAATTGTCATACCTTCTTCCACTGTTCCCTTGATTTGTCAGGTCCTAGTTCATTAAGTCGAGTTGACAATTCTTCCCATTGTTGGGTTGCATTAATGGCACCATGTGGACCCATTAGCTTCCCAGTGGCAAATGCCGAATGGGAAGCCATGTAGTCTACAAGAAACTCCCACTGTCGACCATTCACTCTCCCACTTCTGATTGTTTTGGGCCTATAAAAGCAAATAAATGTTTAGTTAAATTTGTATAGGCCTATAGTATGCTGCAACTATTTTGCATGTACACACATTGTGATATATTGTTTAACTATACCTTCATTTTTTCCCGAAGTTTATAAAAGTGAGGCCTAAATATTTAACTTAAAAGTTCAACCAATTATTATTGTACATTTTCTTATT
The DNA here is from genome assembly GCA_039000515.1 of Timema cristinae. Classification (NCBI taxonomy): domain Eukaryota; kingdom Metazoa; phylum Arthropoda; class Insecta; order Phasmatodea; family Timematidae; genus Timema; species Timema cristinae. Next base: position 123,130,915 of record JBCFYV010011172.1, read on the forward strand.
TTAGTGAAACAGTTTTTTGTGTACTAAATAGGTATAGTAGTGGAATGCTTTATTCTTAATATAAGCCTAAAAACCGTACCCAGAAATAGAATAGTTTGTTTCAACAACAAACTATTCTATTTCTGGGTACGGTTTTTATAATCTTGTACAATCAAACATTATGAAATAAAGCACACTATAACAATGTAAATTTATATTTACATATTTTGTTTACTGATATTGATTTAATTACACTCTTCAGTATAAATCAAGTTTAGTACTACACTATTAATTATATGCTAAATTGAAATATATTTAAATAGTATTATTATCTAAAACAAAATAATCTATAAGAGTGCTTACTCACATTGTCTCCATTTCAACTTGCTTGTTGACGTTTTCAAGCGAAGGGGAAAGATAAGACGAATTTTCATTGGTGTTCAATTATGTCATGGTCCTACCAACCTCGTCATATACCTAGCTAAGGTAGCTACCATGGTTGCCAACATACTCTTTTCCGATACTAGCGCGTGTCAAAGTTTGTACGCCGTCATTCACGCTATAGCGGCTATGACTTGCACTTACGTACTCGCCGTTTTGTTGAAACGTCATAAAATGGCCGTCATCCCACGGGCGTCTTGGCATATGACGCGCTAAATAAAAAGATCCATACTTCGCTTGCAGGTGCTTTTAAATCTTTTGAACAATAATATCTCTGGACTGGTTGAACTCGCAAGCACATTAACAACTATTGCCCCAAGCATGATATTCATGATATTATGAGACAGGTCAATCATATAATTTATTTGTCCATCTTTTGTTCCAAAAGAATACATGCCCTGTTCCTTGGTCCAGTATTTAATGTTGTAGTGTTGAAGATCATACATTTTAATTGATCGCAAAGTCTCCACAATAATGCTGTTTCAAAAACTTCTGAAGCTGCTGACTCTTCTGTTTTAGAAACAAGTTTTGGAACAGTGAGAAGTTGATCAACACTCTTACCTGATACGACAATTGAAAGGCAATGCATGTTTGCATGTCCTGTGATATCTTTGATCTTTTTCCATCCTAGTGAATAATGATGGAGACTTCTGGCGTAAATACACTCTTCATAGACTTCACAATCTTCTGTCAACACATTATATGTTAACGATGGATAGACGAATTGTTAACATTGTATTGTGACGTTGTCAATATGACATCTGCTTTTCTATCACTTAGTTTTGAAACATAAAGCAGCCAATTCATCACCAAGAAGGTTCTTCCTACAAATCTTTTTCAGAGGTGATTCAGAGGTTGAGGGACCTTGATCAGCAGCACATTTATCAGATAAATTAATCTCCTTTTCACTTAAAGGAGAAGACAATGGAATTGAAGTTAGCTCATTGATTGATTTAATAATCTCCTCTTTCTTGCTACCACATTCTCTTTACACAAACTTTTATCTTTTCAGCGTCAGAGTCCTTTTTGGTTAGTATTTTACCTATGCTTCCAATCTTGCCAGGACGTCCTTTTTCTCTGTGAGCAAGAAAAATTCTTTGTCTTCCTGAATATGAATAATTCTTAGAACATCAGCAAGGGCAATATCAAAAAGATCTTCCAGTTGATTCTGCCACCTTCTTCTCTTCCTTTTTTTCTTAACCCTTCTTAATGTTTAGATTTATTTTGAAATTGTGGTATAATAGTAATAAACAGTTCATGGCTCAGGCTATCACAATATCTGGTAGATGGATCCCTTAAAGTTAAAATGACAAATTTTTACAAAACTTTGATGTGCAGTAGCTAGCGACTTCTAAAATTCGATTAAATTCAATAAGATTTTAACTGTACCTGTTTGTCAACAAGGGAACAAAATACCAGGGTGCCCCAATGATATTTCAAAAGTTGGATTCTATGCAGCACCCTAATACATATTGATTCAGATTAAGGTCAATAATTGCTTTTAAAATTACTTTGAGTGCACATTGTGAAGCTGTTTTAATACAATCAATATGCTCTGATCTGATTCAGTAGCCTAAATGTCTAAGGTGTCACTCTCATATTAGACTAGACTGCCAAGACAGGTAGATTGGGGTTCAAATCTTGGTTGGGTATACTGAGGGTGGTTTTTCCAAAACAGTTTTCCAGTCTTCCTTCACACAAATGTGGATACACTACCTATAAAAATTTAACTTTCCCCCTTCGTAGCTCATTATTGTATTAGTACATATGACTACAACCTAAACTGGTAGTAAGATGGAGTGCTAAAAAAATATATTTATATATATATATATGTGCTGTGTAATAATAATTTTAGAATTAACTTGGTAATTTATTATTAAAATAGCAAAGTTGTTCTGATTAACATATAGAACTAGTAACTTCACTAGCTTATAGTACACACTTAATAAAAATTTATTGTTAATTAAAATTTGTAATTATGAGTACAAACTAAAAGAAACTTTAATATGTGTGAGTCATTATGAATGTCTCTTAAGCGGTAGGCCTACCATATTTGAAATTGCACCTACCTGCTGTGTTGAGATAATCCAATCCGCTAGTGCCAGCTAGAGTTGTACCAGTTGACAGGTAGCAGTCACCTCTGGGGCAGATATTTCGTGGCTCTTGGTAGGTGCATCTTCCAATGCCACTGTATCTCCATCCCATTGATAACCAAGAAGGTAGTTTGGGTTGGGAGCTACCATCTCGACCTCGGGACATGATGGCCTGAGAGGCTTGTAGAGCCCACCTTCAGTATTCCCCAGGTCCCTTGTTTCTTTGACTAATTCCTTCTTCCGCCGTGTCTTCACATTATCCCAATGTTTCCGCAGCTGAACAAGAGAGCGCTGGAATCGTTCATAAAATGATATGAATACAATTCCATAAAACTATAATTATTGGTTTGATTGTATAAATGCATATTTTTCCTGGCATACCTAAAAAACTACCTAAGGACTGGAAGAACTAAAACATGTATACCTATAACATTAATTAGTTTGCCACCTTTAGCTTCCAAATTACTGTAATCATGTTTTTGGTAAGATTACTTTAATTGACACTTTCACAGTAAAATTTATGGCAATAGTATGTTATGTGAATATCAGAAGCATGTTTTCATTGATACATAATACTTCAACAATGAATTATTATTTATAAACAACAAATCAAGAAGAGAGAGACATTCTAAAATTACTTTAAATGTTAACAGGTTTTTTAGAACTAAACAGTTATCAATGCACTCACCATCATCACAAAATCATGTTCCACCTTAGCAAATGGCTGGAATGCCTCATCATCAGAACTCAAGAAAAATGTATTCATAAATTAATTTGGATCATGAAACTACTAGCCTTGCAAAAAAAAAAAAAATCTTACAATTCTCTTGTATAAATTTACTTACTTAGTTAGAAACTCGAAGGTTAATTGCCACACTTTCAAAATCACGCCATCTATCCCTACTTTGAGATAGTTGTAGCCAGTCCACCTCATTACACACTATCTCTTTCAGCTCCATTCTAATGTTATTTCACAACAGTCCCCAAAACTTCCCACTAGTATCTTCCCATTAAGTATGCCAGTCATAATTTGTTTACATTTGCTACATATCTTGACATTTTGCTCTTGCATTGTCTCTTTAGTCAATTTGCTCAATCCAGGTTTTGTGTGCATAATACTATCGTCTATTATGGGCCAAAAGTTAATATTTATATCTCATCCCCTGACCTGAGCTTTAAAAAGTGTTTTTCCCCCCTCTCCAAATATTTTAAATTTTTAAAAGAGGTCTCATGATTGAAACTTGGTTTGTGAGGACAAGTAGTTCCTACCTGTTTGTAAAAAATTTTGTAACATATTGGCAATGTCCTTTCCTGAAAAATAGCCCCCTTATAATGGGAGTATTTTTTAAATAAAGCTAAAATTTAGGCTGAAATTTCACCTTTTAGGAATGAGTGTAGGTGAAAATGCCATAAAGCAAATTTGTAGCCCTTTATTTACTGACCCAATTACTTACCCCTCTCCCTCAAGTTTATAAAATGAAAGAAGCGGAGATATTTACATTTCTGTAAACCCTTAAATTGCAAAAAAAAAAAAAAAACTAACAGACTGTAGAAACAAACACTATGAACAAACCAAAAGCAATAAAATTAAAACATGTTAGGGTAATTGGGCAAAAAAAATATCAATTTTTAAGAAAATAGTCCAAGTAACATTTAATTTGTTTCTGGAATACTTCATGTGTATTGACCCACCGCAAAAATTATTTAAATCAAGAATTTAACACCAAAAAATAAGAACATATCTTTGAACATTTTACTGCCAACTCCACTTTCAAAGTTGATTTAACCAGCTCCGAAGCCCACCTAAAGCCACTGAGTGATATTGTTAAAATAAACTATTTAATGCTCAGGGGGATATATTAGATGGTTGGAATGTCATAATATCAAGATAATCTAGCACAATCTGGGATAAAGATGGTGTAGATGCAAATATGATAATTTAATAGGGGTATTTTATTGAGTAATTTAGTTAATTAATTAGTCCTGCTGAAAAAAATAAAATAATCTTAATGTTGGTACCAAAATTTCACTATATAACACAATATACAACGATGTTATTCACATAAAAACTAAGGAGCAAAGAGATGTATGAGTGGTTCTAATGAAGAAAATTCTGTTGTATTTGAGGTTATATAAGATGTAACTGAATAATCTTAAAGATCCTTACATTATCACCTTGACAAAATATACACTTGGAAGTCACTTTATATTGTAGATTGCGTCAGATTATTCAAAGAGCTACCAATCCTTGGGATTGCTGTACTACCACCTATTTTAGAAGCTTTGTTTAACGTTATCTATTTGGACCTTCGATGTGTAAATAAAGCAAATTTTGATCAATAATGAGAATTTTTTTATATATTAATGATCAAATAAAAAAATTAATTCATATTGAAAACAATTGAGTTTTTTGGGCTGGGTAAAATTATAACCCTGCCTTCACATAGTGGTATAGGAATATTTATTTACTTCAGGTGTTAAGTTAGAATGAATCAACAGTTAGATATATATAAAATGTAAAATGTATCATTATATGATACAGAAAAAAATTATATAATTTCTCCCTTAGCGTGTGCACTGTTCCCGTGTGATTATTAACAATACTAAATATTCTCTCACCGGCAATGTTTCTAAGATCATTGGTGGGTACTAGATAGTTTGATTGGTTGATGCAGTCTTCTATAATAGCTGTGTGATTAGTGTGATTTCATCAGAAGTATAACTCAAGGCCTCTTCCAAGGATCTACGAGACTATTTTGGTACAATCCTAGACGGTGGATCTTAGCTTATGTACTGTCATGTTGAAGGAAAGAACGAACAGTAATTGAATAATAATTATATTACTTAATTTCACTATAATTTATTCCAACAAGCAAACTCATTGGTAACATTATAATTCATTATTATTATAAAAACTGCTAATGAAAACCCTATTAAAATGATAATCACTCTCACACTCACTCTTTGGAAATTGCCGTTAGAGTTGAAATACCTAGTTATTTCCTCCCACGCTCTCTTTTTGGCTGCCATTGTCATAACGTCCGATTTTTTATTTTCTAGAATAGGAAACTTTTTAATTTGCTTCATTAGATAAAGATGTGATTTCTCACAAAAAGGTACACTCTTTGAGTTTTCCGCCATTTTATTCCTATGTCCTTTATCTATGATTTTATTTAAATGCATCATAGACAAGGGATCAGTAATCAGTATAAAAAATTCCACTATAATGTTGGCCAGTAGAACTACATCGCTAGCGCTCACGGCGTTAGTGCCTTGAACTAAGAGATTCAAAGTGGGATGTTACACTTGGAACATAACGCATTGTCTATTGCGGTAAGTTAATTAATCAATTCTTATATATAATTCAATCAAATATAACTAAAACCATTATTCTATAAATAAAACACCTTATGAAATCCAGAAAATCTAGCTAAACTCCTTTAAAATAAACGACAAATTGCTAACAAAACTGCAATGGCGAATTTTGTATAGACTTCAAAATTACTTTTTTATAAACTTCACGTCCACGTTTGTGCATTCCTCTTTGACGTCATTGCAAGCTGATATAAGCGATGGTACTTAGATAGAACTTTAATGTTGGTATTTGTCTTCTCGTTATCCATGAAAATTTACGTATTATGTATCTTTACCGAATAAACTAAACTAGCGGCAGTGCCTCAAACTAATTTACGGGATCAGCTAGTTATATAAGTGTGTCCACCTCATGAATTTAAGGCCCTGCCTACCCTCCCTGGCGGCGTGTTGAGCTTTCAGCTCTAAAATAGATGGCGTTGCTAACGTTATACAAACTGGTGGATTCCAGCCATCAGGTTGGCAGAACTACTGGTTTGTTTAAACAATTGGGAGACTGGCGACCACGACCGGTAATCAGTAAAGGCAGCAAGCAAACTTTTTTCCAAGAATTGAGAGAGATAAGAAGTGTAGTGCCTGACCGTAAAGTGTGTAGGCGACCAAGTTTGACTAAACGTGGGGAGACATAACGTCAAGATACAATCACACTCACGAGCAGAAAAATTAGCTTATTATTATTATTAGCACCGCGTCTTACTACCCGTTCGGGTTATAAGCACTTACGCTAACGTGTAATGGTAGGGTGATAGTGAGATGAAATGAAGGACCTACAGTTTAACGTGGAATCCGAACCACGGTGGAGGCCTGGCATTCCTCACATTCACAATATGTCTTGTCAGAGGTGAAGGAAGGGTTTGGAAATCAGATAAATCTTTGCCGGGACCGAGGATCGAACCCCGGCCGCCAGCACAGAAGTCTGACACCTTACCCCTAGACCACCAGGTCACCTTAATTAGCTTATTCATTCCAGTCAGCTAGACGTCCATTAACCTGTAGTACCACTTTTGAATTTAGAACCTTTTGATGCCAAAGTTTAGTACTAGTTTTGTACCATTTTGTACCCGTACCCGTTTTGAGAATTAGCATATCAAAGTGGTGACTCAAGGTTAATGCTGTTTTACTACTTTTTAATTTTGAACTTTTTTGATGCCAAAGTTTTGTACTAGTTTTGTACCGTTTTGTACCAGAAAGAAAAAGTATTGTACCCGTACCCGTTTTGAGTAATTAGCATATCAAAGTGAGTACTCCGCGTACTCCAGGTAAATGCGGTTGTACCCCTTTTGATTTTGAACTTTTTTTGATGCCAAAGTTTTGTAATAGTTTTGTACCGTTTTGTAACACAAATAAGTTTTGTACCCGTACTCATTTTCAGTAATTAGCATATCAAAGTGGTGACTCCAGGTTAATGCTGTTGTACCACTTTTGAATTTTTTGATGCCAAAGTTTTGTACTAGTTTTGTACCGTTTTGTAACACAAATAAGTTTTGTACCCGTACCCATTTTGAGTAATTAGCATATCAAAGTGGTGACTCCAGGTTAATGCTGTTGTACCACTTTTGAATTTTTTCATGCCAAAGTTTTGTACTAGTTCTGTACCGTTTTGTACCACAAAGAGAAAGTTTTGTACCCGTACCCATTTTGAGTAATTAGCATATCAAAGTATCACGTGACTCCAGGTTAATGCTGTTGTACCACTATCGAAATTTTTTCAAATAAATATCTGGTGAGGGTAGTGATAAATAATAATGTACACTTATTTATAAGAGAAAAATTTATTTAAGGTAAAATTAGAGATAACTTATTTTGAAGATTTTGTCACTAACTATAATAAATAACCTTTACGATTGAGTATGTAGCCTACGATTTTGTCGTACCATTTATTTGAGTTTATTAGTAAGCAGGTAAAATAAAAAATAACTAAAATTTAATGTGCTAAATTAGGCCACTGTGCTTTGGCTAATTTTTAAAATTTAAAGTCTAAGGAGGCAATAACATATTTTAAAAGCAGTTTCATTTTGAAGACTATAACAATTTTGACTATAAATCTATCTGTTATTTTTATTACTGATATCACCACGTCATACTACCTGTTCATGTTATACGCATATATGATAATCTAATTGGGTGGTAATGAGGAAAGAAGCATTTGAGAGGTTATCTACCAGCATTTTTATTTTGGAAGATGGGGAAACAATTTAGGAAAAACTACCTTCAATAGACTAGACCAGGATTTGCCCCCCAAGTGCTCCACTATCAGCAGGCCAATTTAACACTAGTGACACCTTAAACCACTCAGCCACTGAAGTGGGTATCTGTTATTTAATACGGTGTTTACAGTTTTCAAACATCTATAGGATTTACACAATTTTCCAGAAATAAATGTTTTTGGGAATAATTTTTTATCCTATTGGTAGAGTTTAACTTGAGTAATATCTCCATGGTGTCAGCCTGCAAGCAGGCTATACCAATCGAGAGGCTGCCGTATGTTGGCAAAGATAGGGCCAACATTTTCAAGCTGAGGGTGCCATGTGGTTAGCACAACGAGCCCTCCAGACTTCTATCTCAGTTTTCTAGACTGAAGCGCTACTTATTCATTCAATTATCTCCTCATTTGTCCTCACGAGTTTGATTTTGGTTCCGTTTCAGACCCACTGCTTCACAGACAGAATTAGGGGCACTGGGGATCGAACTTGGGACTTCAGTATCTGAAGCCAGTAAATCTGACCACTATACAACAGAGGCGGTCGGGTATCAAATACTTACTTACTTACTTTCTGGCATAGGGAACACAAAAGTTCATTAATTTTAATGGTTTTAAATATATATTTACTTATCATCAGCTTCATGTCGTGGTCAATATTGCTAAAGTGCTATGACTGAGCACTGAGTGCGTAAATTAATCAGCTCAATAACTTGACTAGTTCGATTCCCTGTTAGGTTTAAATTACTTAGTACTAGCGTGATACGAACTCGGCCAAGGCACAAGAGATTTTGAACATACAATAAGTGCGTTACAGAGTGTTAGTAACATTTACTTTCAGCTAAGAGCTTTTTTTTTTAAAAAAAAAGTACTTGAAATATCAGAATAATCGCTGCATTGTTATATAGAAGTATTTATTTGTATCTTAATTTTGATATTATTTCTACAGTAAATAAAATAGTATCGCTGCTGATCCATTGTACTTAAATTAGTAGATACAGATAGCCTAAGCGCCAGTAATATGCATACCATTAAAAAAACTTACCCTTTACTACAAGAAGTTAAATAATCAATTATATCTTTGATTTTCTTTGTGCGCCCTTTTTCATAAACTTGTTATTCACAGGGATATAAAATAATATTTTGTAAATACTTCTCCACCTCAAAATTTATACAATCCATTGGATTTTGTTCGAAAGCAAAAAGGTCACATATTGTTAATTATATAAAAAGTAATCACCGTGGGTACTTATTGTTCGGGATTCGATACATTTCTTCAAAACGAGCGCACAAACTGCGAGAATGCAACAGGTTCAAATTAAAAGTAATCACATTTAACACGCTAATAAAATAAAATTAACATTTTCACATCTTGACTACCAAAAACTTCGTTCATTAACTTTTTGAAAAATAACTTATTCCAAAGTCCAATGAGAGTCAAATCCTAGACCGTAAAATAAAAACTAGTATATAAAATTATACTGAGAACGTCTCCAAATTACATTTAGACCAAACTTTATTTAAAATAACTATGTTTGATATGAGCAGGAATGTTTATTTTTATTTATTATAATAGTGGATTAAAAATTCAATGTACAGTAGTTTTCATTTACTTTGAATATTAACACTTATTATTACAACGTGTAGTGCTAAAGAATGAGAAAACTCAAGAAAGAATATAAGATAAGAGTGAAGAATTTTACATATTTTACTGTCTCAGTTAAATAAGGGCTAATGTCATAAAACTTTGTGTATGGAGAAGCATGTGGCTTTTTCTTTGAAAATAATGTATCACTAGAATAATACTCTCATTGAAGTAAGTAGGGACCAACTATATTTATTCACACAACAGGAAGACTTTGTGAGTATTTTAGTTCCTGAATATATTAAGATGTTTAATTGTTATATTTAATTACGCAAATTTTCATAATTGGACATTGGCCCTTCTTATCCTAACGTACATGGTATTAATGTTTCTTTGACTCAAGAAGGTCACAGAGATTAGTTTAACCCTCCATTGCCGCCTGCATTCAGATACAGCAGGTTAGCCAACGCTTGCAAAATGATACTAGCTTGTAAATGGGTAATGATCATACTAACGGCACCTATTATCAGCTATGACAACTAGTTGCAGAAGGAAAAGTTGTATTTAAAAACCATGTATTTTGACTAGAGAGTCGACTTGGGAGTCGTTAGAGCTCAATATCGTCGTGATTATTGAAGCTAACCCAAATTAAAAAATATGTCTAAAAAATAAAAAGAAATTTTTCATTAAATAGTATGTTATAAACAAACACTCTAGCTTAATTGTACAAAGAAAATAAATAAATCCATTAATAATTTTTGTTTTCCCATTTAAAATGCATTGAAATGGAAACATTTTAATGAAAATATTTCAATAACTATTTTTAGCATGGTTTGAAAATTCCATAAGAATTATGAAAGATGCCCAGATATGTTACTAAAATAAATAAAAAACAACAAGGTTGAATTATTAAATATATTTTGTTCTAAATTCTTTTGTTTAGAACCGTGCATTTATGGGTAGGCAGGGCCTTAATGTTTGTACTTGTTATCACAGATCACATTACTGTAGAAAATTTGAATTATTCAGCTTAAAACCATTGTAGGTGGTTTTCTGCGTTACTAGCGCTTATGTGAAACAGTAAAACATGTTATGTACTCCTATTGGCCAGCCTCTGTGGCTAAGTAAAAAATAGATTTTACCTGTGCTCCCTATTGAGTTGATGAGAGCGGTCTTTGATTATACTTTTAGTTTACTATTGTATCACATAATCACCCCAGTATTTCAATTTTTCCTTCTGGATATCATCGCTAAGGGAACTGCATAGCTACTAATGGAAAACAGCTTTGTCATTCTCTAATTTTTGTGTGGTCAATCTCCCCTCAAATATAAGACAAGTTTCGCAATGCTGGATATTTGAGGCTAACAGTAACTCCTTACCCCAGCGCACCACCTTCAGACTTCACAGAGAGCGCGGAGATTTGGCATAATTTAACTGAGAGAGAGTGAAGATTAAACATTTATCCGTAAGACTTGCAGTTACTTGAGAAATTATATTGGGTGTAGGGCAATTAATAGTTTTTATTTATTTACCAAATAAATAAAATTCTGTGTTCATGTCGCCTGTTATAAACAGTTATGTTGGTACACCTAAGATTAATTTTGAGTTCACCCCACTAAATCAGGGTGACTCATCACCATAGAAACTGTAGCCATGGCAGAAAATAACTGCTGTTTCTTTTCCATCACTTGAGTAGGAATGAGGTTTGAAACAAAAGAAGAATAAAAAACGCTCCACTTTCGAATTAGGCTTAATCTAACATAATGAATTTATTTAACAATATTGACTAATTTGAGTTTACTACAAGACAATATTCTCCCTTAGCAACTGTTAGAATATAAAATTTCAGAAATACTAATTTTAATTAAAGTTGTAGTGCTATTTGGTTGTAAACTTATTCTACAATTATTTTTTGTTTGTTTTTTGCTGCCAGTATTTTGTAGTGGCAGAAAAGGAGTGTAGCGAATTATTTTTTTAACGAATAATGAACTATAAATAGCTTTTTAAAAATAGAAAGTATAATTCTCTAAAAATATAATTTGAAGTTTGTTAGTGGTTGCTTGGTCTAATTCACTACTCTTGTGTTGAATTGGATTACCGGTGACGTTATTGTGTGATCAAAACAAAGTTTTCACCATTTTTAAAAAGAGAACTGAAAGGATTACTAAAGTGTTCGCGTCACCTTAGAGAGAACGCCTAGCTGTACTCATCACTAGTGTAGAACTGTTCCAAATTTTACGTGAACAAAACAACTAATTGCTATAAGCTGTCTTCACGTCGCCTGTTGCAAACAGTTATATTAGTACTGTCCTAATTTTTTATGTTCGCATCACTGTAACATGGTCAATCATGGCTGTTTGTGTCGTTGGAGCAGCTGTACCCACGGAAGGAAAGATCTATTTTTTCAGTTCCATCTTTCGAGTGGAAGTGAGCGTGAAAGGTTTGGAATCAAATAAGAATACTAAAAAGAAGAACGCCATTTTTTAAATAGGCTAAACTTCGAATATTGAATCTATTTCACGAAATAAACTAATTTAGGGCCGATTAAAATGTTTTCATGCATTGTGGTCATAAATGAATTATCTAATTTGTTAAATTTTATTGGAGAAGCTATGAATTAAATTATTTACATGAGTAAGTAATTACTTAATATTTATAATATGTCATAATCAATTCCGAATGTTCAAAATAACATGAACATAAGTTTTCCATGTGACTATCCTGGGTCAGGTCTATTCAATCCATCGCCTGATAGTCAATATACCTTAAGTTAATCTCAATGGAGATTTTTATCTACCCTCACATGACTTATCTTCCCAGGGGTCTTTTGAATCTTCGTTAGAAAATGTTAAAATATAAAATTCAAAAAAATCTATATAATTAAAGTCTTAGATTTTAGAGCAACTTGGTTGTAAACTGTTTCACGATTATTTTTTGAACATCTGTGTTTTCAAACATAGATTTTTTAATTAATTTTTTTAACGGACAGTATATTTGTGATCGCAAAAAAGAGTATATTGAAAGTTAAAACAAAATAATTTAGGATATAAAACGCAAATTGTATACTTCAGTTCCGTTTGATTAATAAAACATCACTCTCCAAAAAATAAGATTTAAAGTAGTCTAGAATAAATACAAAATATAACCCACACCGGTAGTTTGAATGGTTTAACTCACTAATCTCGTGTTAGACTGGATTAACAGTGACGGTATGAGATGATTAAAAACAAAGTTTGCTCAAGCATTTTAAAAAGAGAACAGAAAACTGAAAGATTAAAAAGATGTTCACATCGTCTCAAAGAGAACAGCTTGTTCCTTCTGCTCTTAACTTACACCTAACAGTATACTCATGATAGATTCAGAAATATTCCCAAAAGCTGACGCAGTTAATTAACTTTTTAGTTCGAATGAAGCTTCTATTGATTGATATGGAGCTTCTACGTGATTGGATCCTGCTAGGTGACATTTTGAATAATTTGTTTAGATATAGTGTCTATACTAAATACCATCACTGGGGAACTGCTACTATTGGGAACAACGTTGCCATCATCTCGTTTTTGTGTAGTTAATCTCCCCTCGAATATAATTCAAATTTTGCAACGCTGGTTGGTAGAGGTTGTCAGTAGCTACCCAAGAATACCACCTTTCGAAATAACTGAGAGCGAGAAGATTTGGCGAGAGTTAACTGAGAGAGAGCAAATATAAAGTTTTTCTCTATTAGACCTGCAGTTCCCTCAGCAATGATCTTAGGTACAGTAAAAAAAAAACAAAAAAAAAACAATTTGTTGAATATAACTTTAGTCTCCAAGTGAAACACCGTAGTTTACTCAGTGTATTTTGGTATTTTCTTTTGATTAGCCTGACTGTACCAAACCTGAAATCCTATTTGTTAGAGTTGCTCTGCAATGGCTATTTCCACCCCTTCTTTTCCCTTATTTCTATTTTCTTGCTACAAGTTTTGGAGATGTTGCCACCCCTTATACATGCTACCTCACTCATCAGTTGCTCTTTGTTTTTAACATCAGTCTGCGTTAAGAATTGTCCCGGCAAGTCACAACTCTGTGGCCCACGTGATCTCTTCACTCTTTCCGGTGGAAATTATCTACTCAATAGTTCAAAATTCCACGTGAACTGATTATGTGAGGTAATATTTATGTATATATAGCTTCTCTGTCTGTTTAAAAAATATATATTATGTATGTATGGAAATTTTAGTGCTTAGGGGAACTCCTCTTGACAGATAATTATTGAGAAGAGCTCATGTAATTCAAGACCTCTTTGTGTTTATCTCCCGGTTAAAACAGCATCCAAAGATAGGCTTGGCAACATACGACTCATATCCTTTAGTTCAAATCCAGTCTTTGTTTTAGAGTACTGCTGAGCTACATTAATTCTGAATATAATTTTAAGTTTGTTAATCATATATTTCAAACAATAGTGATATTTTGAAGAAAAGAGAAACAGGTCTTTTTAACTAGGTCTACAACTGAAAAAAGTCAGATAAATGATAAAATTACCAATTAGAGTAAACTGATTGTACCGTTGGAAACCTTACAAACCTCGCAACGTTACTTCTCCTACTATCCATAAACTTCCACACGCCAGGTCTATTCTCGCTCCTACTTAATTAGCCTGCCTTGTTAGAAGACATCATTCATATCTCTGGTGATTTGTCCCGAATATTGTGTGGTATATCGTGGATTCATCGAGGTTGATTCAGCTAGACCTCTGTTGATATATTGTTTGTTTACTCATGTTTCCAACCTCGTTTATATCACATTAGGCTATGGCTTATATTTTCTCTTCTCTTCATTAGAAATCACACTTTAAGCATTTTTGGCACAGTATGCCTTCTCTTTCACGAAGACATCTTCCTGCTTCAGATGACAATTAGGACCTTAGTCCTTCCTGTAATTTTGACTGATCTGGTGGTACGTTTTGCTCTTTTAATTTTTCCTTTTCGTTTAGTCATGTTGCCTACCTTGTTTATATTACACTAGACTATGGCCTACACCCTCCAACAAAAAGATCGACGTTTTGCATGTTAAGAACTATGTGTAAGAGGAATGGGCATTACTCTTTGGAGCGCTGGATTGAATAGTTCCCGTGGCAGTGCACCGGAATTGTATAGTCTTTTGGCTTTGTTATGGGAACGTTGGCATACACTTTCCGTGTTTTAAAACTCTGATTGGTTCGCTACAAAGTTGGCTTTGGAATATATTTGGTTTAAAGCATTGTGCTTGAACTTACAGAGACACACACATTTAATCGGTTTCATTTCATCAGGCATTAAATTTCATTCACGAGGTCAAGAGTCACAACAGTGACTCGGTACTCAAACAGAAAATCAGCCCTTTCTCTGATGATCTAGCTTGACGTTTCTGTCAAGGTGGATATTCAGAGTCGGGAAACAGCCAAACGGCGTTCAGAGACACACTCAGCACAACATTGGAACGGGTTTGACGACGGTATTCTCGACTTAAATAAAATATGTAAGATTAATGCGGTTTTTCTGTGTAAACTTGTCTTTGATTAGGTATTTTTTAAATTCATTTTTGGCGGGTCTTCCAGACAATTTTTGGACTATAAATATTCTGCTTATTTGATTCTTAAACTCTAAATCTTTTTGTTTATTAACTTATTACACTATAATTATTTGTGTAAACGTGTGCACATAGCTTTGTTACTTTCTTTGACTTGACAATGTAATTCAACTTAGAACTTTTGTATTTAAATTCCTGTCATTTTCCCTCTCTTTTCATTAATATAATTTTATTTTTTTGTCTTTATCTTCTGTAACTGAAAGTTAACTTAACATTTTGGTTACTCGAAATCATAAAATCTACATTTTGGGAGATGGTCCCTTTGGAATGTAATGATGGAAATAAGTTTGATAACTGAGTTGTAAATTTTGATAATTTGTTTGGTAAAATTGACTTAGTTGAGAAAGTTTATCATTGTTAGTTGTAGTCTCCTGTATGGATTACGATGAATATACTAAACCCTATAAGGGTGGTTTTATTTAGTGTAAATTGGCTTCTCGCCCTTGTTGACTATAACTTTGTGATTGTAAATATTGCTTTTGAAATTAATGTCAGGCTAACCTTTAGCCCGAGGACTTGCTTATATTGTTTATTAACTTTGCACCTGTATTCTGGTTTGCTACATTTATCGCTACTGTATTTTAAGATCATATTAAACGAATTAACTGTTTGCAGTCTTATACCTACTTCCAAAGTATCTTTGTTTCTTTTTATGTTTTTTTGCCAATGATTTTGCTAAGGGGTTTATTTATGTTCATTGGGTCTATCACCCCTTTACTGTCTATTATATTTTTTAAACTTTCTGTAAAATAACGAACTTTGAATTTTCGTAATATTGTGTTTTTCTTCATGTAGAATAAATGATTCCATCCTATATATTTTCCATACCACGTTACCTACTCAATGGTATTGAGAAAGTAATATCGTAGAAACAAATTAGCCATAATCAAGAAAGAAAATAAACGTCCAAATCAAACATAAAGTGGTTGATTATTTGTACTTTATTGCATTTGTATTTTCTTAGTATTACGGTAACCAAAAATACAAAACCTATTTCACCATTGCTAGCTAAGAATTGCGATACATTTGTGAATTTTATCAAAATATATCTTTAAATAAATTTGACTGAACTTAAATGATATCTTTAATATTTATGTTTTATTTAAAAATAAAAGTATTGTTATTGTATTGACTCTACCCTCATTTAATTTAATTTAATTTAATTGACTATCTATTTGTTTACTCTACTTCCATATTATCTTTTCTTCAACTTTGAATCTTCACACAACTTGTTGATACTTGAAATTCGATAGGTCGATTTTAATATCATCGAATTTTGACAAGTACAAAATAAAAAACTACTCTCATCTCAAGGTGGATTTGTAAAAAGGAATTTTTCTAGAGTGGGTGTTTTATCCGTTATGTTTATTTGTGGTTAATAGTGCTCCTTGAAAGAAATGCAAAGAAGTGGTAGGTTTTACTTAACTTAAATATATCTAATGCTAATTTAATTACTCATTGGTTATTTAATTGCTATCAACCTTTAGGTGTACCTAGTTAAATTACAAACTTAACTTCAGATGGCGCCAAAACTGGTTACCCGATTTTTTTGTTAATGTTGACTTAATGTAAATCATTAATTTAAAAATGTGCCCATACTTAATATTACAGCCCATTTAAAGCATTAATTTGTATGTTGTATCTTTATATCCAAACCATAATTAGGCGACTGTTTGGCTTCAGGCTTTATTGAAATAGGCTAGGAACTTTAATTCAAATCGTTGCTGTGGTAATTTTTCTTTGTATAGGAAACTCTTTCTCATCACACTTGGATTACCACGAATAAATTAACAGTTGAATGTCCACTAGAGCATAGGAATAGAAATCTTAACACGAGGACTTTTTTTTTTCTTTAAATCTGTTCAAATTCGATAAGGGAAACGGCTTTAGTAATTTGTTCGAAAAATTATGTTAGTACCAGATTTCCTGGAAGGAGACTGTAGATACTAAATTTTCTTGCAATGAGACCTATTATTTATAGTCTTTTTACTATCACCTAAAACACTAAAAAAGACAAGATTGAAATTCTTCACTAGTATATGTATTCACCTTGTCTAATCAAGCTTTTTTTATCATGATAACTATATATAACAGCTGTATAACTGTAGTAAGATGTGTCTAAAAAAACTTGTCATTTTTTTTACTATCCACGATTAAATTTGTTGGTGTAGGGTTTAATTAGTACATATACTTATAACCCAAGCTGGTAGTGAGATGTAGTGGTAAAAAATTTGCCAATTTCTTGGTTTTAGTACCTACTAGCCCTAAATAACATCCAAATAATCTTGTGGCTTTTTACGTTAAATGCATTCCAAGGATCTATATATTTTTTAGACATTAGGGCCTAGTGGCAATATTCTTGTAAGAATAACCAAGATAGGCCTATTTCAAACATAACCGATGCCTTGACAAACTTTTTTTTTCACTTTTTATCTATAGTTAAATGTTCACATATATAAATCAATTGCACAATATTACTAACACGTTTTTAGTGATTATAGTTATGACTGGTTTAGCCTTCATATAATCTTCCCCTTTCTTTGTATACAATAAAATACGTTTTTTTACATATGCCATTGGCAGATCAAGCACATTTTAATAATTTGATAGATCGACTGAAGAGTGACATTGTCAAGTTAGTTCCTTCAACCAATTTTAACTGTACTATCTAGTCTCTCTCATGAACTCTGCTTTTATACCACACTGATTACACAATTGAAAAAGTTGGGGCAAGGGAAGGTTCTAATGACATCCAAAATCAATATAGGTTAGTCAAGAACTCATTTTGTTACCGTTCTCTATACCTATCCTATTAATATCATTAAGAACTTAGATAATGGAGAGTGAGGTAGCAATTAAAGTAAGCTTACTAGGGAGGCTGGGTCAAAGGGTACTCCATTATCCCTGCCTCTTTTCGCACTCTGCCAAGGATTTTTCCATTGATGTCTATTAGAAAGAGTTGGCAAATTAACATTTTATTTAGCCTAACAAATTGTTTAAATTGTAGAAACATATACTATGCTTATTAGGTACTGTAGGCCCCTACTGTAGTGCCTAGTTATAATTTAAAGCATTTATTTTCAAAATCAATTTATGACATGAAAAATAGGAAATGCATTAAAGATTTTTTAACTAAGTTGTTAATTAAAGATCTGTAAGGAATATACCATATTAATTATTAGGGTAAAGCAATTTTATTAAATACAATAGGTATCTACTATGCAACTTTTTTCAGATGGAAACTGTAGACATGTTAGCAGATAAATAATATGATGGCAGGAGAGGCACAATTTGAGATTAGCTTTATCTGAAAAATCACTTAAAGAAAATTAATTCACAACACTTAAATAGGAAATTCATGATTTGTTGTATTCATTATCTAAATCTAAACACTGCACACACTAATCATGCTGATATTATCTTGTTTCTATAAATTACATCATCATATGTGCATTTTTTGACAATTAATGCAGATTGTTTAAAAAGATTTAACTTCTATGCACCCAGCCTTTCAAACATACATAGATTGGAAATGGTATTGGTTCTCACAGCCTGATACTTGCTCTTGAACCATCTATTGGGCCAGACCTCTGAACCTTCGTCTCTAATTAATATAAGTTCTAGCTTTATTATATCTACCAAATTTGGTACAGATATGTTGAACACAAATTTAGTTTTCAAAATGTTGGGGTGAATTTTAACAACATTACTATACAATTCAGAATCTTTCAAGTAGAGGTACGATATAATTTCAAATAAATGTTTGTTAATCTATAATTTTCTACATATTATAAAAATCATTTTGTTAGTTGGGTCACATTCACATTGGAATGAAATATACTGTCAGGAAGTCAAAATATCTGGGTGGATATTGTGTGTCAAACTAATTTACTATTCATAATCTAGTTTTAAGTTTATAAATTTTAGATTATCTTTGTTTTGCCAACAAATTATTCTAGTGAATATTAAAATCAGATAAACCTACTGAAAGAGCTGTTCTTTGCTTTTTGTAGAGCACATCTTTGTATACACTCAACACAACTTTGAGCTGAAACTGTTTAAAACTAAGCACCCAAAATATATACAAGACTATGTTTGAAAAGCAACATATTCTGAAGTTATTACTTGTTTAAATCAGGGTAGTGAAGTCGATATGCAAAGCCTTCAAATCCAACTCCTTTATTTTTCTACGGTTCGACTCAGACTCTTTCAAAAATGGTTAAAGTATATTAGATAAATAATAACAAATTTACTGTAGTAAAATTCTCTATTACAGATGACTTTATGAGAGAAGGTTTAGGGGAAAGACTGTAGTAAAGTATTGCTTTAACTAACTGACTTGATCCAGTTTTTTTAAAAAAATCGATCTTATACTAGCAAAATGTGTAGGCCTAACTTTTATGTGTGCATTGCATTTTTAGTCCACACCCATTCCTTTCCAAACTGACAAAAAGTTATTCAGCATTTGATTTAAAATCATATTTTGTTCATGTTAGCATGGTCAGGGTGTGAGAATAAAACAATAATAAAGTACATGTGGAAAATCACCCCTAAATACACCATGCCTGGATTTGAACTTAACTCCCTGTCACTAGCAGTTCATTCTAATGTGATACTGGCACCTGATACTATGTAACCACCGGTGTATGTGTTTAGATAGTGGATGTACATTTGTACTGCTGTGTGATGGAGAGATGGTGAGTTTTAGGTCTTCATATTGTCTGTAATAGTATACATCCTGTTCTTTCTCGTATGACTAAGTTTGTTAATATAACTATTATGGTTCTTAATTAATAATCTATTTATTTGGCTCTTTAACGTGCACTTTCTGAACTGACTGATTTTATCAACACGTGAATTTCTTTGAGTGAGAGTGAAAGGGCTTACCAATTTTGCCGGGAAAGGTATTTTCACAAACCTTCCAGCCTGTTATTTTACATGCCACAATCAACATTGGTTCGGTAGCTTTACTTGTCCTCCGAAAGAAGTTATGCTAAGGATTTTTATTGCTCAAGTAAAATCTCTTGACCTCAGCTGGGTTTGAACCCATGAACATCGCTCATTTTATTAAAAGTACAAACATTTACAAATTCGTTTTTGAGTATAACCATATTAATTATTGCTTATATAAATCTAATTCATTTCACACATGATAGAATGTGGACTCGCCTTGACCCAATCTCATTGAATTCATACTATATGGTACACTTGTTAATTTGGTGCTAAATATAAATTTAGTTTTGGTTTCATGTTAATTCTAATTTACAAACTTGTCTTAAACATGAAGTTATTCAGAATGAAGGATTTACATTTTTTCAAATACATTTTAAAACACTCTATTACATGTAAAAGAAAGGATAGTTTTCTTTCTTAAGATTTCACATAGGATTAACCTATTAATCCTATTCAAATTAACAGAAATAAAGTTTTAGATGTGCCTTTGAAAGTAAGTTGGCTACCTACAAAAATCTTTGCTCCTTTAAAAATGATTTTCACTAAAAAGCTTTATATTTTGGTCTAGACATTCTTGAATAGTCTGTTTGGTCCATTGTTTGGACTTTAATTATAATGATTTGCGGCAGAAAATGCTGGAGTTGTGGTAAAAAGGGGATTTTTAAGATCATTAACAGTTAGCTTTGCCCTTTTACAGTAAAAAATGAAACACAAATGTAACCAAGACACAACTAACTTTATTTAATTACATCATTAATCACATAAATTCACACCATCGCCATATCAAATAAATCAAACCATATGTTGTATATTGCAGCATTAAGTCTGCCTCTTGAAGATTATTTAAGAAAACTTGGGAGCTAACTTGCTACGGGAACAGGGTGACAATATTAAAATAGAGAGATTCACCTTACTTAGATGGTGACCCTTTGCAAACTTTAAGAAGATTGGGTTGCAATTAATTAGGATGCCCTACTTCCAAGCATTTAGCTTACATTCATTATTTGTTCATTCTTTACTCTATCATAATAGGCTGTACCAGTCCACTAATCGTGAGCTAGATCACATCATGATCAACCTTACCTGTCGACAAATTGTGAGCTAGATTACATCACGATTGGATGTACGAATCCACTAATCGTGAGCTTGATTGCATTTTACTTACCAATAAGCTATAATACTTGGGAAATGTAAATTATGTTTATGAAAAGATAACTAATTAGCACCCACTTTGGTGGCAACATGGTCTAAGGTGCTACTCTCCCGATGATCGAGAGATCATGGTTTGATCCCAGTTGAGTGTGCTTAGGGTGGTTTTTATTAAACGGTTTTCCACTATATCTTCGTGCAAATGTGGCTACACTTACTCTAAATTTAATCTTACTCATCTCTAACCCATTAGCACAAATAATTAGTACATAGGTGTATAATGCAAATGTGTAGTAAGATGTGATGCTAATAAAACCAATTTATCAGAATTAATCGTGTTGCCATTGCTCTTAATGATATTATTATTAGGTGTTCTCTCTTACAAGCGGTTCATTCCTTTTGTCAATGAACTTAGACCGTCATTGCACCTTGTCCTCTGCTTCCTCCTTGAGCTCCCCCAATTCTCTCATTTCCTTCATCTCATCTAATATTTGAATCCTCCTTACTAAGCTTCTCTTTACCTCAACCTTTCCTACTATGACATTGTGCAGAAGACAGTTTTTCCCAAGGATGTGTCTGATCCAGTTTGCTTTGTACCGAAGAATCACACCCAAAATGGCTCTATTCTCACCCACTCTTCATAGGACTTCATTTGTCATGCTGTCTGTCTACCTGATCTTCTCAAGTCTTCTTCAGCACCAAATTTCAAAGCTCTTCAAGTATTTATTTTCCAACTTCTTAAAGAGTCCAATTTTTCTGCTCCATACAGTGTGCTGCTCCAAATGTAGCATCATTTCATCAATTTCTTCCTCAGTTCCAAACTAAACTTGCTGGTTAACAGTAGTAACCTCTTGTTGAAAGATTCCTTGGCTATGGTGATCCTTGACCTAATTTCCTTGGTGCAGAAGGCATCCTTTGTCAGCAAACTTCCCAGGTAGTTGAACTGCTCAGTGGCATGGGTTTGAAAAAAAAAACCTCCATACATGACAGTGATCGTAACATGCATGCAAGACGCAAGACATGCACTAGTCCATCTAATGGTGGTTGAAACTGGAAAGTCAGTATTTGTCGGACTTTCATCCCATTATCCTAGCTAGTGTAGTTATTATTTGTAACATCATAGATTTTGGAGGGGAGAAAAGGGGAAGAGCTGCAGATGTCAGGTAAAAATGCAAGCAGCCGAGCTACAACTTATCTTGCCCGAAAAGTGAAGACTTGAACCGAAGTCACTACCCCTCCATTCCCCTTTCAAAACATATTGGGATGGCAGAGGTGGATACAGATCATTTTCATAGGGGGGTCATAATTATATATAACATAATTACTTACAATGTTAGAGTTCTGTTTAAATCCATTTAATAGTTTCTCATTCATTTTGATATTATGTATGTTTTAAACCGTGGTCATCCTCTCCATTTAAAAAAAATCAGTTTTTATAAATTATTTGAAGTGGCCCTCCTTCAACATTAAAAAAAAAAGGTTCACTCTAGAAGCTATGAGTAGTCTTCACCTTGATTAAAAAAATAGATTCCTTTACAAGCAGTTTAAAGTGTTCCTCCCCCAGAAATTATTGAAATTTGGATGCTCACTCGAAGCTATTTAGAGTGTTCCTCACTTTAATTTCTTACATAATTAGATACCTCTAGAAGATAATCTTTGAAGTGGTCTTCCACCGACAAAATTTTGAAATTCAAATTATTTCAGAAAATAGGTTATTTGGGGTGGTCCTCGCCTGAAAATTCTTCAAAATGACATGCATCTAGAAGCTATTTGGAGTTGTCCTCCCCTAGACATGTTTTAAAATTTGGATGACCTTGTAAGTCATTTAGAGCTTTCCTCCCTTGACTTTTCTGCCAGTTATATGCCTTTAGTCTAATAGTTATTTGAAGTGGTTTTCTCCAGCAAATTTTTGACAGTAGAATGCATTTAGAGTTTGATTTAAGGCCATCTTTCAGCTTCATGTATAATTTATCTATGTTGTATTTTCTTTCTAAAATTTTAACTTTCACTTTGTTTTTTGTACTAATTTTCTTTCACAGGGGGGTCAGCTGACCCTTTGACCCCCCTCCCCCCTTCCCGAATCCGCGCCTGAGATCCCATGCCTACATATCTTTAATCGCGGTACGCACGACACAACTTCTTGTACATAAAGTTGTACAAGAAGTTGCAGCCTGAAGATGATGTCATGTGTACACCAGAACTTGTACAAGATCTGCTTTGCACAACTTATTGTATACAATTAATGTGACCTATATATTGTACAATTTATTGCACAACTTTTTGTACAAGAAATTTTTTTGTGTGTACTGTGCTTTAAAGTTTTGTGGAATTTGTTTTGATGTGTATATCAGTGAAAGCTAACAAACTAAAGTTTATAAGTATATGTCTATAATAAGTAATAACACAATAATATAAATCACAGAACAGAAGGACTCCCAAAGCCACAACTATCATTAAAAAACCTCCAAATAGCTTCTTGAAGCATAATTTGAAAAAATCCGGGACCTTGCCTTTTAAGATTGGGGGCACCCCTTCCAAGCTTGCCTAAGAATTTTGGTCAAGAGACGCTACTGGAACTGCTCTTTGTTTTCTAACTCTGGCCCTGGATTCACTAACGAGTGCAATTCTGCTCCGGCGCAAGTCTAGAAATGGCGCAACTTTGCACCTAAGATACACCTTATTATTTGCTCCATTTCCATATTCACTAAACAAGGCGCAAACTGGTGGCTAGATTATGGGGACGTCCAACTTAATCGATTGTGCTCTTTTCGATCTATTCCTGTGAAGAATTTACTTTCAAAGTCAAGGCTACTTTATTTTAAATCTCTAATGAAATTGACAGCAAGTACAAAGATTTCTAAGCTTTTTGCTTATAAACTAGTATTAAAATTAGAAGCAGCCTCTTTCTGGGTGCCTTACAAAAACGATTTCAGTACAAAATTTAGTATTTATTTATATTATTAGTTTAAAGCTTAAGTTCCATAAATAAAACATTTACAGAACCTTTAAAACTTATTTTAAAGCTTTACTAACCCCCATATTTAGTGACGAGATGTCTTTGGACTTGGAGGAATACAAACAACTTTGGATCTAGACAAAGATTACAGTTCGTCGTTTTTTTTGTAATAATGCAAGAAATGCCATTACATTGTTGGAATGTAAAAATTCCACAGTAAAAAGTACTTTGTTAGCACTATTTAAATTGAAACAAATTTTGTGCTTGACAGACTTATGTTATTTTAATTTATTATTAATAGGAGTACAGTTAACTAATTGTATTTTAAGCCATTACAATAATATGCCGCCATTTAAATTTATTGAAATGACAATCATGATTTAATAGTTGCGCCTTCTCTTGTGTGGTGGCAAATAAAAGGCGCAACTTTGCCCTCAAATTGTACCTTCTTTTAGTGAATAAGGATTTGGGCACATCTAACAAACTTGCGCCGGCGCCACTTTTGCTCCCGTTAGAGAATCCAGGCCCTGGTTTCCAATTTGATTTTCAGCGGCGCTTCATTTTTTGGAACTAACCATCACTTTTTGACTTCTCACTGTTGATCTCTATGCCATATCTTCTTCCTATCCCCATCACCTGGTCCATCTTTTCCTGCAACTCTTCTTTATTTTTGGCCAGCAATTCTAGATCATCTGCATATTTGATTGTGTTGATGATGCGTCCTCTTATCCGTAAATTGCCACGTCCCTCTAGGGTTTCCCTGACTAGCCACTTTCCACACAAGTTGAACAAATTGGTTGACAAACAGGAGGGAGTTCTAATATTTACAGTAGCCCCATGGCTTCTTTGGTGCTGACTGACAGCTCACAACTGACTTATGACAGTCAACCTTCAGGTATATACCTAAATTTTGACTGTCAGAAGTGACAGCTGCTAAACACATGTTTTTGCAGATCATATGGTTCGGCGTAGGGATACATAATTTGGTCTGGTAACTTTTCAAAGCCGTCAGCTGTCAGTCAGCACCAAAGGAGTCGAGGGGCTACTGTACATGGTGTTACATGGAGGGGGGGGGGAAGAAGCACACTGCAGTGTTACGTGACACGTATCTTATCCTTTCTAATGGTGGAAACATATTATTGTTTATGTTTTCACCCTTAATAAAATACTTATAGATAACTTCCGATTCTGAGAAGTATTACATAGGAGTTCCGCTTTTAATTTCACAAAAGTTTCCCCAGGAAATAATGACATTTGCTCTTGATGTGAAAAGCTACTTAAAACACTTGTTGAAAGGTGTCGGGGGATCCGACTAAAATTATAGTCTACATAATGTTACATAGACGGAAGGGTGGATTAAAAAGGTAATTTTTAGAGCTACGTGGTTTATGAATGACCCTAATATATAAAAGTTTCTTTAAAGAGTAAAATCTTCGTTTGAACCCTTGTTTGTGACCTCGGGCTGATAGATGTAAAAAAGAGGGTTTAATAACCTCAGTGACAGAATGTCAATTTTTGTTCGACTGTATGAGAGCTAACAATACAAAACACCACATGAGTGATTCTCTG
Source organism: Timema cristinae (assembly GCA_039000515.1). Classification (NCBI taxonomy): domain Eukaryota; kingdom Metazoa; phylum Arthropoda; class Insecta; order Phasmatodea; family Timematidae; genus Timema; species Timema cristinae. The sequence continues at coordinate 123,156,816 of JBCFYV010011172.1, forward strand.
AAATACACTAATCTGGCGAACCTCATTGGCTTATGTGGTCCATCCGTATATTTACATTAATGGGGTAGGGACGAGGAAGATAAAATTTGAGTGAAAAATGACCCACTTCGGTAGCCGCATGGTCTATTCTAAAGCATGTATATAGGATGAGCCAAGCCTGTCATTGCTGCTCGTAACGAGCACGTCGCGGTATTTCAGAGGGTGTGTTACAGCTAGGACATGTCTGAAAACGAGGAAGCCATTGCTTTAATTCTGTCCATTGGTGCTATGCAAATTACACCCAATCTACTTTTTAAAAAATCACGAAAGCCTCGACGCTGAAAAAAAAAATGGCACAGCAAATTATTCTTTAACAAAGTGGCTAGAACTTTGTTAAGCTATACGCACGCAATCTCTAGGTCACAAATACGATGCATGATAAATTGAAGTATACAAAATTAAGGCGGGAAACATTGCAACATGCGGAATGTAGTTAATAATGGGTTCGAATTCCTTCCGGATATTATTAAGTGTTTTTTCCTAAATGTTTTCTCACTCTCTTCGACCTCCGTGATCTTGGGGTAAAGTACTCGCCTCAGGACCCGATGATCGTGGGTTCGTACCCAACCGGAGTTGACGCATTGTTCTTGAGAGTTAAAAATCCGTAACACAGCCTCCATCGGAGGGGAAGTAAAGTCGTCAGTCCCATGTCGATTGTGTCATGTAAAACAAACCCTGGAAGGTATGTGAAAATACCTTTCCCGGCAAAATTTGCAAGCTCTTTCGCTCTCTCTCATAGAAATTCTCGTGTGTTGATATAATCATTTGGTTCAGAAAGCATACGTTAAATCACCAAATAAATATATTTTATCACTCTAGGCAAATGTTGGATCATTTTATCTAAGTAGGCTATTAGCCTTGCTTTTTTTGTTTTGTTTTTAAATAAAAAATAGTGCGGCATAGGAGTTTCTTCGGTTTCTTGTATACGTCTGTCTTTAAAAGCTTGGCTAAGATACTCTGAAGTGCTCCAGGAATTCCTAGATACGCGGACAAGGGCCGTTTTAATGAACGTCTCCTAGTCCTTGTCTGTGTATTAGGCTGATGGAAAATAGAGTGGTCACGTCGTCAACCAGTCTAGACCCCTACTATGAACAACCCTCAATTTGACCTCGTCATTGTCACTACCCGCACCCGTGACCAAGTGGTCCAAGGCGCTTGGCTCTCATCGCACCTCTTCAAGGTCGACCAAGGAGGGCCTGGGTGTGAATCCCTTCCAGCCGGGTGCACTCAATATGGTTTTCATGAGCTCTCTTCACGTTTATTTAGGCAAGATATGTAAGATTATCCCATTTCAACGTTTATTAGGCGAGTTTTAAATACCTTACATTGATATCAATCATAAATTAAATTCTTAAATAATAAAAATAGTTTACACTGTTACAACATTATTATTATGCCAGGCCTCCACCGTGGTTCGGATTCCACGTTAAACTGTAGGTCCTCCATTTCATCTCACAATCACCCTACCCTTACACATTAGCGTAAGTGCATATAACCCGAATGGGTAGTAAGACGCGGTGCTAATAATAATAATAATAATAATAATAACATTATTATTTAATTTTGAAGTAATTTTTCTGTCAACATATATTTATTTAAATCTTCTAAAACTCAGGCTATTTGGTTTAGTAACTAAAATAGCTAGGCTATAAATTAAAATCCCTTTGGAAGCATAGGTCTATATCTAAAATAAGAAACAAACATACTATAATAATACTAAAAATAATAATTTTGAATTACAAATCAATTCTGTTCAGGTGCGAATAAAAGAGTTAGTGTGTTCATATTCGTCAGAGGAAGTGGGGAAGTGTTATCAGTAGATAAACGAGATGTTTCGCAGGCTGGACCACTTATTTTATTCCCTTTATTTCTATTTCCTACATTAGCGTAAAAGTGTGATTGCGCTTAAGTGCGTCAACCACTTCGCAAAACTAGTTTCGAGCTCTTTTAAGAGTAGGCAAAGTTCTTAAGGACACCTCTGTTAAATCTACCACACAAAACATACCCATGTCTTTAAAAAATTAATCTTAGCATTCCATATACGTGACTAAGTGTTTAGAGAGGTAACCACAAGTCTAAAATAACCTGGTTTGATACCTGGTTTGATGGTGTTTACAAATCACAAAGAGATTTAATATATAATTTAAAAACCTCCATGTTGTGAGCCCGCGAGCTAGCTATACCGACCAAGCGGCCGCCGCCGTTAGCGATGATAGTGCCAACATTTGTGGATGGTGGGTGTCATGTGCTCAGCACAATGAGCCCTCCGGTCGTTTAGTTTCAGTTTTATAAACGGCAGCTGGTACTTCTTTATTCAACCAGCTCCTCATTTGTCCTCATGAGTCTTGAGTTTGGCTCCGTTAAAGACCCACAGCTTCACAGATTTTGGAAGCGCTGGATATTGAACCCGGACATCTGGATTTGTAGCCATTAACTCTGACCACTAGAACCCACAGGTGGTCTTAATTTATTAGCACCGCGTCTTACTACCCGTTCGGTTTATACGCACTTACGCTAATGTGTAATGGTAGGGTGATTGTGAGATGAAATGAAGGACCTACAGTTTAACGTGGAATCCGAACCACGGTGGAGGCCTGTCATTCCCCACATTCACAAGATGTCTTGTCAGAGGTGGAGGAAGGGTTTGGTAATCTGATAAATCTGTGCCGGGACCGAGGATTGAACTCCGGACCCCAGCACAGAAGTCTGACACCTTACCCCTAGACCACCAGGTCACCCTACTTGTGGCCACATTGTTTAAGGCGTCAGACTCGCACTATACGGGGGGGAGGACAGGGACGTGCACAGGATTAAAAAAATATTATGTATATATATAATTTGTTTAATCTACAAGTCTACGCATTGCATCTATACTTATAAAATAACATGTTCTGATTGATTGATTGACTGACTGACTGACTGACTGACTGACTGACTGACTGACTGATTCATCATCGCCGAGCGCAAACTATCAAGGCTACAAGCATGAAATTCGGACTGTATATTCATTTTGTTATGTAGGCACCCACTAAGAAAGGATTTTAGAAAATTCCACCCCAAAAGGGTCAAAATAGGGGATGATAATATGTATGAAAGTCCGTCATTTTGAAAGTTACATAAATAAAATTTTGTATTTCGGTTATTGACGTAAAACAAATAAATACGTGTTTCAGGAATTTTGGAAATTTTATTTAATAAGGGATGAAAAAGGGGGTGAAAGTTTGTATCGGACTTGCATTATTTTTGATCTGAGGTCAAGTTATGGTCATCAACGTAACGTAATATTTTAAATTAATCTGTAAATACATATGTATATTTTCGTATTTGTATATAATCAACTTCCACGCGAGCAAAGCCGCGGGCAACAGCTATCTAGTTATATTATATAATTCTGCACAAATTTCACGTGTACATTAAAATAATAAACACAGTATAACTATGCTAATACAATTTTTTTTTATTAAAACTCGCATCACAGTTAACGTGGACGGGATTCACTGCTCCCCCCCCCCTTCCCCTGACCACACCATCTTTGCACACCTTTGAAGATTGAATCTCGGTCGGGTATAATGATAGTTGATTTATCACTTGTGATTTACGACTATCTTCCCATCCTAAATTCACGCTAACGCAAGCCTATTTCCTTTAAACTGCCTAATTCCACCGCACTCCATGTATTTAGGTCGTTAATAACCATATGCTAAACGCGCTAAAAAAAGTACATTTATTAGTAACGCTAACGGCTTGTGTCGATGCGTCTGATTTGAACCACCACATCATTTTTTGTTAGATAGTGCACACTAACGAACGTGTCTTAAGAAATTATGTGCGTGCTTGAAATACTCTTTGTGACTTTGCCTATTTTACCAGCACGTGTGACAGCGAACCTTGAATTACGGGATTTATCAACTTATTGAAATAGTTTGGCGAGTCGTGTATTTGTCGCACTCAACTGTCACGCTCATCCTTGGTCAAATATTGGGCGTCATAACTTATTTATGGTGGTGAATGAAGTACGCGCGTCGACATTTCAAATTGGTGTGCATACCCACGGAATTAGATGTGTGGAGTCTCAATTGAACGGGTGTCGTGATTTGGAAGGTCGTCTGGAACGCTCACAGCTGTCGTTTGGTTGGAGAGAGGGGTGACTTTTTGATTCGATAAATCGCTAATATAAAATGGTTGAGATGAATATAGCTCCATTTTCATATGAAGGGCCTTTTAGAAAATGCAAACACATTTTTTTGCGACCAAAATTGATTACATTTACTTTTTTATCAAAGTAACTTCATAGGTATTCAATTGATCATATCTATTGAAAGTGACCGCTGCAATTCACATGACTTAATGGATGGATACGTGAAAGTGTAGATCTATGAACTTCAGATGATAGTTGGATTATACTTGTTTATTTTTATTGCGAGTGAATGGGTGATGCGGTTCTGACACCTTTATCTCAGTCTTGAGCGCGTTTACCTTACCGATTTCAAACAGTCTCGGTTCGATTCACGTCATGACCGTAAATAAATTGTCATGGGTGAAATTGAGACTTCTCTTTTCACAGTGATAAATTGACAGCTAGGCGTTGTCTCTTTTCTAAAATCAAGTTAAGTTTGTCAGTCGCGTGCCCACAAAGGGCAAGCCTGCATCAATACTCCTAATAAAACATATATGTGTTGGACATTTTCTAATGCTTGTATTTGGTGAATCAAAACGCTTTCTTCGAGAATAATTTTGTCACATACGGCCAGAATCTAAAGCTAAAATTGTGGTGTGTATTGGTGTTCATGACTTTTAATTTGAAGATTAGTGGGTCGATTATATTTAACATATTGCTATCTACTCTTATAGTTAAACTTTCCAATTTTGCAATATTTAACAGATAATCTGTGAACGTGATTGAATGGAAAAATTAAAACGAATAAAGTACTAGCGTTTAAATTTCAGGAGACACAATAACACTAGAATGGTCGGGTTGACCGATGACTAAAAGGCCGGGGTTTGAATTCCATTAGGGAATACTGAGATGTATTTTTCTTAAATGGTTTTCTTCTCAACTTTCACGCAAATGAGGGTACATTTCCTTTAAATTTTACTTTTATCTGTATCCCACTAATATACATTTCTGGATTTCCCTGAAGGTTAGTAAGACGTGGAGCGCGAGAACAAACCTATTATTATCATCGAAGACTGCACCATCATTGGCGTGACTTGAAGTAGAAAACAATGACGGCCCTCTGGCTGGTCCGCCTCTAGGTAGTTATGGTTTTATCTTGTTGGAAACTAAAGCGCCGCCCTAATATTATTATCTCGCTCTTCCTCTCAAATTTGTCTTTACTACTTATGTGATCGCGTCTTACTACTCGTTAACAAGTTGAATTCAATACGAGAAAGATAATTTAGAGGGAATGTTCCAGCATTAGCTTGAAGATATAGTAACTAACCGAATCGCCCCAACCAAGACGTAACTACTCCCCCCCCCCCCCCTTTTTTCCACACCCGGGACCGGTCAGTTACTATTCAATTTATTTACATTTATTCATTTTTCATGTTTAATCTGTTTTAAAAGATTTTTTTATTAAAATATCACTAAGTTACATTATAAGGGTGTTTTTCCTTGTTTCATTTTATTTTTTACTAGTTCAACCACCTTTTGTCACGAATAGGTTTGTGTTCTACTGTCGTAAGGAGCCACACATTTTAAAAGGTCTTCTTCACATTAATAAAGTATGGATAAAAAAGGTCGGACTATAGGAAATGTACCCTCATTTACGTGAATTGCTTAAGGAAAAAACCTCTCAATATGCCTCCGGTCAGGATTCAAACCTCGACATTATCCGTCACCGGCGAACCAGACAAGATGGGCGCCTTTTCCCTTACGCACACCAGTGCGTGTAGGACCTAAGTGACACTTTATTTATCCTGTCAAAAGTGATACGCGTAAATACGTCACTTGACGAATGAATGCATTAAAGCAGCGTGTCAAATTTGTTTTGTTCATAGGGTCACGTTGAAAATTGATTGTACTGAGAGTGCCGCGTCTAAGAAAATTCAATATTGTCCCCATATTTAAGCTTAAAAAATCAATTATAGATTTATTATTATTAAAAAAACGAAGAATTATATAGAATTTTAAGACTTAACTCATTTCCCCCAGAAATTTTCAACTATTTTTCTAGCAAGAGTTGGTTGTGTCCTGATTGCGAACAAGTAAAAGAGCGACTCGCGGGAATTCCTACGTGAAGGTGGAGGGGATTACTGGCAGCACCCACCGGGGCTTTTCTCCTGACCAAACTTAGCCTAATCTAACCTAACCTAACCTAGCCTAACATAAACTAACCTAATCTAAAATACTCATGTGTATAATTTAGTTAAATTAAGACTGACAAGGCTGAAAGAACGTAACGACTGCTACGCACTCGTGGGCCGCCCCTATCGAATTAGGGGCGGGATGGCATAGCAATATGGCGTGCGCACAATCTGGGTCCCTCCTCATCTATCAAAAATCTAATATTCGGAATCGGGAGGCCACCGTATATCTTGTGTCGAAGTCACATTCTTACTGCTGACAAACTTATGTCCTAAGTTGTGATGTCTCTGGTGTGTTTCATTTGATGAGATAAAACAACAGTTCATTCGTGTGCTGCCTAACATTGCACACTTTTGGTTTGCAAATTTAAACATTTTTGGAAATTGATCTCTGGTGGCCAAAATTAACATTTGTACACCAACCCGACTTGATAGATTTCACTAAATAATGACAAGGTTCCAAATTTAATAATCAAAAAGAGTGTATTTATACAACGTTTATAATAATATGTATCAGGCCGCACTGCATGCTGGTCCACCAAAAGGTTTGCGGACCGCACAGAATACCAGACCGGGCCACATGCAGTCCGCGGGCCTTAAATTTGGCATGTCTGCATCAAAAGCATGGACTATTATAAGTGTCGATTAGTTGAGGGACAAGGTGACCTAGCGGTCTAGGGGTAAGGTGTCGGACTTCTATGCTGGGGGTCCGGGGTTCAAACCTCGGTCCTGGCACAGATTTATCTGATTGCCAAACCCTTCCTTCACATATGACAAGACGTATACTAATCACAACTTGTGAATGTTGGGAACGCCAGGCCTCCACCGTGGTTTGGATTCCACGTTAAACTGTAGGTCCTTCATTTCATCTCACAATCACCCTACCATTACACATTAGCGTAAGTGCGTATAACCTGAACGGGTAGTAAGACGCGGTGCTAATAATAATAACAGTTGTGGGACAAACTATAAACTCGTGCCTTGAAGGCGCCTACGTAGTGATACAGTCCAAATTTCGTAGGAAAAGTCTTATCTGAAAGTTAGTAAAGTTACAAGATCAACTTTCAAGTATAGTCACGTTTCGTCAAGTCAAGTGATCTGCAGCTGGCTTTTGATAGATAAAGGTTAATTAATGTTAGCCTCAGAAACTATGTTGTCCTAAAAAGTAGTATGAAAACTAAGTGTACCCCATTTGCGTGGTGGGAAGTGGAAAACCATTTGGTAAAAACTACTCTCAGTATACTCCACCGAGACTCGAACCTCAATCTACCCGTCATCAGTAGTCTAGTATATTGCAATAGTAGCGCCTTAAGCCCCTTATACATTATGCGAGCCGAGCCTTTAATGTAACTTGTAATGTAATGCTCGTCAGTTTGGACGTGGAACGAGCACGCCACGAGCAAGCGACGTAATACTATCTCACTTCAATTCAGTATTTACGAGAGTGCACTATACTTCAATTTAGTTAGATATCTTAACTTTACTAAATGTCTGATAACGAAGAAGCCTTAGCCTTAAATATGTGCAGTGGTACTATGCTAATTACGGCCAATTTATTAAAAAAACCAAAACGGACGCCTCGGCGAAGTTGGCGTACTCATTTGTATAAAAAACGGTCCGGTTCGGAACTACTGCGAGCCATCTTACTTCAGATTCTTTTAATATTAGTTTTTATCCTTGGGATTCCATAAAACACCATGTTTTTCACAATATTCTATCAACTGAAATACAAATTTCTCAGACCAGACCAACTAGACTGACGAATCCCTTTGTGTTCGTTGGAAAAACCGACAGTCGGTGGATCGCCGCGAACGGTTCGTAGCTGCTCGCAGACCCGTCCCCAATTAGATGAATTTGTTACATTACAGGCTCGGCTCGCCTAATGTATACTGGGCTTAGCGGTTGAGTCGTTTGTTCTCGCTCAGGTAGTGGAGCCGGCCACAGAGCCAATCCTTGTCCATATAAGGCAGTCCCAAGGCGAACCTCGCCATTGGCCGGCTCTATCTTCATCTTTGTGCTCGGCACTTGCTTCGCATTGATTAGTTTTAGAGATGACTACCGAATTGAAAACAAAAAGATATTCAATCAGTTATTTCTCTACATATTTAATTACCCGCCTCGGTGGCGTAGTTGGCTAACGCTCTTGTCGTGTTGAGCTCGACTGCTGAGAACGAGGAGATCGAGGTTCGAATCTCGGTCGGGTGAACTGGGGGGTGGTTTCCTAAATGGTTTTCCACTCTCCCTCCACGCAAATGCGGGTCCACTTCCTTAATTAACCTTCCCAATTTCTAATCCATTAGCGTAATTAGTACTTAAAGCGTATAACCCGAACGGGTAGTAAGACGCGGTGCTAAATTATTATTATATATATTACATATTTAATGATTGTCCACTTTATAGCGGCTCACCCTACTTTAATATAAATTTTTAATTATTATTTTTTAGCACCGCGTCTCGGGTTATACACCTATGTAATGATTACACAAGTGGGTTAGGCATGAGAAAGGTTGAATTTACAAGAAGTGTACCCGCATTTGTTTGGTAACGCATATAGGGAAAACCACCCTCCTTACACCCGACCGAATCCGAACCATGATCTCCCCGTCATCGGCAGTCTAGTCTCTTGTGAGAGTGATGCCTTAGACCATGCGACTACCAAAGTGGGTCGTATTATTAAATAAAGTCAAGGTTTGATTTTGCTGTCTTTTCATCTAAGTTTTGTTTAACTTGTCGGTGAAAGGAAGGTTGGTCTTCGAGTCTCGCCAAGGTGTACTGAGCGTGTTTTAAAAAAAAACTGTTGACCACTATTATTTCACACAAATGTGGGTGCAATTCCTTTATATGATACTTTATACTCACACCTATCCAATTAGTGTGGATATTCGGATACCTGAATGTTCTGTAAGAGACAGAACACGATAAAAAGAAAAACTGTTCTTGGTGTTTAAAAAAAATTCAATTTAACTTAACCGACAGGTAACTGTCAAAGGTTGAATTTGAAAGTGACTTTGCCGGTAATAAAAATAAACTCCATGGCGTGAGCCCGATATAGAGCTATACCTATCAAGCGGCCACCACCGTTAGTGATGTTAGTGCTAACATTTGTGGATAGAGGGTGTCAATGTGGTCAGCGCAACGAACCCTCCAGCAGTTAATCCCAGTTTTCTAGACCGAAGCCGCTACCTATTTATTCAAGTAGCTCCTCGTTTTTCCTCACGACGCCGCGTTTGACCCCGTTCCAGACTCACTGCTTCACATAGAAATTCTGGAGATCGAACCTGGGCCCGCAGAATCGGTTCCCAGGAACTCTGGCCACTAGACCACATAGGTGGTCCTTTGACGGCAAAAGGTAGATCTGACGTAGAGTTTCACCGTGGTTGGAGTTTGACGCGTTCTGGTTTTGAGCCCTAGCTGAATCGAAAAAATGATCATAGGTGAAATTAGGGCTCACAATTCTGAATTGACAGGTGGAGGAGGACTGGGTGCTGTGTACTATCCAAGATTAAGCTAGTCTGCGAGTCGTGTGGTTATATAAACACTCGGTTCAGGAAGTGCACAATAAATACACCTATTGAAACTAAGTGATAGGCGCACCTAATAATTTGTTTTTGACATTGTAGCCACTGTTTGCAAGCACTCGACTAGGGCTGATTGGCGCGTCGTTTAGATTGTCGTATCCTGGGTGAGGCTGACATGACGTCATCTGTGGCAACCGTCACTTCGTAATAAGGGCAACATTTATTTTTATAATGTTGCGCTTACTACTACTACCCATCCGGGTTATCCACATAACTACGCTAATGGGGTAAACTTTAGGAAAGCAGAATACGAGGAAATGCCTAAGATACGTTTTTAATTTTTGTGCAAAACCTATATAGCAAGACTTTTTTTTTAGTGAATTCCACCTTTTTTTTTTATGACATCGAGAATCCTTTCTTAATTGCTTCCATACAGTCACAGACTAACGAAATAAAATCTAATATGTTGTGGTCTCACCATTGAAATTTTATAAACTTTGATATAGTTTAATCCTTGAGTTAAATGGTAACATATATTATCGAATAGGTAATAAGACACAGTGCTAAAACAAATCAATATTATTATTATTATTATTATTATTATTATTATTATTATTATTATTATTATTATTAGCACCGCGTCTTACTACCTGTTCGGGTTATACGCACTTACGCTAATGTGTAATGGTAGGGTGATTGTGAGATGAAATGAAGGACCTACAGTTTAACGTGGAATCCGAACCACGGTGGAGGCCTGGCATTCCCTACATTTACAAGATGTCTTGTCAGAGGTGAAGGAAGGGTTTGGTAATCAGATAAATCTGTGCCGGGACCGAGGATTGAACCCCGGCCGCCAGCACAGAAGTCTGACACCTTACCCTAGACCACCAGGTCACCTACAACAAATAAATAAAATAGTTATATTTAAAACAAATAAATTAAAATTGTTAGGTAGAATTCGAAAACTTTCTCTTAGTGATTGTTTTCTTAAAGTGCGGCTTCGTCTTCGAATATATTTGAAATTGTTGAGCATCTCTTTGGCATATAACCTTTAATTTTTTTTAAAGAAGATTAAAATTGGTTGGGTAGGGGAATCATTGATTCACGCTTCACGTTTTAACTATATAGATATTTTCATTTCTTCATCTGATATCGAACTCGAGACCCTTGGACCGGTAGTTGACCTCTACAGCTACTAGTTCACGGATATGATGCAGGATAGTGATATTATTAATAAAAGTAGTATTGAAGACGGGTTCTCGAATGCCACCTGTATCATAAAACCATTTTTCAACTAACGCCCGCCTCGCGGCCATGTATCCCACTCTCGGGGACGTGTTTCCGGATTATAGTACAGTCACAAACAAATAAACCTGTCAGTTTTTTTTAACAAATATAAAAAAAATATATTTATAATTTTCTGATGTAATCATATACATTCTAAATTTTACTTTTGGGAGAATTTAACGTTAAATTAAAAATAAAACCTTAAAAAACGAATTATGGTGACTATCTACAGGGCAAACCCGTAATATAGAAGGAATTTTTTGGTATACTGGAAAACAGAGGGATGTCAGGGAATTTAATTAAAATAAGGACAAATATGGTAATTTTAATACCTGGCTAAAAAAATCTCATTAATTTCGCAGCTACAAACTAAAACAAAAGTAAGATATTTTATTTATCGTATGTAAACTATATATAAATGCATTGCCTAGTAATTTCGTTTTAACATGAAATAGTTGTATAGTGTTTGTTTTTTTAATATCACATTTATATACTGCAACAATTAATGCCTACACTATTTGATACTAGATAAAGAGCTTTTACAAATGGCTATGTTTAGTAGCTGCTAGGATTAAAAAAATAATTGTAATGAGTGTAAAAATCGTTATTCACCAAGAAAAACTGTAAAAATGTTATGTCTTGAAAACCTGTAAAAGTTGAGGAATTTTATAATACAACTTTGTAGCCTCTCTGGACTTTAAAACCAAGCTAACTTAATCTAGGACGGTACATTAAATACTTCACACTCAGCACTAAGCTTATTAATGACTATTTACTGAATTCGATAGAACAAACCTGTACGCACATGTTATAAATATCTTTATCTCCGTCTGGAATCGAATCAGGGGCACTGATATTTTCTATGTACTTCGTGTCTTTCTACTCGTCCGGGTTATACGCATTTAATTGCACTAATTGATTAAGGACGAGAAAGATAATTTTTATAGGGTATGTATCCGCATTTGAGCATTGAAAGAATGTGAAACATTTGAGTAAAAAACTTCCTCAGTACATCCGGCCGTGATTTGAACCCTGACCTCTCTCATAATAGTTTGGATTGGCATCTAGTTTGCGATCCACACTCAGACTTGCGATTGATCACTCACTAGCCATTAAGGCACGCGGATGGGCAACCAATTAAATAGGTTTCGATATCTAAACTCACATATGTATTGAAAGCCCGCTGTACAATCATTTACAGATGTATGAACTAATATAATATAAATACTATTGACACTTTATCACCGTGGGTTTCAACGCATATAGATAGATAGATAGATAACTGTGTACCGTGACATGTGGGGTTCACTTCAACGGTGACAGGGGACACAAAAAACAATTAAAACAGTTCATATAAACATGTGTTCCATTTGACCTTGTTTCTAGTTAAAGCCACGTGATTACACTAAACTATATTAATGCAGACATTTCTTGAAGGAGCGATTTCCTAACAAATGGAATGGTCGTGTAGGACCTACTGACTGGCTTGTAAGCTTCCCAAACTTAAATCCACAAGATTTCTATCTGTAGGGCCACTTGAAACACACTCACTCTCTCTCTCTCTTCTCTCTCTATACTCTCTCTCTCTTATATATATATATATATATATATATATATATCAATACGTTCGTAAAGTACAATTTAAATTTCCCAAAATAAATAAATATTTTACCAAATCCTCACATGAATAAATAAATAAAATTATTAATATTTTTGTGGCCACCCGCATTGGTGGTCGCATGGTATAAGGCGTAAATTCTATAATCCAGACAACTTTCGGTAGCGACGGGATTGGGGTTTGAACCGTGATCGGGTAAATTATGGGTGTTTTCCCCCTAAACTGTTTCTCGCGATTTCTACGTGAATGGATATGTTATGTTGCATGTTACCTCTAAATTCTTTCTTTCCCATTGGTACCCATGATTGGTAATAAATATGCGGCTAGTCTGAACGGGTAGTAAGACGTGGTGCACGCACGTACACACATGCGTGTGTGGGGATTTATTAAAGGTCGTTAAGGTGCCAGTTTTGTCCTTGGCTGTAATATTGGTGTGCTGGTAACGACCCGGACTCCCACAAGGGCGGGTGGGAACGAAACGCGCATGCCTGCGCCGGCCGGCGAGGTAATCGACTCTAGGAGTAAAGGGATGGGAGAAGGGGGTTCTGATATCGAAAATCGTCGGCCTGAGCTCGAAATCAAGACCTTGACCGTGGCTCGGCTCTTTCACCATTTATCGATTGCAAAAAAAAGCGCAAGTTGTTTTTGTTGTGACGGGGAGTCGAATGGAGGACGTCTGATGTAGAACACTGCAATGAGTGATTCCATATGTTGTTTCTGTAAGTAGGGAAGCGGCAAAGAGTTTCAATAGAATTTTGTTTCTTTAATAATCTTCTCATTGTGTGTACTTAACGACGCAACGCAGGTGCGCTTGGGAGAGGCGCGTGGTACATTATTTGGTGTAGACTGTAGGTTGTCGAATTTGTTAAGTTGTTCCTCGGCCATGTTTGTTGTTGCAGGGGTCTGCGGCGTAGTTGTGTGAGGGATCTCGTTGAATAGTCGGCTTGAATGCGTGGATCACCCTCGCCATTGTGTCACGTTTTAAGTTTTTTTATACGTATAATAAAACACTTATTTTTTTCTCGTGTTTTCTTTCCCATTGGGTCAGATCTTGTCCTACTCTCACACACGGTGTCTAGGTTTTATGCCTGTGTTGTTGCCATGGAGACGTAAACAAGAGTAGTGTGGCCTTGTGTCGTGTTTATGAGAGGCTGCTCAAGTTCAGTAAGCGTGGCAGGGCCGTGGTGTCAAGTGGTTGACGATTGGTGCCTCGCAAGTTTTCCGTAAGATGAATTTTAAAATGATCGCACCATGTTACCGGCGATGTTGAAGCTATCGATCGCTTGAAATAATTGATAAATACGTGTTTTATTTTTTAGAGTACGCACAACATTAATGTAATTTCGTTGTTGTTGACATGTTTCGATATAAAATATTGATTTCAATCGAATCTTGTGCTATTCGGTTAGAGTGAAAGTGTTGTCGGTATTTTAAAGTGCTGCAGGTTGCACAGTTTGGTTGGGAAGGTCGATTCGACAATGGGTAAGTGTGAAACATTACTTTGGATTTACTCTATTTTAGATCGATTTGTTGACTTGCATTTCTAATTTAATGCAACGAAGATATTTGGGGGGTGGGGGAATTGGACCAGTTTGATTACCACTAGCTAATCGGGAACTTAAATATTTTTCATTTAACGTTTAGAGACTGAAAATGTATTGACATAATTCTATTAATTTGATTATAGAATTTAGGGGGCCTTTGTACGACATTGTTATTGAGTAGTGACGTATTTGATCGGCGTTGATTGGATTTGAACGTGTACGAATAAGCTTGGTATTTCCTCGCTTGTAAACGGTATTTTATCAGGATTCATTACATTGTCTGTTTAGGCCGGTTTATGTCCTGTGTAATCTTACAACTAGGCCGTTAGTACGTTTTGTCTAAGAGGTTTTAATAATATATCTAATGTAAGGGAATACATTACGATGATTATTAAGGTGGGATGGGAGGGAACGCGTGTAAGTATTTTTCAGTTTTCATGACTTTTTTTGAGAGGCAAAATAAATCAAATATTTCTTCAATAGATACATAAAGTTTTTTATCATGGCCATTGCATAATTTGACCAATACTTTTATCTTGATTCAAAAGGTTTCTGGGTATCTGCCATTATGTTCATGACGCATATTATTTAGGAACTGTGGTGATTACTTAATGTTGAAAGTTGTTGAAAGCTAATAAGCAATATTTTATTCATCCTAGCCAAAATAAATAAATAGTTTGTCATAAAAGGAAAATACGGATTTTAAATTTATGAAATTTGAAAACCACCTCCAGGCCAATCGGGATAAATTAACTCTCTCTCCCTTTGGCTTGGTCAAAGTTTATTACTTTTTTTGTGTGACAGTCTTGCTAGTAAAATCAACGATATTTCTAATCTCGTAACTGCCACTGTATTGTCTCACAAATATCTTACACGTGGGCTCAAGGGTCTTAGGGTCAGATTCCCGCCAAATAGTGTACCACCTTTAGATTGTAATACAGTGTTTGTGTCTACTGTTATACACTTGTGTGATATCTAAATAGGATTTGTGTCAAAAATAATGAAATGGTTCTTACACTAGTAGTAATTCGTTTGACAAACACTTAACTCTAATTTAATAATAAATTACCCACTTCGGTGGCCGCATAGTCTAACGTGCTACTCTCTTGTTGGACCAGACTGTTGAAGACTGAGATCGGGGTTTGATTCCGCTCGGGTGCACTGAGGGTGGTATTTGCTAAATGTGTTTCTACTCTACGCAAATACGGGTGCATGTCCTCTAGAATATAGCCTTCCGGTTTTAGCTGTAATACACACAGTTTAAGATACGCATCATCCGTGAGGTGAGACTGGCTCTTAATCTGAGGGATGTAGGGACATTAGAAATTGCGTTGTTGCAGTTTTTATATCAAAGTATTTTGTTTTGGTCAATGTATAGGGGTAAGGTGTCAGACTTCTGTGCTGGCGGCCGGGGTTCAATCCTCGGTCCCGGCACAGATTTATCTGATTACCAAACCCTTCCTTCACCTCTGACAAGACATCTTGTGAATGTAGGGAATGCCAGGCCTCCACCGTGGTTCGGATTCCACGTTAAACTGTAGGTCCTTCATTTCATCTCACAATCACCCTACCATTACACATTAGCGTAAGTGCGTATAACCCGAACGGGTAGTAAGACGCGGTGCTAGTAATAATAATAATGTTTTGGTCAAAATAAATCAAATATTTCTTCAGTAGAAACAGTTTAATTTTCTTCAAATGGCGACCTCCACACTTCTTGAGTATATGTTAAGGATGTCCTGGAATTTAACTTTTTCTCTTAAATTAAACAAAATTGCACATCAAATGCGGCTAGGTTCATCATGACAGATATTCAAGGTTATCAGCTTGTGAAGAAAATTTAAATGTATTGAAGCAATATTTCATTTAAAACTGCAAAAACTTTTCGCGTTCCTTCCTAATAATTCCGACGAGGAAGGTCCATTTAGCAACACTAACCAAACTATTGCGGATTCGTGTGGAATGCCAGGCCTCCACCTTGGTTCGGATTCCACGTTAAACTGTAGGTCCTTCATTTCATCTCACAATCACCCTACCATTACACATTAGTGTAAGTGCGTATAACCCGAATGGGTAGTAAGACGCGGTGCTAATAATAATAATAATAATAATAATAATAATAATAATAATAATATAGCGGGTTACTCGAGCATTATGGCGATAAGTCTGTTGGGGCGTGCTAGTTTGTGTAGATGATTGATTTCCCGGTTTGCGTTCATTGCCCCGCCTGTACAGTGTACACTCTTTGGTGATGGACGGGCTATACTCACCGGACACGTGTGCATGCTAGTGACGGGAAGTGTGTGAGTGAACGAGATGTTGACACGTGAGCGCTCACACTTCCTCTATCTTGTCAACACTGTCTGAATTGTGTGTCAACTTACTAGGCGAGTTATTGGGTAGACAATCGTTAACCAGCCAACGTAGGCGTAGATACCTATTATTATTATTATTATTATTATTATTATTATTATTATTATTAGCACCGCGTCTTACTACCCGTTCGGGTTATACGCACTTACGCTAATGTGTAATGGTAGGGTGATTGTGAGATGAAATGAAGGACCTACAGTTTAACGTGGAATCCGAACCACGGTGGAGGCCTGGCATTCCCCACATTCACAGAGGTGTAGGAAGGGTTTGGAAATCAGATAAATCTGTGCCGGGACCGAGGATTGAACCCCGGCCCCCAACACGGAAGTCCGACATCTTACCCCTAGACCGCCAGGTCACCAATACCTAATAGTTTGCTTATTTATTAAATACATTACTATGTCAAGAAAGAAAGGGCATAAGTCGTCTCAAATATGGTTAGACGACTTTCTAATAATTTGTATCAATTATTAGTATCAATTTTAGATTGCAAACACATTGAATACACCTAACTGCAACTTCATGGATCTTATCTCTTCTACTTGTTGGTTTTCTGCTCTCCCCCAGCTGAATATTTTTGTTATTCAGTTTATCTTTCCCCTCTCACAATTCATAACTTGATCATTCCGGTTCTGTTAACATTATTTGAAATATATTGGGGAAAAGCGAATTAATTAGTACTATAGCTCAGTCGGTAATGCAGCCGGGAATCGAACCTCAACCTTCCCGTCAACGGTAATCTAGTATTTTGTGAGTCTCTATCCTTATACCGTGTGATCACTGTCATGGATGGATGGATATTAAACCCGGTAATAAAATATCTAGCCTTGGGAACCAAATGAATATGAGGAAATTTTCAATCACTTTCAAATATACATATGATGAAAGCGCAATGCATAAATTATTAATCGTGGTTTAGACATATTTGAAAAAAATCTTTGGATTTGGTCACCAAATTATGCCGCAAAAATCAGTAAAGTTAAATTTAGCATTTGGGGAAAATTTATTGGAAAGTTTTTTTCGATAGCACACTTTAATTCCTTTTTCCACTTTTTAGCTATTTATATTTAATTACTGGGTTTTAATACCCCAATATTTCTGAATATTTCCTTTGATATCTGAATATGACGTGCAAACTATTTATATAACACATTTTACGTCTTAACGCTTTTTTTTACAATACACACATTTTCTTGTTAATTGTGAAATTATGGTCCACTAATATTGAAGATAAATTTACTGAAATGTGTTTTGATTATGACGGTGTTCTAACCAAAGTGGTTTCTACTTTTTAAAACAAAATTTAAAAAAATATATAATAAAAAAAAGTTTTTCTTTGTTTCTTTTGAACCCGCAATATAAATATAAGGGCGTCATTCTTCGAGTAGCACGTTATTTGAACCAGTTTATCCATAATTTGACCTTAATCTCTTTGCCGCTTATACACTTTTTATTTTAATTCCCCTGTGGTTAGAAGCTACGCCAACTGTTCAGGATGGATAGTTATTATTATTATTATTATTATTATTATTATTATTATTATTATTATTATTATTAGCACCGCGTCTTACTACCCGTTCGGGTTATACGCACTTACGCTAATGTGTAATGGTAGGGTGATTGTGAGATGAAATGGAGGACCTACAGTTTAACGTGGAATCCGAACCACGGTGGAGGCCTGGCATTCCCCACATTCACAAGATATCTTGTCAGAGGTGAAGGAGGGATGGATAGTTAATCCCATTTGGTTTCAAGTCAGTTAAAGCTTTATGAGTAATTCATACTATTGAAAAGGAACACTTTAATAACTTATAAGATGGCTCTAAAACTTACCGCGTTCCCCCTTGTAATGTATGCAAATGTGGACCCTTCGATGACCACCATCTATGCTTTTATCGGCTTAAAATTGGAATGCCTTTGATAATTTTTTATGCAAATTTATTACCTAGTAAGATTAATTCATGTTGGCTCTAAGCAGTTAAATGAGCCAAAATAGGGTTAAAAGAACCAAAAAGAGCAAACACTGTTTTTATTGATAACTCACATCTCTAAATATTAATGAAACTGATCAAAGTAATTCCACAAAATCGGTCCTTTGCGGTACCACATACTCTCTCGAGACGTGACCGGACAAACTCTTGATGTGTGGAGTGTGAACATGTATGTTGATCGAGGAAGGGAGTAATCTCGATTCATCTGATGTGGTCTTGTGTTTCCTCTTGTTTTGTTTCCGGTCTCTGCACTTACGCTCTCCTGTCGCCTCGACGATGGACCTTGCTGCTTCCTGGGGGTTTCTGGACGTGACTGCCAACAGCAGTAAGTATTCAGTACCGAATCCTTTTCTAGTGTAAGTGCCCTGTCCCGTGTGTAGCGTTCAGTGGACGTGTTTTTGCTATCAGTCTTGTGTCGGATTCAAACTTCTGTTTACTTGTGCATTCACTTATATCTTTAACAAAGAACACTTTTAATTAGTTTCGGCTCGAACAACGTAAATTACATTGGCGAGGAGGAATATTGAGGAAATTCAAGATTAGTCTTTCAATTGAGATGTAAAGAAGTGCACATTTGTTTCTAGATGACACTAGGGGGCATGTTGGCTACATACAGGGAAAACCTGGAAAAGTCAAGGAATTTTGAATGACAGGGAAATATCAGGGAATTTAACTAAAAATAAGGAAAAGTCAGGGAATTAAAAATATGTCTAAAATATCCCATTAATCTCGCAAATATACACTAAAACAAAAGTTAATAATACCTAAATAAAATAACATTTTAATTTTTAAGATAATTGTTAAAACTGTTTATGTTTAGTAGATACAAACTTTTTTTAATGTGTGACCAATAATTTAAAAAATTCATCATCTACCATTAAAACTGGAAAAAAATAATCAGGGAAAATGGAAAAATGTTACCTGGAAAACTTGGAAATGTCAGGGAATTTTGTAAAATATGTTTTGTAGCCATCCTGGTGTATCGTTGCTCATTTTTCTTTGCAGACATAGCACAGAAATATAAATCCAGAAAAAAACACCAGATTTTTTAAAACTTATTTTAAAAAAAACCATACATAAACGTGTTTGTTAACTAAGCTGAGGAGAAACTAAATTTTTTGTGGGCTAGCTAGAAAAAATAACCAGTGATTTGCTTAACCTATTTATTTATTTCGTGAATACTTTTTCTCATATTCTTAGCTAATATTAGTATTTAAAAAAATCTCTTGCAGTACGTGTGCCAATTTTTAAAATTGGTAAAAAGTTACCTTTATGTATGAGGAAGAATTACGTTGTTCTAGCCGAAAATTAAAATCTTAGGGTTTTATTTATTAAAATTTTACTCTTGTTTTAATGTATTTTAAATTCATATTATAATTACGTAATAAATTATATTTTTGTGATTAGAAAAGTGTGTAAAAATATAATCACTAGGTGCTACATAATCGAATCTGTAGTTTAATTTATTGTATAACTATTTCCGGATAAAGTTCGTCTACTTCAAACTAATTGAAACTTTATGTAAGAACATCTGACTATAGTATATATACATCCTTTCTTAAAAGCGGGTTAAACTTTGCCGCACCGCGAGATATTAGATATGAGACATCTCATCTTGGTGGCTAGTCTTTTAGTTGAGTGACCAGCCGGTAGTTGGAAGTGTAGCGCCAGATCTTCACCATGCCGGTGTCTAAGCTGGCCCCGGGCAGGTTGACCTTCATGAACCGCAAAACTTCCACGTCTTCTGACCAGGACAAAGAGGAACAGGTTAGACGCGTTGCTACCGCCCGCGATACACCACTTCTTCTTTATTCAATACATAGCATGTGTTATGCCAGTGTCCAATTTCTTAACACAGTGATAACAATACAATACTTGACACACTTAGTATAACCTTGAATATTACACATCTAACCTTGGTGTGATTAACAAATACCACAGTATAATTTTCATTGGAAGGGTCTTTTAGAAAATACATAGTTTTTACGACAGTCAATGGTAAAATTACTCTATTATTAATGTTATTTTATAATTATTGATAATATATATTATAATTGACAGCTGGAAATAACTTAGCCTGACGTATGAATACATGAAAATAATCTAGTAAATGTTATATCTGTCAAATAAGGCTCTTCCTATGGAAATGAGGTTGTACATCCTTTTAGGCTATTCTTGGGATTGGACCAGTGTCCTCTAAAACTTGTCAGTCTCACAAACCACTTGGCCACAAGGACGAGCCTTACCAGTTTCCCTCCTTTCGTGCCTTAATCTCTTTCCTTTACTGGAACTACTCCCCCGTAAAGGTATTAAGTAATTCACGTTGAAGATATATTCTGTAATAGTGACCGTCATAGCTGCACGGGTAGAGTGCTTAGTTTTAACCCAAAGCGTTAGGACTGATGTTTTTATTTGTATTATTTTCCCAACCTCCTTATTTGCAAGTGTCTGTGAAGCTCCGCCGTAGTAGGGTCTAACGCGTCACTCTCGTGTTAGAATGGATTTCCGGTGACTGGTGAATCGGGGTTCAAATCCCAGTCGTGTGTGCCAAGTTTTTCTTAAGTGGTTTCCTACCCTGACCCCACGTAGTTGTGGTAACATGTCCTCTCACATTATACCTTCCTCATCCCCATTTTACTAACGTAATTAATTAACGTGTACTAAGACATTTTGGAAAATAAAATAAAATTTATAATCGTCTTGTAAACACATGACAAAATTGCTGTATCTAACAAAATATGGCTCGCATGTTGTTTGTTTCTGGAAAAAAGGGGTAATTTGGGTTCCAGGGGGTGAGAGAAGGAAAGCAAGCACTCGACCCGTTTTGTTTAGAAGGTGAGATGGATATGGGGTCTCCTAACTACTGTAATGATATCCATTCTTTAAAAAAAAAGTTATTTTAGTACTTCCCTTAATTGAAGTTAATCTCTTTTTAGTCTATTTGTATTAACATGTTTAGTTTCACTTTATTAAGCGAATTATTATTTTCAGATCCTATTTATATGTTCATCTTGTTATATAGTAATAAACATAGGCTATATAATTTTTGTTTTTCCTTCTTGGGAGGTTAGCCATGCTTATCAATTAATTTGTTTTCACTTATCCCAGTGTAGTGTATGGGACGACACACCACCTCGCTTTATGTCCCAGGGGACTCTTTTATTTCCCTATCCTTGTTTAGCGCCGCGACACGTTTCCCAAACAACTTGATATACACTCTGGTAGGACGGGTCGCCTACCCACACCATTTAAGGCGCTTCCGTCGCTCTGCGGTGTAGAATAATAATTAAATATATTTTATTTAGCACTGCGTCTTACTACCCGTTCGGCTTATACGCTTATGACACTAATGAGTTAGGAATTGGGAATGTTGAATTTAGAGGAAGTGAACTCGCATTTGCGTGGAGGGAGAGGGGAAAACCATTTAGGAAAAACCACCCTGATTCACCCGACTGAAAGTTGAACCTTGATCTCCCCGTCCTCGGCAGTCTAGCTCAACACGAAACCAGCATGCTAGCTAACTACGCCACCGAGGAGGGTTAAAATAATAATCGCTGTTCCATTTAGAATAAATAGCTTTTACAAGTTATATTTTAAATTTTAGTGATAACTAAAATTATTATTTTTATTACTACATGCAAATTTTTAATTTTTTAATGTAGACTTATATTAGACCTGTTTCGGTGACGGCATGTTTTGAGGCGTCAATCTTGCTACAGACTAGACTGCTGATGACAGGGAGATCGGGATTTGAATCCTGGTTGGGTATACTGAGGTTTTTTCCCAAAATTGGTTTCCACTCTCCTTCCACACAAACGTGAGTACACTTCCTCTTCATTCAACCTTCATCATACGTAACTTATTATTATTATTATTACTATTATTAGCACCGCGTCTTACTACCCGTTCGGGTTATACGCACTTACGCTAATGTGCAATGGTAGGGTGATTGTGAGATGAAATGGAGGACCTACAGTTTAACGTGGAATCCGAACCACAGTGGAGGCCTGGCATTCCCCACATTCACAAGATGTCTTGTCAGAGGTGAAGGAAGGGTTTGGAAATCAGATAAATCTGTGCCGGGACCGAGGATTGAACCCCGGCCGCCAGCACAGAAGTCTGACACCTTACCCCTAGACCGCCTGGATGCGTATAACCTGAACAAGTGTAAGACGTGGGGCTTAAAATTTTAAAAATGTATATAAGTGTAAAAAAAATTAGGGATGTGCAAAAAAAATATACTTTTATTCAAATTTTAATATAGATGCTTTAGTGGCGAAAAAAATAAATAGTAAATGTTCAAATAGATTTAGGGCATTTTTTTTTTTTGTTTTACAATTTTAATTCCCTAGTATTGGCAATCCCATATAAACAAGTATTTAATGCACCATAGTTTTACTTTAACTGCGATAAGTGAAAAAATATCACACCAAACATTAGGAAATTAAAATGTTAAAATATTAAATTGACCTATAGCTAATACATTTCAGCGTCTTAAATATAATTATTACTTTGGTCATATGCTCGTGTTTAAAGCACGTTTCATATCTATGTGGTTAGAATAGTCTGTCGACCACGGGCCAAGGGACTATGGTGTGCTTACTCATGTTCCTGGGGAAGATATATAAAAGTTTGTCCTGCTATTTCCCCCCCCACTCCCACCCCGCATCTAAATACCAGTCCGGGCCATCCAAGTATTTTGCGCTAACTAGGTAGGGAGGAGGAAAGAATAATTTTGAGGGAGTGTACTCTTATTTGCGTGGAGGTAGAGTAGGCAATCCCTTAGAGCAAGAAAACACCCGGCCGGGAGTCTAATCCCCGACCTCTCATGTCACTGGTAAACCATATAAAATAAGTTTGGCACCTTGTTCCGTGTGCCCACTTGTGTGGTTTGCTAGCCATTGAATTAATACCTAGACGTTGTGTGTGGTGTTAAGTTTGCTGTCCCAAGTTAATATAGTTTGTAAGTCGTGAGTTGTGCTAAGATCTAAGTGGACGTTAAATACTCTTATAGAAAGGTATCTTGTTTAAAGGAGACCTTTATACGCCTGACCTAATTGACTTCAGTGATGCTGTCCTATCATTTAATGCAGAGTGTAAGACTGGTTGCTGGACAGTGGGTGATGGCAAACTATTTAATAGCTCCTCTCTTCTGTTGAAACTTGAGTATTTGCTTGTGGTTAAGATAAGCTCTTGAGAAGTTCTGACATTCTATCCTATCACACTTCCGCACCACAAGTTGTAAGGCTGATGTCTGACCAGCTGAAAGGCTTAGCTCTTTCAAGTAACACTCAAAAGTCCTGCTAGAGTTAGCCAGACTGAAGAGTTGGGAAGTCGGGGGAGACAAAGTCATGAGACCATTAGTTTGATTCCCAGCAGTGTCAAGAACTGTATAGCTTTTGTGAATATCATCTCTGAGGTAACTGCTGCCAGTAGCTCCTTCTTACACCAGCACACCACCTTCCGATATAGCTGAAAGCGAGGAGATATGCTAACATTTAATCGAAAAAGAACGGAGTTTTAAGCTTTTATCCATAAGACCTGCAGTCTCCTCAGAGGTGATATTGAGTGTATGTATGATAACTAAAGTTTCAGACGTCATGGTTGGGTTTATAGTATTTAGTATCAAATCATATATTGGTCTTGTACAGAGTTTATAACTTGTATTTAGGTTAGAAAGCACGTTAAATACCACACCTTTATTTTTGCATCGCTTCTTAACACCGTTACGGGCTATTCGCCTTTAACTACAATAATGGGTTAAAAATGAGTAAGATAGAATTAAAAGGAAATATTTTGTATTTACCAGCTTCGGTGTCCACATGGTCTAAGGCGCTACTCTCGCAATAAACTGCTGATGACTGGAAGATCGTAGTTAGATCCCGGTTGGGTGTACTTAGGGTGGTTTTCATAAATTGTTTCCCCAACTTCTCTACGTAAATGCGGGTACACTTACTCTAAATTCACCTTTATAATACCTAACCCATTAGCATTATCAGCACTTAAACATATAATCTGAATGGGTAGTAAAACGCAGCTAAATATGTGTGTGTGTGTGTATATTTGCGTGGAAGGAGCGTGGGAAACCTTTTAAGGAATTCAAACCGTTATTTCCCAGTCACTGGAACGAACTTGATATTCATCCTGCGTTTCCATTGATACGGCTAAATTTTGTAATAATAATTACAAAAACAAAGGTGGTGAGGCTACATTATTACACTAAAAAAGTCCCTCGACTGAGTTTGATGTGTGGAATATGTACAAGATCTCATGGGCCTCACATCGACAAGACATAGGTTGGTTTGTTGGCTGAAACTTGAAATCTAGGCATAATTACATTTTCAATTTCTCGTGTAGAGAGAGAATTGTAATCGTGAACATTTTTGTCCTAGAAATTATGACGAATCTCAACATTTTTTGTCTTCTAACTAAAAAAGGTGATTAAAATTGTTTGTCACCTGTACCTGAGCTACAGCTGAAATGATTTAATGTATTCTTTCAAACTTGATATTTAGATATTATATTGTCATGATTAAAGGTCACATTGTAAATTTTATTCTAGGATAGTTTGCTAATGATTTTTTTTTTTAATTTGAAATTTTTCAAAAACAGTTCTTAACAGTTTAGCTTGAAATAAAAATCTAAAGTGTTTGACATGTTAAAAAAAAAATCTATATGATTGTTTTCAAATAAATTAAAGGGTAGTTTAATGCTGACTAGATTTAAGAAATCAGAAATTAAAATAAATATCTTGAAACAAATTTGTTCAAAATTTACATCTGAACATTTTTCTTATAGGCTCTATCAAACTGATATATATATTAGGAGTAGTTTACTGAAAAACTATTTTTGAGCATAATGTTACTAACTATTTTATTATATAAAAATGGACTGTGGTATCGTACAATTTATTTTTTTCCTCGAGTTTTTGAACTATTGAAACGATGCCCTCCATACACATGTTGGAACAGGAGCTGTCTAATTGTCATATGAATATAAAATGTTGATCAAAATGATAGTTGGTCGCCACCACGGATGAACATTTTCGCCGGCCGGTAACCTACGTCCGACCTAGATAGTGCTACTGAGGATTGAGGGCTAAATAGGATACGTCCAGTTAGAGACTAGTTAGCATGCTCATCAAGCGCTCACTTAGCATGCAAGGGGTTGAGGTGTGGGTCGCTATGAGGTGCCCCACTTCTCCAATTTGGAATATTTAATCACACACTTTCCCCCCCACCATTTCTTTCTTTCTCTCGTAAATAGTTTGTCGCAGTTACGTGTCTGTCGGTGATGTTGGAAGATTTTTAACTCCCCGTGAAATGTGAAAGGTCAGACACTATAAACTCGTCACGTAACACGAGTCACTCTTCCACTTTGTCATGACGGGTTGATTAATTTACTTAGTGAATGACCGAAACAAAATATCACACCCTCAGTTTGGTAGGAACAACCGTATCTGGTAGTTACTAACGCAATTTTAATATATTCTTACATCGAGTCATGGTATCTACAGCTCTTAGTTTTGATGGATATTAATACTATCTATGAAATAACACAATTTAGTAAACTGTTATCAATGTTGGCCGTAAAGAAATATGTTTGAATTTTCTAAACTGTTCTTTCAACCAAAATGAGGCTAAACAGTATATCGGCGGTTCTCAAACTGTGACACGCAAATTGAGTCGCAGGGTAAAAAAAATAAAATAAATATATATATATATATATAGAGAGAGAGAGAGAGAGAGTAAGAGAGAGTGTGTGAAAGAGCTAAAGCGTAAAAGATTGACTTACCATCAACCAAGTCAACAATACTTTGTACCACAAGTATTGCTATACGTGAAATGTGCACAAGAAAAGCAAATGTTATCTTTAAATACTTGATAAACACGTACATTATCTATAGTTTTTCCTACTTTGGCAAGGCTACATTTAGGTGGGTGGTCCGCATATGCATCTAACGTTTATCAAGTGGCCCGCCATTGGGACAAATTGAGAAACGCAGAGTTTGATTCTCTATTGAAAAAACTGACTTGAAATTGAAAGGACTTAATTTATTTTTGAAGTCGCTCTAGTTTTAAGGGCTTTTCCTTGGGTAATTATATCAGAAAGTTGAGGACTTAAGGATGCGTTTACTCTAAGGGAAATATTCTTACACTCTGGTATTGCTTATGAAATTGACTATTCTGGATTTTCAAAACACTTAAAAAATCCTCAATTATTTTTAAATTACATTTTGTGAACCTCTTCAAGATTTTTTTTTTTTTTTTTTAGAAAGGATAGATCTAGGTTCCTAACCATTTACTTTGATCTCAGAATTGCAATATGTATTAAACGTCGTTGAAACTAAGCTAATTTTATATTATTTTTTTATTTATTTTTTTACAAATTTTTAAATTCTAATTATCATAGTTTTACATCCAAAGTGACATGTTAATATTTTTCACCTCCATTTCGGTGTGGACATATTTTGATATAACGAACTACTTCTTAAATAACGCGGGAATTACTGGAGGTCTGTAACGCGTCTCCACGCCTGGTGTCTGGCCTTCTTAAATAACGCGGGAATTACTGGAGGTCTGTGACGCGTCTCCACGCCCTGGTGTCTGGCCTTCTTAAATAACGCGGGAATTACTGGAGGTCTGTAACGCGTCTCCACGCCCTGGTGTCTGGCCTTCTTAAATAACGCGGGAATTACTGGAGGTCTGTAACGCGTCTCCACGCCCTGGTGTCTGGCCTTCTTAAATAACGCAGGAATTACTGGAGGTCTGTGACGCGTCTCCACGCCTGGTGTCTGGCCTTCTTAAATAACGCGGGAATTACTGGAGGTCTGTGACGCGTCTCCACGCCTGGTGTCTGGCCTTTTTAAATAACGCGGGAATTACTGGAGGTCTGTAACGCGTCTCCACGCCCTGGTGTCTGGCCTTCTTAAATAACGCGGGAATTACTGGAGGTCTGTAACGCGTCTCCACGCCCTGGTGTCTGGCCTTCTTAAATAACGCGGGAATTACTGGAGGTCTGTAACGCGTCTCCACGCCCTGGTGTCTGGCCTTCTTAAATAACGCGGGAATTACTGGAGGTCTGTGACGCGTCTCCACGCCCTGGTGTCTGGCCTTCTTAAATAACGCGGGAATTACTGGAGGTCTGTAACGCGTTCTCACGCCCTGGTGTCTGGCCTTCTTAAATAACGCGGGAATTACTGGAGGTCTGTAACGCGTCTCCACGCCCTGGTGTCTGGCCTTCTTAAATAACGCGGGAATTACTGGAGGTCTGTGACGCGTCTCCACGCCCTGGTGTCTGGCCTTCTTAAATAACGCGGGAATTACTGGAGGTCTTTAACGCGTCTCCACGCCCTGGTGTCTGGCCTTCTTAAATAACGCGGGAATTACTGGAGGTCTGTGACGCGTCTCCACGCCCTGGTGTCTGGCCTTCTTAAAAGGACACATTAAAACTTGCCTGTAGGAAAGGAGTAAAATGACTGATACATCCAGTTTAAATTAAACTACTGTAGAATCTCTTTAATCCGAACTAATTGGGACCGAATATCGTTCGAATTAGCGAACATTCAGACTAACTGGAAGATTACGAAAGGATTGGCTTTATTTTCACAAATATTAAAATATTGTTGAATTGAGTTTTATAAAATGTACATACATTAAAAAATGTTGTTACCAAAATGTCAATATGTAGCATTTATTATCACTAGTTTCTTAAAACTTGCTTTTAACTTCAATTTATTTGTCATTTGTTATTTTTCCCCCGCTTTTTTTTCTCTAAAAAATTGTGTTTGGATAATCCGGAATTTTGGTCTAACCGGGTTATACTGGAATTAAAATGAGGTTTATGTGGAGGGGTGGTTAGAAGGGGGAAGAGGTGGGGGTGTTTGGAAGGGTGCGATGACGCTTTATTTATATTATTATAATGTGCTAACTATTAGGAACTTTAAACAAAACAGTGAGGTGTTATTTTAAATAACCGAACCAGCATTCGCCGTAAGAGGAGGCGGCACACCGCATCGATTAGAGATGGTGGTGGGAATACAACCTCTCACTGCACCCTTCGGTAGTTGAATCTCTACTCTCCGGTCCGGATCATTCAAAAACTTACCTGCTAAGTTTGTTTCTAGCCACGATATTGACATATCTGAAGGGCATCACCAAACAAAACATATAGCTTATGTAACATTTAGATTGACTTTCTTGTTTCTTTATAGTAGTTATTTTTTAATTTAAAAAGTCACACGAACGACATTTTTCGCTCCGTTGAAAATTCTTCATTAAGTTCTCCCACAAAGGTCAATACACAAACACTCTATAAAAATTGTAAATGACATTTCGTAATCTAAAGGTTGTATGTACTTGGTTCTCTTTTTATTTTTGGATTCTGTCCAAACGGTTGTTTGGATGACACTCCTCGCGAAGCTGGCAAAATCTCTTCCGACTTTTACTATTCTATATCTAGAGAGAGACGTGTTTTCCTGTATGTGGGATGTCTGGTGTTTACGGGTGTTCACTGCGTCGAGGAGTTTCGCCTTGTAGCGCAGTGTGCTGCTGTTTCAATTTTTTCTACGTCCCGTCGCGGAACGGATATTGATGCAGGAAATCGATGATACTCTGCATCGCTTCCGACAACAAGTAAGAAAACATCACACCTAGTCTTGTACTTTCCAAAACATATACTTCATAAGGTTATAATGTGGTTCCTATAGTTATTATGCTCAGAAAGTTAATTGACAAAGTATTTTCGGGATAAAATAATTAGTTTCGGTTAACATTTAGGAACTACTTGAATGAAAAGTAGCGGCTCCTGTCTAAAAAAATGAATAACGACTCATGGGCTGCTGTGCTGACTACATGACACCATCTATACTCACAAGTTGGCACTTTATTCTCAACAGATGGCGGTTGCTCGGTCGGTATGATTGGATTGCGGGCTGACGCCATGTTTTTTTTAAACTGCAAATGTTTACTAGGATGATACTCTATCACATTTAGAAGATAAGAGATGCTATTTTAAACGTCACATTTTATCTAAAACCTGTCAAAAAAAGGCACAGTATATTCCTTACAACGGTCAAAAGTAGCACTATTTATTTTACATATGTCAAAAGTGGACAATTTTTATCTAGAAGTTGTCAAAAGTGGCAGCTGTACAATATTATTTTGCGCATGAATACTGGAAAGTATCTCTAATAACCTTGTTGTCTAATGGGCTATAATCGAACAGGGAGCTCTCTTTTGTATTAAATGTTCTGTCGTAATTGATTTCGGAGAATCGTGTTAAGTATTGGTTTGTGAGTGCATTGCGTTTAGTCTCAAAAAACTTCGTGTTTCATCTCAGTATTAATTATGCTTAGACATTGACTTTAGTAAAGAACCATGGCAGTGCCCGAACGGTCAAAGTCGTTGGACTCACATTGTACCTAACCGCCGTTGATGGGGAACTTGAATTTCTATTCCCGACCATCTATCTGTACCAAAAGTAATTTCCACGCGTGATTCTCATTGTAGTTTTTTTTTATGTATAGTTAATTTCTAGAAAATTTATATTAATTCTAAAATAATTATCTGCACAAAATACTTTCCTTTCAATTATTGAAAACTTATTTTAATTACATTCAACGATATTTGTACAGTTGATTCTATTTTTAATTTATTTCTTTAAAATCTGTTAAAGATTTGACAAACCCGTTATATCAAACCAGGTTGTGCATCTTCCACTGGTTGTAAGCCTAATGTTGTTGTTTTTAAGTATGAATTATACAGCCTAGATCAAAAACAATTTTTAGTACGGTAATGGTAGTCAACTTTAAAATTGTGTTTGCGTTTCAATTTTCATAGAAAGAGCCTTATTTGACAAATAGAAAACTTAATCATACCTCAAGTCATGTGATCTGCAGCTGTCACTTATATTATCAAAACCTCTAAAAAAAGAAAAATGTTGACCGGAAAAAGTGTTTTTCTTCTTTCTAAAATGCCTTTCTTATAATATCTGGACTGTATATTCATATACGTTGGAAATCGTACTTTCCTCGTCAATAACCTTGTTGACTTCTCAAGATCCATTGCACACTTCCAACAAAAACACAATTTAGTTTACGAATTCAACAAAAACACAATTTAGTTCAAGGTCGAAAATCGCAGAGACTGACACGGTCGAATGATGACAAGTGTATTTCATATTACTAGTTTTTACTGTAGTCGTGAGTATTTACGGGAATTAAATGTTGGCAAATAAAAACTTTGGAAATTGGATTTTAGAACGTTTTATCGAAAGTTTCAAAATATATAGGTTTGACATATCCCTATCACTAATTATCACTAATTTTTTTGATTGTATGAAATGTGGTTGATGGTTAGTTTGAAATAAGTTTAATAGGGCCTATTATATTTTATCATAAAATACCACCCATAAAATGTCTTCATATCACCTTTATTTTTTAAACCGATTCCACACCAAACAGAAAAAATAAGTCATTGTGAAATATGATACAATAAGTGTCAATTAAAAAAAAAATAGGAACCTCACACACATTACAATTATTTGCTAGTTCCCAATTTCTCAAATTGGGAAATTTGGTATGAATGTAGTCCTTGAACCTCCACTATCAGGAAAAAGCTGAAAGTTTAACCTTATTTACTTCTAAGCAAATGTTTATTTTAAAATTCAAATATGAGATGGAAAGTAATTAAAACGATAAAAATAGTTATTTGAAGCTAAAAAAAGTCGTTTTAGCCGTAAGCAACACACTTATTGACTTAGTCAGGGTGTCCACTGATCGGGAATTATGCTTGAATTTTGTATATATGAAAAAACCCGAGAAAAGTGCTTGAATTTTTCTGTGTGTCTGAAATGTAAATAGCTCAGGGTGTAAAAATTTCAAAAACTCGCTACGGATGGACTACTCCAAATAGCTTCTATAGGGACCTAATTAAAAAAAAAGTCGAAGCAAGGACCACTAAATAGCTTATAGAATCATCAAATATAAAAATAATCCAGTTCAAGACAACTTCAAATATCTTGGAAAGGAGTATATTTTTTAAAGTCTTACTAGACCTCTAAGCTCATTCACTTTTCAAATATTTTCTGGGGTCGATTTTCCCAACCCTCTTTTGGCTTTAGGGACCAATTTTTTTCAAACTTTTTCGAACCTCATCTTCTCCACTACCTAATTAATTATCCACCGCGACTGGGTGTAGTACATTTCTATACAAAATACTATTTAACTCTTCTACTCTACTCATGGCTGAGCACACGTCACAGGTGAAATAATGAATTACTTTCCAATCCAGATCTTTAAATTATTATTATTATTAGCACCGCGTCTTACTACCCGTTCGGGTTATACGCACTTACGCTAATGTGTAATGGTAGGGTGATTGTGAGATGAAATGAAGGACCTACAGTTTAACGTGGAATCCGAACCACGGTGGAGGCCTGGCATTCCCCACATTCACAAGATGTCTTGTCAGAGGTGAAGGAAGGGTTTGGTAATCAGATAAATCTGTGCCGGGACCGAGGATTGAACCCCGGCCGCCAGCACAGAAGTCTGACACCTTACCCCTAGACCGCCAGGTCACCAGATCTTTAAAAAGAGTGGGATAGAGATGTAGATTAATTCCAATGTGTATGTTTAATTATCTTTTTAGGGGAAAGGAGGTTTCCTCTGGCTTGGGGTTAAGTCTCCCAACATTAAGGACTTTTTTTTTTAACAAAGACCTATCTTTTTCGTAATTACAAGTTTAAGATATAAATGAGGTTGTAGTGTAATGATTGTGAAGGAATCCAATAAACTACTGATCTAGGCGTTGGTTAGAAATACCTGTTCTTTCTGAGGTATTAAACTTAGTGGAATGTTCAACAAACCTTTACAAAACATTCTTTCAGAATAATTATTCACGTCTCACAATGAATAAATTAAAAATTGAGATTTTTTTTGTGGTAATGCCGGGAATTATGCTAGAATTTTAGTGGTCATCCTGTTAATTAAAAAAGCAAACTTTTAGATGGAATCAGAGTTGTATAAACTGATCAAAAAGATAGTATTTTTTATTATTATTATTATCACCACGTCTTACTACCCGTTCGGGTTATACGCACTTACGCTAATGTGTAATGGTAGGGTGATTGTGAGATGAAATGAAGGACCTACAGTTTAACGTGGAATCCGAACCACGGTGGGGCCTGGCATTCCCCACATTCACAAGATGTCTGGTCAGAGGTGAAGGAAGGGTTTGAAAAATCAGATAAATCTGTGCCGGGACCGAGGATTGAACCCCGGCCGCCAGCAAAAAAGATAGTAATATTTACATATTTGATATCAGTGCCTCAATCCTACAATGGTCGATTCCTAAAACAATGAATTTTTTCCTCCATGTCGCATAAATTGCGTTGGTTCGATAAGCAAGAGGTTTGCTCTTCTTATCTTTCTTGTGATGCTTCGAATCAAACTGATGGTGGTTTTGGTCTCCCCTGGGGTATTGTACCAGGGTCGCATGTTAACCGAAGAGGTCCGTGAGACCAGGTGTTTTCACCGTCTATCTACGGGTGCCGCCACCTGCCACGTGCGTTAGTCAGGCAATATTTTCTTCAGCTGCGTGCGATGGGTTCAGATTGTTATGGAGTTCATTTCATCCTGCCATGTGGTTTCCTGCCCATCGCTCAAGTTCGAATCTTCCCGTTCTTTGACTAAGGTTGGTTCAAATCCTGACGGGTTGTTACCAGAGGGAACGTTTTATCAATGGTCCTTTATATTCCTTTCAAGCGAGTGCTAGTGCATTTCTTCCTAGTTACCTTTTTCAGCTCTCTTCTAGGATTGTCGTTAATAAGTTATCTTGTGTAATAAGTAGATAATCCGCGTCTGTGGTCGCATGAACTTCTAGGACGTCGTTCCTATAAGTCATTCACGAGCTAAGTTTACCTGGATCACAGCTCGAAATGTTACTAGAAATAATCCCTAATATATCACTACGACAACAGCTGACATCAATCACTTTGGATAACTGTAATGAAAACAGATGGTTATGTATATATTAATGTGATAGTAACCTCAGTAATTTAGGCCAATATTATTTATATATTTATTTGAGTTTGGACACAAAGTTTATTTATAGTTTTATTCCCCTTAAAAAAATATTAACACCACTTTCACAAAAACTTCTAATGAACATTCTTCAAAATGGCGACTAACGAATTTAAACCATATGATTGAACATAACGGTAAACAAGTTTTTTACGTCGATGCAGATACGCAGTTGATTAAAATATTTTATTCGGTTAAATATTTCAAAATACGATAAAATAATCATAAAATCATTTATTGTATGTAAAAAAAACAACAATTTTCTCTTTTCCAGTAAATACGATGCCTGTATTAAAAGATAAAAGATATGTGTGCACTATATTACACAAAATCAGTAACGTTCCAAAACGAAAAATAAGTACTTTTAATTATGTTTAAAATATTGTTTCGAGTTGATAAAAAGAAATTATTAAAAAAATGAAATAGTATGAGAAAACTTAAGTTTACGTTATTTTAAATGTAATATAGAACAGGTAATTAAAGATCTTTACATTTATAACAAAACTGTGATTTTTTACAAGGGGTTGGCAACCCAAAACCTAAACATATGATTTTCGAACTGTCATCCAGGTAAAAACCTATCGTGAACGGACTTAGCTAGCGAGTAGCCAGTAATCTCGCTCTGTGTAATCGACCCTTTACTACCAGTCGGTTGGTAAGATGTGGTGAACATATTCCCTCCCCCTCCCCTCTCGCCCTCCATCCAAATCTCAACTGTCAGGGCCATCCTAATTTAATTACGCTAGTGGGCTAGGAATGAGAAAGATAGAATATAGAGGAATGTACCCGCACTTACGTAGAGGAAGATTTGGGAAACAATTTAGAAAAAAACACCAACACATCTATTATCTCGATCTCCCCCATTATTGGCAAACCAGACTTTGACCTCGTGTCCACTGATTAAGGCTACGTAATGCTAAATATACTTCACAACTTTGTTTTTAATTTCGCCGGAGTCAAACATTAGACCACGCCGAGTGAAAGCTATCTTGTTATTGTATCTTGGAGCTCAAAATGAAAGGAAGAGACATATTTTCTAAAAGAGGAACTAGCCTTCATTTTAATTAACTCTCAAGTTATTCTATAAAGCTAAAACTATTCTAGACCCACCTTTACTTTTGTCATTTAAATTTTACTAACACTTGTATAGCATAAACTTGAACAAATAGGCTTTAGTCATGTTTGTCGCGCATCTGAAAAATCGGAAAAACTAATCTCTTATTGTGTGGATGAACCGGTAAAAAAAAAATCTGAAACATTTGGGGTTTTGGGACATTTAATTTCGAGCTTTAAATAGAGAGCCTTTGCATATGAGTTAAAATGCTCGGAAAATGCAATACGCACTTCTTAACCCCTTCTCACCTTCTTTTTCTTTTGATATGCATCGGATCGCTAATATTCTTTATACATTTCCTAAAACTGTTCTAAACACAGATTGCTTGACTGCGCCATAGTACCGTATTATTATTAGCACCGCGTCTTACTACCCGTTCGGGTTATACGCACTTACGCTAATGTGTAATGGTAGGATGATTGTGAGATGAAATGAAAGATCTACAGTTTAACGTGGAATCCGAACCACGTTGGAGGCCTGGCATTCCCCACATTCACAAGATGTCTTGTCAGAGGTGAAGGAAGGGTTTGGAAATCAGATAAATCTGTGCCGGGACCGAGGATTGAACCCCGGCCGCCAGCATAGAAGTCTGACACCTTACCCCTAGACCACCAGGCCACCCTCATAGTACCGTACATTTATTAAAAGTTGAAATTGCGCTTCTTTTTTAACTACTATCTAATAGGCCTCAAAAATATTAAAGCCTAATGGAAAACACAGTAATGTTTATATTTAATACATAGTGGAAACCCTGTTTAGTATATTTATATTTTAAATTAAAAAAAAAATCTAAACTTAACGGGCACGACCGTATTTTCACAAACTCGCCCCTTCATCAGGTATGCTCAAGGCGGAGCGATCGGTTCAAATTTGGTTTTGGCTCGAACGGAGTTAGCTACTCACTTCATCAGAAAGTCCATGGTACGATGCGTTTAGACCAAGCGAGCGAATGCTCATTATTCTCTCACTTCGCCTAAATTCTCTTGATATATACGTGTAGCGAGCTTCTTTTGCTGCTCGATTATGTTCGCCCAAATTTTGAATGAATGCTCGAAAAATGCTTGCTCGGTTGTTCTAAACGACGAAAGAGCGCGCGAACAGTTGCGTGGGGCATTGTTTCGTGTTCTCTCGACTTAGCGGTTTTATCAAAGGATTCTTTCGTTCGGTGCGTACCTTCTAAGTAATAATTTCGGACGGAGAAACCCATGGATTGGAGTAGTGATCTGTACCTATAACTTATGGAACATTATAAAGAGTATTGATATCTTTGAGACTTTAATTGCGGCGAATACAAAAATAATTATATAAAAGATGCCTGGAATACCATTGGAAACATTGTGAAATATCGAGTTAAAGAGGTAAAGAAGAAAATGGAATCACTTCTAGCAGCTTACCACGAGAGCGGAAAAAAAAAAATTATACCAAAAACTTTCAGTGGGGTATATAAATCTAAATTGTTTGCCTACATCACTACGCACTTTTTTTATTGGACAATTATCATAAACCACGTGGGAAGGCATTCGCTCGCTAGGTTTAAACCTGCGTTCACGACAATCGATCGCTCGCATTTTCTCACGCATTCGCTGTTCTTTGACAAGCTCCTTTGATGTAAACGAGCTAGTAGAACTTTTCTCGGTGGTCATTTACACTAAACGAGCGTGAAAGAATGATCTTATTCTTGCTCTATATTCGTGTTCGGTTGGTCTAAACCCGCCTTAACGTTAGCCCCCGAACTGGTACATCTAGTCTACATGCCAGTCACGCGCGTATAAGAGCTTGCCGCTGTGCCAGGCGGTTTAGGAGGAGGAACGGACCCAATGGTCATTGTGCGTGTCCTTGTGTCCAAGAAGTTTGCTTCTAGTATAACACGCCACTGGCAGATAAAATTAATCTCCTCCTATACACCTACACATTAAACCGGTGTTGATATGTTATAACTTCCGCATCCCTAATCATTAAGTGTTATTAAATTAGTATAGCCTGGATATATAGTAACAGGTAAAGCAAAAAAATAATACTCAAGTGGCCAGTCTTAACTTAATTTTGTTGTTAAAAACAAGTTAAATTCACAATGAAGAAGTATTTGAAATAATGTTTCTCTAAATGTCAAAAAACTAGCACAAGTGTTGGGTCAAAGGAAAAGATTAGTTAAGTTTTAAACAAAATAATTTATTTTAGCTTTTTCTCAATAGTTAACGATGCGAGTAATAGTTTTCAACGCTAAATCATTTTATTATTCCAGCGTGAAAATACAAATTTTTACCCCAACTCCCTTCGCGTAAAGGATCGTAAGATTTTCCATCGCTATTCCCCCACCATCCATCTATCTTGTGTAATTTTCTACGATTTGATAATTTAAAAAAAAATGTAATCGTTAAGATTATATTAGACACAAGGGTTGCTAATAAAGCAAGTGCTATGGAATTTTAGAATACTTTAATTCAGTAAAATTAGGTGTAACACATCATAAGTAAATGAAATATAAGTTAACATTTATAATTAATATATTTATTTTATGTCAACAATTTATTTTTTATAATAAAAAACTAATGTAAGATGGATTCTGAAACCCTCCCCACCTCCCTTTTCCCACGAAAGTAAACGTGAGAACATACCGAATCCTGGTCCCCTCAAAACCCCTACGTAATTTATGGATCGCCCTAAGTGTACATACAGTTCATTGTTCATAGGAAGAGCCTTATTAGGTATTAGACTGAATGTGGGGAATGCCATGCCTCCACCGTGGTTCGGATTCCACGTTAAACTGTAAGTCCTCCATTTCATCTCACAATCACCCTACCATTACACATTAACGTAAGTGCGTATAACCCGAACGAGTAGTAAGACGCTGTGATGATGATAATGATAATAATAATAATAATAAATTAGCACCACTTCGGTGGCCGCATGGTCGAAGCTCTAAGGCGTTTTGTTGTTATTGTTACACTTGATTATGAAAAGTGTAGGCCTACATTGTTGTCTTGCCAGGAATTCCAAAACTTTCCCTAGGGGTCTCGAGACCTTCGTGCTCTCCGACGTATTTTTAGTTTTAGCCTAGCTAGCCCACATGACTACCATCGATTTGACTCAAATCAATAAATTACAGTATTCATTTAATAAAATATTGAATCAGACTGTTATTTTAGTTTCGTCCACGATGCTATCATATCGTTAGCAAGAGTTTCATTTTCTTTTATTTAATATTCATTGTTTTTATATTTGCTAAAATTGTAAAATTTAAAAAAATACGGGGATTCAAATCTAGATTTAAAATTGAAGAAAAGATGTAATAATTAGAAAAAAATTTGAATTCAACCCATCTAACTTGTTAAAGTAAATATTAGTTTAAATTAATTTTATACTCGTGTTTTGAATGTTCGTTTAAAGCTTTACTAGATGAAAGTTACATTTGTGGTGTCGCCACCCCCCCCCCCCCCTTGAACTCATAAGGAACCCATCCTGCTGGAAGGGATCGCATCGACATAAAGCTGTAGAAGAAATTACATTTTGTTTACAAAAAAATTTGGCAGAAGACAGGCACAAGAAATGACAGCAGTTCGGGTCTTGGTTTAGCGTATGGCCAAAGGGGGAGGGAGCAGGGGGACTTTGGCAGAAGTCCATACGTTAAGGCTAGAAACAACAATCAATGTTTACATGCACTAAATAGTTAATAAATTATAATGCGTGCCCGTTTAAGTTCTTTGCTATAATAATGTTGCAGACATTTCCCCACCATTCTTATTCCTTAATTGTTTTTTTTTAATGGTTTATAGATCTTGCGCATCTGGTAATAAAAAAAAATGTATGATTTGTTGTAAGGCGAAAAGCAAAGTGGTTTCTCGATTCGTGGTAAATATTTTAATTTGTGTTTGTTTAAGCTGGAAGATAAATTATTTTTGTCAAAATCTAATCATGCCTGACTTTAATTAAGTAAGCAAGCGATCGATGACATCAAGCATAAAATTCATGGTTCGTAAGATCATGTTGAAGTGGAAATGAAGATTATAGTCCAATTTTTATTATATTAGATCCAGAGGTCGGCGGGACAGTCAACGGTGGGAAGTACCGGGGACGTAAAATACCTGGGGCGGACCATCTAGTAGGGCAAAAACTATATAGTAGGATTATAAGGTCAGTTAGATTAGGTGCAGACTACATAATTTAATTGTTTAAAAATTGGATTTTGTATAATAGATTATGAAAATAAAAATATTTAAGTAGATTTAGGTCCCGAACTACCTTATAGATGTCGGAATGGATAAAAAAAATTAAATAAATAGTCAAATTTTATACGAAGGGCCTTTAAGAAAATACACATTTTATCTTGCGGTCATATTTGATAAATTTTACTATATTATTAAATACTGTCATTTAATATCTATCAAATGGTGACCTGGTGGTCTAGGGGTAAGGTGTCAGACTTCTATGCTGGCGGACGGGGTTCAATCCTCGGTCCCGGCACAGATTTATCTGAATTCCAAACCCTTCCTTCACCTCTGACAAGACATCTTGTGAATGTGGGGAATGCCAGGCCTCCACCGTGGTTCGGATTCCACGTTAAACTGTAAGTCCTCCATTTCATCTCACAATCACCATACCATTACACATTAACGTAAGTGAGTATAACCCGAACGGGTAGTAAGATGTGGTGCTAATAATAATAATAATAATTAATAATATCTATCAAGAGTGAAAGTAAATCTAGTACTTTCAGATAAATCTTTTCCTATGAAAATTGAACAAAATTGATATTAAACACGAAAAATCGGTATATTTGACAAGCATCCTTAACGTCTATTTATACAAATACATCCTTGTTTAAGTGGAAAATATTTGAGCTCATTTTGTTTTCGTCGTGGCTATTTTCAGAGAAACTGTAACACAATAACAAGTATGAGATGGCCTTTCCGAGTATTGTTTTCAAAGTTTCTTAGCCGGTGTGTCGCGAGTTTGGGGTAGTTTGTCAATCATCCACATTTTTTTTTTTAATTGCAATAAAATGTTTTCTTAGAGGTGTATTGCTTCATATCAAAGTTATATGGCTTGAAACCTAAGAGTCTAAACAGTTTAACTTTTTTTTTACTAAAATAAAAAATAAATGCAACGTTGTTTTTAAATATAACATTCTGAATTCTTCGATAAACTTTTTAGAATATTTGTTTTTAAAAATTGGCCTATTTTTAAAATATGTTTCTAAAACAAAATAATTTAAATGCTAGAATTGTAGATAAATTCAAACAAGTGGGCTTTCCCAACTTTCCTTCAATTTTCCAAATTGGGTAAATGCTAGATTCATGGCCGTACTTTGAAAAGGGGGGGGGGGGGCTATTAACCCCCATCCAATCATCACCCGAAAGTATAAATAATATGTTAGTATGCCTCCATAATGCCAAGGCTAGTAACTCGTTAGTCAATAAAATCTACAACATCTAAAAACATAAACAAGTTTTTAAACAACTTCAAATTACATTAACGTTTAAAACATTCTTGATATTTCCTGTTGGAGAGCCTTCCCACAAACCACCGTGTGTCGAAATCTCCCCTTTATCCCCCAACCCCCTTAAATATATGCGGTTACGGCTTTAGCTGTAGCCTACTTAGAGCAATTTATTTCGAAACGGGTGACCTGCAGGGTTATTCTGACCGCTCGGGAACATTTGTCGGCTCGAGTGTCGTCAACTACGCTTCGCGACGAGTTGTCGTGAAAAGTTACCGAAACAGCGATTCTGTCCGGTCGTGGCTTCATGTCGGGAAGACCATGGTTGCCATGGCAACAGGTAATCAACAGTGTTTGGTTTTCAACACTATTTATTTAGGTTGGCAACATATTTTACCCAGAGTTCATTGCTTCTTGTTTACTTTTGGTTGTATTTGCAATTTCGAAGTTAGCAGACGACACGGTTTTTATTAATGATTAGTATTTATTTTTATATTAGTCATCACATTCTTCGAAAGTCTTGCTCCATCAATTTATTAGTTACTATTTATTTAATTCAGTTACTATTAAATTGGTATTTATTGGGGTGTTTTCATATTTATGTAGGTTTAATCTTGTGTATAATTTCAAGTTTGGTGTAATTTTCAGTATCATTATTTATAACTATACCTAGACTTACAAACAGAATGCGATGCTTATTAAGTGCATTACTGTACGTTTGTTTTATCTTTATTGGCGGAAAAGTTTTTATTATTATACATTGTGTGCCAGCGTGATGGCGGAAATAAAGAAACGTGAGTAGACCCAATATAATTATATTCAACAAATTTAAACTAGTCCTATATCATTGTGCATAGTCTTGTAATGTGGTGTTGTCAATTAAGCGCTAGTTTTTGAAACAAAAACTATCTTTAAAATACTGCTAAACTATATTAAGATGTTTTAACTTAAAAGTACACCTAAGCTACGAGTTCTTGTAGGACTAGTTAGGTTAGCTTATAATGTATTACCCTTTTTATTATTGACAAAAGTGGGCTGCATTTATAGTATACACAAATATGTTGAATAGGTTGCCAAAATTGAATATTTATCCTAGATTATTTGTCATCCGGTTCTAAGTTAATATTAGTTATATATAAATGGTAATTTATCAAATGTTTTACCAATAATAAAGTGCCACAAAACCAATACATTTTATTTTGGTAAGGGAATGCTAGTGGAGCTTAGGCCTACAAAACTGTGTGAAAGATTTTATTAAGTATTTACTAAATGAAACAAAGATTAATGTGACTGTAAGATAATGTAAGACTCGTCCAATTATTTATTTTGTTTATTTCAAGATGTTTAACCTAATCACATAAGGGCCAGGTTAGTAGTTCTTTTTCGGGGAAAGCGCACAATAACAGGTAGATATAGGACTCTGTTTTCTATATAAAATAGAAAATAATAAATAATTTAACACCATCACTCTATTCAAAAGGATACGGAAAATCAAATTATAGTAAAATTACAATAATTATTAAATATATTTGTTAGGCTTATCATTGAAACATTTGACTAAGAACTCTTAAACCAAACACCAAAGTCATGTTTTTTTTATGATTGGAAGGTTGGATTTTGTTATTTTGGGTTAAGAAAAACCAATCCCTATTTTAAAACTTTATTATTGGAGTATTAACCAATAAATTGACCTAACCTTTCATGTATAGGCCTACAAAAATAACAATTTTGAACGGTAGTAATCAAATAAATAATATAGAGATGATAATGTTAAGGATCATTTGTATAAACCCAAAGCCGTACATTTAAAAACACAATGTTCATCAATTGCTATATATCTTTGATGTTTTGGGTGCGTTGATTAAGTTTTGCAAAAGTGAAAAAATATAAATGTCCATAATTATAATTTTAGTATCATTTGATTCACCGTTTGCTCATGAGTAGGATTATTGTTTTAAACTATTTATTATTTTATATTTTGTAACAAAAAAAGGTGTTGTATACACACTGTATTTTGTGCATCATCCCTAATTTTTTATATATCCTTGTTTGTGATTGATTAAAATTATTAAAATACCTTTGAAATTGATTTGATAAGGAATTATAAGCAGTTGCTTTGATGAGATTAAACTGGTAGTTACAAATAAACTTTCACTGTTAGGTAAATTGTGGGGTACAAAGGCTAAAGCATCAACATAGTCAGGTTTGTCAGTGAAATAGAGAGGGTTCAAATTGAAACCAAGTGTAATTATGGTACTTCCATTCTCCCTCCATGCAAATGTAGGCATATTTCTTCTCATGTTTACTTCCCTCATTCTAATGTCATCACTGTAAATATCCCAATATATTTGAGAGGTAATAAGGCTCGGTGCATAAAAAATATTCAATACTTAAACAGACATAAACATTTATAAATATTATGAAAAATGGAATCCACAATCTTATTAGATCTAGTGTAGAAACCCTCCAATTTTAGGCACTCCCAATATTCAGTTGGATTGGATCACCACTATTTTACTGTAAATATTAATACTTTTTGCTATGTTGTTTGTTATTTTTACAAATTTATTGTATTTTGTTGCAGTTTATGAATAGAAGTTTGAATCCTACACAAGTCTACAGAGTATTTTTTCAACCTTCTTTCCATGCTAATGCAGGTGCATTTCCTCTTAAATATCTTATTCATGCCTATCATATTATATTAAAATCCATGTATCTAAGGATGTTTGTTTTTATCAAAAGTTTTGTTTCAGATGATATTGAACTACCGCAGACGAGGAAGGACAAGTGAAGTTTTTTGATTGTAGTTTTGTTTTCTTTTAATAAAATAAACTGTATGGGATATACTATTGTACTTTTTTGTAATGGCTTTATGTTGATTAAACTAGCAACTGTACAATCAACATTAGTAAGTTAGGCCTAGAATGGTTTCTAAGTTGGTATAAATAAATGTTGATTAAACTAGAAACTGTACAATCACCATTAGTAAGTTAGGCCTAGAATGGTTTCTAAATTGGTATAAATAAACATTTATAAATCAAATGGTACGATTTATAATTAATTTTACAATTTGTGTAGAGTGACTAGTATGCGAGCTAAATCTGTAAGAAAAATTCAAATAAAGATGAAACTAGTAGGTAGGCCTATTGCACAATTAATTAATTACCCATACTAAGTTACCTACTTTTATTTATAAGATGAAATTCCATGTTTCAACATCATATTCAAAAACCTGTAAAAATACACATAATGCTATAGCAACTAAAACATTGATAAACTTTTTATTTTTTATTCACATACATAACAAAAACCTATGTTAATTTAATGTTGCTTTTTGGTTTGCAAGGCACTGGGGACATTTTGTCAAATAACATTTGGGCTTGGGCTTAATTTATGGCGTAAGGTATTTATTAAGATGAGAAACTACGAAATATATAAAATATATAACGACCACAAGAAACCATTTAAAACTTCACACGTTGTTTAAATTACTGCTCAGCCTTAACCTAACACTAAAACAACTGTTTTAAACATCTATGATGCAAATACAAATAAAAATCCCACTTGAAAATTACTAAACGCTAAAACACACTAAAATAAACCCTTATCTAATTAAATTGGATAATATAAACAATCAAATATGTAAAAACCAAAAGTAAGTAACGAACGCCATTAAAGTCGGGAAGTTAACAGAGGGGGTAGACAGTCTCGTAAATAAGCGACCGAGTTCGCGACGAGTAGTCGTGTCGCCAACTAGCCGACTGGACAGAATCGCACATGTCGGCATCGCTACAGGATCGAGCCAACGCGACGTCGTCAACTAGTTCCCGTCCGGTCAGAATAGCCCTGCTGGTGGTCTAGGGGTAAGGTGTCAGACTCCTGTGCTGGGGTCCGGGGTTCAATCCTCGGTCCCGGCACAGATTTATCTGATTACCAAACCCTTCCTTCACCTCTGACAAGACATCTTGTGAATGTGGAGAATGCCAGGCCTCCACCGTGGTTCGGATTCCACGTTAAACTGTAGGTCCTCCATTTCATCTCACAATCATACAACCATTACACATTAGCGTAAGTGCGTACAACCCGAATGGGTAGTAAGACGTGGTG
Organism: Timema cristinae; assembly: GCA_039000515.1. Taxonomy (NCBI): domain Eukaryota; kingdom Metazoa; phylum Arthropoda; class Insecta; order Phasmatodea; family Timematidae; genus Timema; species Timema cristinae. Next base: position 123,201,235 of record JBCFYV010011172.1, read on the forward strand.
CTAATAATAATAATAATAATATTTCGAAACACCACATCGATCTTGGAAACGGCGCAAGATTCCCTTATGTCGTGACCATAAAATCTAGTGGCTTTTTTTTTTTTAGAGGTGTGTGCACTAATTTATTCTTAGGTGAGGTATCATAAAGCCCTTTATTAATTGTGTCCCTAAATCAAATAAACAGAATTAAAGTAATAAACATAATATATTTTCATACCTATGCACATAAGTTTTGTTTTAAAGATTAAATTCCAGGTGATGTGGATCCTTCAATAAATTTAGTAACTGAACTATCTATGAATGTCTGACGGGGTTGAGGGTTTAAACCCCAAATACTCCTCATGGACACACTTGACTAGTTTTAACATTCAATAGTGCAAATATTTGCTCCACTGAGCAGAATTTCCCACTCTTTGCGAAAATTCGGCTACATTTATTCTAAAATCGTCTTTCTCATCCTACTCTATTAGCATAATTAATTCATATGCTGCTTCGGTGGCCGCATGGTATAAGGCGTCACACTCTCAATAGACTACAGTAGACTGATGATGACGGGGGGATTGGGGCTCGATCCCAGTCTGGCGTACTAAATTCAACTTTCCTCATTCCTAACACGGAGTAATTAGTTTATGGGTGTATATATTACGAACGGGTGATGAGACGCGATGAAAAAACAAATAGTACAGAGAATATTAGGCTTCGAAAAATAGTCGAACCAGTTGTTTTCTCAAAGAGAAAATTCAATTCAATATGTCTTCATTGTTTTGTACTTAGTGTAAAAGTATTATTCATTTACAAATAAGACTTAAATTTTGTTTGAATTAGCCGTCATTTTCTGTGTTAAATTGATTTTCAGAAATAATTGTGTAAGTGCTCCCAGCTTGAATATCGTTAATATCTGTTGGTCCTGTGGGTATATCCCATGGATGTGGAGTGCTGGAAATATTTACACCAATAATGCATTTATTTTGTAAGAAAAGTCTGAAATAAACGTGTGAAGTGTAAAGATAGATGTCTTCAATAGAAGGCGGATTTTTATATATATATATATATATATATATATATATATATATATATATATATATATATATATATATATACACACACACACACAAGAGGATGGCACGGTGCCAAGGGATGCTTCGGCTAGTTTAAAGTTTGTGTTGTAAGGTAATATTAATATTTTAGATTTGGAAAAAAAAAAAAAATTAGAAGATTCTTCAACCAAATCAAGTTGCAATAAACTGTCTGTCATTGTACGCCAATTTATTCCATAGAGGTTGTGTCGTTTTAGTAATTCAAGGCCATACCGGCCTTGGAAAAAACCCAAAAGTCACGTGTTTTGGACCTAAACCTCCTACAATAGTTTTTGTACAAAAATTATAACAGCACCAACTTAGGATCTGGCGTGTGACTGGTAGACAGACGCCAGCGAGTTTGAGCGACGTACCTGTTTTAAACTCTGCCGCGAGAACTGGGGGTGCATAGGGTTGGTCTACCACATTACAGTTCTCATAGTGTTTTCCAAACCCATTTTCCCATCTAATACCGTTTCATTTTCTTAAAATTCCTTTTTCATCCCGTGTATTTAAATTAGCGTACGTTGTGATAGCTTATACGAGCAGTAAGTCGCGAAGCACTAAACAAAAAAAGTATGATAATATGAAAGTATAAAAGTAACTCTTCTACCCATACAAAGGGGTTGAATAAATCGTAAAAGAACTATGAAGTATATTCGAGCGGAGGTTGTGTCACGCACCTCGCATTGAGAGGCTCGTAATTATATCGACCGGTGTGGATCGGTAATGCCAACCTAGTACTGTTATCGCTAGATTCATGCATCTGGTGTTTAGTGTAAAATAGTGCCAGGATATGATACTAGGGTGCCGTCCGTACCTTCCTTAGTACAGACTGATAATACAATCAATTCTTTCTAAACGACATTACAGTAGTTTGAATGGATAAGCACGATCCTAATAATATCAGGGTGTGTTAGAGATGTAGTATACATACAGTCTGGTTTCGATAGGAAGGAACTTTATTGACGGCTATAAAAATTACTAAAATCATCATCATGTTGTCTACAGGAAGGGAATACTTTTATGCCAAGGAAAACGCGGAACGGTTGATAAATTTAATCACAAATAAGGAAGAGTAATGGAATTCAAATATTTGACTTTATTCTGTTTCCTAGATATTTAAACAGAAGTGAGTGGTTTCTCGATGGTAATCAAATGCATTACCTAGATATGTCCTATCTTAACGTGATATGGTTGTACAGGGTTTGTTTCATACCACATTTACACAGGGACACAGACAATACCTAATTAAATGTTAGGAAAAGAACAAGAACTTATAAGAATATTGTTTGGTAGCTCAGGATTTCTCAACAATACATAATCACTGTATTAAACGAAAGAATGCCAATGTAATGCTAACATAGTACTTAAATAAGTTCACTAAAAGTAGTTAATTCAGTTCACAGAATGCAATTTTTAGAAAGGCTAGGCCAGAATTTTTTTTAAAGTTCCTGGAAAATTCGGCTAATTTTAGAATATAAGTTTTGTAGCCACCCTGTTCATAGCTTTATAAATGAAGTCATGTGATCTGCAGCTGTCACTTTTTACACACACACACACACACACACACATACACACACACATACACACACATACATACACATACATACACATACATACACACATACATACACACATACATACACACACATACACACACATACACACACATACACATACATACCACACATACACATACACACACACATAACACACACACATACACACACATATACACACAACATACCACATACATACACATACATACACACATACATACACACATACACACTAATAAACACATATATATATATCTCAATCAAATATGAAATAATACTAATAACAAATGTTAGGTTATGTTTTCTAAACCCCCTTAATACAAAAATCCTATTGTAGTATAGTATTTTATTAGCATTCAAACACTCTTCATTATATACATTTTTGAATTAGGTGTTTTAACGCGTTCTTCCTAAACACTTTACTAAGGATCTTAATTCTAGATCATACACAACAACCCGTTCATTACCGTCAATTCGTCATTCTGAAAGGAAATACCTAAATTTCAAATCAAAAGTTTTTCAGCCTTAAGTCGAATCAGAGACCCCTAACTTAGCAATTTGACTCTTCATAGACAATTAAAGGTATCGGGCGTTTATAAAATCGGTACTAACTACATCTAGTAATCTACACTCTTTTACCTGAAATATTTCAAACTCGCTTTGACGGATTACACAATGGCTTGGCTTAGCTTAGCTTAGAAGATAAGGTCACAGTGTGATCCATCAAGTTAGAAGTCTTCTTTCAAGGGCGTGTACAGTAATGACTAATGAGATAAATATTGCGAACCTGAAGTTTTTTTCCACAGTGTAATAAAATCGAACTGTAAAACATTTTATTTTTAGTGTTATGGTGTTTATCCTTTCAAAATATTTAAATGAACTGCCATCATTTCCCAACTATGTTAAAAAGAAATAGATTCTTCTATTTACATTTAAGCCGTGTGGTTGTAAATTTTAGCCTTGATTGTTAAAAAGTTAATTTCGATAAAAAAAAATGTATATATCTATATTTCTATCGAGACTGACTGCTTGGAGTGTTTTCTATTTTTGAAGCAAATTAAGTTTCACGTTTTACTAAAAGGCTTGCTTTTCGTTGAGTGCTTAAATTTAAAATATTCAAACGTCAAATAAAAAATCACCTGATTTGTATTCGGGCCTTGCAGCTTTTATCAGTCGAATGTTGGCACCACTGGTAACTTGCCGCGATAGAGCGCGCTAGTGTTGCGGCACAGCCCATGTTTGAAGGGGGGAGAGGGGAGGGTTTGTCAGTCGACAGACAAGTTCACAGTTGTACCATCTAGTGGTGTTACGAAGCAGATGTGCGCTTTTCTTGTCCGTGAGATGTTATCGTATCCGTGTGGTTTGTAGTGTAGTTAGTTACCTCCTCGTGTAGCATCTCGCGGTGCAGTGTAAGCGTGTGCCAGTGCTGCTGTGGTCGAAACAGGACAGACGAGCCAGTGTGTGGCGGTGTTGCGAGGCGCCGCATGGGCCGGGCGAGGGGGCGACCATGAGCGGCTCCAACCCCACGAGTAACGGCAGCGCCGTCACCATGGCGGCGTCCCCTGCGGGAGGCGTCGTCCGCAACGCGACCATCACGCCGGGCTCCTACATGTACACGAGCAGTTCGAGTCTGCTGAGGGGTGACAAGCCCGCCCCGCGCGCTGTCCCCCCACCCACGCTGCCCAAATACGTCGGTGGTGTCGGTGGGGGCGGGTCGTCGTCGACGTTCAGACTTGCGAGTCTGGACCGGCTGGCCCACAGGCAGCGTCAGTTTGAGGTGCAGGCGCCCGCAGCGCCCGTCGCTGGGGTGCCCCAGCAGAACGGCGGTGACGTCACCAGTCCTCAATCTGGTGCCACGGCGCCCAGTCCCTCGGTGAGTTCGGGCTGTGAGCCTTTATCGTCTGGCACCCTCCGAAATCTCCCTTGGGTAGTTGGGCTAGTCGTAATCCTTTGTTACCGCATCTTTCGTGTGTTTCTAAAAGCACATAGTAATATCGACCCGCGCCGCTGATCACTGGTCTAGGGCGTCAAGCTCGCAATATACTGAATTACCGGCGACAAGAATTTATTGGGTGCACTGTGATGTGCGTTTTCCACATGTGATTTATGTATTCTCATCCCCTCATCTCGCTATGCCTGTGCATTTCTTCTACACTACCCCCTCATCCTTACTTCTTGGATTAATTTGTCAGTCAGTGTTAAACATACTAATAACTTAATAATAAATAAACAAATATTCCAAATGTCTTACTGAACCGGAACGTTGAGTCTATCGAGTTTGAATCCCGGCGGGTAGCAATAGCGAGCTCAGGTCGCCACCGTGGTTCGGATTCCACGTTAAACTGTAGGTCCTTCATTTCATCTCACAATCACCCTACCATTACACATTAGCGTAAGTGCGTATAACCCGAACGGGTAGTAAGACGCGGTGCTAATAATAATAGCGAGCTCCTACCACCACCCTATTCTCCCTCCCCCCCCCCCCCCACACACACATATAGTGGTTTTCCTTCCTCTCTCAGGATAAATGATAACGCATTTCCCATTACCTATCAGTCTGTAATGATCCTAACAAAAGATATATCAATACAAATACTCGATTAATTAATTCTTCAATACTACCCTACATTATAAGTACACCATGTTAACATTATTTTTTTAAATTTTTTTCTTCCAACCAATGCATGTTTATACAAAATATTAAAATTTAAACTTTTGTTTGAGGGGGCAAAGTTTTGTGTCAAGAGTGATATCCTAATTCAACATAGCTTTGTGACAGTCCTACGATAAGAACTTCTTCGTAAACATGTTACAGTTAGATTTGATACTTACCAAACGATTTTAAGTCGTAGTTAAAGTATCAGAACTTATTGGGTTTTGGTGGTTTCGAAGGGGGGGGGGGGGTAAATAAAACAGAACCACCCAATTTCTGCTTACTCTGATCGATGAGTCAATGATTTAGAACGAATATTTGGTTTAATCTTGGTTTTTACTTTGCTAGACGTCATAGATAAAGTGTAGTCATGTTGGCATTTAAAAAGCATTAGCACTTAATGTACAAATAAGCATTTGTTAATCTGCATTTTACTTGCTGGTTTTGTAGAACAGACCAAAAGTCTTAAGGACCTATATTTGATCCCAGGTTGGTTACATTAAGTTTTTTTTCTTCTTCTACGGATTAGCTGTTTAAGAGCGTGCATCATAGCAGGCCCAACCTAAGCCCGTCCACACTAATCGCGAATGCCAACGAATGTTCGTGTATCGGAGGGTGAGGGGGGTACACGAATGACGGAAGTTCAGTCGAATATTCGGCTCTCGAGGGATTTCACCTTGGAGCGGTCTCTTGACACGAATCAAAGAAAGCGAATGTTCGCCACTGGAGACTCGGCGAATATTCGAAAAACACTCACACTACACATCAGTCGTTCGTATCGTCTGGTTGCGTACACAATATGCACTGTACTAGTTCTATCATTGTGTGGCTATTGTAGAATTGTCAGGTTCGTTCACTTAATGATTGATACTATATAGTATGTTGTAGTGTACCATGTAATGTAACATTAAATAAACTTTTATTTAATAAGCTGATAAATTGTTTTGCTAACACCAAATAGCTATTCCAACTTTTTGTTTGCTTTGGTCCTTATCTTGTCGCACTCTTGTTGAAATATACCATACCACCTTTTTATTCTCGTTTCAGTGGGCTTATCACGCTGCAATAACAATGCATTCGATAGTATAATAAATGCAGCAACAGCAGTGATGACATCACTTGCGCGGTCCATTGTGCATTGGCTGCCGACTACCACCGAAGTGAATGAGTTGAACGAATATTCGAGGTAGACATTAGCGAGAAACTAATGTTTACATTAATTACAATACAGAATTGGATATGTAAACACAATTGAAAATTAATGGCGGCGGCCGTTCTATGAAAATCAGATTGAAGCTGCCGCATTCAGGTGTAACCGGCTGTACAGGCGAGCATAGCCCGCACAGGACTACCAACCTCTTCATTCTCGCGCCACGCCCACTTTTGCCGTAACCAGACACCAATTCTCCACGACGTCGTTAAAAGTTTGTCTTGAAGCAGCTGTGCATTCGAATCATGAGTCCTGTCACTAGACCTCCCGCGCCCCCGGGTCTGCCTGCCACCAACATTGCTGGTTGGATATCACCCGACCGAATTAAATTGGCAGACAAGTGAGGGCATTTTCAAACGGTTAGGTTGCCCGCCTGCCCTTCAAAATGATAAACTCTTAACGTATCGCTGTTATTGTTTGTTCTGTTCACACATATTACTTTCCATTATTATTATTATTATTAAGGCATTTAACGTGCACTTCCCTGAACCGATTGATTATACCAGCACACAACTTAACTAACTTAAATTATGGAACAGACCCAAGATCCAGTCCCCGGCCTTTAATTCATCACTGCGAAAGGGCAATTTGCTTTTCACTAATGATATATTTTCCGGCCAAACCGGTGATCAGACCCGGGGCCTTTAGTTCATTTGGCAGGTACGCTACCGACTGAGATAAGGTGTCGGGACGATATATATCCCTAAAGGACCGGCTTCACGGAGCCGCACCGCACCGCATTTTTCCATTAGAATGCTATCCATGTTTTAAAATCAGCACTGATAAAACTAGTCCGCCCCTCACTGGGATGGACGAATCGTCGAGAGAGCATTGCTGCGCACTTTTGCGGTGTTGTGCGGACCTACAGCTCTCTACCACCGGAAATAAATGCGGGAACTTCCGAACTTTGTTTTCACGGTAAAAATAGGCATTTCTTTCAAAACCGTTGCACGTGTGAAGCTATGGTCTTGGTCTTCAACATTACGTACAAGATAAACAATACTATATACAACAACTTATTGAACAACAAACATTCTTCTTCTTAATTATTAGCTAATTTAAAACTTTATTCTTCGTAATTAATAGCTAACTTAATTTTATGAAAATAGTTGAAACCTATGCAAGTAAATATAAAAATACAAACTTATTTTGTAATAGAACTCAGCCTATAACGAATATAAAAATGGTTAGAACATGCGGTGCGATGTGGCTCGTGTAGCCATACCTAACTGGCAGCTTTTACTATCAAGACCTATCAGCAGCTAGTAACCTTGTTACACGAGGATAATTACTATCGGCATTTAAAGTATATTCAGGTTGGTTTGTTTTAAATATTGTCCGTGAGTTAAGGCGTGATGTTTTGAGATGCTTGTATTCGTTTTATACCACCACTAACGCTATTTCCTGGGGGGCCCCACGGAGATATATTGATTTCACTAGGTGCTACTAGACTATACCCTGATTTTGTTTGGAAGAACGGTAGAGAAAATCAAAACATATTTTTTTATGGCCAACATTGATAACATTTTCTTATATTATTTGTGTTATTTGATAGGATTGATAATATCTATCAAAAGTAACATCTCAGATGACATGACTTTAGGTATGAATATATCAACATTATTTTAGTAACTTTAGTAACTACTATTGTTTCCCTACCAAAATCTTACTAAAGCCCTGTGTGACACAAGCCTAAGAAAATCAAAGGATATAATACGATCTAAAAGGACACCTCAAATTTCAAAGGGACTGGTTCACCACCGACATTCAGACACGTTATCTCAGCTGAAAGGCATTGGTTGTCAGTCTATATATAGCACAGTCACTTGGAGAGAGAATTTAAGAACAATCTTATGTGGATATTAGAGCCCTTTCACACGAGCGGGTTGTACCAGCCACCGTCGCTCGGAGCGGTACCGCTCAAATGTAAGGCCTATTTTACACTAGCGGTTAAAACGCTAGCAACCGCGCCTTTAAATGAAACCCTTGTTATTAAGTTAAAAAATAAGTTCTTATCTAGACCAGCGTTTTGACCGCTACCTCTGAAGGCGTTAAAACCGCTTAACGGTAGAAACGCGAATCAAATTACACCAGTCATTAACAGGCAGTTGTGCCTCAATGTCACAAGTCTTTCAGCATGAATAATAAATACTCTCCTCAAGATGGTATCACGTTTTGCAATATTTTCATTCACTAAACCAAGTGGTTCATCATATGAAACCACATACATTATATAGTACGAAAATAACTTCTCTGGGTACATTCTGCGATTCATAAACATAATATGAAATCGTCCTGTTGAGAGACGGTTCGATAAAGTTGGATGAGTTCACCAACGCCTCTTTTGACGAGTTTTTTTTTCAACCGAATAAGTCCCGCAATACAGCCGGCCTTTAGAATCGGCGTAAGTTTACTTCTTTAAATGCATCCTTTCAAACGAGGCGGTCTTTAAATCACCCGCCTGTTTTTGTAGTTTGGCGCGGGACCGCTCCTAGCGGCGGGACCCAACACCAACAAACCATTGGTTCTTATGAAAGTTTTCACACGCACCGGACGCGGGCTGATTCTTCCCGCGCACAGTCACTCAGTTAAGACTTGATGCGACGTGGAAGCATTTTGTACTTGGATAATTTCTATTATTGTCTTATATTATAAAGCCTTATATGAAGCCCGGAATAGATGATGGAGTATCTAATCGCGTCACTTAGTTTCCGATAGGCCTCTGCTATGGGACACGACTTTACAAGAATACAAATCACGAACAATAGCAACCGAAGCATGGAGAGGTGTGTTTATTGAACTACAGCAGGATTCGGCGAATATTAAACATGCGAAAGAAGTTTAATATCAAGTGTGAGAATGCTCCAAAATACTCTTTTCTGCAAGAGTGGATGCACCCATGCTCTCCTGTTGCGCCTTTGTCTTCTTATGTATAACATACATAAAACAAGAACCTTCCGATTGCTATCCATTTCCACTCAATAGAAAATCCAAATTGGCTACAGAATGTGCGAGTGATTGACACACTCCTCTAGCGAAACGTCGACGACTGAAAAAAAAAACGCCACGTGTGAAAACAACTGTACTTTTTAACCCGCACTTGTCTATTATAGCGATGGTGGCGGGTAAACCCCGCTACGTGTAAAAGGCCACTTAAGCTAACTCCACCAAATTCAGCTGATTGGATTTGAACCCAGTTTTTCCGAGTCGGACGTGCTAGCCGCTCTCCTACCCCTACCTGCACACATGGGTTTGATTGTTTTTCTCAGTGTGTCATTTTGATCTCTGCAAACTGGCAGTTAACATTTGTGGTTTAATCTGCAGCACTTGACATGCAAGAGAGAAACATTCTGAAGTAAGCTTTTATATTCTCGGAAATAGAATTCCTGCCGGATGCATTTTCCAAAAGTTGTTGGAATATCGTTTTCATGAATGCTTGATTCTAAGTTCCAAGCTTTTCTTTAATTTAAGTATAGCTGGGATCGCCAAATGTAAACCCACGCCTAATATCTCAAAGCTACTTATTTTATTTTGGTCATACGCTAAACATTATGACGCTCAGCTGCCACCTTTGATATAATATGGTTTCACTTGTGTTGGATAGTAGGTAAATAAAGTTAAATCGTGCTATATATAATAGTTGGGTTATGGTTTATAAGTTACAATATTATAAACATTATGGTTCGCACTGTCAACTTGACAAATTTACTACTGCTTTTCTTAGTATCAACTGCAGAATATATTAATTGACGTAGGGCCTGAATAATTTACTATTCACTTTTGTCAGGTTTAATCTTTCAGAGAGGGGCCTTTTAGAAAACATAAACACATTTTATTGCAGCCAACATTGATAACATTTTACTAGATGTTTAGTGTAAAATTAACCCGCCTCGGTTGGTTAAAGTAGAATTTTAAAAGAAACACATATTTGCTTTGAGGGACAGTGGGGAACACTTTTTTTGGAAAACATATTTATTTACATCCAACAAGGGTTTGAAACCCCGACCTTCCCTTCACCAGCAAATTAGTTTACATATTTGCCCTCGTTCTCACTGGTGCGTATTAATATAGTTTTACTATTGTGTTTGCTATGTCTGGCATTAGAAACAGCCCAAGTGTTGTTTTTGTATTAATAGCTATGGAGTTGATTAACACAGTCTAATTGGCATAATTACTGCAGCGTTGTCCATACGAGTAATGCACTCATAGTCTAATTGGCATAATTACTGCAGGGTTGTCCACACGGGTAATGCACTCATAGTCTAATTGGCATAATTACTGCAGGGTTGTCCACACGGGTAATGCACTCATAGTCTAATTGGCATAATTACTGCAGGGTTGTCCACACGGGTAATGCATAGTCTAATTGGCATAATTACTGCAGGTTGTCCACACGAGTAATGCACTCATAGTCTAATTGGCATAATTACTGCAGGGTTGTCCACACGGGTAATGCATAGTCTAATTGGCATAATTACTGCAGGGTTGTCCACACGGGTAATGCACTCATAGTCTAATTGGCATAATTACTGCAGGGTTGTCCACACGAGTAATGCACTCATAGTCTAATTGGCATAATTACTGCAGGGTTGTCCACACGAGTAATGCACTCATAGTCTAATTGGCATAATTACTGCAGGGTTGTCCATACGAGTAATGCACTCATAGTCTAATTGGCATAATTACTGCAGGGTTGTCCATACGAGTAATGCATAGTCTAATTGGCATAATTACTGCAGGGTTGTCCATACGAGTAATGCATAGTCTAATTGGCATAATTACTGCAGGGTTGTCCACACGGGTAATGCATAGTCTAATTGGCATAATTACTGCAGCGTTGTCCATACGAGTAATGCACTCATAGTCTAATTGGCATAATTACTGCAGGGTTGTCCACACGGGTAATGCACTCATAGTCTAATTGGCATAATTACTGCAGGGTTGTCCACACGGGTAATGCACTCATAGTCTAATTGGCATAATTACTGCAGGGTTGTCCACACGGGTAATGCATAGTCTAATTGGCATAATTACTGCAGGGTTGTCCACACGAGTAATGCACTCATAGTCTAATTGGCATAATTACTGCAGGGTTGTCCACACGGGTAATGCATAGTCTAATTGGCATAATTACTGCAGGGTTGTCCACACGGGTAATGCACTCATAGTCTAATTGGCATAATTACTGCAGGGTTGTCCACACGAGTAATGCACTCATAGTCTAATTGGCATAATTACTGCAGGGTTGTCCACACGAGTAATGCACTCATAGTCTAATTGGCATAATTACTGCAGGGTTGTCCATACGAGTAATGCACTCATAGTCTAATTGGCATAATTACTGCAGGTTGTCCATACGAGTAATGCATAGTCTAATTGGCATAATTACTGCAGGGTTGTCCACACGAGTAATGCACTCATAGTCTAATTGGCATAATTACTGCAGGGTTGTCCACACGAGTAATGCACTCATAGTCTAATTGGCATAATTACTGCAGGGTTGTCCATACGAGTAATGCACTCATAGTCTAATTGGCATAATTACTGCAGGGTTGTCCATACGAGTAATGCATAGTCTAATTGGCATAATTACTGCAGGGTTGTCCACACGAGTAATGCACTCAGTCTAATTGGCATAATTACTGCAGGGTTGTCCATACGAGTAATGCACTCATAGTCTAATTGGCATAATTACTGCAGGGTTGTCCACACGGGTAATGCATAGTCTAATTGGCATAATTACTGCAGGGTTGTCCACACGAGTAATGCACTCAGTCTAATTGGCATAATTACTGCAGGGTTGTCCATACGAGTAATGCACTCATAGTCTAATTGGCATAATTACTGCAGGGTTGTCCACACGAGTAACGCATAGTTTAATTGGCATAATTACTGCAGGGTTGTCCATACGAGTAACGCAGCTATCTTTTACCCAACATATCGGATGGAAAGTTACCCTTGCCACTCTCATTTGGGTTTATCCGTCTTATCCAAGCGGATGCTAGTGCATTTCCTCAGGACTCGCCATTTTCATCCGATTTGGTGAGCTTAGAATTTTTGTGGCTGGTGATCTAAACAGAGTTTAATGTATGGTGCTGGTCATAAGTAAAATGGGTCTGATTTGTATTTATAAGTTTCACTCTAGGGATGATAATTAGTAAGAGAGTGCAACAGGAAGGACATTTAGAAAACACATTTTTGGTGCATTTTTTATTCTTGACATTTAACTATATTATTAGTGTTATTTAATAAGTATTGATAATATCTATATGAATATATGAAAATTGTTTCACTAACTTTTGTAACTATCATAAGTTCCTTCCTATCTAAATCTGACGGTAATTATTCTGATCAAACAGACTTGGCTCAAAGCTTCTCCCGCGAATAAAAGCGGCGAGTGTTGTTGGGCACTGGGTGGTCAATGGTCAATGACATTCTTCCAGCCCATTAGCTAATTCAGACAAACCTACGCTTGATTGAGTCAGACCTTTGACCTAGGTAGATTTCTTGGATATTCTTTTTGCTGAAAGTTTTCTCCGGTGCCGTTGTGCTTGATATTATAGACTTAAGGCCCAGTTTAGTAGTTAAATTTAGTACACCTCAAGTGTGGTCTGATACTAAACACAAGACGACACTTACCTAAATTCGAATGGAATGTTCCAGTTTTATATGTGAAACCGGCCTATTCCATTATGGTCTAATACTCTAGGTGTCGTCCTGTATTTGGTATAGAGTCTCACTTGAGGCGTACTAAGTCTTACTATGAAACTGGCCCTTATTCTAACTTAAACCCTAGAATATGCACATTAGCCATACCCTTAACGTTGATAAAAGGAACAAATTATATTCCACTAAACGATCATTGAGATATTTGGTATCTTACAAATGTTTCCTCCTATTGATACATTAATTTGCAACCTCTATTCTCGAGCTTTTCAAGATTGTTAAATACATTTAGGAATAACCTAATCCTCCCGTGTAAGTGAGCGTACCCTGAACTCGTGGAGTTTGAGGTTTGATCCCGATAGTTTGCACTGGTTTAACTTAATTTTAAAATGTGACTGTAGAAGCCCGATCAATTTCTAAAGGCAACTACGGAGGATCATTCATAGGTAGAGGAATACATTATCGATATGAACGCACGAATGTTGGTTAACAAGACGGTTACCCTCATCTAAACGTACCGGTATTGTATCTACCTTTTATGTAAACTCTTAGAAAACTCTAATATATTAAAACTATTGTTATTTCAATTAAAAACAAAAAATAAAGTTATGAAAATGTTGACTGTGTATATAGAATTGGTTTACTTTTTACAAATCTGATTGGACAAAGTACCTATTATATTTTCTCATTGGTTGACATAAGGTCACTTTTTTAAGAACACGGAGTGTGTACAAAAGTAAGTCTTATGGACTTAAAGACTAAGGACACGGCGCTTACGAAACATGTCAACGAGGCAGAACACACGGCCTTCATTTGACCACTTGACCACCTAATTTGCGCAGTAATTAACGGTGAACTGCCGTGGAACTATTTGCTCGTTCCTATTAGTCAGGGAGTTCATGAGTCATAACTACGGTTATTGAGATCTTGGCCTTAGTCAGAAGTCTAACAATATAAACTATAGCGGTCGTCGTAAATAGTGGAAAATGAATAGGGTTTTTTTGTTGCCTTTTTTTTAGGATGATATTCAAGGAAGAAGCGTGTCTTTCTATGCGAGATCTGTGACCTTGGAACCTTGGTCATGCATCTCAAATGAGTGAGATTGGTAAGGGGGGTGGGGGGGAAGCCGCTTGTGCGCGACATGGGTTCAGTTAGTTTGTAGTCTACTATACGACGCATAACAAAATTTTGCGCTTCTGCCCCCTTCCCCCATTAGTTTAAATGACCAAAATCTGTTATCTAAACTATAAAAATGATTTCTTTTTTTTTTCAATACTTATCCGCTTCGATGGCCGTGGGATCTAATAAACTACTCTTCAGTAGACTAGACTAGACTAAAATATCGGTCGGATGTACTGAGGGTGGTGTTTACAAAATGGTTTTCCAATTTCCCTAATGCAAACGCGGTTACTCTTCCACAAATATGACCTTCCTAATCCTTAAAACTATTAGTGTAATTAGTACAAAGTTATGTGGTCTAAAAATCATCTTTCATAGATAATATGAATACCTATTATTATTATTGTTATTATTATACCAATAATAAATAACATTTTTGTTGTTTACTGCAAAAAAAAAATCGTTTGCACTTTTAAAAGTTTCTTACCAGAATACTACTACAGTTTTATACACGCTGTTCCAGTGACATAAAAAAAACTTAGGATCTGGACACTTTCATAGCCGTGGAAGCACGTTTTTCACACTCAAACAAGTAGGAAAACATTTCGCCGTGAAATAGCTCGCACAGAAATAGCATTGAACAATATTCTGGCTTAAGTTGCATTCTCGTTCATTTTATAAGATTATGTGTTTCTGATTTGAAAGCTATTTCGTATCCACTACTGTCTTGCTAGACCTATCGTAGTTTCACGAGAGAGAGAGAGCGAGAGCCCCATCAGCCGTCGTTTTTTCAAGGTTCCTGCTGGGCCTTCACAGCTACCGAAGCGGTCACGGGACACACACAGTCCCCACTGTACTTCACAACCGCGGGGACTCCCTTCCCTCCGTCGTGCCGTTGCCCGTCTCCCTCAACGTGGACGAGGGGTTGGAATTTTGGAAAAAGCCTGATTTGGGACCAGGCAAGCGCAAGGGACCGATCTACAAAGTATTACCTCCCAATATTGACGTACGCTACAGAAACGTGGGCAATGAAGGAACAGGATACAAGCAGAATGCAGGCGAGTTAAATGAGATTTCTGAGAAGCAGGTTCGGAGTGATAAAATTTGACTGGATTAGAAATGAGAGTAAGAGGAATAGTAACGGAAGAGCCAATCTAGGACAGGATAGATAATGCACGACTAAGGTGGTACGGCCATGTGAGAAGAAGAATGGAGAGAGAACGGTTGCCCAGGAGGATGCTGGATATGGAGGTGGAGGTTAGGAGGCCGAGAGGAAGACCAAGGGACATATGACTGAAGGAGTAGTGTGGAGGAGAGGACTGGGCCAAGGTGGAGAGAGAGGTGGGGGAGAGGCTTATGTTCCATACAGACCCGGCCAGTGGCTTGAAGCTGTTCATAATGATGAATTCACTTAAATATTTTTGTGAAAGACTTTGTGGTGGACTATAAATGTATTTGTACCTTGTATTGTCTAAACATTTAACCTCTGCATTCCATACATTTTAATTGTTCTAGTATAGTTGTTCTGATGTTAAGATTTAGCTAAAATTAATGGCGGAATTTGGGGTTATCAGTTTGTATTATAATATCTCGTTTGTCTCCCCCCCCCCCCACCTCATTGTGTGTATTTAGGGTACCGTTTGAAAACAAATCAGGGTCTACTGGACTTAAAGATCGATGATAGACAAGGAAGACTTTAGGGAACACCGCGCGTTAAATGAGTCCTCTTGTCTTGCGAAGATGGTTGGGGGAGAGATGATGCTGGGATCTTCCTATTCTCTCGCCCCTTCAGAGCCATGTGTGTTTAGAGTGTGACGTCATCATTGCTGTTCAGCTGCGCCATGCAGGGCTTCTCGGGCCGCGCCCAGGATTAGCGGTATTGGGGGAAGGATTTCAAGACCACGGGGTTGATGTTACATTATCTGACATAGGCCCACCCTTTCAAATTGTTTATAGCTGGAAACAAGACCTGTTCAAATAATTTTGAGCTGTAAACGGGCTCAAACAGTTTTGAGCTTTAAACGAGCCCTGCTCAAACTGGAAACTGTTTGGTGTTAAAAACTCGCCTATAAGTCACGCTCTAGGCTCATTTTAAATATTTGAATATCACGTTACGGTTGTATGCTAGAATATTTCACGGCTTAGACATTGTTTTAACTTATCCGAGTACAATAGAATACACACACACCACATATATATCATCAATCTATTTAAAAATGTGAGAGTATGTGAAGATTAACACCTTTCATATAAAGGTCAAGGTATTTGTTGTTTTAGTATAATTTTAATTATATACTATATTACAATCGGGTTTTTTTCTGGAATATTTTTAATAAACACATTAACATCACTCAAATTATCATTTTTCTAGATATATAATGACACACTTGGCCACGACCTTGTCATTCGCCGGGTAAACTTGTCTAGAAAAACAATGGCGGTGAAGATGATTACTCGCGGGCTATCACGGGTAAATAGGGCGTTGGAGGGTGTTTTACTCTCTAATAAACTTTTTATATGTCACTACAGAAACTTAACATAAATGGGTTATTAGCTTTTGGGACCCCGACTCAGAGTGTCACGAGCCACCCTGGCCCTCCCTCTGCCTTAACAACACGTGAAGACCTTCTCCGAGAATCGAACCTAAACACAAAATATAATATATCAGAAGGTTTAATGGGCAACTTTTGATTATTATTATTTTATTTCTTTTCAAAATTTTCTTCGCCTTGCAGGCCGCTAAGAGAGCTGTAAGTTTTAATCACCAGATACCAATCGTAATAAATAAATTATCCACTTAATATAGAGCTTAGCATAATTTTGTTCAATTTTTTTTTCTTTGTCGCGTCTTAGTACCCGTTTGCGTTACGTGGATACATTAATTATACTAATGGAGTAGGGATGAATTAATTAAAGTGAAATTGTACCCGCATTTAAATGGGTGTCGGGGTTGGGAGGTAGGGGGAGAGTGGTACAACATAAAAAAAAACTCAATACATCTGACCGACATAAGCTCACTATTTAGTTTTCAGCTGTTGAAATTGACACAGATCTGTTAAAAATGTTCTGCACGACACAAATGTTCATCGGGAAGGGTCTTCTAACAGTTAGACACGCAACCATATCAACTCTCACGTATTCATACATACAGTAGCCCCATGGCTTCTTTGGTGTTGACTGACGGCTATGAAAAGTTACCAGACCAAATTGTGTATCCCTACGCCGAACCATATGATATGCAAAAACATGTGTTTAGCAGCTGTCACTTCTGACGGTCAAAACTTACGCATATACCTAAATGTTGACTGTCAGCCGTCAGTTGTGAGCTGTCAATCAGCACCAAAGAAGCCGCGGGGCTACTGTAGTCATGTGATATACAGCTGTCACTTTCGATTGCTAATATCTACACCTAAAATAGCACTAATAATATATTAAAATGTTATATCATCATTGGATGTAAAAATATGTTTGATTTGGTAGGTCACGTAAACCGATGTTGAATAAAAGAAACGTCAATATATGGAAGTTTATCATTTACTAGTTTTAGTAATGTTTTTCAACTCTTTAATTAACATATATCTATGTCTAAAATTATTTGGCAAGATTGCACTGTGTTGAATACTTGATCAGTCATGATATTAGTTGAATAAGGTTTAAAAGATAAAAGTGGGCCCCTTTTATTAATTTGGTTATTGGTAGTTTTTATAGGCTCGAGTGTCTTAGTATTATGAAATCTTTGTACATTTTAGTGCTGTTAGGACATCCACTCTTCGTTCTTTATCTTTAAGCGCGTATTAAGCTACCATTTTATTAGATTAGATTACACTTATAAATCAATTTCGGGAGATAATCATACAGAATCATTAATAGACAAGGCCACTAACGAATAACTACATTAACCAAAATAGTTATTTTATGTTTTTCATAGGACAATATTGTGCTTCGAGAGATATTAAATGTTTGGTTCAAAATGAATGTAAAAATAACTTTGCGTTTTTTGAAATTGATATCTTAACTCACAATCTTAGCGAGCTAAAAACAATTTGAGAATTTTTTTTTTATTACACTTCTTGTAATTTGCAGCTTAGCCATAGTAGGTTAGAAATCTCTCAAAATTATAATACGAGTCATTAGTTGAAATTTGTTTAGCATAGATAAAATAAAATTGCATCGACATTGGCGTGGGTCTTGTCAGGTCGGGGTTTGAATTACGGTCGGGCGTGTTGACCTTTTTTAATAGATTAATCATGGTTCACGCAAACGCGGCTACATTTGATCTAAGCTTGGGCTTTCTCGTCTCTACTCCATAATTGTAGATAGGTGGTTAGACTAGAAGGATTATAAATTTTGGTGCGTGTAATAGAATATAGGTTCTAAATCTACTTTTGTATTCGAATGTCAGAGGATGCTTTCTAAAACACGTACTCACATCTGCAGAATAAATATAGTAAACATTCGTCAATGATGGCTACTTTAAACTTATTATAATAAAACATTAGTAGAATAATTCAAATGTTTGACCTTGAGAGCAAGTGTTGATGTCGTGTACTATAAAGTTGGTGAATTTATTCTGACGTTTCGTCTGTACTTGCAACAACCGTCATCCGAGAATGTATGATGAAACATGTCCCAGATGCAACGACAGTCGAAACATCGGAGAAGTTGCTTTCTTCTACGCGTTGCTCAAGTTAAAACAAAAATAATAGTTTCAATACAAACATAAGCTTCGAAAGTTTTACAACATAAGACGATGAATGGAAATGAATATCCAAACTCTGGTGTATTGTTTGAGAAATTCATTTCAGAATAATTCGTGTACACTTTGCTGCTTACTCTGAAAGGTAAGAAAATTTACCTCGTTTGGTCGCATTATGGAGTATCCAGCTTGTAAGGTAAGCGGCATAGTGTGTTATCAGTCAAAGTAAACAGGTCAGAGCAAACTGAGTGTACTTTGTCGTCTTCCACTTCGCGCTCGATCATAATTTCAAATGAAGTACTGGTGATAAATTACTCATTGTTCCGTGAGACATTGTGTCAACAAGGGGAGTGATGCGAAGAAGATATTCTCCTCTTTGCTTGGACTACCGACATGGAATGTGAAGCTACGTCACACCACTAACAGAGCAGTGGGGACTCTCTTTATTAAAACGATAGAGATAGTATTTATTATTATTATTATTATTATTATTATTATTATTATTATACTACTACTACTACTAGCAGCATCGCGTCTTACTACCCGTTCGGGTTATACGCACTTACGCTAGGTAGGGTGATTGGGAGATGAAATTGAGGACCTATATTTTAACGTGGAATCCGAACCACGGTGGAGGCCTGGCATTCCCCAAATTCACTAGTTGTGATTAACACACGTCTTGTCATAGAGATAACATTAAAAAGTAAAATCTTGTAACGCTTGGAGTTGTGCGTAGCGTCATCAAGGCATTGTATTATCATATAATCGGATTCTGGTAAGAAAGATTTAGAATAAAACATTAAGTGTTTTCATTACATATTGATACTATTTATCTATAGTAATAGCTGCATTTCACATGAAAATATACACTTTTAGTAACTTTTATAACTACCATATAATGTTTTTCCTTGCAGAATTCTACTATAGTTAGAACCATTATAGAATGTACAAGCAAGGACAATAGAAAATCAAAATATAGGCTGATATGAATAAAACAGGTTGGTCATCATCACTCTTAGAAGACCAAGATACAGATGGAACATAAGAAGCCATAATAAATTAATATACACGCTGAACATAGCCAAGCCATAATAAATTAATATACACGCTGAACATAGCCAAGCCATAATACATTAATATACTCGCTGAACATAGCCAAGCCATAATAAATTAATATACATGCTGAACATAGCAAAGCCATAATAAATTAATATACATGCTGAACATAGCCAAGCCATAATAAATTAATATATACGCTGAACATAGCCAAGCCATAATAAATTAATATATACGCTGAACATAGCCAAGCCATAATAAATTAATATACATGCTGAACATAGCCAAGCCATAATAAATTAATATACATGCTGAACATAGCCAAGCCATAATAAATTAATATATACGCTGAACATAGCCAAGCCATAATAAATTAATATATACGCTGAACATAGCCAAGCCATAATAAATTAATATACATGCTGAACATAGCCAAGCCATAATAAATTAATATACACGCTGAACATAGCCAATCCATAATACATTAATATACTCGCTGAACATAGCCAAGCCATAATAAATTAATATACACGCTGAACATAGCCAAGCCATAATAAATTAATATACATGCTGAACATAGCCAAGCCATAATAAATTAATATACACGCTGAACATAGCCAAGCCATAATAAATTAATATACACGCTGAACATAGCCAAGCCACAATAAATTAATATACACGCTGAACATAGCCATGCCATAATAAATTAATATATATGCTGAACATAATTAACCATAGAAAACTAATATACAGGTTAAGCATAAAAACTCTTAAGACAATAAAAAGGTTCAGCAGTAGCCATAATAGATAGTCGTTACTAAACAGATTGAGAAATAATTATCTAAGTCATTACTGTACAGACTGAACATAAGAACTATATATATTTTTTGTATAATGATGTGACGGTAACGGCGAGGCAAATTTGAAAACACAATATCTCGTATGTTTATACCAAGAAAGGCGTCTGATGGAATTTTATAAATTCCTTCCAAGTGGCCAAAATGCTTGATTGGGATCTTCTTCTCATAGATTAATTTAAATGTTTGTCACTACCTATCAATGTGAAGACAAAAAAATAATCAAAATGAAATACTTAATATTTTGTTTCAGCTCATTCTTATCTGAGAAGTATTTGCTATTTTGATGATGGGTAACAATATGAAACCCAATATTGTCAAAATGTTTTTAAAATAATAATTCCATGCTTATCACTAGTTTCTCAAAAATTTGCTTTCACTCATTTATATTGGGTTTATATATTTTTAAATGTGTAAATTTGGATTTTCTTGATTTTACCTCTTGGCCTTAAAAGCTTAAAATATTTATTATTCCGCCTTCTCAGAAAATGTTTGGAGATCCCTTCGTTAGACCATTTGACCTTCGAAGTGGGTGGCAAGATAATACATAAACTTGTAAACGAATAACTAAGATAAGTCAGCTACGAGTTATTCGGTCGTGTCACTCATCAAAAGATGCCATAGACGAGTTTATTCGGCCCTGCCCGCTGTGATATGTGTGAGTTAGTAGCCGTCCAGACAGGTATTTCGGAGCAAGCTTTGTCAACCAGTATTTACAACACGTTCAGTCTTCATATCATTATTATTATCAGTCTCGGCTCCTGCATGCAACGTGCATCAACATGGATGATAAGAAAAAGACGTGTGCAGTTTATATTTGCTACTGCGACTGAAGGAAATATTGACGAGCGCGAGAAGAAAACTGAAATCGTTGCTATTGATTTATTGTGGATCATTTGAGAATGGCTCGTCTTTAGGAGAAATTAAACTAGAGGGGTAACTTTAAAACTTTTGGGGTATCTTGATTGCATTCCCATAAAAATAGGTGGAAATAGTCTTTAAAAAATATATATATATATATATATAGGGAAGTAAGTAAATGGGTCACACATGGCTGCTAAACATATAAGTGAGATACAAACTTGAAAAACATTTACTATTACAACTAGCTGACCCGGCAAACGTTGTTTTGCCATATAAATAATTTTTAAGTAATTTCTAGTGTAGACAAAAAATAGCTTACTTATTGTAAGTGTGTAAGAATGTGGTATATGCGTGAAATAGGCATGGAGCGCTGTGAACGATGAGGGAATATAAAAATAACAAAAGGCAAACATTATTTTTAAGTTATTATAATTTATTCCTTAAAATTAGATATCATTAATTAATCAATTACGACAGTAACACTAACAAACAATATCTATCTCTTAATGCTATAGCGTGAACAATATTTTTTGTTAGTCCATCTTTAGCTAACACAAACAAACTGGATGGTTGACCCACTCGAGAGCATGCCACGTATAATTGTCCGTGTGAAAAACATGGTGTTCTCAAATCTAAGCCACAAATAGACATCGTTTGACCTTGGGATTTGTTGATAGTCATTGCAAATGCCAATCTAATCGGAAACTGAATACGTTTGAATTGAATTGGCACATCTGTAGGTATAATAGGAATCCGTGGTATTAATATATTTTCACCTCGGAACTTGCCATTTAAAATGCTGGCTTCGATCACGTCTTTCATTAATTTTTGAATGACTAATCGCGTACCGTTGCACAGCCGGGGCGGGTTCAAATTACGAAGCAAGATAATCGCAGATCCAACCTTTAATTGTAAATTATGCAGTGGCATGCCTGGCAAATCCAGTGAGTTCAAAAACTCTAAAATGGCTATTAAAAAATAGGGGTTGGTGATAAAAGGGTAAAAATTTAGGGTTGTATGTATTTTTTAATGCGACATAATAAAAAAAATAAAGAAATTAAAAAAATGTCTAAAAATTAAAGAAAAATGTTAAGGGTGGACAACCCTTATCACTAAGGGGTATGAAAAATAGATGTTGGCCGATTCTCAGACCTACTCAATATGCTCACAAAATTTCATGAGAATCGGTCAAGCCGTTTCGGAGGAGTACGGGAACGAACATTGTGACACGAGAATTTTATATATAAGATTTCATTTATTTATCGACATAATCTTTACTAAAGTTGACACACCTATCCCATCGCTCTACCAATGCCTGAAGCAGCATAGAAAGTCTTTCGTCTGTTGTCTCGGTTAAATTCACACCTCTTTTGTCATCAGCGAAACATTTGCCTCAAAGGTGGTTTTGTATTGGACCAAAGCGGTGAAAATGACTAGGGGCGAGAAGTTCAAAACGTTGCCATCGCATTTTTCAATTCTCTCCTTGGCTATTCGGGATCTGAGGTCTGCTGACATTGTCTTGATGGAGCAGTAGCTCTTGTCAGTAGTCCTGGATGTTTGTTTTGTGATTTATAATCTGAAGCTTTGACAAAACTTCACAGAACGATGCTTCATTCACATTTTCACTTCGGTTCTGGAAATGGACTAGGAGTACTCTGTATTTTGAAATTGATCAAATTCCATAATCCATTTGTAACCATTTAACGACTCCTTCATAATTGCACATTTTCTAAACCACTCTAGTCTCTATTAAAAGACAGACGTTTGGCATTATAGAGTATTTTATTGAAGTGTTCTCTTGTTTACATTGTGGTCAGCCTAGCAGGCAAGAACTACTATCACTGTAACTGAAGAGCCCTTAATATCAGCACGCCCCTTGACTCAGAGCTTACGTAAACTATTCCACACTATCACTTGTCTTGTGATTGCTGTTATCTCTATCCTGGAGTGAGATCATTGCTGCGCCAGTGGTATTATTCTGAACAGGGTGTTGTCGAGTACTGGATGAGATCATTGCTGCGCCAGTGGTATTATTATTTTATTATTATTATTCAATTAATCGGTGCCATATCCTGAATATTTGGTTATTTACCCACATAGCTACCTCCGCGGCACACTATTTAAGCTCTTATATTATATTATGTAACCTTAAATTAAAACTACCATCGGTAATTAATACTATTTTATGTTGGCTAGCTTGACCATAATGAGCTACGGCAGTATATACAGTACGCGACACAAAAAGCCTTATCTCCTTACTAAGAACCTTCCTTATCTGACATTAAATAGAGATAAGAGATAGAAAACTTTCTGTTGTAATTTGTCTGGAAAAAAAAAATCTGCTAAGTGAGCTCCAGATATGCCACCAACGTCGCGTTTGCTATAGTCCAGATGTGTTAATACTTCACTAATTAAATCAAACCCTTAAAGAATATAACCCCTTCACTTAAGATTTAATCGCCTGAAAATTTTATCGCAATATTGGCAATCACACATCGCCATTATTTGTTTGGATTTTATTTTCAGTATATCATAATTTTAAAGTTACCTTAATATTTTCTTGTTGTTTTGGCCCTTCCTTCTCGCCCCTTCCCCCCTTTCCCTACACACTGATGGCTTAATTAAGATAGTCAATTCGCCATAAGAGTGGTGGTAGCTTACAACTAGCGGAAGATGTAAAAATGTTTAAAATAAAAACATCTAAAAACTAATAATTGTTTGTTGTGAAAGTTTTGACTGCCAAAAGTAACAACAAATCAACACATGGGCTTGCAGATCATATGGTTTGGTGAAGGAATACATGAAAGTAGATCTGTTAACTTTGACTAGCAGTCACCACCACTCCTCTGGTAGATGGGGTGTATATGTAGTAGGCTAGATCTCCTTCACCCTTTTCGGTTGGACGCGAGCCGCCACTGCGGAAAATTCATCTCTATTACTAAACATTACCAATTCTACTTCTATAATCCATAATTGTATGTTAGTATATTATGCTCTTCTGCATTATTCATTGTTGTTGGATTTAAGATTGTCATTGTTGGTCGTGGTAGGCTACATTTATTTGCTATTATCAGAAGTATCCCGGGTAACGTTTTTCTTTGCTTCAAACATAAAGAAAAAATCTTCATTTTTTTAATAAAGTAAAAAATCTAATAAAAAATTAAAATGTCATCTTTGAGGTGCAAATATTTGTTTATGCACAGGTGCTAACAATTTCAAAATGTCAGCCGTATGCGTCCGGAAGATATTGTGCAATGCTCATGATGGACACAGACAAACACTCTCTTGATTTTTATCTATACAGATATCTTCAGAAAGGTTTTTATCCCGGCGATTCGACTATACCTGGACGCGTTTGGCTAATTGTACGTTCAAGTTGGTGGTCTGGTGCTGATATTTACGTCCCGTTTGAGCCATCCGGTCCGACAACGGACGCTAAGATTTGACCTCACCTCGCAACATGCACTTTACAACCAATTAAAGACACCCATGCTGTTTTACGACAGGTGTACAGTCTTTTCTAATAACAAGCGAGTTTAAAACAAAACTAGTTGGTGAAAATTAGGTAAAGTGGTTCCGACCCGCTTCGCTGGTTAAATGGTCAAACTCGTAAGGGCCACATTGAAAATTAAGATTACTGAAAAGCCGCATTTCAAAAAATACATTATCAGCAAATTAAATACAAAAATTAATTATTTTTTTTTTGTAGAAAATAAAATTAAGTTTATACATAGCATTTTAAAGGCTACCCTTTATTTTTACCCGGAAATATGAAACCTTTTGTGTGCAGCAATAGTTTGAGCGGAGGACTTTACATTTTGAGTTGACATAACTTTCATGAGTGCTTGCCCGTAAAGTGATTATCGGGATTTTGAGCCTTTTCATAATAGAAACGACGCTTGCCAAACTTTGGTACTGCCAAAGCATAGGACATTACTGCTGTGTCAAAAATTAAAAACTATTTTTGGGAAACTTTTTCTAGGAGTAAAGAGTAAAAAAAAAATGTGCACTTACAATAGTTTCCATAATAATGTTTTATTCCCAAATGTTTTAGTCTCACATTGGTTATTTATGCAACGTTTATAAAAATAAGAATCCAAGGCACATTGCATTTTGGTTCATCAAAAGGTCCGCGTGCCGTAAATAATCACTGATCAGCCCACATTAATGTCTGTTCACGGTAGGAATTGACTTCTGAAAGGCCTTTTTCCCTACCATAAATCTATTATATAGTAGGATATTGGTAGGAAAAAAACCTTTCAGAGAGTAATTCCTACCGTGAATGGAATATAGGTCAGCGTGCCGCAAGTTAGGCATGTCTGGTCTAAGGTTTCACTATATAGCATTAGACTGGTCTGTTAATGACGGTCAGGTTGGGGTTCGAATCCGAGTAAGGTGTATTGAAGGTGTTTTTCCTAAATGGGTTTCCTCTCCCGTCACGAATAAAAATAGGTTAAACTTCTTTCAAACTACATCCTCGTTATCCCTAACACGCTAGCGTAATTAATAACCTACACATGCGTATAAACCGAACGGTTTGGTGCAAGGGGAAAAAAAGTTTCGTGGGACTCGCTTGCTACATGGAATGATACTTGCTTCATCTTAAAAAAGCTTTAAAAAAAATTATCTTCCCTCAACTCTTGGAACCTGAGCGTTTCTTTTCTCTATAACGGCTCGACAACGAGCATGTAGCCTGCCGAGCGCTCCCTCCCCTTACTATAACGACCCATATCGCGTATTTCACCCTACAAGGCGGTTTGTTAACCTCCTGATACTTGGCAATCTATTGCAGTGTTTTCCAACCTTTAGCAGGGTGTGTTAACCTCCTGATACTTGGCCATCTATTGCAGCGTTTTCCAACCTTTAGCAGGGTGTGTTAACCTCCTGATACTTGGCCATCTACTGCAGTGTTTTCCAACCTTTAGCAGGGCGTGTTAACCTCCTGATACTTGGCCATCTACTGCAGTGTTTTCCAACCTTTAGCAGGGTATGTTAACCTCCTGATACTTGGCCATCTACTGCAGTGTTTTCCAACCTTTAGCAGGGTGTGTTAACCTCCTGATACTTGGCCATCTACTGCAGTGTTTTCCAACCTTTAGCAGGGTGTGTTAACCTCCTGATACTTGGCCATCTACTGCAGTGTTTTCCAACCTTTAGCAGGGCGTGTTAACCTCCTGATACTTGGCCATCTACTGTAGTGTTTTCCAACCTTTAGCAGGGTGTGTTAACCTCCTGATACTTGGCCATCTATTGCAGTGTTTTCCAACCTTTAGCAGGGTGTGTTAACCTCCTGATACTTGGCCATCTATTGCAGCGTTTTCCAACCTTTAGCAGGGTGTGTTAACCTCCTGATACTTGGCCATCTATTGCAGTGTTTTCCAACCTTTAGCAGGGTGTGTTAACCTCCTGATACTTGGCCATCTACTGCAGTGTTTTCCAACCTTTAGCAGGGTGTGTTAACCTCCTGATACTTGGCCATCTACTGCAGTGTTTTCCAACCTTTAGCAGGGTGTGTTAACCTCCTGATACTTGGCCATCTACTGCAGTGTTTTCCAACCTTTAGCAGGGTGTGTTAACCTCCTGATACTTGGCCATCTATTGCAGTGTTTTCCAACCTTTAGCAGGGTGTGTTAACCTCCTGATACTTGGCCATCTACTGCAGTGTTTTCCAACCTTTAGCAGGGTGTGTTAACCTCCTGATACTTGGCCATCTACTGCAGTGTTTTCCAACCTTTAGCAGGGGTGTTAACCTCCTGATACTTGGCCATCTACTGCAGTGTTTTCCAACCTTTAGCAGGGCGTGTTAACCTCCTGATGCTTGGCCATCTACTGCAGTGTTTTCCAACCTTTTGCAGGGTTTGACCCCAATTTTTGTCTTTGAGACCATTGCGATCTCTTGTTGATAACCTACAGGTGTTAATATCCTGTTGTTGTTTTTTAAACTATTATTTTCACTGAATCTTACTATCCGTCCGGAAATCTGAACTTAACTACACTTTTGAGGTAGATAAAGCTTAGAGAAAATGTACCTTTATTTACTTGCAGAGTAAGGGGGGAAACCACTTAGGAACAATCACCCCTCCCTCCCCCGGTATCCTTGATTAGAATTTGAATCCTGACCTCATTACAGACAAACCAAACGAGCTTGACAAAGCCCGCGTGTTTGATATTATTATAAATTACTTATATATGCCTAGTTACTATACGAACGCACCCAAGATGTCGCAAAAAGAATAAACGAGTCTATTGGGTATTTTGGGAGTTATGTCAGCAGCGTCGCGTGCCTAAATACGAGACTGTTAACAGCAAACTAAGTGATCAAGTAACTGTCAAGAGTTGGATAACCAAAAGGAACATAAACAGTAACTTGGACTTTGACAATAAAATGTAAATATTAGACCTCAACATCAACAAGCATTGCGGTTCCAGCCGAAACATCCTGTGACCCAAGTTGGAAACCACTTATCTTTTGGAACCCGAGTCCTCCCTCCCCTTAATATTCCGGTCCAAAATTATTTCGCTCTATAATCTTGCTTGATAGTATCTTCAGAGCGTCCATCAGATTCTCATCAATTCTGTGATACAGTCGGCTCGAAATCGTAAATTTACACGAACACTTGCACGTGGATCATTTCTGATTCAACATTAACTGAGAAACAGTTAATAGATGTTCCTAATACAGAGCATTGTTGCAATATTAAATGATATTTGAATAAAAACTGCGTTGAATGACTTCACAGCTAAGCATTGTGTGCAAATCTTTGTTCTGTCCTAATAAGGACATACTATGATTATTAACAAGAAACTTAGTCCCTTCCCCCCCCCTCCCCCTCCATCGTCACCACGGAAAATTTCGAGTAATCATTCAAATACAAATGCACTGCACACATTTCTGGCTTATCTTGGTCTTTTCTCTTTAACTTCCATTCCTTGCGTGAGCCGGGAGATGAGTTGGGCCTGCAATGATGCACGCTCTTAATATTTTTCTTTCTTTCACACATAAACTGCGTAGTGATTAATAAAACACCTTTTTTCCCCTAAATGTTTGACCGGAAGATTTTGACTAAACAATTTTAATAATCAACCCAAATACCTAAAGTTGTGGACAATTAAAAAAGAAATAACTGCTTAACAAATTAATATTTTCTTTGTTTGAATTCCCCAAGGAAATATACGATCCTAGAAAGTGTGGCAACCACCAAATTGTTGTCCGGCGCTGACCTTGGGAAAAACTTGTTGTATGTGTAAGTAACGTCCTTTGTTGATCCCGGTCGCTGTCTTCGCCATGAGCGAGCGGATCACGTGTGTATGTGTGTGTGTGTTTGGGGGCTGTTATCTGTCGAGAATAATCCGGTTCGAGATTGGAGTGAATTAACGAGAAGGCATCGCTTGCGCATGTACAACAGTCCCATTCTTTGTCGGACAAGTTCAGGGCAACTTGTTTCCTGTCTTCGCGTTTTCCTTTAAATACAAAGTTACATCTTTCTCCTATCGAATATATAGCCTGGGAGTTGAAAAAAACAGAGGCAAACATGTTCTCTTACAGATCATGTGTTAATGTAGGATGTAAGAGAATGCAAGTGTCAAGATCAGTGTTTTTACTTTACTCTCGACCCCTCGGAGAAAGCAAGAAAGTATTGTGATCGTAAAAAAAATCTTGATTTTGAGATGCAGTCTGTATGTGTCTTTATCTCGGTCTAGATCTGAAACCATTCTACCGATCGGCTAAATCTTGATGGGTTTTCCATAATATTCCCCAGAGTAGTTTTCCAAAAGAAAAAACAATAGTTTTCTCCAACGATTTTGATTACACTTTTATCCAGGCACTGTTTAACGTCACAAACAACTTTGAAAATACTTTAAATAAGCGAATATCTCCAAATTCGATAACATATACACACCTCTTTGAGATAGGAAATAATTTATAGCAAAGCTGTAGTACTATTAAAAATAAAATACTTTTATTTGAAATATATTTTTATAAAACCAATAAATTATGATCTATTGGCAAATATATACTTTTAAATTTGGGTTTCTTAAACCGGTAGTTGATTGTTATGCTCTTTCGTGACAAGAGATGTTTCTCTAACAGGGAATATTATTTCATAAATGTTCTTTGGTGGGACGTTTCTGAAACAATGTACTGTATATTATTTAATTCCACATTTCTTACGAGTTTTGATTAAATATCTCCATTTTATGGTAAAGGAGCGAGAAAGTCTTTGCGGAGCACCGTACTATTTATTAAAGTTTAAATGACTATAGGCTACGGGAACAAACAGGAACTAACAGTCACAAATATAAATCTAAGATATTTGGAGAATCCTTCTGACATTTACATCTGAGTGTTTTTAAAAGAACATTGAGCTTACCCTGAAAGGGAGCACTCTCACTTAGCTGATAACGGTATTGCCCTCTCTTTTAAGTTGCAACATATCAAGGTAATAATCAAATATTCAAAGATATTAACATATGAGTGGTT
The DNA here is from genome assembly GCA_039000515.1 of Timema cristinae. NCBI lineage: Eukaryota > Metazoa > Arthropoda > Insecta > Phasmatodea > Timematidae > Timema > Timema cristinae. The sequence continues at coordinate 123,231,476 of JBCFYV010011172.1, forward strand.
AGAGCATTGGCATAATAAGCCAAAGGTCCCGGGTTCGATTCCCGTGTCCAGGTGTCATTTTTCAAATTTCAGAATATCAAGGTAAGCGTGTTACCTTTGTGCGTAAATGAAGTGTACATTCTCATCTGTAAAAATATATATAAGCCAAAATTGTAATTTCATTACAAGAAACACGCCTGTGTTACATGAACGGACAGTAAATATCCTCCATCAACGGTAGACTTGGATCAACCGCTGAATCTACTCTCGCCCTCGTATTACATTCATCTACCTTACCTTACCCTCCTTTCGAAGTCGGAAACTTTTGAAAAGGTAAATCACCCAATCGGCAGAATACTTGCCACCCAGCATTAAGGATTACACACCTTTTACCCAGGTTCCTAAGCCCACTGAGGTCGTATTCACAAGAAATACAAGTCCTCAACACTTATTCGACCATTCAGTTTCCGAACAGACTTTTAAAATAAATGGCGTGCTAGCTGAGTGAATCAAGCTATCAGGCTACTGGTTTTTTTGTAAGCGTCCAGTTTTGAAAGGAGGAACTGCAGAGTTGATATAATTAACTAGGTATCTGACGTAATTGCTGGTATCTACAGCAATAATTCATTTCAAGTGGAATATTTCCTCCTCGTAGCAACAGTTATTTGTCTAACACGTGTATTGTGTAAATGACACTAGTTTCAAAATAACTTGAATACATTAACCCGTTTTTAAGTAAGTATATTTAATATTTTTTTCCTGTTTGTGTTCATAAACATGTTTTTCTAAGCATTTATCTAAAAAAAATGTCGAATTGCTTTTCCTTTCACTTTGAATATATTTATAATAAAAACAATGGCTTTGATACATCTTTCTATTCATGAAAACATTCTAAATATCTATAAGTTCCACCCAGAATCGAGCCAGAATACTCTCAGAACTTATTATTGGCTGCCTTACCACTCGAAGTGAATAAGGATATAATGAGAATAATTTCTGTGTCACTCCAAAAATGTCGATTTAGTCAGATGTAATAAACGTAACGACTTTTGTCAATATTATTATTATTAGCATCGCGTCTTACTACCCGTTCGGGTTATACGCACGCTAATGTGCAATGGTAGGGTGATTGTGAGGTGAAATGAAGGACCTACAGTTTAACGTGGAATCCGAACCACGGTGGAGGCCTGGCATTCCCCACATTCACAAAATGTCTCGTCAGAGGTGAAGGAAGGGTTTGGAAATCAGATAAATCTGTGCCGGGACCGAGGATTGAACCCCGGCCGCCAGCACAGAAGTCTGACACCTTAACCCTAGACCACCAGGTCACCCCTTTTGTCAATGTTGATTACTCTACTGTAAATTGGTTTGTTTTTTAGATCAAAAAAGTTTTTTTTCTTCTGTATTTAGAGATGGCTGTACTCAAAGCTTTTTAGTCAATCGTTTACAGGGCCAGGTTTTCTGTAAACCCTAGTTTTATTTGGAGTGAGGCTTCACAACGTTCTTTTATCATTAATAGCTCCCCATACCTCTTGGCCTCCGTTAACTTCTCTAGGTGCCGCGATATTGGTTTATCTGAAGTGGAGACGTCTCCCCCCTTCTCCATCCCTTCCACCTCTTTTCCATCACGTCTTCTTGCTCTGTTCAAGTTTATTAATCTTGTTCGTCAGAAGAAAAGGAAAAAAAAGTATTCGTTTGAAGCTATTTTGGGGGGACGCGTTGGTGTATAATATTAAGAAATAGTTGCTACTGTTTGTCGTGAAGAAAAGGGTTGGAAAAAAACACACTCTCGCACGTTTGTGGGGTGTATGTTTATATTATCGAAAGACATACTGTCTGGTGCTTGGGGGGTGTTGGAGGGGAAGAGGATGAAAACAAGAACTTGGTTTTTCAAAACCTGATTTTGGGTTGTCTGCAGTCTAGAAAACAGTAACTTATTTCCTAAGTCGACGGTTAAGCAAAAATTTCATTGAAGAAACCAATAGTAAAATAGTGTAAAATTTTCCCAAATTTAATTGGATTCTTCAAAAAAACACAGGCTCGGGTAAGAATACGCAATTAAAGAAAAAAACGGCCACAGCTTTAAAATTGTATTCTAAAATAAAAAATATATGTAAACAACTACGCTAACATATCAGCAGCCCCTTTAAAATGCAAACACTGTTTGGCTAAAGTTCTTAAAATTGGAAGAAATTATGTTTTAATACAAAACTGTACTCTGCGTACTCTTGAACGACTAGGCGGGCAATAGTACGAACTGCGTCGACCAAGGGTCCGCGACTCTTGTCATCATCAACCGTGGTCACTGTTTCTCATATTCAGACCAGCTTTTTATTTTTCATATTATTGACACAATTTTTCCTTTCATCTTATCCTCCCTTTTCTATTTCTTGCCTCTCATATAAGTTTTTTTCTTCAATTTCTTTTTTTCTCTTTGCAACTGTTCTTAACTAGGGTTGATGACATTATTTCTGATTTTTCTATTGAGGTTCCTTTTGTTAGAGGTTAGAGCTTCGAGATCGGCGTGTGGCGTTGCTGAATGAGTGAACCTGTAGAAGTAATGGGTTGGTTATGCAATACTTTAATCCAGCTTCTTTATTAGTTTGAGAAGAGGGGCATGCTGGAAGCTACGCAGAATCATCTTACTTCAGAGCTATCTTGACCCACTAAATCGTGGTCAGTACGTGTTGGAAAGCGACCAGAGACAGGGAAAATCGTTAGAGACCCTTTATTGTCGATATAAAGATTTAGGAAGAATTATAATGCCAAGAATGACAATAGCATTTAGTACGCATATAGTGTGGGTAAGAGTTCGCGCGAACTCTTATCCTACATAGTAAGTTTTCTTTTAAAAGCTGGTAGCTGAGACATTGCGAGGTTACGAGAGAGACCCATAACAAAGTGTTTGCGCTACTGTAGAAAGTATTTACTCATTATAGCGTTCATTAACTCTCAAGTTTTAGGCCAAAATATTACAAAAAATTCAAAAAAACTGGTTTCTTAGCTATAAAATTTTCAGCTCGAGTAAATCTGCTTACGCAACTATCACTATAACCACACCTCGTTGCACATTGACTGACCGTTACTAGTTTCCCACCAAATATTACCAACTTTGTAGAAATGGCACTGCGTACTCTTAGAATGTTTCTGGAAACAAAACTCGCAAGGAAACACTATGATTACAAGCCAACCCATAAGTATAAACTGAGCAGTTTTGTTTAAACATAAGGCTTCCCCCCCTTCCCCCCCTCGGAATTATGTATTTTTTTCCCCTGACTTAGGGATCTCTGAGGCTAAGTCCTTTCTTGAAACATGTCTTGTGTAATTCAGTTTTTTAACTGCACTTTGCCTATATTATAACGTGTGAGTTTGGCGTTTTAGACCGTGTGACCACCAGCATGAGTATTTGTGATGTGTTGTATTTTTCCAACATTGTAACTTGGTTTATTCTTGGCTCCAAACAAACTGGAAGCTTACATACATAAACTTTTTCATTCTACTGTTATCTTCCATCTGCGTCTAGGTCTTACCAATAGTGTCTTCCCATTGGGTTAGCAAATCAATACCCTGAACAAGGTTCTAGAATTTCCCATTTGTGCTAAATGTCCTGCCCACCGTAATATGCGAGACTCGATTATAGTAACAACGTCTTGTTAAGAGTACATGTATGTAACTCATCGTCATGTGACCTCCTCCACTCTCTAGTAGTCTTCCTAAGTACCCAACAACCTAAATTTGTTTTCATCATATATGATAAGAGACCACGTTTCACACCCGTAGTGAAAAACTGGTAAAATTATTGTTTGATATATTATGAGCTTTACATTTCTTGACAGCAGGCGAGATAACCTACAGAATAAAAGCAGGCATTTCCCGACTGTTTTGTTTCCTAATTTCCAATCTAATATCGTTATTGCTAGTTAAAATGTTCCTCAAACCTTTATGTATTTCGGAACTATCTGACAAGTGAAATCCAATCAGTACCCACCCTGCCACGCGTTTCAATAAAATATATCTCACTTAGCTAGACAAGTTTTTTGGATTTACTGAGCAAAAATAATAACGTTCCAAATATCCAACCTTTTCAATAGTTGGCTTAGGACTATTCTCATCTCATGGTATAGTCAAATAAACTTGTTTTGTGGCCGGATATGCTCTCTTTACACCCGCTCCCCCCCCCCCTCCCCCAATGGAGGGTGACCACATAGAACAAACTGTGGCGACACACTCAAACTCGGACTGGACAAGACATTTATCTCCTATTAGTGGACATTTCCCGGTCCAAGTTGATAAGAAGGAACGTACTTTTCTCGAGTTGGTTTTGGCCTAGCCACGTGGCCGAATGGCCAGAGCTCAACTGCAGGCGCTAGTAAACCCTGCTTTAGTGATTTTTTAATGTGGGTTTTAGGATTATTACTATTAATTATTGTTGAATTTGTCTTCATACACTGATATACCTTAATAGAATTCTTCGCTTCCTAGTAATGGCAAATAATATTTCTGAGCATTGCATATGTCTACTTTATAAAAGTTATTATTATTCTCGTAAAATGGTCAAATAATTAAATCTATAGGCACTATTTTACTAGTATTGCTTCCCATATTCGATTATATCCTGAATAACTAAAGGTAAGGCCTGTTTTCCTGCCATAATTCTACTCTGTGTGTGTGTGGTATGTATGATGTGTTTTTAATGTTATTATTTATGTTGTGTATTATATGTGTGTATATATTATATGTGTGTATTTATATGTTGTATATATGTATGTGTGTATATATGTATATGTGTGATATATGTATATGTATATATATGTGATATATATATATGTGTGTATATATGTATATGTGTGTATATATGTATATGTGTATATATATATATATATGTAATATATATATAGTATATTGTTATAATAAGTTGTATTATATATATGTGTGTATATATATATGTGTATATATATGTGTATAATATATGTGTTATATAATGTGTATATATATATGTGTATATATATATGTGTATATATATGTGTATATATATGTGTATATATATGTTATATATATATGTGTAATATATGTGTAATATATTGTGTATATATATATGTGTATATATATATATATATATGTGTATATATATATAATATATGTGTGGGTATATGTATGTATGTCCACTAAACAAATCTAATAAGTTCCTAATTTAAATAATATCTATGTTAAAAATGGGGGGGGGGGTTGCGGGGTAATACTTTTTTAATGTTGGGGCCACCAATTTTTTTACAATTCCGGGGATTTCAGTTATAAATCCGGCCTTGATTTCACCTTTAAAGCTGTCAAAATATATAACATATATGTGTGTGTATATATATGTGTGTGTGTATTTTGACAGCTTTCAAGGTGAAATCAAGGCCGGGTTTACAACTGAAATCCCCGGAATTGTAAAAAAATTGGTGGCCCCAACATTAAAAAAGTATTACCACCCTTTCCCCCCCAATTTTTAACATAGATATTATTTAAACAAGGAACTTATTAGATTTGTTTAGTGTGAAATGTATGTAATGTATATATTGTATGTATGTATGTGTGCATGTTTTTTGCTATTTGGGCAGAACATAATGTTTAAACACTTGTTTGTTTTTTTAAATTATTCGTAGGTAAGTTTGTCGTCCCTAATTCCTGCCTTAAATCTGATCCTGGGCGGAATGAAAAAAAAACAAGACTACTGTTTTTACAATTTTCATGACTATTTCTTTGACACATTAAATAACACATTGTGCCAGTAGATACGTTAGTTTTCTACATCTGAACAGTTCTTGAATAATCTACCCATCTCTAAATTAGAGGATAAAACTGGAACTCCGAATGCGAATAGTGGCGAGTTGGTGTACTACTTAGCATTCTAGATGACGCCGTGCGCGCGCACTGCACAAACCAGATTTTAATGCGTCTCCCGGAATTCTTATAGGTGAATCAAGTCTCAGTTAAAATTATGTAAAGAATATAAAAATCCTGTGCTTGCGGTCCGTCCAATGTGGGCTAGTAGACGCTTCCCACACATCCGGGCCGGACATCGTTCGACAGCCGGATCGTGTCCGGCCCAGAGATGCCAATTCCACACGCGGTGGGTTTTTTTTGGGGCAGTCTGCCTCGAGGTCTGGGTGTGCCAGGGTTGTTTCTTTTTGTGCATAAAACAGGATCAAACTTTGGCAAATGTTAGCAATAGTGACTTAAATGTGATAGCAATTACAAGACTGATGCAGGGGTTTGAAGATAGAAAAGGAGGATGTGAGTTCACAATGAATGGAAAGTAGCCCATTGGAAGGGGAGTTTTTGATTTTGTAATCTAATTTTATGGATAATTATTAAACTGTTATGATTACTTTAGAATGACGCAGTCATTAGTTCAGACGCTATTACTAAAATTGGAGTATTTCCACTCTGGAATCTGCTCAATATCTGATCCGATTCAGGGCCGAGGAAAAAAAATAAACAAAACTACTTCTGCTCGTTCCTGGAGACGACGCCCGGGCATGGTTCTGACACGTGACGGTGATGGGAGGACAGACACATTCGTGTTGTAGACTAATATTGAACCGGGGACATACGTCAGCCGGACGGTGATGTTTAGCTAGACCTTTAAGCTATTCGGGTAAATATTTAAATTTGAAAACATTTTCAACAATAGGTGCATTGTTAAATGTAGGCTAAAAAAAATACAGCAGTTCCATGTGAAATCCAACTAGAGCGTAATCTTGTTTTCTTATTTGCCAGTTAATCGACCTTAAAACATGTTCTAAAGTACCCATCTCAAAGCCGATTAACCCGGATTTTTGATATACGACTCGCTTTGCTCGGGTGTAAACTAATTTAATTCCAGAGCTTTTTTTATTATAGTTCTTACCGTTTAGCCACAAGAGACCTCCAAAGAAAGGTCGCACCGATCTTAAAGTTGCTCCGCCATTTTGAATTTTTCCGGGGGTTAAAAATTAAAATGTTTAACTTTTTGGAACTTTCCGTCGGTCACAGGCTAAAAGCTTTAAGTTTGCCATATTTCAAGTTTCTAGCTCATCTGGAATTGAGTAAACATTGTCAGTTAGTGAGTCAGCCATGTGGCTTCTAGTATAATTAGCTTGCACAGAATATTGCATCGAATGGCAGTAAAACTGCTAGGCTCCCGCCTCGGTCAGCGAAAAAAATATCAATCGCTGTCAGGTCATACGAATTAAAATCCAATGCCTATGTCTTATCTTTTAACTAATTCTCTATTTTGACTTGGATTATACTCCTTTTCATACTTCACCTGCAACCACCCATTGTCATGACATTAAGAAAAAGGGGAAAGAAAACTTCCAAGTTTCTTCTCAAGATACTAATTTTCAAATATGTTAAAAAATTTTCTATTTTGAGCCCATCAAAAAATTAGGTCTAGAGCCCTTTTTCATCAATCCTACTCTCATAGCTCTGCAAATATGCTTAAAATGTCGTTTTAAATTTGTTAATTTTATATTTTATTCTTATTAATAAAATTACAACTATGGGGTTAAGAAAAAAGAGCTCTGTTGAAACCTTTCGAATTTATTTTGGCGTGAACCGTATTTTGAAATAATGCATCGTAAATATTTCGTTAGAGCTGAACGTTTGGGCGCAAATTCTCACTTAACTGAGGCGGCCCCCTTAAGCTTTAATATCTACCCTCCATCTTTTTACTCCATGTCTTATCAACATACGTACCAGGGGAAAATACTCGGATATTCTATTAGATAGTGAATCTATCGAGTGAAAGCTGAAACTCTGCTTGACACACATCATCGTTTGGTATTTTCCTCTCTGCGGGTTATGCGGGCTGTGTGTCATAAACATTGCTAATGACAATACTTTCTACAACTAAACTTTTTAAGTGCACCTAAATCTAAGTTGCAGCGACGCTCTAGGTTATTCCACGGGATTTTTAATTAATGCCAACATGTCATTATTATTACTATTATTGTTTGTATCAGTCGCCAATATTTGATTTGCAATAATAAATCTTACATTTTAGAAATAACTCAGAGGAAAGGGTTGTAAACTATTTATTTTTGCGCCCTTGTCTTAATACCCTCTTAGTCTGATCGCATGTAATCATAATAATGGGGGTAAGCACCAAGAAGGTAAACTTGAGAGAAAATACATCCGCATGTTCTTGGAGGGAGAGAGGAAAACTGTTGAGGGGAAAATCACTCTCAGTACACATAGGTTAAAACTCGAATCCCGACCGGGAAACGAGACAAGACGAGCTTGACGTTTAGTCCGTATGTCCACCGATTCCGATTTGTTAAATAATTGTCCTAGTTTTTGTGTCGTACTGACAATAAGTGAGCGTTAGTTGTTTTTTTTTCCCCCCAAATAGCTCTGAGAAAGGCTTTGTTTTCTACCAATACTGTGTTTAGTTTACCTTCGTAAGATAATCGTTCTAAACCTCGAGGATAGCGTGCTTGACTCTTACCTGAGAAACCTGGGTTCTTGTGTTCCCCCCCCCCCCCTCTATTCTCCCTGCCGTTTGGTTCGTGTGTATATACTTAAAATGAATTAATATTGTACTCGTAGTTTTATTAGTGTTAATTTGAGGTTAATCTGAAATGGCATTAAGGTATGTAGCACAAAACAAATCGTGACTTTAGACTTTTAAACTAGTTAATTCATTTAGGTGAAAAATAACCTGGACACGGGGATCAAACTCAGGGCCTTTTGGCTTTGCGCCACTTTTTTTACCACTTATCCTGGTTCATCTCTTAGCCAAGGCAATTTTCACAATTGGTTGTATCGAGTCTAAATTGTGGTATAACTGTTGAAAGTATCAGCCACTTAGAGATATCCACAATCACAAGTATGGTGGCCCTTAAAGTGGGGTGGAAAGGGACGCGACAAAAGGAAAGTGTTTGCAGGTTTTTTTTTTTTGCCAAAGTAAATAAAATTTGGCTCCATTACAAACTTAGAGTTTGATTTTTTTCACATGATGATATCAACAGTTGTTGAATATCTGTCATGCTATAGCGGCATCAAAGGATAAACTTTTTTAATGAAGAGAAAAAATGTCATCAAATTTCAGAACATCCCTAACAGATATTCAACAATTGCTGAGGTCACCATTAGAAGAAAATTATACTCTGTTTGTACTGAAGCAATATTTGATTTATTTTGGCCAAATAAAGTTTTGCCATAAAAACTGCAAAAACAATGGCCTTATCTTGAGTTCCCTTCCATCTCACCTTAATATGTCTTGTTTAAATAGTTATTTATTCATAAACTTAATTTTAAACTTTTATGGTGATCCTGTTATACATAAACTTATACATAATTTAAACACGTTCTCGTAATGTTTCAAGTGTACGTGGTGAAGCAACGAGAATGAAAAGGAGGGGGGAAGGGGGGCACCTTTGTTGGGGTCCCATATTGATTTCCTCGACTTACTTCCTAGGCGGTGGGCGCCCATTTCGGGTGAGGGTAGACTGGGTTTTGTTAAAGGGGAAAAGTCTGCTTGCTATGGTTCGTTATATTGGCAGTAGGTGGTCTGTTGACCCATGGAAAAGAAGGAAGGAATGACCAATCAACGCTCATTGTTCAAACAGCGTCATATATGCGCTGTGGCGTATCACTTTCGATACTCGGGTCATTTGTGTGTTTGCGGCATTCGTCTATATTCGCCGCGGTAAATTGTGTTTAGTAGTAGTGGTGGTAGTGGTGGTTTTTAATAAACCTCTCCTCATCTCTACCTTTTCTAGTTTCGATTTTTATAAGATTATTTATTGACCCATTATATCAAATTAACAGTTGCGTATTTATGCTCCTTTTTGGGGGCCCAATGTCCCTTAGTAGTTATTTCCAACAGAAACCACACAAATGACAGCAATTGACTGTCATTCCCATTACTAACGCTCTGCAAACATCTAGTCGGAAAGGGTTGCGCGTAATAACGCCATATTTGGGTTGATCTTGGTCATGTAATAAAATAAAATATTTTTAAGATACTTAGTGTTAAAATTTATGGACCTACTCTCCCACGTACTCCGCATAAGTTTACCTTTAAATTAGGTTTACATTGGGTTTATAATTACTTTGTGTAGATGCAGATATAATAATTGTACACGCCCAACCTGTCTTGTACACTCATAGGCATATATAAATAGTAGTTTGTCGAACTAGAATTAGTACAAAAAATTAATCACGTTTGGTGATTCATTTCACAGACTCGCTTGGAGGGCTATTAATAATTATTATTGATCGGTGATTAAAAAGTTGAAGTACTTTTATTTATTTCAACTCATGTTTAATTTTGGGACAAGTTTTCTTTTTAACTCGTGCTCACTGGCGTGCTAATAGCTCTCCTGGGCCTGTGAATCTATTCTGTACGGCCAATGCGGATTCACTTCCTTTGAAATTCACTTTCATCTTGTTTCGTTAGGTTAGCAATAATTGTGAAATCTCGGTAGGGATGATGGTGACAAGCCTCGGCTACTTTTTAATCACACAATATGATTATCATTATCACATTTGATAGAATACCAATGGCAGTAAAATAATTATGTATCAAATTTTGATAGGATGCTAAAAACAAAACAAAAATCTGCTAGTTCTACTGTCACATAGTAATGTGACATGTAGCTAACACTTTTCGTATAATAATATTATTATTATTATTAGCACCGCGTCTTACTACCCGTTCGGGTTATACGCACTTACGCTAATGTGTAATGGTAGGGTGATTGTGAGATGAAATGAAGGACCTACAGTTTAACGTGGAATCCGAACCACGGTGGCGACCTGGCATTCCCCACATTCACAAGAGGTCTTGTCAGAGGTGAAGGAAGGGTTTGGTAATCAGATAAATCTGTGCCGGGACCGAGGATTGAACCCCGGACGCCAGCATAGAAGTCTGACACCTTACCCATAGACCACCAGGTCACCCTTTTCGAATAAATAGTACCAATACCTATGAAATAACACAAGGAAAATGGTAAAATGTTATCATTATTGTCAACAACAAGACCAAGAGCTGTATACTCTAAAATATTCATAATCTAATGTATGTTGTCAACGAATAGTATTAAACTCTTTTTTTTTGTCGCGTACCCCCAGATCTTTAACTGTGTAACCTCAAAGTTGTTGGGGTATAATGCAAGTTAGACATATTCTGTACTCTACATCTAAACTAAATGGTATCCAAAATACTGTATTCAATTATAAGTTTTAAATTTTACGTACCACCTAAGAAAGGGGTTCCCAAACTTTTTATACCAAAGGAGCCCTCGCACTTTGCTGGAGCCTTCATAAAAATATTTACACTAATATTATGAGCGTTAAATAACGACAGTTAAATCTTACAAGAATAAAAGTATAAAACAAACGGATAACATGTTCCAGCAGTGCCTTTAGCAAAATGTTCTTTATTCAGATTTGAAAAAAAAATGGCTATTCCTACTCACTGATGCTATTTTATAGTGTGATTTTTTTTTAATTGCCTCACGAATTCTGAGATAACTATGACGGAGCGCAACTTGGAAAAATTGCTTAGCTCAGGTTGAATACCACTGCTCTCAAGCTGGATTTACACATGAATATGGATATCGTAGGAAATGGCTAGGTTTTGTTTTAACCAAGGCCCACATTTAAACCATTTAAAGTATTTTAAAGTTGACACATGCATTATATGCCCTCATTAAACAGATTGACCCTTCTTCATTTCTGCGGACACTAGCGCTGCATGCTCAAGGCGGACATAGTTTTCTTGAAAAACAACATGTCCCAAATATGAATAATCTTGTGGTTCTCTCTCACACACATGTCAACTGAGGAAGATGTTATAATAGCATCAAAATATCGAAGTGTGTGTAAATATGTGTTTATGTTTTTACTTTTATTATTGTTCTATTATTTTCCTACTATTTTATAATTTTATTTATTATGCATTTTTTTTGCTCAATGCACTTTATTTCATACATATTATTTTAACACAATCATGTCGTATTATTATTATTATTAGCACCGCGTCTTACTACCCGTTCGGGTTATACGCACTTACGCTAATGTGTAATGGTAGGGTGATTGTGAGATGAAATGAAGGACCTACAGTTTAACGTGGGATCCGAACCACGGTGGAGGCCTGGCATTCCCCATATTCACAAGATGTCTTGTCAGAGGTGAAGGAAGGGTTTGGTAATCAGATAAATCTGTGCCGGGACCGAGGATTGAACCCCGGACCCCAGCATAGAAGTCAGACACCTTACCCCTAGACCGCCAGGTCACCTATCATGTCGTAGACATTACCAGAATTTATGACATTATTTTAACAAGTTCACATAATTATGAAGTTAATGAAAGGGGTTTGGTTGGTTTTTTGTGGTCAACGTAGATAACATTTTATTATTATTAGGGGTCTGGTAGTATTATTATTCCATTGGTAATGAAATGATATATTATCTATAAGTGACAACTGAATATCTCATGGCTTCATGTATGAATACATGAGAGTAGATATAATAGCTTTTCAGGCTGTCAGATAAGGTTCTAGAAACTAGATGTCATTTTTCCATCTGTTCTATGGAAATTAGACTGTAGAAATGTTCGTGAGTTATCGCACCAAGGCCAATAAACACGCTAACTCAGCCACACGCGAGTCTGGTTTAGTGCTATTTTTGGAGTCCTAGGGGTAAAACGTTCTTGTCCTCATGTATTCAGGCTTGACAGCGTTGGCCCTTAGTTTACATTTTCACGGCGGCTGATCAATAGCAGTCATTGCCAAGTAACTACAGAGAGCATGCACCCACCCCTCCTTTTGCTGGAGGGAAACCTCCACATCTGTGTATCTTCTGTACAGACTTTACTTGATATGATGAGGTATTGAGTTTCTAGGCTGGGAAACATTCACGGTATGAATTACTCGTTTAAAGGTCTTTTTTCCTACCACTATTCTACTATATAATAGATTTCTGGTAGGGAAAAAGGCCTTTCAGAAAACAATTCCTACGTTGAACAGACTTTACACCATAGGTGTATGAATTACTCGTTTAAAGGTCTTTTTTCCTACCACTATTCTACTATATAATAGATTTCTGGTAGGGAAAAGGGCCTTTCAGAAAACAATTCCTACGTTGAACAGACTTTACACCATCACGTCAATAGGTCGGGCGGTACCTTGCAGGTTTACCACGCATCTAGACCGGGGAAAATCAATCCGGAATCAAACAAAACACACTGTGGCATTAGGAACTCGAAAATTCATTGCCGCACTTACAAAAGTACGCCACCTATCCCGATCTTAAGCAGTTCTATCCAGTCCACCTCATTACACCCTATTTCTTTCATGCCCATTCTAATAATAAGAATAGGCTATTCTCAATAGTCTCTTCCCATTTGGATTACCACTCATTATCCAGAACAGGGTTATATTATTATTGTTATTGTTATTATTATTAGCACCATGTATTACTACCCGTTCGGGTTATACGCACTTACGCTAACGTGTAATGGTAGGGTGATTGTGAGATGAAATGGAGGACCTACAGTTTAACGTGGAATCCAAACCATGGTGGAGGCCTGGCAACAGGGTTCTAGATTATTTAATTCGTGCTACTTGTCCTGCCCAATGTAATCTAAGAGACTTGATTGTCCTAAAAATATCTTGTGATGTGTACAGGGTATGTATTTCATAATTATGTAACCTTCTTCACTGCCCAGTATTCTCATCCCTTTTTTGACTAAAGATCTTCCTAAGCACTTTGTTTTCGAACATCCTAAATTCATTTTTGTCATAAAAGTACGATACCACGTTTCACACCCATAAAGAACAACAGGTAAAATGATTGTTTTGTATAGTCTGAGTTTTACATTCCTTGAAACCAGGCGAGATAAAAATGTACTGACTAAGTGATAGTACATTTCCCGATTCTTATTATTTTCCTAATTTCCACTCTCTTATCGTTATTCCCTAGATAAAACGGTTCCTAAATATTTAAACTCATTAACCCTTAACATGATAATGTAGTTTGCAGTATATCTCTAAATTATCATCCCCATTCCTTGTTCATATTATAGTTGGTCTTTTCAATGTTAACTTCTTAACTCATTTCCTTACTAGCCTTTAATTAAATGTCTGCATTTCCTATCAAAGCTTTCCAACAAAGTTATACACTGATTTTGATTGGAAGAACAGTTTATAAAATTCAAACATATTTATTTGTGGCCAACATTGAAAACATTTTACCAAAGTGTGTTATTTCATAGGTATTGTTAATATCTATCAAAAGTGACAGCTGCATGTAACAGGACTTGATGTATGAATATATTAAAATTGTTTTAATGGCTTTATTAACTACCAGATACAAATCTTTTTACCAAAATTGGGGTATAAATCTGTATATCCTAATAGTTGCATTACACCGTTTAGTCCCAATCCTTACATACTATCTTGTACAGGAGATGTTTTTTGTCTGAAAATAACCCTCACGTGGATCTTCCCCCCCCCCCCCCCTCCTCATCCCCAGCCCCTTTTGTCTGGACTATGAGATGTAAGGGTAACGATGAGATGTAAGGGTAACGATATAATTAAGTTTGATTTTTATGTAAGGGACATGAGTATTTCGTAGATATTTAATTTATGAGTTCTATATTCTTTCCGACTAACAAATACGCATCCAACTTGTAATTTTGTTAACGTAAATTATTGATGGTGATTACTAAAACATTTAATGCGTTACTCTAATGAAACCACGCAAAATATTTTATACATTATTTCTCCCCTTTATGGGATTTTTCATATTAATTGTTGTCCATAGCTTTTTTTGAGTATCTAATAAACATCCATTTGGTGAATCTTTTCTACTTACTCTAATTTTTTTATAACTTAATTATACTTAGGTATAACGCTATCTAAATTGTTGTCTGGTAATTGAATTAGGGGAATGTTTAGATATTTATACATTGTTGAGGTTGACCACGTGTTCTGGGCATTGATTTCTTGCCCAGGTTTTTCTATATTCGTTACTCACTTAGCACACTCTTTCTTTTTGTTGACTAATTTTTTTTAACCCTATTTGGTTTTAGGGTTAGGGATAGGGTTCAAACTTTAAAGGGTTTTTGTCAAATATAATGCCAGGATCACGATCATCTCCTCCTCGTGTGTTTAAATGGAAGAGATCACGTTGCAGTTAACTTAAAGTAAGAGATGTCCTGGAAGGTCTTTTACTTAAGTTAACGTTACTTGAAGGGTATCTATCAAGTGATCTAGTCAGCCATCATTATGCGAGTGACGTCAACAGGGCTATCTAGTAATTCATTTGTTGGTATTATGACCCATTTTTACTCTTTAGCATAAGTTCTAGTGATCAAACATCGAAACGAAATAATTAAACTAAAATAGTAAAGCTAAATGTATCAAAGTTTTGTAATAGATATTTATTATATCAATTGAAAACTGTAAAACATTCAGAGATCATCACTGTGCAACCAGTACAAATCACAGATCATACTCGAGAATGAAGATGTTTGGCTCGAGTTGTTACGTTAAGTTACGTGATCGTGATCACACATCTGTTTTCTTAAGTTAAGTTAACTTTAAATGAACGTTACGTTAAGTTGATCGTGATCTATGAATGGCAAAGATAAAAAAATTATCTAAAGTTGTCGAGTTGTTTTTGTTCATTCACGTGAGTTTGCTTATTTTAGTTAAATGCACAAGACCTTGCCTTGAGGGAGTCAAGGAAAGCCTGGAAATGTCAGTGAATTTTTGGATGACAGGGAAAACCTGGAAATTTCAGGGAATTTAACTAAAAATAAGGAAAAGTCAGGGAATTAAAAAACATGTCTAAAATATCCCATTAATTTCGCAATTAAACACTGAAACAAAAGTTAATATACCAAAATAAAATAACATTTTAATTTTTAAAATAACTGATAAAACCGTTAATGTTTAGTAGATACAAACTTTTTTAATATATGATTAATAATAAATAAAAAAAGTCATCCACCATTAAAACAAGAAAAAAGTAGTAAGGGAATTTTGTAAAATATGTTTTGTAGCCCCCCTGGTCAAGCACGCGATTGTCCTTACCTGTTTTAGAGCGCACCGATTCTTGAAACTGTTTTTATTCGTGATCAGATCACTTTTCATAAGCAACATGATTAGTGACCCCGGGAAGGAATAGTTTTTATTCTAAGTGCTTATTTTTGAGCACTTTTTGATCATATGAGATGATTGATAACGAACACATTTATTGTAATAACTGCATTAGTCTACATGCAGCTATGTCATATTATTAATTACATTTTTATAATTGTTAAGTCTGACATCTTAACTCATTCGGTATCGTGTATGTCTTCTGAGCTTATTGTCCCTGGTTTGATCCCTAGCATGGCTGAAAAAAGTATCATTAGTGAAATGTGTTGTTTTTTTCCCTTTCACAGTAATAAATTAACGTCTTGGGGATGGATGTTGTGTCTGTTCTAGTATTATAATTTCAATATTTCCTTAATAAATATTTAATTTACTAATATTTGTAGAGGTTTTCTGCGACTCCCATAATCTTTCGCGAACCAAAGTTTAAGAACCTGCAATGTAGGGGTTTATCACGTGACTGTTCAGTGTTTTTTAAGGACCATACGTTCTGCTGCTGTAGGCCACATGTGGAAACGCTTTATTGTGTGCGTGCTCTTAGTCACTTTGCGGCATTCGCGCTCCTTGTAGGAAAATAAGGGGGAGGGGGGTTGCCTCAAACAACGGCTTCCCTCGCCTGCCCGCCATACATACCCCCCCCCCCTCACAAATGCATTTATCCTCCCTGAACGAGTCTCATTTTCAACACAAATAACCAATTATTTGTATAGCTATGCCTACAATTCTACAAGTATATATATATATATATATATATACACACACACACACACACACACTCTCCATTCACTTCCATTCACTTAAAGGTCTTTTTTCCTACCACTATCCTACTATATAATAGACTAGCCACTTTCCCCGTAAAAAAATATTGTAAAGAATCCTGTAAAACAAAGCTTCAAATCATCCATCATGTCAATATAAAAACAAAACTCTTTTTTTTTTTTTTTTTTTTTTTTAAATACAGTCCTACCATCACTGTATAGCCTCCTCCCTCTTTTTATCCTCCCTCCTGTTTTCATCGCTTTCCTCACCCCTACCCCCCGCCCCTTCACCAACCTCTCTTTCCCTTCAACTTTTTTGATCCAACGACTATAAAATATACTATCGACATTTTTGTGAGGAATAAATTAAATTTTCAAAATAAAATATAGCTTATGTTACTCGCAGATAATGTAGCTTTATATTGGTGAAAGCATTTTTAAAATCGGTCCAGTAGTTTTTGAGTTTATCCATTACAAACAAAAAATCAAAATTTTCCTCTTTATAATATTAGTTTATATTTCTGGTAGGGAAAAAGGCATTTCAGAAAACAATTCCTACGCTGAACAGACTTTATATTTAGAAGTTGCCTTGGCCTACCTATACCTACAAAGGCTATTTATATTTTTCTTATCTTGGTATCAATAGTGTACCCATGGGGGGCTTGAGAAAGCTTGAATCCCCCCATATAATTTTTTGAGGGGGTGGGGGGTTATGACCAGTTAAACATTGTGAACAAAGAAAATATCTGGTGATCAGAAATAGTCTATACCAGCGGTCCCCAACTAAATGTATAGCCGAACATAATTTATAATGCAAATAACACGCACACAAAAATACATATTATTAAAAAAAATTGTGAGTTTAAATATTTTTTTATTATTATTATTTGCAAATTGTGTTTCTTCAGGCGACAAAGCTGGGTAGACCCATGTCAAGATATTTACAAGGGAAATAGGAAGTATTATCATGGTATTAGTGAATATGATAGTTAAGAGGGGGGTGGGGGCTTTCAATCACCAACTTCTTGAGAACAGCATACCTAAAGATAAGCACAAACTGGATTTTTGTTGGAAAAGTGACATTAAAATTATTAGTCAAGAACTTTTCAGCTATGATCAAAAAGTGGCGCGCAGACGCAAAAGGCTCGGCGGGTGCCATGGTGCACGCGGGCATAGGTTTGGGGACCCCTGGTCTATATCAATCACCAAATGTATTTATTTCATAGGAGTGGACTATCTTATTTTCATATCTTCACGCTTATTCTTTGGTCATTAACATTAACCATAACCTCTCTCAGTGCCAGTGTTTCTTAGTAAGATTATTGTTACAACACTCAACAATTTTTCTGTTTTCCATGCACATTTACCTATTATAAATAATCGGTAATTTTTGTGACAGTAGGCCTATGTGATGGTTAAGCCAACTTTGAGGCTTATTTATTATGTTAGATTATCGCGTTTATTATAGTAAAAAAGATTATGATCAAGTTAGCAAATACCAGTAAAAAAGATTCTAGGTGTATATAACATTTAAAAAAATTGCCTCCGATGGTTGGAGGAAGCTCTCCTCAAACACCCTTGAGCCCCCCCTACTTCGCAATCCTGCGTACGCTACTGCTTGGTATACCTACACCTAGAACTACAAAGGCTATCTAAATTTTAGCAACACATACTTTTCTTAGAATTTTCCTTTTAAAAAAATAGTTTCGTTAGTGAAAGTAACTTTATAATCCTAAATCATAATTTTGAAAAGCAAGTCAATTGGATTAAACTTATTTTATTTATTGATTTTATAATTGAAATTTATAGATATATCTTACAGCTAAAATTAATGAATTTTTTTGTTAGTAAAATGTTAACAAAATAAAATGCATTGGAATGTCAACACAAGGCTCTGATGAAATTTTAAAAAGAGAAAAAAAAATTATTTTTATACATTAAAATAATAGGCCTTCAACTTTCTCTAATGTGTGTTCTTTTTTTGTATGAACACCATTTTATAATTAAGAGCTAACTGATCACTGCAAAACAGCATTAATTAAATATATACTTTCAACTTCATTGACATAGTTAGTGGGTGCATTACATCTCATTTTACCTCTATCTTGTATTTTTAAATTAGTTTAAACTTGTATATAAATAGTATGTGTAGTGCTAAAAATAAACATTGATTTAGTCCGAAAACTAAGCATAAATAAAAATTATATTTAGCTATATAAAAACTTGATAAATTTAAGCTAAAGCTGCTGGTCTAATATCCTAATGTATCACATTCACATTAGACAACGGATTTTCAGTGAAAGTGAGATTGGTGTTTGGATCTCGGTCGGATTGTAATGAAAGTGATTTTTCCTAAATGGTATCTCGCTGGCCATTACAAATTCTTGTAAATTTCCTCCAAATTATATTTTTTTCATACCTACTCCATTAGTGTGAATTTACAGATAGTCAATAAAGCAGTTAGATGAGGTGCACAGAAATAAACTAGTTGATATAGCTACTACTTTTTAACAGTCATTAATTTTTGAGTCAATTTTTAAGTATTAAAAATTAAAAGTATTTGCATATACAATTATTACTGTACACTTGATTCCATCTCTTATCAAATTAAATTAGTTTCTTTTTTGCCCCAGCTACAGAGCAAGCGGGAGCTGTTTTTCAAGAATGAGCTGCCTCCGTCCTCTGGAGTGTCTGGGGGTACAGCGGCTCCCCCCGCCACTGCACCCAGTCCTGCCATCACACCCTCATCCACGCCAACCCCTCTTGCCCTTAAAGAGGCACTGGCCAAGCGGGCAGCAGAGCGGTCGGAGACGAACCACGCCGTCGTCAACAATTCTGAAGACAACAAGGAGCGATATAGCAGCAAGGCGGAGAGAGACAAGGTCCCGGAAAGGAGAACCAAGGAGCTGGATGGGTATGTTGGGTTCGCCAACCTACCCAACCAGGTTTACAGGAAGGCTGTCAAGAGGGGGTTTGACTTCACACTCATGGTTGTTGGTGAGTAATTTGTATTGTTTGCAGTTACTAACTTATTTTGATATATTCATCTCTGAATTATTTTGATAATTTCAGAACAGATATATATTGTTATGCTAGACAATACCAATACACTTTCCTTAAAACACAAATGTCATCTCAAAGAGTTTAATTATTTGTTCTTTTAAATGGGACTTTATTATTTCTTTAGATCCTTAAAGAACTATTTTTAATATTTTTGAATTTAAAGAGATTTAAATGTGATATTTCAACATAAAGTTAAATTTTACTGCACGGATATATTTTGTTGCCATTTCTACTCTCCTTCAAATGTGTTGTTAAATCGAATTCTTGATAATCCAAATCAAAAATATATACATTAAGGGTGGTAAACTAAATCTTGAATTTGCCGCCACACACAACTTCCTTAATATAACCCTTAGACTTATGTTCCAAATTTTTTCCTTCTTTAGGGCTACCTTTTTCTTGTGTGATCTGAATGACCTCTACCCACAAAAAATCTGTATTAAGGAGAATTTAATCAAAGTTGTAATTTCTCTTAGGATTTTACAGTTAGAAATTTGCACATTAGCTGTCCAGTCTAAGGTATTATAAACACTTTTTTATTTACAAAAACTAGGCCACTAAAATTTTTGAGGTATTTGAATTCTGACGTCAAAATTTGTCGTGATTTGAAGGAACTGGTGGGAAGAGGAGAAATCATTTTGAAATGGAGTTACAATTTTGAGCTTGTAATTTAAATTCAAAAATATTTTAATCAAACTACATCCATAAAACTTGCTGGTCATACTTTAAATTGTTTAAATTTGACATCTTAAGATAGTCATCCATGCTTTCATTTTACTATCATCAGAAAAATGTGCTATATCAGCACACACACAACTGGCAATTAGGGCACACTTAGTTGTTTCGAGCGATGGTCTTCATTCTACTGGAAGAGTGCACATGGGAAATGACTCTAATGGAATTACATATTGGACTGGAGTGTGCAATACTACTTTTCCAGTGAGTTGGAGAGATGTTTAAGGGGGTTTGATGGGTGTGACTCATGTAGAGGGAGAAGGTGAGTCAGTGCCACCCTTCACATATACAAGACACCCCTCTTTTCATCCCCTACATGCACATGTTATACTTGTGAGTTATAATGAGGGTGTGGCCCTTGCTCTTGAAGTGACAATTTTATTATGATACAGGGCAGGGCGGCCATCATAGATAAATGAACTTTTTTAAAGATATTCATTCTTAGATAAGGCAAAAATTAAAATTTTGAGAGATATATTCTATTTTAGTCTCTTAGCTTATACAATTTATCGCTCATATTTTATTAAATCATTTATAAAGATGCTTACATATTTGTTGGGGTACTATATATACTGCATAAAACTATTTTTTATATGAGATTTAGAAATAATTGCAATCAGTTACCTACTATATAAAAAAAATTCCTACTTGTTTTATCAATATTATATCTGAACTCTTTGAATAGAGACAGGGAAGGTTGAATTTATAATAAATGTATTCACATTTGAATAGAAGAAGAGTGTAAAAACTATTTAATAAAAACCACCAACAGTACACCTGGCAAAGATTTAAACCTCAACCCTTTCGTCACCGGTGAGCCAGACCATACGAGCTTGATGCTTTAGCTCTTGTGTCCCCATTGAAAAATATATTAGTATTAAATTATTTATTGGTGACTCATAAAAAATGTGTCCCAAATAGTACATTTAAAGCACGGTTTTCTTTTTAAGTTAGAACCTTTTACTGAAATAGTTTATTGTTCTTTCAAATTACTGGACAAAGTGCGGTAAAATATGTAGTAACAAATCTCCCACAATCAAATAAAGTTGTGTAAACTTCCTTAACCTCACATACATATCTACTATATCATCACAACTTAATTTCTTGTCTTAGTTCACAAAAATATTAAGGGCTAAGCAGATTTTTTTTGGTAAGTTAGATAATCCTGTCCTGAATACTACCATTTCTGATTACCTTAACCTATAAATGAGCTTGACTTGTCTTGTCATTTTCAAATGTACTTTACCATACTTTTCTTTAAACCTTCACAGTTTTATTAGTATTGGTTGAGAATGTTTAATCTACCCATATGATTAGCTTCTCGAATCAATTCCAGAAAACCAAGTTTTAATATTCATACTGTTTGGTTATTTTTTGTTTTTCAACTTGTGGCTTACCATCCTCACTCCAGGCAACCCACATTTGTGTGGAGGGACAGAAACAATTTAGGAAAATTCACCCTCGATACAGCTGATTGGGATTCAAACTCTCATCTCCCCATCACCAGCTTAATGAGTACATTCTAACACAAGAGCAACACGTTATACTTTGTGACCACCAATATGGGTAACCTATGCAAAAGTTCCTGGAAATACACTGATCGTGAAAAGGCTGCTCATAACTACATTACTCATTTTTATTTGCAGGTGAGTCTGGCTTGGGCAAGTCGACGCTCATAAACTCCATGTTCTTGGCTGACATTTACTCGAATGAGTATCCCGGCCCTTCCCATCGCATCAAGAAGACTGTGCAGGTGGAGACCAGTAAAGTTCTTCTCAGGGAGAACGGTGTAAACCTCACACTTACAATTGTTGACACTCCTGGCTTTGGCGATGCTGTAGACAACAGCAATTGGTAAGAAAATGATTAATCCTTGGGGGAGAAAGATACATTTCCTGGAAGTGTGGTTTTTTTACCCTCCTTATTTGCTTGGTTTTGGTTTTTAATATACTTAGATTGCCTTTACATAACAATTATTTCATTAAAAAAAATTAGGATCCTATTAGTCAAAATAATAATAAAAATAATCATAATCATCATCATTATCTGTTTCCAGCTTGTGGCCGGGTCAGTTTAGTAAAACGCCTCCATCTTCCTCTATTCTTCCACCACTCTTCTCAACTCACTTGAACACTTTCTGTTATCTGCTCCTCCCACCTTTTTGGTGTATCTTGCGGTCTTTTTCCTACTTATATTTCCAACATTTTCTTCACCGTTATCTCTTGTAGTTCTCTACTACTCTTTCTCTCGGATAACTTCATTTTTAATCGTGTTTTTCCTTGTGACAGCTAACATGTTCCTCACAAACTTCATTCCCATTGCCTCGACTTTTCTATTCTCTCTTACATTGATCATATTAGTAAATATTTCAAAAAGCACATACTCTTCACACATGTTTGTTTTATTTGATGCAGTTGGCAACCTGTGATAGACTACATAGAGTCCAAGTATGAGGAGTACCTGAATGCAGAGTCGCGCGTAAACCGCAAGACGCTGGTTGACAGCAGGGTCCACTGCTGCTTGTATTTCATTGCACCGTCCGGTCATGGCCTGAAACCCCTCGATGTGGAGTTCATGCAGAGGTTACACGACAAGGTCAACATCATCCCTGCCATTGCCAAGGCAGACACCATGACACCTGATGAGTGCAGTCACTTTAAGAAACAGGCAAGTCTCATTAATTGTTGCACAATTTATTGTTTTAAACTATCATTTTACATAATTGTCATATCAACAGGGAAGTACACCAACCTACAGCTAACTTAAGTTGTTCATTAAATTAAATTTTCATTCTAGTATTAAAGCTTATAGTATTTATTCTGAACATAGAATAATTTAGGCAACTGCACCATCATTTGCTTGTATAGGCAAAAGTAATAAATATTGTGGTGATAAAATTCACAGTGCCAATCAATCAGTTATGGGGTTAGGGATAACCACTTTATCAACTTTACTGGTATTAGAGATAAAGATTAAGCAACTACAAATCATGCAGGGCTCCCATGCATGTTCCTGTAAAACTGGGTGAGCCAGCCGAACACAAGGAATTTCCTGTAGCTGGGAAAAACAAAGAAAACATAAGGAATTTCACAAAAGTACTGGAATATTTGGGAAAGCTATAAAAACAGTAGGCCTCTGCTTAGAAGAAATAAGTTAATAGGCAGCTGATTCGAATAGAACAGGTCTAGTGCGCCCCCCCCCCCCCTGCCCCCACTCTCCCCTCCATCCTGATACACCACATATATTCTATCATCATGGCCAAAATTTTACATTTTGGACATCAATTACATGATGTTTAAATTTTATACATGCATTCTTTTATTCCTGCACGTTACTCTTTAAAGTGTCTGAAAAAAAAAAAGGAAATTGTTTCTGGAAAACCTAGGAAACACAGGGAACTTTATATTAAGAAAGTAGTGTGGCAATCCTATTGTCAAAAATAGTTGCTTTGATTGAAATGAAATTCCATGCAATTATTAATAATAAAAATTAAGTAGATTATTAGTCTATTTGACAAAAATAAAAATAAATTTAAGGGGTTATCTTATCTACAATAATATAATTACTAATTCTCAAAGTAAAATAGTGAGTGTTCCCTTGTTTTATACTTTCAATGTGATTGATGTACACACAAATTAATATTGTTTCTCACAACCTAAAATTACGAATTGGTCTTGAGGCTAATATAATTCAAGATAAACTTGTCTAGATCCTGTGTTTTTTATATTGATTTGTTCCAGATATTTTGATTATCTTTGTTCAAGGTTTCAAAAATGAGGTGGCCCAATGGCTAGATAATTTTATAATAAAGGAAATTGATAAAACTAAAGAAAAAGGAAAAATAAACTACTAAGAATAAATTTGATGAAGAAAGCCCACCTAGGGAAAGAGGAAAGATGTGGGAAGAATCCAATGCACAAAGGTGACATCTTCTTCCTTTCTTCCTTCTTCTATAGTAGAAGTAGTCACACACTAAAGGCAACAATGCCGAAATATTATTATATTTGTGTTTAAAATGTGTGTGTGACTACTTCTACTATAGAAGACAGAAGAAAGGAAGAAGATGTCACCTTTGTGCATTGGATTCTTCCCACATCTTTCCTCTTTCCCTAGGTGGGCTTTCTTCATCAAATTTATTCTTAGTAGTTTATTTTTCCTTTTTCTTTAGTTTTATCACTTTCCTTTATTATAAAATTTCTTCAAAGTTTATTATTTAACTTATTGCATTTTCCTCTCTTAGATTTTGAACGAAATCTCTCAGCACAAAATCAAGATTTATGAGTTCCCTGACACTGAAGACGATGAGGAGTCCAAGTTGAACAAAATTTTGAAAGATCGGGTTCCTTTTGCGGTCGTAGGTTCCAACACTGTGATCGAGGTGGATGGCAAGAAAGTGCGGGGTCGAAAGTATCCTTGGGGTGTAGCGGAAGGTGGGTTCACATACAGGAGAGTAATTTACGATATATTTATTATTATTATTATTATTATTATTATTATTATTATTATTATTATTATTATTAAAAGTTGGGTCTTGCAATTTAATTTTGTTAAAAAAATAATAATTAAGCACCGTTCGTAAAACACATTTGGGTTATACACTTTTGTTCTAATTAAGCTAATGTGTTAAGGATGTGGATGGTTGAATTTAGAGAAAGTTTACTCCCATTTGTTTGGAGAGTGTTTTAATGCCTTAAATAATATATTGTATCTGTCAAGTTAGGTGAATAATTAACCTATTGATGCTAAAATTGCATGTTTATAGTGTGCACAAGCACAACTAATATATTTACTTGTTTCTGAATATTTAAAAGTGGTTTATTTTAGTCTGCTTACATCATGGAGTGCAAGGATAGTGGAAAGAGGTTGTTTAATTAGCAACATAACAAAGTGTTAGTCACTAATTCTTTACTTCAGCAATAAGATTAAAAAAACTTTCCAAGTTAAAGTAAATTTTTATAGTTTTTTAAAATTGTGATTAATTTCTACAGTTTTCTTTAATTGATTGTCCCTTTCTTTTAGTGAATTGGCTATTTAATTAAATATAGCGCACTGAAATGTCATTAGAATGTTACTAATGTGATAACAAAATAGTGGTTAAGAAGATACCTCATTTATTTAAATTATGTTATAAGGCCCTTATATATAGGCTTGCAACCAAAACATTAATTTGAATAATGTGATTTAATTTAATTCTACTAATAAAATATCCTTAAGTATCTGTAGGTTTTGATGGTAAAATTTTATTTACAATAATTTATATACATTTATTTTTATGTTCATTAATCCCCAAAATATATTTTTTTTAATTCACAGTTGAAAACTTAGAGCACTGTGACTTCATTGCACTTAGAAACATGCTGATTCGGACTCACCTTCAAGACCTTAAGGATGTTACTAATAATGTTCATTACGAGAATTTCCGGTGCCGGAAATTGGCTGGCCTAGGCACAGATGGCAAACCAGCTAGAATTTCTAATAAGTAAGTTTATAGGTCTATAAGGAAAATATCTTTTTACATTTATCTCAATAGAAGTTTTCTTTTAAGAGTTCTCTAATATATTCACATCCGTTGCTAATTTATTATGTTTGTTTTTTATATTAATAGTTCCTTTTACGTGCTACTATTCTATAAGTCCTATAACTTTTTATCAATTTCATTTTTCTCTCTTGCTTTTTGTGTGTTTCACATGCCCTCATGAGTTTTGATAACCTAGGTCGAGAGATTGAGTGGTAAAAATCCGGTGACAGCAATGTACCGTATGAACACAGTTTCCCCTCATTGTTGTAAAAGCCATATTATGTACTTTTCATTTATTATTCCCCTTTCCTGTATCTATTTCTATATAATATAAGTATTTTTATTATGTTTTATTAACATGTTGAAAATAATTTTAGTTTGTTTATCCTTTTTACTTTGAATTTTCGTCAATAACTAAACTAGATGGGTTGAATCTTATATTATTTAAATCCAAATTCGAATCTTTAAATATTTCAAATTGAATTTAAAAAAGTTAAGATTTGGTCCCGCCAACAAATGCTATTTTGTTTGTCATGTATATTACATTATAAACAACAAAGAAAACACTTTTTTAGTAAATAAATTATATTAATACACTTTTGTCCCTTTTTTTATTATTTTGTAACTCTCACATCTTCACAAGTCTATATAATTCCCATTACTACTGATTTGCTTAAAATTGTTATATAAGATAGGCAGCTAGTTTCATAGTCATACTTAGCACTCCTCGAGTGCAGTGCAGTGCAGTGCAGTGCTATGCTAAATACAACATGACACCTGTCTAGGCCAGAATGGAATGGGCCAGTTTCATATGCGAAACTGGCTCATTCTATTCGAGTTTTAATAGGTATTGTCTACAATTTATTATAGCACTGCACTTTAGGCATGCTAAGTATGACTATGAAAATAGTTTTTATAATTTATTTTTGTATTTGAGTTCGGGGTTTTTCTACACGAATCTCTGATATATGAAATACCAGAGGATTTGAACTTCCTATCTCTAAATTAAAACAACAAAGTAAGCCTATCCTAATGGTTGACATATGTGGTTGACATATGTGGTTAACATGTGTGGTTGCTGGTTAAGGATTACAACTCTGAAATCAAAGTTTTGACAATGCTTTGTTTTTTGTGGTGGCCCTCTTGTTTTCGTTAATAATTTCCCATATTCTAGCCAAGCTAATGCTTGTTATATGTTCTTTAAATTCATCTCCTACTCTTCAATTAGGTTATTAATTTAGCTGTAAGTTTGTAAATTTCAATATGATAAAATCTACTTCAAAAAGTAAGCCATTTCATGTGAATGTTGTTAAAACTCATAGCAACTTAAAAACAAGTAGGAATTTTAAAGAAAGTACAGAAAATAGTTTTCTTCTTCTCCTTTCTTCTTTATAGGCCTTTGGCCTGTTCAATTACAAGGCCTCTAGTAGTAATAGAAATAAATAGGATAAAACACAATCAAAAGAGTTAGATTTTCACGTTTTTTTAATGGAATAAAATCTAGATCAAGAGATGGAAAAAAAAAACTTTGTGTGCTTTTCTTAAAGATGTAAATATTCATTTATTTTCTCCAGTGGCAGTAGAGTACAATATTATTCTATTTACATAATTGTGTTTGCCATATTTGTTCCCTTCCTACCTTCTCGTTCTTGTTATTATAGCTTTTAGGTGGTTACTGTAATGACCCGAAAATAAGTCACACTTTTTTTCCCCAGAAACAGCCTTAATATATCATTAATGTGGGTTATAATTACAGTCTTTGATAATAATTATCAAATTTTATACCTTTAAGTTGTGCATATAGTAATATCGATATATTTCGAAATAGTTACTGATCACCACAACAGACAGATGGTGTGATCTGCCGCTTAAAATATATGAATCTTTACTTTCTGTATATCTTATTGATTCCAAAACCTTCAAGATTAGTTTATTCAATGTATTCTACTGGCATATATTTTTACTACTATAGAGGACAAAGTGGATTTTATTCACCTTATAAAAATTTAGTTGCATAATGTTGATCAAAGCTGCCATTCCTTGGCGAGATAGTTTTTTAGATGTGTGTATTGCATTCAGAAGTGATAAGATGGCAGACCATATTGAAAAAGGGTGCGTTATAGTCAAGAAATTAGACATATTTAAAACGCAAATTTTAAAATAGCGGTAGGTATATATGCAGAAACAACGAACATTAAGGAAGCAGGCAGAAAAATGACTTTGATTAGAAGAATATACATAGTTGGAAGATAATAAACAACTCCAGAACGCCATATCAACACGCAAAGCCTTTCGAGGGCCAAAGCAGTGTTGCCAACATCTATATGTGTTGTAGCTAGATTAGTACCAAAAGTCGCTATTTTGTCACTAAACGACAAAATAAGTCGTCAGATTTGTCACCAAACCAAGCATTAATCTTAACTGAATGTAAGATACATCAGTGGACTGAGGTGATCCCCGGATCCGGAACAATGTCATTGTGATTTGTGAATCACAGATAGTTTAGTGCTCTTCTATAGACCAAAGTAATGCATTATGCGTTCTTGCAGTACGGTAGCTCAAAAATCAAAATTCTACGGCATTAAAATTTAAAATTATGAACATGAACTTTACAGAAAACTAAGGAAAATCACCAGTCACCAGATTAGTCGCTAGGTGCAAAAAATGAAAATTAGTTGTTTCAGACCCGGAAAAGTCTCTAAATTGGCAACACTGGGCCAAAGCTTGTCCAGCATCCTGCAATTGATGCACGTTTTCTTTCGTTTGTAAAAGAAAATAGCAAAAATGGATATCCCATCAGCTGCGAAGTTATTGGATTAAAGGCCCAAGAAATTGTGCGGGAGCTTAAGGTGCCTCACAGATAAGCATGTATTCTGTGGTTCCATAGATCTATGCGCCAAAGTGATTTGGTACTTAGGCAAAGAACTTGAGCAAAAGCTACCATCTGATTATCCGGAGAAGCTAGTGGCATATCACCGATATGTGATTGGCCTCTGTAAACAGCATGACTATATATTAAGTCAGATTGAAAATGCCGATTGAGACTCCTGTATATTTTGACATAAGCAGTATCATAAATGAAGAAAAAGGGACGAAATCTGGCATTGTGAAGACCACGGGTAACTAAAAATTGTGTATTACAGCAATATTAGCTGTAACTGCTGATGGTTGGAAGTTAGCACCATATGTTATTTTGAGACAAAAAACCTACCTAAAACAACCCTGCTCAACGGAATCATTGAGGTTTCAGGGAAAGGGTCGGATGAGAGTAGAGTTAATTTGTGACTGGATATCGGCTTTTTGGAACAGAGGGTCCAAACTCTTCAATAAGCGGCATTGCTGGTTTTTGATGCTTTTAGAGGGCATTTTACACCAGATCTAAAGAATCAAATCAAATCTACTAATTTTGATCTGGTTATAATTCTAAGGGGCATGAACTTCACAACTGCAAGTCCTCGGTGTGGTTGTGAATAAACCCTTAGAGCAAAGGTCCCCAACCTTTTTGTATCTTAGAGCACATTCAAAACTAATGGTAGTGCGGTGGGCACCAATTGCTTTTTCAAGGCGAATTTACTAACTCCCGCCAAGCTGAGGGGTCAGCCTCAATGCTACACACAGCCGGTCAACTGCCATGTTAAGTTTCCAACAGCGATTGTGACGCTACATGTGGTTGTGGGTAATACTCAAGGCCTATCATTGGGTTGGAGGGGGGTTCAACCCCCTCCAAGTTGACGAAAAATGATTTAAAAAAAATACTGCTTTATTTACAGTTTTAACAAGAACATAATAAAGACACAAGTCACTCACCAACATTTTGGTGTTTGGGTACATTTTTAAAATAAATATTTATTCTGTGTTTATTCAATCAACAAAACTGGGTAGACCATGTCAAGATATTTATGAAGAAAATAGGAAGTATTGGCATGGTATTAGCGAGTGTGAAGAGAATGATGGAAGGGGGTTAGGTCTTTGAGATTAGGAAAAAGAAAAAAACATTCAGCTTTAAACTAGTGTTTCCGAGTAAAAGTACACTTTGTAAGTGAGCCGGAAAAGAAAGAGGAATGAGAGGGAAGGATTGGAAAGAGGGGGACTTTCAATCACCAACTTCTTGAGAACAGCATACCTAGAGATAAGCACAAATTTGATTTTAGTCGGAAAAGTGACAGATTAAAATTATTAGTCGAGAACATTTCAGCTGTGGTCAGAAAGTGGCGGCAGACGCAAAAGGCTTGGCGGGTGCCATAGTGCCCGCGGGCATACGGTTGGGGACCCCTGCCTTAGAGGACAATCTCTGAAGAGAATATTATGATTGGCTCTTGTCCAGAGATCATGCTCTAACACTCAGTGAAAAAATCATGAAGCCTTGGTAAGCTGTCTCTGAACATGGATACAACTGCTTGGGGAAGGATATCTTCAGTTTCCATCATGCATGGTTACAAAAAGTGCTGTCTCTCTAATATGATGGACGGTACTGCAGATGATGTATTGTGGGAGGATCTGCCAAAAGATAACTACGACATTGAAGACGATGACACTGAGGATGAAAGCAGTGAAAATGAATTATTTTATATTTTTTGTTTCAAAGGGATCACATTTTAAGTTTATCCTTTATATTTATCCCTACAAATGATCCAATTTTAACTGTAAATATTAGCATATAACCCGAACGGGTAGTAAGACGCGGTGCTAAATAATAATAATAATAATAATAACTGTAAATATTTGTTTTTCTCTGTAAGGGATCTCAATTTAACTGTAAATACTTTTTTTACTTTTTAAGTGATTTAATATGGAGTTACATCATTTTCAGTATAAATATCGTTTTTCCTCTGAAAGTGGTTGCATATTTGGGGTGCTACTTATATTCGGTAGTGACCTATTTTCAGGTCAATACGGTAACTACACATTCATTTGTGTGTCTATTTAATGTACTGTATACATTTTCTCTTGTAGATAGCAAGCTCACCTTGACTAACCACACTATGGTGCAGTTTCTAAAATTAAGCTATACTGTAATGGTTCGAAGAAATATTTCAATCTTTCTTGGAACATCATAGCACCAGTCCAAATTTTTAGTTAAACTTGATATAGTGTGTGATATTATTTGCTAATTTGGTTTAGTAACATAGTTTTGACTTACCTGTTGGTCTGTGACCGTGTCAATGACTTTAACTGTTCATGGCAGTAAGCATGTGCATGCAAAAATGGTTTTGTGCTTTGTGTTTGAGCAAATTGAAGGTCACAACTAATTGATTGCTCCTGTGTTTAGTTTATGCCCTCAAGGAGTCATGAACAGTTTCATGACTGTCTGGTAAGTGATGTTTTTCACCTAACACAATTAAGTTTGGTTTTTTACTACTATGTTTCTTAGTCACTGTTCGTAAGACCATTTTTGTATGCCATGACTTTTGCATATTTTTGTATTTATCATATAAATACAAATTGGATAGATTTTGCCATATTTATGCTGTTTCAACTATTAAATGTCACATTTCTTTTGTAAAGTAAACATAATTGTTTCATTATTTAAAAATACAGGAAAACATACATTTTATACCCATTCCTCCCTACTCCTTATAATCATATTATTTACTTTTAATTTGTTCCTGCACTAATAATTTATTTTTATATATGATTTTAATAATTTTAAAAATATTGGGATACTTTCTGTTACAAAAAACCCATCCATTTTTTCTTTTATTTAACATTCACCTTCACAAGTAATTATTTATTGCTACTTTTTACTGATAAAAATTTCATGAATTACTTACTTTGAGTACTGAGCACAATTTTTTTTCTCTTTAATTGCTTTACCATTTTTTTTATTATTTTTTTTTGCACGCGATTCATATCTAGACTATTTGATGATGCCTTCAAACTATTTCATATGGGCCATCTAAAACCTTAGAAGTTTTTTTATATATCTTTTAAGTTTGTGAAAAAATAACTCAAAGCGACATCCTGACCTAGAAATATATTTTTACCTTGAACAATGGGGCTAGGTGAGAAGCTGCAAATATATTTAAAGATATTTAAAGATTATCACATTATGTATTAGCAAATCAAATGCTAAAATTGTATGTATTAAACTGACTAATTTATTGATGTTGTAAAGTATACAGCTGTTTTTGTTTTTTTTATAAATTAATTACTGAACCCTTGGATCTCCAATTGGTCAAAGGGATTTAAGTGAGCTCTTATCTAGTTTTTCAGTTTCTTTATTGACTTCTTGGCTCAATGTATTGTTGTGGTCAATGTAGGAACCCTCTGGCACAGATGGAAGAAGAGAAGCGAGACCATGACGCCAAGATGAAGAAGATGGAAACCGAGATGGAACAGGTGTTTGAGATGAAAGTGCGAGAAAAGAAACAGAAGCTCAAGGACTCGGAGGCAGATGTAAGAGATGAATTAATACATATTTGATCTGGATATTTTACTAAATACAATTATTTTATTTAAAGACCTATTCCCAACTTCAATTTTAATTTGAAATATAGTAGATTTAATTTAGTCAAAAAGAATTCTATCAAAACATATTTATTGCAATGCATTAAGAATTCGTGAGCACTGCTTTGTTAAAAGATGAAAATTAAAAATCATTTGAAACATCCATACATATAAGCTTAAACAAATAAAAATCTCTCTAAAGACATTTTTTAATTGCATATTATCAAATTTAAATTGGTTTTGTGATAACTTTTACACATACACCCACATAAATTATTTTTATTTATATTCCAGATCACCATTTTGACACCAGGGATGCTGGTTTACAAATACTTTTATTATATTGTTTCGTGCTCTTATCATGAAGCAATGAACGACTCCCATCATTGTTGGTGTACCCTTATTATGAGGGGAAATAAAAAGTAGGAAATAAGTCCCTTGCAAAAAGAAAGTGATGAGTGAGCCATAGTTAAAATACTCTGCCTGATTATTTTTTATGTTTGGCATAATAGCCTAGATATATTTTCCTCGATATTAACTTATTATTTGGAAGGAGGTATAGAAGAAAATCCTCATGGAGGATGAGTTCTAATAGAATGAAACCTATGTCGGGGGATTGGATGGTAATGATCAATTTTCTTCAAGAGGCAGCCATTACTTCTTTGTCCAATGGCAGCGATGTAGTGTGAACTGTGTTCTTCTTTTAGCTATAAAATCCATATTGTGTTAGTTCCTTTGATATGTTTCTATCAAACACTCCTGTACCACCATATAAATGTAATACAATTACCTCAAAAAACTAATAAGAGGTTTTCCTTAAACAGATATATTCAATATTTACTCTATAATAGTTGATACTTAATATATGATATTATGTATGTCCTTTATGTAATTCATGTTCAGATGAATTTCAATAGATCAGGGGATTGGGCATTAACAATTGATTTTATTCCAGAGGCAGCCATTACCTCTCTGTCTAGTGGAAGCAGTGAAAAGTGTGAATTATGTTGGGTTTTTTTGAGCCAGATAATGTTGGTTGCTTATATATGTTTCTATTCACCTTTCCTGTACCTTCTTCCAAAATTAGAACATATGTTGTGTGTGTTTTTACAGCTTCAGCGTCGGCACGACCAGATGCGTAAGAGTTTGTCTCAGCAGATAGCAGAGCTTGAAGAGAGACAGGAAACATTTGAAAAGGAGAAGAAACAGTGGGAGCAGTTGAACAATATTACTTTAGAGGAAATGCGCCGGAGAAGTCTTGAGGCTAACTCCAAGGAGTGAGTATCACAAATTTTCTCTTTACTCTAGAAGTATATTTGTGGCTGGAATTGTCTCGACAATGTCTTGGGGAATTTTTATCTCGGTAGCAGTCATTCTCTTATCTAAATACTTTATAAATTCTCACTTCATTTGAGAGTAACATTATTACAGTATTAAATTGTTAATAGTTAATGTCTAGCCATATGTATTGGTTGCCAATCTAGTTTGCAGCTAAAATTTACATCATGGAAAATCTTTTATTAGTTTAAAATTTTAACCACATTTACTGCTCGATAGAAAGATTGAACAGAGTTGGTTCTTACTTGAATAAATGGGAAAAAAATTTTTTTTGTCATCCTTTGCTTCAATTTACAAAATAATGGTCATGGTTCTTTAAATTTTATCATTAAATTAAGTTAGACCTGCAGACTTGCAAGAAAATATGATGATAACCAACCCTTAAATAAACTTTTTGAATGAGTTGATGGAATTTTTTTGATCAATCTTTTTGTGTTCCCACATATTAAAAGATACTTGCACATGTCTACAGTATACATGCCAATTTTAATTTTAACTTTTAAGGTTTTAGAGTTAATATGGTGTGCTAAAGTTAGTTATTGATATTTTCCCACACAGTTTTATCTTACACCCATGAAAGTAGCATACACTTTAAAAGTGTCACTAAAATGAAGATATTAGGTTGGATGGGGGAGCGCGGGGGGGGGGGGGGAATTATAATTACAAAACGTAGTTTTAGGTCTACAATTCTCACTGTAAACTAGAATGGCAAACCAGAAACTTTTATGAACTGATTTGGAGAAAAAAAACTGGCTCCACAAACAAACTAATTAACCATAATAGCATTGTCTATTCAAATTTCTTTCTTACTTTAGTCTTGTTTGTTTGTGTTAGTAGGTTTTGGATTCTTTTGAACAGCTAATGCAATAAATGGTGACTTTTCTGTTGTTTTACTAACTCTAACCATTCCTTCACATTCCTCGGTGGTAATTGGCAATTGTATTTATGTATGTAATGTAGAAAATGTAAGTATACCCTAGTAAAATAATCTAGTTTTTAAATTTTGTAGTTAATTAAATTAACCTAGTATAGTACCTTCCTTAACATTCTGATTACCGGTCTATCTTGGACATTTGAGAATTACATCTGTGTTACTTTCTTGATGCTATTTTGGGATTATTTTTCGTATACTATTGTGTTTGGAATGGTCTCTCTCTCTCTCTTCCCCCCCCCTCTCTCTCTCTATATATAAATTTTTTACATTTTATTTAATTACATTTTTGCGAATTTCTTGGGAATTCATAGTTTGTGCAAATGCATAATAAAGAGAACATTGCACTTAGTAATATGGTAAGTAGAATTTGGAAGTGGCTATTTGCCAAAAATATGTTAAAAAGATGCTTGAATAAACTAATCTCTTTTATGTTAAGTTACAGATTTATTAGTGACTTATTTATTAGAAAAGTTTAAGCCTTTTAACTGAATAATTCTGCTTTGCTGTTATGCTAGTCAGCCTTTTTCTGTTTACTATCCAAATTGAAACAACCATTGCCCTTTATTTTAAATCAAGACATAATAAGTTTATAGAAACCATATAAAAGATCACTATAGACTTTTATCATTTGAACTTTTTGAATTGGGTTGTCTAAAGTTAAAATTGCTTCTTTTTTCGTTGAGAAAGCTTGAGTTAGTTATTACAACCATTGAAACTTATAAGAGGAGGCCAGACAAGTAACGCTTTAAAAAAATATGTCATATGTAAAATTAAAAGAATACTGCATCCTGGTGCCCCTAAGATACTGCCCATCTCGCAAAAGTCTACATAGTGAAGAGTTGCATGTTTAAATGGTAATATGATAAGGGGTTAGCAACCTGATAGGTTCTAAATGGATTCTTGTAATAATTTAATGTTTAGTTTGAATTTTGTATGGTTCTTGATCATTCATATAGTGTTTTTTTTCTACAAAAACTAAAATGAGAATTTTTGGGGTGGCTGAATTGGACTTTTTTTGCTCACTTCAGTAATTCATCAGGCATGTCTTGGTGGTCTCGTCAGTAAGTATTGATCTTGAACTTTTTTGTTTGCATGCATGTTTTACAAGCAGGTGAGTTTGAAAGAGCACAGCAAATGCTGCCTTATGGTATTGTGCATGAACATGCTTAATTTTGACTAGTTTTGGCTGTGCCAGTTAACACATTTGAACAAAGGGTGAATCTTACTATATTAATATTAACAATGAACTATTCTTCCTAGCTTCTTCGACTCTCCCAGTTCGGATGAAACTTTACTTTCGGAGTCGTCATCTCTTTTTGACTCTGATAAGCTGATGGTAGATTCTGATAAACTGTTGGTGGATCTCGACTGAGGATTTCGAAAAATTGTTAGCTTATGTGTAGTATTAAAAGAAATGCACATTTGTTATTCTAGTTGGCTAGCTTTTTACCATTAATCAGGGTTTGTACGGTTCTTGAAAGACCTGGAGTTTAATGTTTGTGTGTTCAAGGCCTGGAAAAGTCCTTAAATTACTCTGGGCCTTGAAAAGTCATGGAATTTCCAGGTTTCAATATTAATTTTTGAAATGGTTTTAAAGACCGTGATTTAAGATGTACTAGGATATGAAATATCTAGCGCCTGTTGTTTGCTGTTTACTTTACTCTCCGCTACTCTTCCCGTTTCTTTTATCTTATTGCGGTGACCTGGTGGTCTAGGGGTAAGGTGTCAGACTTCTGTGCTGGCGGCCGGGGTTCAATCCTCGGTCCCGGCACAGATTTATCTGATTTCCAAACTCTTCCTTCACCTCTGACAAGACATCTTATGAATGTGTGGAATGCCAGGCCGCCACCGTGGTTCGGATTCCACTGTTAAACTGTAGGTCCTTCATTTCATCTCACAATCACCCTACCATTAAACATTAGTGTAAGTGTGTATAACAATTACAGTTTTGCACTAAAATGCCCGCCAATAGCTATTAGTTCATCTTTCAACCACCTTAGCGCTCAAATTCCTGTTCTAGCCATACTACAGGGAGTTGCCATTCTATAACAAATTTAATAAATGGCTTGTAAAAGTGCCAGAAAGGAACAAAGCCAGATTTAGCATATAATCTTCCGTATTTGACATTGCCAAAATGGGGGCGTTTGCTTTAACAAGTCACATGAATGGGAAAAAACATTTTAGTCTTGCATGTAAAAAAACCCCTTTAGGAATTCACAATTTTTTCAGTGCTACACAACCAGAGCAATCTTAGACTCTGCGGCCTCTGATTCAGAACCACTATCACAAGGACAGCAGATAGTAAGCTCCTTCTTAACTGGACAGGAAACTCTAACAGCCGAAATTATTTGGGCCTTGAAAGTATGCAGCAGTCATTATTCATACAGATCATGCGAAGATATTGGACTATTATTTAAAAAAATGTTTTTCGACAGTGGACTTGCAAAAAGTTTTTCATTGGGAGAGAGACAAAATGTGCATATATATGTTGTTTTGGCATTGCTCCTTATTTTCAGTCTGCACTCGTGGAGAAGCTTAAAAAACAAGATTCATATGTTTTGTTACTCGTTGAAAGTCTCAACAGAAAGCTTCAGGAGAAGCAGTTAGATTACCATATTCACCACTGGGAAGCAGATAAAGTGCAGTCTTGTTATATCCATTCAGATTTCCTGGGCCATGCTACTGCAGAAGATATGTTCACTTCCTTTGAAAAGTTGATTTCTGAAATTGGTCTTCCGAAACAGTCTCTACTGCAACTATCCATGGATGGTCCAAATGTAAATTGGAAATTTTATGACCTGGTGTGTGATAAATTGAAGAGAGACACAAACATTGCAGTAATTCATACCGGCAGTTGTGGGCTTCATATCATTCATGGTGCTTTTAAGCATGGCTCATTATCATCAACCTGGGATGTGGAGCGAGTTTTATCTAGACTCTATATTACTTAAGGACATACCAGCGAGAAGAGAAGATTACATGAAAGTAACTGATAGCGTGTCTTTCCCAAAAAAAATTGGCCATAAGGTGGGTTGAAAATTCAACTGTTGTAACACGCGCTCTTGAAATGTGGCCTCATGTAACTAAATACGTGCAGTTAGTTACTGACAAGAAACTTCCCAATCCAAACTCCAAATCCTTTACAGTTGTGAAAGAATCGACCAGTGATGCATTGACTCCTATAAAGCTATTAATATTTCAGTCAATTGCAAAACAAGTAGAACCTTTTTTGACAATGTACCAAACTGATACACCAATGCTTCCATTTCTGGAAAGAGACATGTTGAAAATGCTTAGAAACTTAATGGAGAGATTCATTAAAGAAGATGAAATAAATAAAGCTACTACCAGTAACAAACTGGTTAAAGTTGAAGTAGGGAAAAAAGAAAACCAGCTGCCAGTGACCAAAATAAATTTGAGATTCGTTGCAGTAAACAGATCAAGAATCTGCTCCACAAAAAAATTGTTAAAGAAAGGATGTTCTTCAAGTGCAAATGAAATGTTGTGATTTTCTTATTAAAACATTAAAGAAAATCTTGCATAAGTGCCCATTACAGTACTCAATTGTGAGAAACCTTAGTTGTATGGATCCTCGAGATATGAATGTGGATACTAACTGTGCAAACAAGTTTGTGTCAGTGCTTAAGATACTAGTAGAGGCTAAAAGACTTCAGGAAACTGAATTTGATGCATTAATTTCATCATATGAATAATTTATTGCAGAATTTGGCTTTTCTTCTGAATTTCAAAATTATAAGCCTGGAACAAACTTTGGAGTCATTGTTATGTGCTTGTGCAAAGCCTGGGACAAAATATGACAAATTGTGGTGTGTGATGAAAATGGTACTTATTCTATTACATGGTCAAGCAGCAGTTGAGAGAGGTTTTTCTGTAAATAAGCAAATTGAAGTGGAAAATATGCAACGGTGCACACTTATTGCACAGCGAATAATTTGTCAACAAATTGCATCAGTTGGGGTGTTACTAATATTGAAATCACCAAAGACATGGTTATCTCGTTGCTAGTGCATGACAAAAGTGGCAAAGTTATTTGGAGGCAAATCAAAGAGGGAAAGAAACTGCCACAGAAGAATTCAAAAAGGAAAAGTTTCACAGAAGAAATAGATGACCTCAAAGCAAAAAAAACAAAGGCTTCAGGCTGATGTAGACACACTTACCAAATCTGCTGATATACTGTCAGAGCAAGCAGAAACAACAGGAAATCTAACATTTGTGTCAAAGTCTATAGTTTCAGAAGAATAGCAAGAGAAAAAACTGCTGCACTGGCTGACATCAACAAGCAGCTATCTGATACGTTAAATGGATATAAAAACATTTAAATGTTATTTGGCCCGATATTTTTTGTTTAAACTAATTGTTACTCCTTCTGTTGATTCTAGGACCTATAAAAAACTGATTTTAATTATTGTTGGTACAAACATTCATGCTTAGACTCCTGTATATAAAATACCGTAAATGAAAAGTATGTGCCAGCAGAAAACATTTTTAAATTATGAAATCCATACTCATCTTGTGGAATACTGAATCTAGAATGACTCACTAACCAATAAACCAAGGAGAGTGAAGTAAGTGACAACAAAGTTAGATTTCTATTTTTATAGTCTTATCTATTCATTAAATTTGGTGAAAAGTTATTGTTTCCCATTTATTAAAAATTTGGTCCTTTTTTTTTTATTGACGTGTTTAGCTTTTGGCAGTACGAGAAATAACAGTTTTGGTCCTTAAAAATTTCTTGAAAAGTCCTTAAATTTATGTTTCATATGTGTGTAAGAACCCTGATTAATAACATTATTTGCTAATTTTATCCTACAATTTTGTGTGTTCATGTTGTTTTCCCCCCAAAACTTCTAGCAGTATTAAAGCACATTTATTGTTTTCCACACACATCTAGCAAGAGTCCCATACATTTTAACTTTACCGCAGTAAAATAATTTTTCCAAAACTAAAAAACTTAAAATTATCCTAAAATAATGCTCATTAGTTCATTTTGGTCTTACTGTACCCAAAATTTAGAAGAATGATTAGACCAAATTTATTTTATGGTATTTACTTTTAGCTAGGAGTTTACTAGCTTGGTTTTATTTTATTTCTGGTTGAATATTTCAAAAAGCTCCATAGTTAAAAGCATAGACTATTCATAATTTTAAAGTGTCACCAATCAAAGCAAACCTAAAATGTAAATACCACATCTTCAAAATGTGAGATATTAAAAAGAAAATTGTGATATTACAGCGAGAATTGTCAAATATATAACAGTCCAACTCAGTACAAGGCGAAGTCTATTATGTTAATAGCTGTTGCAGACATAAGATATTACAATACATCAGCCACAGATAACAAATACTTAGGATAACATTTCTAATGCTCAACTTGGTCTTGGATAGAGAGCGTAGTTTCTCACATAGCCACAGGGCACTATCATCACAAAAATAAAGCTTAAAAGAATGAAAATATTGGTTTTTAAATTAGAAATATCTAAACATGATTTAAAAAAAGAGAACACCACTCACATAAAAATTTTATAAAAGAGTAACTAAAATGGTTTCAACACTCATATCTTTAAGACAATAAAATTTCACAAAAGATATAACAACAAAAAGTTAATAAAATTGACATAATAATGAGCTAATATTTCCCCAAAATAAGCCTCTATTGTTTCATATTTTGTTTATTAATTCTTAATGTAACTGTTACTATTCTATTTCTTATACTTTAGTTGACAGTATGAAATAATAAATGCTTTTTTTTATTTAACTATAGTAAGTTGGGTAAAATATTTATTGCTACGTTGATTAACACCTATTTTAGACAGGCTAACCAACATTATTTGATAACTAAAATAGTCACTAGTGCCAGTTTTGTTGTTTAATGTAATAATAAAAGTTTTAAAATTAAGCTCGAAAACATCTATTCACATTGTCAAATTAATTTTATCAGAAATTATAATTTTAGAAAGGCACCATGTAAAAATAAAGATTATTTAAGCATCTAGTGATCTATTTAGCTAATTTTATTTTCATTGCTTTGTCATATCATTGCAACTTCAACCGAGGATAATTTAAAATGGACGAAAATATTGAGATAGTTAACAGTCAAAAGTAGTTTTAGAGCTTTATATTATTAATGTGAAATTTGATATCCATTTTAACAATTTGTTAATATACTGAATAGTTTATAATTGAAACTGCAGATATCTTAAAGTAAATACTACATCAAGAGTAAGCTCAAAAATGACAAGCCTAAAAAACTTTTGAACTTGACACTGAGGTTTAATGATGAGCTGAGCTCGATATCAAAGTACTCACAGATCCCTACTTTTAGCTACTTTTTCATTGTTCTCACGTGAATATTGCGCTTATATGAGAGATAAATAATTGAATCTTTATTAGAAGGAATATTGGATATAATAAAATCAGTAAAACAACTGCTTATACCTTTGATAGGAATTGAATCGTGTGTTTAATGGCACAGAATGAAGATAAGTGTTTGGGGAACTTTTAGTCTTAAATAAATACTAAACTATTTATATTCATAAGATAATATCCATGTAAACAATTTAATGTAATTAAAATGCTAAGGTATATTCAAATCGACACAGTATTGAAATACAATTATTTAGTTTTTGATATGTTTGTCAAATAAAATAGCAAACTTCTCATTATGCTATCAGTTGGAGTTCTTCCCAAATAAATTTAATTTACTGACCATGTAAATTTACAAACACAATCAAACCTTATCTTGAATATTTGAACCTCTATTGACTAGTTTGTTAAAGTGTTTCTTCAAAGGTCTGAACAAAATGAAATAGCTGAGTGTGAGACTTTATATAAAATCATTAGGGGGGAGTGAGAGTACTCGGAAATTTGAGTTAAGAGTAAAGTTTCATTAGCTGCTCGAATTCTACTTAAAGATTTTTTACTATACTTGAAAAAGTTGAGTACTCAGAAAGTTTGATTTTTTCTAATTAAAAAAAATATATATCGCACACTTGCATTAAATAAATGTATTTATGATTTATAAATTAATCTATTAAATAAATTGAACTTGAAATATTTCTGAAATTAATATTGCTTCATACTATTCGAACTTAAAATAAAAACTCAGGTGTTTTCATTTAATCTTGTTTCGGACTCAATTCGAAGTGAAAAAATGCCTAGTCACACACCCCTGAAAATTACCATGGGCTACTGAACAAGATGGAGGATGTAGAGCCCTTCTCTTAAGTATCAATAAGACAGGACTCAAAGTGATAGGTCTCATTTATCTTTTTATGACTTCATGTGCATGCTTTACCGATTGTAAATATATAATAGTATTAACAAGACATTTAGGCTCTACTGCAGTAGAGCTGTACGCACTTATGATCCCAGAATACATTTTCTTACAAAAAACAACTCTACGGTGTGTACACCCGCCAGACAGCTATACTGATCAAGCAGTTCCCACTGCTAGCTTTTGATGGTGTCATGAGGTCTGCACGAGGCTGAGTTTGACCGCATTTTAGACCCGCTGCTTAGCAGATACATTTTGTAAGCGCCGGGGATCAAACCAGGAACCTCTGAATCTGTAGCTTGGAACTCTGACCACTGACCAGAGAGTTGGTCTGTAATGTGATTTAAATTCCACTTAAGTTTGTTTGGCATAGACTGGTCATTATTTGCTGTAGATTAACCCATTTTAAACTACATTAGAGCTTTTGATTTCTATTTTGCAGTAACTAGTCTCACAACCT
Organism: Timema cristinae; assembly: GCA_039000515.1. Lineage (NCBI taxonomy): Eukaryota > Metazoa > Arthropoda > Insecta > Phasmatodea > Timematidae > Timema > Timema cristinae. The sequence continues at coordinate 123,274,136 of JBCFYV010011172.1, forward strand.
TTAAAATAAATGGTCAAATAGAACTTTTTTTAAAAAAAAAGTCCGAGCCACTACAAAATCAGTTTGTCCGAGAAGAACTGTGTAAATCGCACAGTACCTAGATACACAAATTTCCCCAATAGGCTTTTCCCAAAGCTAATTTCCAACTAGCCGTGTGAAGTTTTTTGCTTAATTTGGCCATTTTTTTCAGCTAAAGATGCACACTGAGCATTCTTTGATAAGTTGTCAGTCAATTTTTGCTATTGGCTCATTTTTCACTCATAAAAAATGTAGACTGACAACTTTCTTTTGAATTTGTTTCAAAGCATGTTTCTCTTTTAAAATACCTCATCTTTGTCCACATCTATTATCTCATTTTCTTGCAGAGATGAGCCAATATTTATTTTAGGTGTCTGAATTCTCATCGGATACAAATCATAGAAAGCATAGTCATTTTTTTAAATGTTAGTATGTTTTATTCTAATCTGTTAATTGACTTTATACAGTAATTTAAAGGGTAGATTAGATTAGTGATTATTAAGCTTGTCCTATATTTATGTCAGTATGAACAAACACTAAGCACTATGAAAGCTCTAAAACAAATTACAAATAAAAATTTGGAGAAGGGAAAAAAATAATTGTATCTTCCTATTGCAAATATTGTCAAAGATCGAGGTTTCAAATGTCTTATCCTTAGTATTAATGTTGTCATAAATACAAAATTATATTTTTGCGCAACCTCAAGTTAATAGGTATGTTTTTGCGACTGATCTGGTTACAAGTGTTTATGCCTGAATCGATACCAGACCTTCCTTGACCAAACTAAATAGCCTGGTATCAATGAATAAGTTGAGAATTGTGCACCAATTTCAAAACTCCTTAGCTCTGTAATCAATTGATTTTAACATTTACATGTAAATTAAAATGAACAGGAATTACTAGATAGAAATATGACAGTAAATAGGTACATAAAAACAAGTAAATTGTGGATAAAAGAGTATTTTATGATTTAGACCTATTTACTTTAATATATTTCGTTTTCTTGGGGCTATTTTATTAATAAACTGAAATATTTATAAATTACTTTATCTGCAGCTTTTTGTGTGCTATGTTTCTCATTGTGTGTGTGTAAAAATTCAATAATGAACTGATTTTAAATTAAACAAGTAGTTTGGTAAATTTATGACAACTTTTTATTGTACTTTTATTGCTCTAATTTTTACTGTAGATACACATAATCAATCCTATTCTTTAGTTACTCTACAAACTTGTATTTTAGTAGTGAGAATTCAATGTAGTTTTCTCTTAGTCTTTTAATAAACTAACAATTGTATCAAAAATAACTTTACTTTTAATAAATGAAATAAATACATGTTTCTTATGTAGAGGTTAAAAAACACACATACCAATCCAATTAAAAATTTTAATACACTTTATTGGTGTTAAGAATTATTCCTTTTAGATCTGTCCTAAATTTTTTTTATGCGGACCTAGGTAAAAAAAATATTGGCTGTCTTAGGAAGGTATCTGAAACTAACGTGTGTGTGTGTGTGTGTGGGGTGTGCGTGTGCGTGTGCGGGGTGTATATACTATATTTTGCACCCATTTGTGTTATTTACTTATTTAAACTAATGGGTTAGAGAGGAGGGTATATTTTTGAGGAAATTTGCCAATATTTGTGTGATGGTGGGGGAGTGAGTGAGAGAGATATGATTATATAGTGAGAGAGATAGAGTTATATAGTGAGAGAGAAAGGTTAATAGTGAGAGAGATAGAGATATCTAGATAGATAGTGGGAGATATATATATATATATATATATAATATATATATAGTATTATGTATAGATTTATATTTTCAAAAAAAAAAAACCTCTGGCTGGGATTTTAGTGCCGACTTTCCTTTCACCATCAGACCGGATGAGGTTGACATCTTAGCCTGTGTTCTTTTTTGTGTGGGTGTTAAAAACGTTAATATATCTCGTTCATCTATTCACATGTCAATAAAGTTATAGCAATAGATCTGTAATTGTCGACCATGCAGAGACTGAACAGCTCAATCTCCCTATTGAAGTGATTTAGTTAAGAAGATGATTGAAAGATTCTATAACTTCTCTTTTGTATGACATAGAATCAATTTTAGTAATCATGAAGAATCTGTGCTCTTGTCTATATGTTAGTTTTTCTTAGCAGTCCAAGTCAGTTTTTCATATCAGTTCACGTCACAAGGCTTGATTAGTCTCAAACTACCCTGTTGTAAATGTGTTATTAGTTATTTTATAAATGGATCGTGTTTATTAAGACACTGCTTAGCATTAGATATTGTGCCTCCGATTATTTAAGGGTGGCCATTGATCATAAAAAAACTAACTGGAATTATGTTTGAATTTTGTGCATTGGGGGGAAAAAAACTTGAATATTGCTTTTAATTTTGCCATCTGTCATGAATTTAAAGCAAGGGCCACTTCATTTGACTTCTAGAAGAATCTAATTTAAAAAAATCCATGCAACAGCCTCTCTAGATAGCTTAATAATAACAACTACTAAAGTATTAAAATTTGATGGAGTGTTAAAAACAACCTTTTTTTTTAAATATGAATAATTCGTCTCACAACCAAAGGAAGCCCTTTAAAAAAATAACCTATTTTATTTTTTGCCAGGAAAACCAAGAATTAAACTGTAATTTTATTAAAGTTTCTAAATAGCCATCCTGTATTTCTAAATAAATTTCACAGCTTAATTAACCTCTTTAAAACTTTTAATAATAATATAAAAGTATAAAATATTGTTATAATTTTAATAAGTTTTTATTTTGAAGTCTGAGTCAGTACAATTTTACAGACTCCAACTCCACCCAAAATTGTATCCAACTTAAGACTCCACAGCCCTGCTAATAACTATTGTTTAACACCCAAATCAGGGGAACTCTGGGCCAAAGTGCCAGTCTAGTTAGTCAGTTTGCTGGTAATGGAAATGTTTAGGTTTGAATCCTATCCAGGTGTATTAAGCGTGTTTTTTAATAAATATTTGCTCATTCTCTCTCTACCTTGACCATCTCTGCCTCGTTAGTAAGTAAATATGCAGATAGCCCAAAGGTGTAGTAAGATGTGATGCACCAGGGGAAAAAAACCTCTTAGTACCTACAGGATTCTTGTCATTTTGTGGCAATCACACAATTATATTGTTTTTTTAATAATATCTAAATTATAGTTTTGTGGTGTCTTAAAATTTATGTAAACACGTTGAGAAAGTTCTAAAATTTAAGAAAATAAAATAAACCCCAATGCTTGATAGAAAAAAACAAATTAATACTGAATATGTTTCGTTGGTTTGTAATTAAATCATGTTTTAAACGGGGTCGAGAGTTATTATTCAATTTTCAAAGAAAACCAAGAAACATTTACTTGTTAGTGAGGTTAATGGCTCTATCCAAACTAACAGGGTTGGTTGAACCCCTGGTTAAATTAAGAAAAGGTTTTTCCATACCCCTTCATCTACCAATCTAGCTACACCTTTTTATCCTTTTCCCCATGAATCAGATCATATCTTGTGATAAAGTTTGTTTTAATCTGGTGGTGACATTAAATAATTCCCAAGGGATTAATAAAAGCTGACCTTTTGCTTGAAAGAAATTTCAAGCTGTTTTTTATGCTTTTTTTTTGTGGTGGGGTGGTTAACATTTGTGGTTGAGTGGTGCCACACATGCTGTAACAATATTGGGTCATTACCTACAAAATGTCATACTTGAAAAGTTTAATGTTTTTATAATCTAAGTAATTTTTTAGGGGTTGAAATTTTTATGGTCAAATAAGAGCACTTATTCCTGTGTCTATAAATGAAAAGGATGGTTGAAAAATTAATTATGGTTAATGTGGTGGAATCGTTATTTTTATTTCTAAAACATCAGTTATTTATGTTTTTCTGATTTTTTGATTTTTTCGATTTCCTCATTTTTGTGTTTTTTATTTGCCTTCTTGGAATGCTTGACTTTTTTTATTGCTTTTTTGTTTCTCCCATAGTTGCTTTGGTATTTTTTTCTTTGTTATTACTTTCTTTCTGGTTACTGCTAACACCGCTTATAATATAATTTGTTGTCTGAAGTTTTTATTGATTTGTACCTCATTTTTTACTTGATGATTGCCACAGTAACAAACACTTCTTTGATGGTTGAATGATCTAAGGCAGGGTTTTGCAATCTTTTAGGGCCTGATTGACTAGCAAATTTATTAAAGGTCCTGCAATCACCCATCATTTCTTCACTCTACTTTATGTTTTTTTTTGTCAATGCTTCTTATATTGATTTAATAAATTCAAGCTTTCCACAAATACTTTATCCCCTTCATCCATGAGAAAAATAATGAAAAATAAAATGGGATATCTTCATATTAAATAGGGGTGTACTGATGCGGATACCAATGGATAGTTGGCAAGCGAATATTAGTGCACCGGCAATTAATTATAATTGGTGATTACTATGTTAATTGATCTTTGTTTTAAGTAAAACTTAAAGCAAAATTTTTTGACAGGAGTTTAGTGATCAAAATCGGTACACCTCCAATATTAAACCATTTAATTTAATTTAATTTAACACCACCGATGATGATCGATCCTGGTTAATCTGGTCACTCAAATATTATTTGAAAGGTTCGAAAGCTCAAAGATGTTATTATTTTCTTACGCAACTGACTGAAAATTGCCACGGGATTGATTGGCTGATCCACTTTTCAACCCTGGTCTAAGGTGTCATTCTCACAATAGACTGCCAATGACTGGGAAAATTGGGATTTGAACCTGGAAGGGTGTACTGAGGTGGGTTTTCCACGCAAATGCAGATACATTTCCTTATTATACATTTCTCATCCTTGGCACAGTAGTGTAATTAGTTATTATTATTATTAGCACCGCGTCTTACTACCCGTTCGGGTTATACGCACTTACGCTAATGTGTAATGGTAGGGTGATTGTGAGATGAAATGGAGGACCTACAGTTTAACGTGGAATCCGAACCACGGTGGCGACCTGTGTAATTAGTTGATTTTAAAATGACCTTAACATTTGGTGTTATGCAATAGCACAACAAAACAAAAAAGGGAACTATAAATTTGAATGTCAACCAAGTTCTTAACACCGAACACCCATTCACCAGTGGGTTTTACTGTAATGCTATATCCATAAATAATACAAATAAATAAAACATAAAATCACTCTTAAGAAATATTGATTTCATTAAGTTATATAATCTTAAGTTCTAATATATAGATAATTAAAATTGGTGTAACTATTATCTTTATTCAGAAGTTTCTATGGATGTCATTCTTAAACCTCCTCTACAGACTCCGTTTCTTTAGGTTTATGGTTCATAGAAATTGTATTCGCATCTACACAGTCTATATCAACCTATAAGATAGCCAGATACTTCGTCCATTAAAATTCTGCAAAAGAAAATCATCAAAAACAAGGAGCAACCACCAAAGTTAGCTGATCAATAAAAGAAACTAAAACATCCTTTTTGAGAAAACTTTCAGTACAATCACAAAAACTATATTTATAACATGATTTGATCTAGCAAAACTATAACTAGCAATGGATCCTACCACTGCCATAGATGCTTTTATTTTGATGCATGCGGACATATTTACTTAACTGTGATCGGTATAGTAGTCCGTGTAAACTGTTCCTTATAATGTCAAAGTTGAACAACCTCCATGTAGTACCTATCAGGGAATGGATCAGGACTCTGTAGACATAACAATCTGATAATGTGGATGGGGTGGAGTGCATGTTGTTGGTTGGTTATTAGTTTTTGCATGTCGTTTCTCCTACATAACCATAATTGTATCTTTATACCAAGTTGGGTTGAATCTATTTGAAGGGGTCCACTGAAGTAAGTATCATTTGCTTTGTACACAAGACTGACATAATTTAATTAATCATTCATATTAAGAGTTTGATGTCAATACACCTTTGGTCCTATTTAACCACTTTGATAAACGCTTTTAAAAATAAGTATGAGAACAAGGTGGGTTTTACAAATTCAAACTTAGCTTAACCACTCACATCAGTGGGCATGCATGCCAACCTTGTATGGCCGGCTATGCCAGTGACGAGGTCAAGGTTTAAATACTGCGTAGGTATATTGAGGGTGGTATGTCCTAGATGGTTTTCGAATCGCCCTAGTCCCAAATGCAATTATATTTCCTCTAAAGTATACCTTCTTTATCCCTAATAGAATTCAAATTTAGATTTGAGATTTGAAAGAAAATTTAAGATTTGGTTTTGAGAACTATGATTCCCCCTAGTAACAAACCTACCTTCCACCTTTCCGCTATGGGATAGCGTATAAGAAAGGCATAATGTAATCCATCAGGGTAAGACTTCTACATTCAGGGTAAACAGAATGTACAGTAGTGCAGTAGCCGTTTTTGTCTTGGTGTTATTTAATTATGCCACTCAAATGAGTAAATAATATTATTGCAATACTGGTTAGGTTTTGCTTGCTATAAATTTCCCAACTCAATTTTTTCCCAAAATATACATTGCATACTATAATATTTTATGAAATGATTTTTTTAATTCTGTTAAATAAAATAAAAAGTTATAAAAGAATTTACAATAGCATATTTTTTTTAATGTTTTTCAAAAACAAGCCTGGCTATTGATATTTTCACTAAATTAGTAGGGCTGTTGGACAGTGCTGGATTAACTCGGTAACAAAGGTAGCATATGCTATGGTCCCCACAATTCAAAGGGCCCAATTTTTTTGAAGGCCCTCAATAGAAAATAAAAAATTAAATTGAAAACATGAAAAAAAATGCTTGTAAGCTCTCTGGTGAAAATGGATAATGCTTTCTTCACTACTACATTTATTCCATGCGAGTAGTTATTTTTTGTCCATACCACGCCAAACTAGAACTGCATTTGAATAATTTACTGACGTTTAGCTGGCTGAATAGCAAATGAAAATATTGAATTACTTTGCTATACAAATAAATTACTTATATTTTAATATGTATGTGAATTTTTACAAATTTGGGGTCCCTTTATAATAGCATGCTATGGGTCCTGCACTAGCTTATTCCGGCACTGGACATGGCGATATAGAACCGTTGTTTTTAATAACAATTATTTTCTCTAACTTAAATACTCACTGCAAGGTTTAGTTAATTAAATTACCCTGCAAGAAGGTATAACTATGATTGCATTGCCAAGTTGACGTTATGTAGGTATAATGGAGGGCGTTTTTAATATAATATTCCTGCTTGTGTGATAAGGATGCTTGCAATTTATCTTAAAAAATGCAATTTTATCATTTAAAAAAGTACAATTTTTTTTTCTATTGAAAAACAAACTTTTGTATTAAAATGCTATAAGATCATATGCTTGTTCAGGCTATTAGCATATGCACTAATTACATTTATATGTTAGGGATGAGTAAGGTTGAATTTACTATAAATTTACCCACATTTGCATTGAGGAAGAGTGAAAAACCATTTATGAAAAAAAACTCAGTACACCTGAGCCAGATTCAAACTTCAATCCCCCTGTCATTAACAGTAGGATATAGTGAGAGTGACACCTTAACCACATGGCCACCAGAGCAGGTTTTTGGACAGTTAGAGCTAATAAAGAACCGTTCTGTATTCATCTCCTATCCAATGTTTTTGTTACATTGATAAATAATGCAAATTGGTTTCACTTTTCAAAGTGACACGATATATGTATAGGTGGATAAACATTGATTGTCATTATCCCTGTGTAAGGGCTAATAAATAATTTAAACACCCTTGAAAAAACTGTACACTTTGTTTGCTATGTAAGGAATTTAGCTTTTCTTGCTTGTTCTCACTATAGTGTAGCTTACATATAGAGCCATAATATAGCCTTTCAAAGTATAGTACATTTACGACCTTAGTTTACTTAGATGACAGCTCAAAAAGTTACTAGAAATAGTCCCTAATGTATCCCTACGCCAACAGCTGATATCAATCACTTTGGATAACTTTAATGAAATAATAGGGTAATGTATGAATGTGATAGTTAATCACAGCAATTTAAACCAATATTATTTGTATTTATTTGAGGTTGGGCACAAAGCTTTTTTATCTTTTTATTTCACTTAAATTATTTTTATTCCACTTAAATTATTTTTATCATAGCAACTTCACAAATGGTCTAACAAACATAGCTTCAAAATGGTGACCAACGAATTTAAACCATGTGATTGAACATGATGGAAACAAGTTCTTTACAATGATGCGCCCACACAGTGGATGACAATATTTTATTCAGTTAAATATTTCAAAATACAATAAAATAATCATAAAATAATTTATTATATATACAAATATTACAAATATTTTCTCTTTTCCAAGTAAATACATGGCCTGTATTAAAAGGTATTAATGTATGCACTAAATTACATGTTTGGAGAACATTCCAAAACTAAGAATAAGTACTTTTACTTGCGTTTTAAATATTGTTTCGGATTGGGTAAAATGAAATTATTAAAAGTAATGAAATAGGGTGAGGAAACTTAAGTTTACGTTATTTTAAATGTAAAATATAACATGTAATCAAATAATTTAACATTAATAACCAATCGGTGATCTTTTACAGATGTTGGCAACCCCAAACTTAAATATAAGATTATTGAACTGTCATCCAGGTAAAAATCCATCATGAACAGACTCTCTGACTAAGCTTTCATTTCAAGTGTAGTGTTTCTCAAACTGTAGATAATTCCTTTTAAAAAATGTCCATTTATATATTATATCCATTTCAATATAAGATACCTAGACCCATTAGGAAGCCATAAGAACTGAACTACGTTTTAAAAAATTAAGACCTAATTATCAAATATGTTTTCAAAGCACCTTTTTCACTTTGAAACATTTTTCTACAATGTAACCTATTTTCTAAAGTTTCGATGAAAATAAAATGGCAAATCTTTAAAATAACTTATGAAATTTAAGTAGTTTAAGAAACACTGCTTTGCTCTACTAAAAATCTATGTAAATAATCCAAAATGTGTATACATTATTAACTAGTTTATGCACCCTCGCACTATTAATTTTTACTACTTACTTGGCTGTGTTTGCAAACTATTGGCACCCCCTACAGCTTTGTGTATCGTAGTGGTGTCCCTGCTTCTCACAGGACTGCTTCGCTTGCTTCTGACCCGGGAGCATTGCAGGTTGCAGCCTCGAAGGGGCGAATGACATTATCTCGCCGTCATTCTTTCAACCAGAACAATGAATGCAGGCAGCAATAAATCCAGATGTCACCGCAGTCCAATTTGTTTGGAAAGAAAAGGGGTTAAGATACCCTGTTTCATCACATGCCTTTACTTGTGTGCCTTTTAGTCTTAACTTTTCTTTTATTGTATTTAACACCATTCAGTATTAATGCTTTAAAATGTTTACGCCAAATTTAATGTGTAGTAATAAGTGGAATAAGAAAAGGAAGTCAGAATGTTAACGAAGCATGTTATTTATACCAATAAAGATTAATATTATTAACTTGGTGGAGGTAGATCAGTGCTTGAAATTGTTTAAAATAATATAAATACTGAACTCTCAAAGGTGTCTAGATGACCTAATAAAATAGTCTTTAACACGCCGGCGCCCAAAGCACACCCAATAATTCATCTCACATAAATCACGCCTGTAATCTTTAATATAATTTTCCCATTTTTATTTTTAAATATTGAAATTTCTCTACATTTTGAACACAATTAGTGGATTTTCAATTTTGAGCACTGTTAAGACTGATTTTTTAAAATGTAATCACGGTAAGTAATAGCGTTTTGTAAACATTAAATTCTTATACATTTATTCATTTAAAAGAATTTCATGATAAGCTTATTACAAAAGCTGACATTATAGAAATGAGTGAAAAAAGAGGCGCTTCTGTTAGTTTTTTGTACTCACTTCATTGTGATAACTAATTGCTAGTTTTTTTTCTTAGTACTAGACATACAGTAAGTTTGTGTTTAACTTTATTTGGCTATGTAATTGATTTTATTTGAAATATAGTTAAAATTTTGCAGCGTTTTTTAAATGTGGATTTTGTATGTGTTTTTTAATTAAGTTGTATAACTTTCCCTTACCACCTTTTATTTTTGAAATTTTAAAATATTCCACTTTGTTGTTTACGTTTATTATGAAACTTACAAGTAGTCTAGTGTTTATGGTGTTTATCTCTGGGTGTGAATTATATATAATAAAAGAAAGTCATTGAAGACTTGATAGACAAATAGTGAGGGATCTGCACGCATTAAAATTTCATGTTTAAATTTATAGAGATAAATTACTCTATTCCAGTTCCTAAATATGGTAGTTACAAAATTTCCATTGATTTTTCTAGCAAATTCAAACTATTATATGGATAATTCCTCTAAAATTTAGTCATGTATGTATTATTACGGTTTCAATCCTCATATTAATATAACTCTTACATTACATTATAGGTATAGCTAGGTTTTGTGTTTATTATTTTTCCTGTTATGGGATTTTTTTTAAATTTGGTTGGTTTAAGATTATAATCAAATATTAGGTTTGTGGTCATATTGCATATTTGTATTGAATCTAACTCATACTAATGAGCATTTGTTAAAACAATTTGCAGACATTGTGTATTGCTTTGTTAATTTTTTAAATTGTTTCTCCCTTTTTTATTATTATTATTATTATTATTATTATTATTATTATTATTATATAAAAACATAACTACTAATATTTTCAATAACAAATGTTTTAAGTTCCAAAATATGTTTAATCTGGTCACTTTGTTTAACTAGGATGCAACATTAGATATATTCAGTTTTTGTATTTTCATGACTGTAAGTTAAGTTCTATATAATTTTTAATAAACATGGTTTTTGAATTTACTTAACCGAACTTTCTTATAAATATATTCCTGCTTTTCATGATATTCATGGCATGACATTACTTTTGTAAGTAGGCCAATGAACTTTGGAGTTCCTAAAGCCATAGAGTAAGTAAGTAATTCATGACATTACTAATGTAGCATGTAAGAAACTTGTGTGGACATAATGTTCTTTCAATCAAATAGCTTAGTTTGATTTTAATGGCGCTGTTATGGATATTACTTGATCACATTGTTAAAGTTAACTTGTCACATGTCGACTTTGGTAATTTTGAGTTAAAGTGCTCGCTTCAGGACCCGATGATCTTGGGTTCAAACTCAGCCAGGGTCAACAGATTCTTCTTGAACGATAAGAATCTGTAACACAACTTACCTTCAAGGGGAAGTACCGTATTGGCCCGAAAATAGGCCGCCCCCGAATATAGGCCGCACCCCAAATTTTCGACAACTTTTAGAGGAAAAACAATATTCCCAATTGAATATGATCAGTGTATTAAATCATTTGAAAATAGAAATTGTTTAATGGTAGGTGCTTATACTTAAAATTAGGTTACTTAAATAAAATTCCTTTCATAGAAAAAACTCACAATATTTACACTTAAAATAATGTCACTTGGAAATAAAAGAGAAGTTATTCATACTCAAATTGAATCGCTTGGGAAAAAAAGGGTAAGTTGTTCATATTAAAAATGAGGCCACTTGGAAATTAAAAATAATGATACACTTAAAATGTGATCACTGAAAAAAATAGGCCAACAATGAGACACTTTGAGAGGAATTAAAAATTATTCATCACTGCTCTCATCAGTGTCACTTTCTTCACTCTCATTGGTCTCCTCTGGATGTTCTTCCCACAAAATATCATCTTCTGTGCCATCCATCTTATTGGATAGGCAGCATTTCTTAAATCCGTGGACAATGGATTCGGCAGATATCCTTCCCCAAGCAGTTAATATCCACTTGCAAAGCAGGTTCAACGAAGGCTTCTTAATTTTGCCACTAGGGGTTAGGGGATGATCTCCTGACAAAAGCCAATCTGAATACTCTCTTCTGAGGTTATCCTTGAAGGGTTTATTCACAACCACATCAAGGACTTGTAGTTTTGAAGTCATACCTCCTGGAATAACAACAAGATCTGAATTTGTTGCCTTGACTTTATTTTTTACATCTGGAGTAAGATGCCCTTTGAATGAATCAAGCACTAGCATTGCCCGCTTTTTTAGAAGAGCTCCAGGCCTTCTATTCCACACCACTGCTAGCCAATCGCACATTAATTCTGCTGTCATCCACCCCTTCTCTTGACACCTGACAATGATTCCACTGGGCAGGGTTTCTTTCGGGGGGTTTTTCTTCTTAAAATTACATACGGGGGTAGCTTCCTACCATCAGCAGTTACAGCTAACATAGCTGTAATGCGCAATTTTTCATTGTCAGTGGTCTTTACAACAATAGATTTGGATCCCTTTTCATCCACGCAAGTATTACTTGGCATGTCGAAATACACAGGTGTTTCATTGGCGTTTCCAATCTGACTAAGAAGATAGTCATTTTGTTTACGGAGACTAATTACATATTTCACCAATTTCTCCGCCTAGTCAGTGGGCAACTTTTGCGCTAGAGAAGTTCTTCATCTTAGTGACAGATCACTTCTGCCCATGAATCTTCGGCACCACCCAAGGCTTGCCTTGAATTCCCTATGTTGCACTTTTAGCTCTCTTGCAATTTCTTGTGCCTTCAATCTGATTACGTTGCGACTTATTGGACATCCATCACGTCTTTTTTCCTTTACAAAAGAAAGAACACGCGTATCAATTTCAGGATTTCGGCCATGCTTGGGTCCTCGAAAGGCTTTTCGCGTTGAGATGGCGTTCTTAAGTTTGTTTTTTTCTAAAATCCAGCGACGTATGTTTGTTTCATCAATTCCGTATTTTCTTCCCGCTTCCCTATTACTTGTAGTTTCTGCATAGTTTATCACCGCTAATTTAAAATTGGCATCATAGCTTCGTCTAATTCCCTGGCTAAAACCAGCTTTTTTATCGACATGATCCATCATATTGCACTTCCGAGTTTAATACACGCACTAGAATAAAATAAATAGAATAAATGTTCCTAATTTAATACACGCAGTAAATTATTGTTTTCACAATAAAATAAATGTTCTGAATTTAATACACGCACTAAGTTATTGTTCTCACATGAAAATAAATGTTGACCAACATACTGAAACAAAATCTCACTAGAAATATTAAAGCTCACTTTACCGAAAGGATATTATGCCGATAGAATTCACTGAAAAAATAATTTTATTTTGCAGCCATTATGGCTCAAATATTGTCCACACAAATAAGATAGTAATTCTTCATCTATTTTTAAATAACTTTGCCAACTGTCATGGTTCATCAAATTTTAAATAACTTTGCCAACTGTCATGGTTCATATATTTTTAAATAATTTTGTCAACTTTCAAGGTTCATTTATTTTTAAATAGCGGAGGCGAGATATATCGATTTAACAACGTGCATATCCTATAGGTACAAAATTGGATGTGTATTATCTAAGAGTGCGATTATAGGCCGCATTAGAGATTTATGAGAGCTTTTTCTTGGAAAAAAGTGTGGCTTATTTTCGGGCCAATACGGTAATCCCTTGGTCTAATGTGATTTGTGGCATGTAAAAGAACCCTAGCGCTTCCATAGAAATTTGCCTGTACTGTTATAATCTCTTGGTTCAGAAAGTTCACTTTAAATACCTCGAATAAATTAAATCTATGCATATTATATTTCTTAAATTTGGATTTTATACAAAAAAAAAGATCAAGCTGAGAGGCTAACTAACCTCTCTACATTGGTATTTTTTTCCCCTTCTTATATTTTGATTTCATATTCTACAGTAACTATGTGAATTTACATCCAGTTAAGTGGTAAATTAATGGTCGGGTTGCTAGGTTTCCTTTGATTATGTTGGGCTAAACTACTAATAAACATCGTACTGGCTCTAAATAAATCAAATTCAAAATTTGATTACTTTTTTCCCCCCCTTTAATCCTAAATCTTCATAAGTATTTGAAGATGCTATCCATATTTTATACATTTTAGCACACAACATGAATTAGATCAAATTTAAACAAGGTGGTAGGAAAAAGTATTTTAATGATGTTTTTTGGACTATAAATTGGAAAAAAAAAAGTCCTAAGTATAAAATAAAATAAATTTAGTTTCTCTCTTCTATTAAAACTTTTAATACTCATCATGACTAAAAGAGTGCATTGACAGGACACAAAACCATCTTAGATGTCTGCTATCCAATCATTGAAGATTCATAAACGTCTTCTGATAGTCATGGTTAGCATAATGTATTTTAATAGTTGAAACCATAGTTGAGAGGCAACTTATATGTGACAAAGTACTTACTAAGTCTTGTCATGGGTAGTGATGAAACATTGGCTCAAGTTTAAAATAAATCTTGAAACAAGTTTTCAACCACTATAGCAAAGATTAATTTATCAAATAAATCATACCAATATAAATAAGATTGTAGGCAAATATATTATAGTGCTGGGAATTTGGCAGATATTATTAGGATTACAGAGTTTTTTTAAGCATTGCATCTTAAAATCCAGTCAGATTATACGCTAATATATAAAGTTAAATAAGCACTTTTCACTTTTAGATTCAATAAAAGTGCCATATTAGTTTGGATTGAATATTAGGATATTTTGGCAAATGTTTAAGAAGTAAAATTCAAATAATGGCAGTCACTTATACAGGGAGTCAAAGTTAAATAAGTTATTACTTTATCCCTGCTAATAAATACTAACTTGCATTCATTTTTGATGATTGGAAAGCACGTTAAAAGAAAGGATAGTGTTTATTACTCAGAAGGCTGTGGTATTACTGCTCAGATTTGTTTTTACATTGATTGACTTTTCACACACACTTTAGGAGAATGCTTGTACATTTTTATGCTTGAGTGCACATTATCTTCTACGCATAGGTGTAGTTAGGAATGGAGTGGGAATTGGGGGGAGGGAGAGAGGCAGTGCACACACATACAAAATCATTCTCAAATGTAACACTTTTAGTACTGACAAAAGAAACCAATTGTTTCATTAAGAAAATGAATCGAAAATCACTCAAGAGTAATGCATAAATGATTTAACTCTTTTGTATTTGACCCATATAATTAATTCCGCTATCTTATAATTTGTGTTGTTGATTTTGTATGATTTTTTCTTCTTCCTAATTTATGTTCAAAATTCATAAATAATATTAGAATAATTGCTTGCTTTTTCATTCTAAACTAGTTTTTAACCAATCAATCAATTAGTTGTTAACTTTACTTAGTTTAGCTATGCTTTTATTATTGATAACTATGCATCTATCTTTTAGTCTTAATTAAATTGTTATTCTCTTGGTATATAATGTTTATAAGCTATCAGAGTAACCATTCCCATTTTTAGTGTGTAAGAGCTATGCTTAGTTTGTGCTGAACTTGTGTTCCTTGCTTATAGAGCGGTTGATGGTAAAGAGAAGAGCAAGAAGAAGAAAGGCTTATTCTAATGTCTCACTTTGCACCAGCTGTCACTTGATCATAGTTCAAGAAGGTAAATTAGCTGTTTAGGTCTGACTTACAACACCTTGTTGAAATCTTAATTGTGGCTATGGATCATTATTGTTGATAATTCCTCGATAATCAAGTTATCAAATTTTAAAATGTATTTGCAGTTATTTGTAAAGTTATTAAAGAGCAGAGCATAACCCATTATTAACTACAAATTATTTTTCCTAGTCGTGTGATTTTGTGATGAGAACCAGACACGTTTGTCCTTATGTCAAGAATACAATAGAAAATGATGAAATATAATTATATTTAATGTATATAGCTTTGCATAAGAAATATTTTGAAAGGGCATATTTTTTTGGTCTTATAAAGCTGGAAAAGTCTGGAACTTTCAAAAAGATAAGAAATTGAATCTACTCTGATTATGTATGAATTTAATTTTCAAACCACTCTGCAAGATGTTTAAAAAGGTGTTGTGATGGACGCTGGTCTGCACAGACTTTTATAGCTTTTAGTTCAAGTAAAGTTATAAAGAAGAGTTTAGAAACCATGTTAGTTAAGTAGTGCTAAACTGCTTTGTGATTTCTACCCAATTATGAATACTCTTCATTACATAAAATAACATGTAAGCTATGTTTTATGATTAGTACTATTTTATTAGCTTTCATATTAGAAACTTGTTGAGAATATTAGTTTTCTGAAAATCTTGTTTAATGGATATTCTATCATAGTCGTAGGCATCTTTGTTGAGATGTTTTACATTGTTTTCTATTTTGCTCAAGATGATTGTGTTAAATACTTAAAGATACTAATCAAACTTATTAGTAAATATGTGCATTCACTGCATTAATTTAATTATTTAAATTTCAGATCTAAGCTTGAATTTAGAGTCAGTTTTAGATGTAGAACTTTCATCATTATATTACTTCTGTCATACTTTTTAATCCTCTAGGTGCAGATGTTGTTGTGTGGGTCAGAGGTGTTCATGACTGGTCGAATGGGGCGCACAGTTGATTGCACCATCCAGTATTCCACAGATTCTTCCCTCCTCTCTTGTCAAACATAGATGATTTAAGATCAGCAACCCTTGTATCTTCCCCATAGCATATGGACTAGTAAGACATGACAAAGAAACATTTCATTTTAACAAGGCTGAAGTTTGTATGGTTTTTATCTACAATTTGGAATTTATTTCACTGGTTTATTCAGTATGTTAAAGAGGGATTTTTTTTGCTGTTTTTTGAAGTAATTCCTTGACATAACCATATCTCTTATGGTGGTCAAATACTGCCTGGAATCCAAAAGCGGTGAATACAACTTTCATGAATATTAATAGATAAGATATATATGTCTGCTACTGTGCCAAAATGTGTTGGTGACATGTGTTAATTTGTAGACATGTAACAAACTGTTGTGGACCAAACTTTATTATGTATGTGTTTTCAAACAGATTGTAGCTATAAGAAAAGCTTTGGAAGTAAGCAATGGATATATTAAGTTTGGTTTCCCTTCAGAATAGAGTTTGTGTTCAATTGTTAAACTTATTTAGTATATGAAGTATTTGTTTACAAAAAGGAACTCCAAATTTGGCCAAGCACTTCTCCATTAATATAGTATTGCTCCTTTTCTTGCATCACAAAGTAGCATTATAAGACATTTTGTTGTGTATTTGTGTTTCATTATGATTTTTTTTTAATTATTATTAATGTATGGCAGGAATGATAGGTTTTGTTTGGGTGAATGTTTGAGTGTAAGTCAAGAAATTATATTAGATTACTATTAATTTCCTACTCCTATAGTTGTAATTAAATATTTTTTTAGTAAGTCTAAACATTTAATTAAAATTATACTTTAAATTTAATGTAGAGTATGTGCACAAAATAAATACTTGTATGAACAAATAAATTATCAATGTATTTTTATGTTTTAATGTGTGAAACATTACAGAATATATGTCTAGAACTTTGTCCTTATTGTCTCTTAATGTCTTGTGTTAAAATATTAGCTTAGCTTTCTTGTAAACTTTTGAAAATCATTTGCTTGAATTGAAATTTAAGAAAAACACTTGAAAATATCATCAAACTTCTCATGTTATTTTAAGTGTAATCTTTAAAAAAAATAATTGTGTGAATGAACCTTTTGAATGAGGCCCATCATTTTTGTGAGTCACATCTTCTCTCTATTAGGTACTATAATGTCCTCAATTTTAATTAAATATTGATAAAAGAATACTAATAAATTAAGTTAAATTCAGACAAAACCTCAAAATTTTATTGCTCACTCTGTGAAAGTATGGACTATTCTCTAAAATTATTTGCACATTTTATAGTAAATTATGTTATTTTAGGGACTCGTGACTTTGTGCACGATGAATTTAAGTTGTTGCTTATAAACATATCAATGATCTCATGATAATGTATGGTTTTCATGAAGTGAAGAATTTGTTTAGCTTTTGTTTGTTAGTTTTTTTTAATGCACTTTGATTATATCCAAGCCAGTTTTTTTTTTTTTTTTTTTTTTTAAATCCTTCTTTTACCCTGAAAGTAGCAATAAGTTCACATTTATTGGTTTCACTGTGCTATAGCAATATAGGGCCTTAGTGTAATCAGTCAATTTTTAGGGCTGCCATCTAACAGGGTTAAGAGACTGTACCTTTTTTTTTATATGTACTTTTTTGTTCAGTTTGTTATGGAAGTTCCCTAAAGTACCTTTTAAGTTTTTACAAAACTATTCTAGCAGGATAGAACACTCTGCTGATTTGACAGTTGAAGTAAAAACTTAGATGCGATAAAAGACTTCTTAAGTGTTTTATATAAAAATAAGCAGCGTGTAATAGACAATGCATTTTCCCTAATCTTATTCCTGGAATATTATTCTATGTGTGAGTTTGTAATATTGTGTACCGGTACTGAATAAATTAAAGCTGATGATTAAATGTAAAGTAAATGCTACATAAATGATTCATTTGCAACGATTTTAGTATAGAAACACTTTTTTTTTTTGTAGCTTTTAACTACAGTAATTTAAATATCAATTTAAAGGGAATAATATGTGAGCAAATAAGTTGTTCTCAGTATTTTGATCTGTGCTTTTCTCAACTAATTTACCTCTAAGCACGAAATTGTAAACGTTTTAAAAGGGAACTGTTAGTCCAACATTGTTTTATGACATATTTTTGTGACCTAAAATATGATGTTTAAATTATCAATAAATACTGTCACATCATGTGATATTTTATCATAACTTATATATTGTTAACCTTATTCCATATCCTAAAGCATTTTGACTAAGATAAATGAAAGACAATTTATATTTATTTATTAATGTGGCAAGTGCAAATGAGAGTAGAAAAATGGAAGCAAAAGAAGGCAGCTACAGGCTGTAAACCCTTGATGATCATAATAATTATTAATTTGCTGTATGTGTGTGTTTTTTTTTTTTCAAGGAGATTTTCATTACTATCTTCAACAATGGAGCTCAATAGAAAAATTAAAAATACCTCACTATAAGCTTTCAAACACTGTTTTGTTTCCTGATAAATATACTTACTAGTAAATACTATATTCCAAATGATTTTCTAGTGTTAAATATTTTCTGTATTAACTATTTTGTAAAACACTAAAAGCTGGATCACTGAGGCCTCGCTAACTTTGTTTTATATTAAAAAAAATAATGCTTTTAATAAATTATTTGAAATTCCTCTGAAAGCCAGAGGTTAAATTAAAATTCATAAGCCCAATCTTACAATGTTATGTTAAAGTCCTCCTAACTTAACCATTCGTAAAGTCTAACCGTTGTTTTTTTACAATATTATTTTGATGTGCTCATCAAGTTATGGACGGGTGCCTTCCATTAGTTCTTATTATTGAGCTTCTTGGATTACTAGATTTGTTACAAAGCTTTTTATTGGCTTCATTTGAACCAGTAGATTGTAAGTAACTATTTAAATGTCCTTGAAGTTATAGAGTTGTTAGGAAAACAGATTAAGGTATAATACATGTTTATGTTGTTGTCTATAACACGTCATGTTATTCAACAATCGTATTTCATTCATATATGTTTATAATATATAATGCTTTCTTCTATGCAAATAAAGATGGGTATACCTACTTTGTTTATTTTAAACAGGCGTGTATTTTAACACTATTTTCTAAGCTTCAAAATAATTACATATCTAAACAATAGACTCGGTCAATTTTTAAACACAATTTAATATTCAAATAAAAAAAACCTTAATTAACCATGGACGTGAACTGGAGGGGAGAAAGTGAAGAAAAAACACGTCCCATATAACCATTCAGACAATAAAAACCTAGGTAGGCCTACAGCTATTGTCAATTACTAATAACTATTGACATCAGAAAATAATCATTCTGAATCACAAAGTGAAATCATTGAAAAGAATTGACATAATTTGAATAGAAAAGAAGAGCCTGTAGAGCTAAGCCAAAATAGTTAAAATAAAAGTTGATACCAGGAATTAAAAATCTCTAGCCCACGTTGTACGACGACTTACAAATCACCCTATAAAAACTTGGCAAAAAGAAATGTTGGCATCTCAAATTAAACAGCTTTATTAAATAGGAATAAATTTGACATAATTATTTTATTATCAGCTCAGTGTTTAACTGGAGTAATTTGTTTTAAAAAAAAGAATTAAAGTGATCGAGATTGAACACGAGTGAATTTATTGGTACGCTGATGACATACCATGTACACCAAAGAGGTACATACTGAATTGTTTGAAAGTTAGAATTATAACACCGCAAATATGTGATTAGGTAATCATTAGTGAAACATCTATTTAATTACAGGTGGACAAAATTAAAACCAAGAGAATCTATAAATAACTGTCCAAAGTTTTATAAAAATAATGTAACCTCACTTGAATAACAATTGCCATAAAACAATATGGTGGAATGTTTGGAAGTTAATGTGGACGTTAAAATACTAACCAGAAGGTAGACCTCACATTGACTTTACAGCACTTAAACGATGACACTAGCTCTAACTAAACATTGTAAAATCCAAAGTAGTGGTCGTTATTGCTTAACCTTATGTTAAGCCCTAACGAATATAATATGAACATTGTAAGATTAGGCTTTGGTATAGATGAGTTGTATTGATGGAAAATGTGAAAGTATTTTAAATCTGATAAAATTTCCTACCAAAAAAGTGATTTTTTATTAGAATAAGGTTATAGGAAATTTTGATGGGAACACATTAATAAATCACAATATAGCCTTGCTATAATATTCCAACTACTCTTTGATGTATATTTTCCCAGATATAAAGCTATGTACCAAAATAAATTTAAAAAAAACTTTCTCTAAGGGAGCATTTGTGTGTTGATACAGTATTTTTAATATATTTAAAATAATTGATTTAAATTACTGGGCAAATAAAATGTTTAAATTTAAATAAAATAGTTTATCTCTTATATTTTATTAGGCCTATAAAAGCTGGATGATCAATTTAAATATAATTGTATTAATGGTATTACTTAGGAGTCTGCGGGCTCAAGTTTTTTATTTTGAGTCCATCTCGAACAAGTTTCTCTCTAAGCCGCCAAGCATGAACTAAGTTGAATAAATAATTTATTAAATAAGACTATTTTACATTAAAAAAGTTTTTAAATCTAATAATAAAAGCTAATTTTTAATACATGTTCTATGATGGTAAATGAAAAATTAATTATGATTCGATTTAATGTTCTCAAGGGGAGTTTAAGAAAAAGCATTCATAAAAATATGTTTGGATGGGAAAACATAGGAATATATTTTTAAATACTTAACATCACTATTCCCTGTCCATCTGGAGTGCAGCTGTTAATTTGGTACTAGCCTCTTACCAGAAGGGCAAATAAGAGCATTGATGATTTTTAATTTCATAAGCACAAAACATATTCCAACAAGTAGAAAGAAGAGTAAACAGTAATTTACCACCGGAGGCACAATGCAAGGCAAAGAAGAATTTATTTTTTCAAGCTTGAAACTGTGAGCTCATAAATCTTAAGATCCCGAGCTTGAAATCAAAAAGGTTGAAGCTTGAATCAAGTATGCAGACTTTAAGTGTATTGTTAGGTCTTAAAATTAGTCTTTAAAAGGAATAATGACCCAATGGCTTGTTAATATATGAAAAACAATAAAATCAACCTGTCACCATAAACTCATCAAATGAAACTACCCCTTCAACCTAGTTCATACATGGCTAGTTTACTAGCAGCCCTCTGACAAGACATCTTGTGAATGTGGAGAATGCCAGGCCTCCACCGTGGTTCGGATTCCACGTTAAACTGTAGGTCCTCCATTTCATCTCACAATCACCCTACCATTACACATTAGCGTAAGTGCTATAACCCGAATGGGTAGTAAGACGCGGTGCTAATAATAATAATAATACTAGCAGCCAGTAAAACCAATGAACTAGCGCCTCAACTATTTGCTAGTAGTACTCGTTGGCAAGACTCTACTAACGTCTAGTAGAGTTTAACGACATTTTAACACAATCGACCAGAAAATACTCAAGTAGCCTCGCGTGACAAGGTTATTATTAGCTTCTAGCGGGCCTTTCTAGTAATAGCAACTTTTACTGGAGACCAGTAAACTAGCCCCGTGTGACTCCTGCTTTAGAGTTGTATTGTTAAAAAGTCCACAATTTTAGGAATGAAGTGAATAACAAATGTCTTAAATATAACAATTATTAAATGTATTGGTAGGTACTTGATAAGTATCGATAAATGCAATTGTATTTGTATCAAATTAAATTGGAACATTTTATTAGTACAATGTATCCTATGAAATTTGCACATTAATCGCAAAATATGTTACGAAAACATACTTGGCTAGTTATTATTGATTTGTAACATTAAGGGGGACTTCCAATTAATATTCTATGTTTTAAATGAATTCATAACTAAACTCTTGTGAAAGATAAATATTTTAAATAAATAATTAAGTTAGTAATTATATATTAGTATATTTTATAAAATCCAGGCTATTATTAGAAGAGGAGTCACTTCATGAAAGTATTACTTAAGAGTGAGGTCAGCAGTGTCTGAACATATGTGTTTGGCTCTAAAGACCAGGCGTAGGGGAGATACTTTTCAGTGTAAGAAGGGTGGCTGCTGGGATTGGGAAAAGTATTGCTGGTGTTGTGGTAGATTTTATGTGAACTGTCGTGTAAATATTATTCTCATGAAGACATCAAAATTCAAATAGGTGATATGCTGTAGTGAGATATTGTAGGTGAATTTGAGAGTACTGAAATTTATTTCTTCTATAAAGTTGTTGAGCATATCTCTCAGGTGTTTCAAAATCATAAAAATATCATTGTACTGGAATAACAAAAATAACATAGGAAAAAATCAATACAATATTTTTTTATCCGTCTATTTAAAAGAAGTTATATGGATGTTCCACAGCTGCAATTTGTTCGATGCTCTTTTCTATCTTCTATCCAACAGAGGCAGCATACCAGTTTAACAATTGTAAGTAAATTCTTATGATTTTTGCCAACAAAGTTTCTCCAGAAATAATCAAAACATATTTCAGAAGACAGGTAGGATTTTAACTATTTGAATGATTTGTTTTTTATGACTAATAGTAATCATATTAAACGCTAGTATTTTAAGGTGAGGATGTAGGGAGTGTGAGAAAAGACCAGTGTTTTTTGCAGTTTTTATAGCTAAAATAAATCAAATATTGCTTCAATACAAAGGAGTTTAATTTTCTTTACATGGTGATATCAACAACTGTTAAATATGTCACGAGCATAGCGGCATGAGATGTCAAAATTTTATTGAAGATAGCTCATTGTGTTGAGAGGCCTCTAAAAGCTAATAATAATAAGAAGAAAAGTTTTCTTTAAATTCCAGTACACCCTTGACAGATATTCAAGTACTGTTAATATCACAATATGAAGAAAATTAAACTTTATGTTGGTACTTAAGCAATATTTGATTTATTTTGGGCAAAAACAAGCTTTGCTATAAAAACAACAAAAACACCTTTTCTTGTCTCCCTTACATCCCACCATAAACAATTGAATTAGATTTTTTTAATATAGGATATTTAAAAAAAAAGAATATATTCATTTTAAAATTATCTGTAGCATCACATACAGAAATCCATCATCCAGGCAGACTTAATCACTGTTACACCACTATGGTGGGAAAATAACCCAACAAAAATATCTGCAATCCTTCACAACATATCACCAGATCCAGACAAGCCCATAACTTCAACCTGCATATTTGTTATAATTTCAATGTTGCAACAATAATATAATATACAACACAATTTTTTGTTTTTCTGTCTATATTTAATACAAGTACTGCCATCTATGCAGTGAAATCATAACTAAAACCAATTATGTTGAGAGTCAACTTTGCAGTCCAACAAATTGCATCACACTACTCAACCTGATGTTGCTGTCTGTGACAATGTAAGCTTCTCTTTAAAACTGAGTGTTTTTTTTAAGTGTTCTAGCCAATTATTTCTACTCCAATATAACTAAAGGGTAAGTGTGATGGCTATCCCTCTTTTTATTTGTGAATATTTAGAACAAGAAAGACTTCTGTTAACAATTCCACAAATTTTTAGGGCAAAAATATGCTAATACTCAATTTGAATTAAACTTTTATTGGTTTAAAGAAAGTTGCTACAAAAGAGAGCCATGAATCTTTCTTATATTGACTAAATTTTAAACAACAATAGTTGACCAAAGAGGCTAGGTTACTTTTTGACAAATTGTAGTTCACCTACCTTATCTTTAGATAAATGAGGATTTAATTGTATGTTTCACACTGAATCGCTAGTATCATTCAAACTAATTATAAAGAAGTAGAGACTTTGGATATATGATGTGTGTCAATAAAGTAGAGAGATACAAAGAGCATATGTTTACTTTGAGTTACTTGATTCAGTGGCTATTATAACAACATTAGTTATAATGATTAATAACTTGGTAAAAACATTTTCAAAAAAGAACATGTTAGACCTAGAAAAACAATTTTGTCCTTGTGATGTAAAAAAAATGACATGTAAATCAGATAGAGAAAAATTTGAATAGCAAAGAAAGCATATTCCAAAACATTTGGTGCTTTGTGTATATTCTAAATGCTTGGCTGGTTCAGTTTTTTAAAAAGACTTTTTTTTCATAACAAATGTCATCCCTGTTCACTTTTCATTATTTGATTTAAATGTATGTCACCAAGGTTTGTCAGAAAGACATTCCTGGTCTTCTCCTGACCGTGGCGGATGTTACTCTCTTCTGAATTTTGGGCACCTTGTAGGTGCATTTACTTCGCCCTTTTGAGATGTAATGGTAATAATGATTATTTGGTGTATGTAGACCAGACCATAGCAATCATAGGAACAATTCTACTTTGGGAAAATACCTATGATACTGCCTGGAATTGAACCTGGGACCTTTAGATTAGTAACCAGGAATGCTAACCACTAAACCAAGGGGCCAGCCAAATAGTTGATAAATATATTGTAATTCAATTCTCGTAGAATGAATTTTCGTCTATTGACAGGTGGGTGGTTGCTCAAGACTCAAGTGTGACTTAATAACAATGCAAAATTATGAAAATATTCACAATTTCTTTTTAGCTAACTCGGTGACCTGGTGGTCTAGGGGTAAGGTGTCAGACTTCTGTACTGGCGGCCGGGGTTCAATCCTCGGTCACGGCACAGATTTATCTGATTACCAAACCCTTCCTTCACCTCTGACAAGACATCTTGTTAATGTGTGGAATGCCAGGCCTCCACGTGGTTCGGATTCCACGTTAAACTGTAGGTCCTTCATTTCATCTCACAATCACCTACCATTACACATTAGTGTAAGTGCGTATAACCCGAAGGGTAGTAAGACGCAGGTGCTAATAAATAAATATAATAATAATATAATAGCTAACCTCAAAATATGGGGTTGAATTTAACATCGATAATGGGGAATCTAAAAACCAATTTAAATAAAAGAGTTAGTTTCGATAAGGAGCGAATAAATCGGTAACCTTACCTTCTTTGGACTATCCGCTCAGCAACCAAATGCAAACATGGTGTCTTATATGAATGACACTTGTACTGTCTCCTTGCTAAACAACCAACTCTGCATGTTATATATGTATATATTTTGAAACATCGATAGGAATCTATATAAATGAAATTCAGACATTCTGTTCAACTAGTATTATATTTCCAAATTTGCAAGTGACGATTTAAGTGTTGACCTTTATTTCAGTCGTATAAATTGCATATTTTATTATTGGAAACATGAATTCAGACCGTATAGCAGTTGTCTTACAGAGAAAAGTAAAATAATAATAATAAAACTGATTTAATTTGAAGAATTTACTTATATGAGTTTACATCTCAATAAATCAAGCATATATTATCTGGAAGTGTTCCAACAGTCAAAACAAATTAAAAGATAATTACAATATTTTCTAAGTACTGTACATATTATTTACATAATAGAAATAGAATTCTTGTGTCAGGAAGGTACTGATGTGTGTATTCGCAACCCATGCATATCCTTTATTTCTTCTTTTAATGCCTGAAAATAGTCATTAATTATCATTATTAAATATTCAGCCCTTTTAAAAAAACACGCTAGGACAAAGACAACAAAACTATGTGATTTAAATAATAAGATGTTTTCTTTTCCAAACTGAGCCGATATACTCGTACACTAACAGGGTAGAGGTGAAGAAAGTACAATTTAAGAGGAAATGTGCCCATATTTGGGTAAAGAGACTGGGAAACCACTCTTGGTACAAACAAGCAGGTTTTAACTTGGTACTTCATCACCAGTATGTTGAGGAAACCTCTGACCTGGTTTAACAAAGATGTTTTTTTCCACAGAAGTTTACAAATTAGTTTGGAAACCATTTCAATACAGTCAATTGTAACTATTAGTACTAAAATTTCCCAATAAACATAACATTAGCTCACACTTTTAGTATTTTCATAATGACTAGACATATGGCATGCATATCAAATAATTTTAAATGAACATCATACCTAGGAGTGTTTTTTTTCATATGCTTATGAGCCAATATTGGCTATCGGCAACTCAAGCTCGCAAAGCAAAGTGAGATGATGAAGATGCAATTTTAAGAAAATGCACCACTATTCGGCTGGAATGGAGGATCACATTGTGGGGGGAAAAGCATGAGGTTACCACATAAACAACCTCACTGGTAAAAGTTTATGAAGTTCAGGAGGAGCATGTTAACTGTCACGAGGAGAAACAAGATTAGGAATGAAGTTATCCTGGAAAGAGTGGAATTAAAGGGAGTACATGAGATAGTGGAGGGAGTAGGACTGATATGGTATGGGCACGTAATGAGGATAGAGGAATAGATGCCAAAGAAAATAATGGAAATTAGTTATGTAGGAAAAAATATGGGAGGAGCAGATAACAGAAAATGTGCAAGCGATAGTAAAATAATGGAGGCAATTAAAGGAGAAGGATAGAGGAAGATTTAGGCATTTTAATAAAATGACCCGGCCACAGTTGATGATAATGGTGAAGTAAATTACTTGTATTAAGGGAATATTACCACAAAATAGCAAACAATTGTGTCAAGCATATTTTAACTTACTTCATTTATTAGTCTATGCTGTTTAACTGTGTTCATTCCCTTGAAGTCTGCAGCTTCAACCATAATCTCAAACATGGCACCACAGCCTCCTTTAAAAATAAATAATAACAAAGGTCAATGATCAAACAGAGCCCGGTACCAGGGGCAAAGTGCAGGCCCTCCTCCTTTCGTAATATTCAACTTCAGTGATGGCAAAATAGGGGGGGAGGGGCCTGGGAACCCTTCCCCATTAAGTGTCTAGAAAATATTTAGTGGCCTTTAAACATTTTTTTTAATTAGACTCTTTTACTATAGACTATTGGTGGTGGTTCTTCCCAATGAACCTTTTAAAATATGAATGCTCCTAGAAGCTATTTAGAGTGGTCTTCATCTAGAATTAATGCCTATCAGAGAAACAATTTTAAGTGTTCTTCCCCAGGAAATTTTTTAAATATTGGATGACTCTAGAAGTTATTTGGAGTAGGATACAAAGCCATCTTTCAGCTTCATGTTTGAAAATGTCAAAGGGAGGAAAAGTTCTTCCCAGAAGGGGAAGGGCTGTGAAATCAGAGTCTATAAAAATGTACCAACTCCGGCTTCAAAATAAAATCATAACATTATAATGATAAAATATTAGAACGGTATCATTTTAATTTTATACTTTTTTTATTCTTTACAACCAATATTTGTAATTTGGATTGACAAATTTATTTAAATATACATTCACAATGTCAAAGAAACTTCCCAAGAAGTTATCTGTAATCTGTATTGGAGCATTTTACTTTGGTAAATTTAGTTAGTACTACTTAATATAGCCTACTATAGCCATTTATGAAGAAGTCTGAGTCTGACAATAGAAACATAGTGGAATTGCCATCCACAAAAAAGAGAATTATAAACAAATAAGTCCAGAACTTTGGATTAAAAGAGTCATGTATGTGTGTGTGTGTGTGTGTGTATATATAAAAGGCCGTAGCCAGGGAGGAGGGGGAGGGTTTGGGGGTTCAACCTCCCCCCCACCCCTGAAATTTTATGAACAAAATATATATGGCTTTATTTATGGTTCAAGCAATATCAATCATAAGATACAAGTACAAAAGTACAAATTGGGGGGTTGTATTACCATTAAAAGCACTTCAGAGAGCTTCTATAGGTGTTTAATAATTATAATCTTTTCTAGCCTTTGACAGTTATTGTTTTTTAGAGGTGTTTAATATTCAGAATTCTTTTATAGCTTCCGGCAATTGTGGGATGTGCCTACCTAACCCCTCCCCCACCCCCCTCCTTCCTAAAATTATTGGCCGGCTATGGCCTTGTGTGTTGTGTGTGTGTGTGTGTATCACATAATCTCTAAACATGGCAATTTTAAAGACTATTTACCAGATATATCCACAACTTCAATAGATTTTGCTTGAGGAAAACGCTGTTTTAAAATATCTTTAACTTTATTTTCTGTATTACTTCCTGGTACTGATTTTGGGCCGTTCCAAAGGCGAGACAGCACCTGTAATGCAAATAATACATTTAATTATTAAATAAATGCATATAAAATATGTTATTCAAGTAACTTAAAGGAACTAAAATTAAAATGTAATGGTTTAACTAAGAGAGTGCTTGCTAATGGTGACTACACAAGTGGTCTAAATGCTGTACTATAGTGAGATATGCAGCTAGCCATAGAATCAATACAATATGTAAAATTCTAGTTTTTTTAAGGAGTCAAGAATTAGTAAATTAGTAAATTACTTGGAATTGTATCAGAATATTTCCATAGTCCAATTCCTTATCTCAGTCGGCAGCGTGTCTATCTATTAAGCTAAGTGTCTCAGTTTCTATTCCCAGCATGGCCGAAATATTTATCATTGGTAAAATGCGGGGTTTTCCCTTTCACAATGATTAATTAATTATTGGCTCGGGGCTGGATGTTGTGTCTATTTTAGACTTTAGGTAGTTAGGCAGAGGATATTATTTATTTACCCGCCTAGGTGGCGTAGTTGGCTAACGCGCTAGTCGTGTTGAGCTCGACTGCTGAGGACGGGGAGATCGAGGTTTGAATCTCGGTCGGGTGAACTGGGGGTGGTTTTTCCTAAATGGTTTTCCACTCTCTCTCCACACGAATGCGGGTTCACTTCCTCTAATTCAACCTTCACAATTCCTAATCCATTAGCGTAATTAGTACTTAAAGCATATAGCCCGAACGGATAGTAAGACGGGGTGATAAATATTATTATTATTATTATTATTATTATTTATTTGAGGTACTTAATGAGCAATTTCTGAACCAACAAATTATATCAATGATAATTTCTATGAGCAAGATTGAAAGGAACTATCAATTATACATTCCTTCCAGGGTTCTTTTACATGCCACAATCAATATGGAACCGACGGCTTTATTTCCCCTCGGAAGAAAGTTGCACTACGGATTTTTATCACTCAAATTATTATTAGCACCGCGTCTTACTACCCGTTCGGGTTATACGCACTTACGCTAATGAGTAATGGTAGGGTGATTGTGAGATTAAATGGAGGACCTACAGTTTAACATGGAATCCGAACCACGGTGGAGGTCTGGCATTCTCCACATTCACAAGATGTCTTGTCAGAGGTGAAGGAAGGGTTTGGTAATTAGATAAATCTGTGCCGGGACCGAGGATTTTTATCGTTCAAGAAAAATCAATTGACCTTGGCTGGATATGAGCTCATGAGTGAATCCTGAGGCGAGCACTTTACTCCAAGACCACCAAGGAAGTTTGGGCAACATTAACAGTTTCCAACAAAGAGGTGCTGCCTAAATATTTAATAAACATTTTGTCAATAACTTCGCTAAGTGAGTCTACTAGACTGTGTTTAAAAAAAAAAAAATCTCTATTGCCTGGTAAATATTTACATGAGCTAAAACTCTTAGAGTAGACAATTCATTTTAAAGGGTTGTGAATTAGATTTTGTCCATAGGAAGATTTGTGTATAAATTATAGCACCGCGTTTTATTATCTGTTTGGGTAATATGCTTAAGTACTAATCATGCTAATGAGTTAGGAATTGGGAAGGATGAATTTTGAGGAAGTGAACTCACATTTGTGTGGAGGGAGAGTGGAAAATAACTTAGGAAAAACACCCCCAGTTCACCCGACCGAGATTAGAACCTCATAAGTATAGTTCAACACAAAACCAGAACATTAACCAACTACGCCACCAAGGTGGGTGATTTTAGTAGACATTTGAGAAATTCTGGTAAAAAAAAGTGCCAAAAACCTTCAAAATTGAGCAATATAAGTTATTTTAAATTAACTGTAGTAGACCTACATGTAACCTCATTATAATAACTTACCATCATGAAGAAAAAAGAATAGTTGTACTTTCTTTTTCTAACAATTTTTAGTAGAATGTAGGCTACACTTTAAAAAAATCCTTCTTTGTATGTATACCTAACTAAAGAGGATTTTCTCAAATTCAAAATATGTCCACTTATTTACTTAATACTTGCATCACATCTATTATCCAGTCCCGCTATCTGTATATTTACCTTATTATTATTATTATTATTATTATTAGCACCGCGTCTTACTACCCGTTCGGGTTATACGCACTTACGCTAATGTGTAAATGGTAGGGTGATTGTGAGATGAAATGAAGGACCTACAGTTTAACGTGGAATCCCAACCACGGTGGAGCCTGGCATTCCCCTATATTTACCTTAATTGGATAAGTATGAATAAGGTAGAATTTAGAGTAAATGTACCCAGATTTGTATGGAGTAGTTTGATTTTAGGTGTGGTAAGTTTATTTAGTGATATAATAGACAGTAAGGGCTTAGAGAGACTAGGTTAATAAAAGAGGCCTACCACTCTACCAGAGTGCTTTCAGTAAAGATCTGCTCAGCTTGCAGGTTGAAAAAGGTTCTATGTAACAAATGGGAGATATTGAAAGTACTTCATGCAGTATGTATTTCTGGAATTTGAAAATGAATTTAATAGTGTTCACATGAGTTACTGATTATAGAGCTTGATAATGTGGTAAGGGAAGTTATGAGACTTTAATTGGGATTTTTTTTATATAATCAGATTAAGAGATTGAGGACAAGAGCAGTAATCTCAAAGGAGACAGGTGACATCCAGTGTGGTATACTTGAAGGTAATCCTTAAAAACAAATTACTTTACATTTCTGGTCATAATAATTCGTCGAACCTGAGGTGAGCACTTTACTCCAAGACCACCAAGGTCGACTGGATGTCAAGCAAAGCAACTACCAGTGGTCAGGTTGCAGAGGATGAGAGGGATGGAGAAACGGAATTTTACACAAAATAATTTTATTTATTTCTGCATTTTATTAATTAATTTTAAAAATATATTTACACTAGGTTCGTTAAAAAAAGTTTCCATCATTAATATCCTTAAAAAAATCTAATTGCCTTTAAAAGTGCTGGATTCAGATTGTTAGTAGAAACAATCTCTTTTATTCACATGTGTTATGACTACATGAAGGATTATTCTGTAGATATTTTGGGGTGGTTGGGGTCCTCACTAAGTGGAAGTATGAAACAAAATGTTTCATTATACTATTTTACTCCCCCCGACCCCCACCTACCCCAGCTATGCAGTCTTGTTTGCAGCAGGACAAATAAGCAAGTTAAAACTACAAATATGTGAAGTTCAACTAAGATATAGACTCTCTTGAGAGATAATATATTTTCACAAAAAAAAAAAAACTTTACCCTGCAGCATTATTAATTAAACAAAAAACACACACAAAAAATCAGCTATTAGACACTAGCTAGTCTTTAAATGTATTAATCCATCCAAAATTGTATTGTAATTTTTTCATTTATTTGTGGTGTTCAGTGTCCATTTTCTGAACCAAATGTTGTATCAGAACAAGATTTATAGATTCACTTAAATCTAGAGCAGACACAACACCCAGCCCATAGCCGGTTATTCATCACTGTAAAAAGTATTGTAGTATTTAATATTCATAGACTTGGAAGGTTAGGTTAAGGTTGGTTGATTAACTTTTTTACTAAGAGGGCAATCGGGAAAGTAATTTCTGATCTAGTGTGGCACATGAATAATGGGTGTAATGGCCTAACATTTGGGCAACAGTGTAAAGTGACTCATTACACATCCAGCAGTGGTAGAAAGAAGTTTGTCACTGTTATTCACACAACTGTTGGTCAAAATGTGTGCTGCAATTGAAAATCTTGCCAGATGTGAGGTACGCTCAGTGATAAAATTTATCTGCCAAGAACTGTAAAAAGGGGTTTAAATCTATTGTCAACTTAGCATAGTTTGTGGAAATAACGTCATGAGTGAGGGTGTGGTATGAGACAATGGTCCTGTTTGTTCAAAAATGGGCGGACCAATGTCTAGGATGAAAGGAGTGGCCAACTGACTGTGGTGAATGATGAACTGGTTCAAATGATTTACATAAAGGTTTGAGAGAACCGCTAATTTATTATTATTATTATTAGCACCGCGTCTTACTACCCATTCTGGTTATACGCACTTACGCTAATGTGTAATGGTAGGGTGATTGTGAGATGAAATGAAGGACCTACAGTTTAACGTGGAATCCGAACCACGGTGGAGGCCTGGCATTCCTCACATAACCGCTAATTTACCATTCCAGATCTTTCTTGTGCGTTCCTGCAGATCTCTCTCACAGTTGTTCATAAAGTGATAGTATGTGAAACATTGGGCTACTGGAGGTTTTGTGCCCAGTGTTTCAGAACAGCACAAGACTCAATGGATGGGGTCAGCTTTCACCTTCCTTGAGCATTACATTAGAGACGGTGATACTTTTCCGGATCAGATCGTTACGGGTGATGAAACTTGGGTCTCGTATGTAAACGTAGAAACAAAAAATCATTCAATGGAGTGAGGCCATACTCACTCGCCAAGAAAACCAAAAAAGTGCCAGCGAACTTTCTCTGCCAGGAAACGCATGGTAACCATCTTTTGGGACAGAAGGGGAGTATTGTTAGTGGGTTTCAGGGAACGGGGCACTACAATCAATGAAGAGGTTTATTGTAAGACACTAATCAAGTTATGGAGAGCTATTCAGTACAAACGTTGCAGCATGTTGAGCTTTGGGGTGGTTTTCTTACATGATTATACCTATTCACATATTAGTGCACATACTCAAACACTGCTTCAAACATTTAATTGGGCATTTTTTGAACACCCTCCATACAGCCTGGATGTGGTGCCTAGTAATTATCTTTTAATGCACATGAAAAAATTGCCTGCATCACAATGCCTTAACAATGATGATGAGTTGCAGTCCAGCATTGAAGAGTGGCTTAAATTACAGGCAGCAGAATTATATGACAATGGGATACAAAATCTTGGCTAATGCTACAAGAGTCTCAATTTGGCTGATGGCTGTTGAAAAATAGTAGCCTATAAAGTTGTTATAAATGTTGTATAGTCCTATAATAACAAATCTACAACAGTAGGCCTATTAAATTTTTTTAATGGCTTACAGAAGTTACTTTGCAGATTACCCTCATATGAACATAAAACTTCAAAGATTATTTTTTTATTTGGAAGGTTAGGTTAAGCTTAACTCAGTTGATTTTATTTTTAGCCTAAAGCACACTGCGTTTGTTACAGAAAGAAAACCAGATATTAAAGGCATGGTTTCTGAAGACTTTTGCATCTCAACAATACTGTCATAGGTTAGTCAAGCAAATGTTTTCTAAATTATTAATTAATAATAATATATAGACAGCTGACTTTTTGTGTGTGTCCAACAGTGTTTAGAAACAGTCATTAATAAAAAGGTTTTGTTTCCTTAAAAAAAGTGTCACTCTAAAACGTTCTTGACCCGCTCAACTATAAAATAAATCACTTAAGGTGTTTCTAATGTAGAGAATTAACCTTCTTTTAAGACTAGACTTGAAAGATAAATCCAAAAGGATTTATTAAAAGTGCCCATGGAATTTTTTGTTAGAAAAAAATTAGCGAAATAACAGATTTTA
The DNA here is from genome assembly GCA_039000515.1 of Timema cristinae. Taxonomy (NCBI): domain Eukaryota; kingdom Metazoa; phylum Arthropoda; class Insecta; order Phasmatodea; family Timematidae; genus Timema; species Timema cristinae. The sequence goes on from JBCFYV010011172.1 coordinate 123,308,133, forward strand.
ATATAAAAATACCGCTTCCCAAAATCATAAATATATGAGTGCTTCAATCTCAAATTTAAGTCTTAAAGTTAATAACTTGCACTAAAAAAATCAAATTCCTTACCGAAATGGATCGTATAGGCTGAAATTTATTTAAAACTATTTTCCAAGGCATTACTATTTATAATTATTTTACTATAGTAGGATTAGATTAATTTTAAAACCTCTAGTACTTGTTTTGTTTTGATTTTAGGTTGAGATATTTAGTAACTCTATAACTCTATAACTCTGTAGTTTCAAATGAAACGTTCTCCAGCGACCAGCAATCCGCTTAACTTGCCGAACTAGTTCGTCTTCTCGATGTGAACTAGTTCAAATTAGATGATGATGGGATGAGTGACCCTAGATGATTTCGGAAACTATTAAGTTAGCGAACTACACAATTTCAATTTGAAATTTTATTGTAATTTTAACTGAGAACTGAGAAATAGGGCATATGTAAACTAATGTGATAGTAGTTAATTTTAAAAAATTCGTATCGGACTCTTAAAATCGGGGAATGTTCAGTGATTGGAGTTTAAATGTAATGATTTATTGATGTCATGTAAAATAAATAATTAACAGACTATGCTGTGAGAACCTATAAAACCAAACTAATTTAGAAACATTACATTGGCGACGAGGATGGGATTCGACTAACTTAGTTCGTTAAAATCAATTTCGGCCATGGCTGGTTATGTTGGGCATCTTAAGGAATTTAATCCCGCTGAGGACGACTTGGATGTTTTCAAGAGGAAGTTGGCGAAATTTATTAAGCTTAATGGATTGGAAGCTAAAGAGTGTGAAACGCTACTGAGTCATCTAAATCAGGTTGCTTTTAAGTTGTTAATAGATACTTCTGAAACTAAAAGGTGTGTAGATTTGACAGCTCTGTTAAATGCACATTATTCACCTGTGGTTTCTGTTTATATGGAAAGATCTGAATTTTATAATACATGTTGTGGGCTTAATGAATCAGTAGCAGACTGGGCCGCTCAAGTTCAGCATCTGGCTTCCAGTTGCACTTTTGGAACATACCTAGATTTTGCTTTTCTTGACAAATTTGTGATGGGTATACAAGACAAAAAAGTTGAAGAACGCTTGTTTACCGAGGACCCCAGCAAGTTAACTATTAGCAAAACTAGGGAGATCGCTCAGCAGGTGATTGCTGCAAACATATTTTTCGAAGATATAGGTCTTAAAAGGGAACCAGAAAATTTCAAAATGGCCGCTGGTCAATAGGCAGAAATAATCGTCCTCCCAAACAGAATTTTGATCCCTGTTCTTCTTGTGCTGTTTGCGGTTATACAAATCACTCAACAGCACAGTGGAGGTTCGGCAATTATATTTGTGCCATTTGTAAATGTAGGGGGCACGTAAAAAGAATGTGTCCTTCAAAATTCAAGCGGGTCACCTCTAACCTTATGGAAACAGAGGAGAGGAAGGGAGCACAGGAAATATTTAGGTTTTTTAACCTCAATCACTCTGATGTTGAGAGGTTACCATTCAGTATTGAGGTTACACTAAATGGTGTTCAAATGATTGGACAGTTAGACACTGGGGCTACCTGCAGTGCTATGTCAGAAAGGTTATACAAGAAACATTTTCAGGATGTACGAATTATAAAGAAAAATGAGATAGTTAAATTCTACACTGAACACCTGCAAATAATTCCGTTAGGCAGATGTTCACTTCCAGTTGCTTTTAAAGGGCAGGTAAAACAGATAGATTTCCATGTAATACTTAATGGGGGCCCTCTTATCTTAGGGATAGATTTCATACATGGTTTTGGTTTCAAGTTCAGTCAAGTGAACCAAGTAATGATGCCAAGTGTTGACCTCAAAAATAAAATGATTCAGATGTACCCAGAGGTTCTTACTGACAAATTGGGCACCTTTAATATGGCAAAAATGTCCCTCAAGTTGAATCCAGGGGCAGAACCAAAGTTTTTCAAACAAAGAAAGATTCCATTTGCTTTAAAACCTAAAGTAGAGCTAGAACTTAAAAGGCTTCAAGATGCAGGTGTTATATCTCCAATTAAATATAGTAAATGGGGAACACCAATAGTGCCTCTAGTGAAGCCTGATGGCTCTGTTAGATTATGTGGTGACTATAAAATAACACTTAACCCATATTTAGAAGTAGACAGGCATCCCCTACCTCATGTAAATGATATATTTTACTCAATGCAGGGGTCTACTACTTTTACCAAAATTGACCTCAAAAATGCCTTTCAACAGATGGAGTTAACTGAGGACTCCAAGGAACTAGTTACTATTAGTACCCATAAAGGTCTATTTTGTTATAATATATGTCCTTTTGGTATTTCTCCAGCCCCTCAAGCGTTTCAGCATAGCATGGAAACTGCTGTAGCAGGCATTGAAGGAGTAGTGGTTTGGCAAGATGACATTATGGTACGGGGCCATACAATAGAGGAACATAATGAAAGGTTGAATATGGGACTGTCCAGGCTCAGGGAATGTGGATTAACTGCTAATATAACCAAGTATATGTTTCAACAATCAGAAATAACATTTTTAGGCTACATAGTTGGGAGAAATGGATAGAAATTAGACCAAAATCTGGTCAAACTAGTACTAGAGGCTGAAACACCAAAATCAGTCAGTGAATTAAAGTCATTTGTAGGTATGGTAGAATATTACAGGAGATTCTTGAAAGGGGCTTCTGTCATCTTAAATCCTTTGTATGAACTGCTTAAAAAGGGGGTTCCATGGAAGTGGACCTGGGAATGTAATCATGCGTTTAATCAAATTAAAAGTGCACTCACCTCAGCCCCTGTTTTGGATCACTATAATCCGGACCTAGAGCTGATATTGTCTACTGATGCAAGTCCTAGGGGCCTCTCTGCACTACTTAACCAAAGGACCAAGGAAGGGGCTATACGACCTGTCGCATTTGCATCTAGAGTTTTAACAAAAAAAGAGAAGAACTACCCCCAGATCCACAAGGAGGCCTTGGCCCTAGTTTATGGAGTACTTAAGTTTTCACAGTATCTTTATATGAGAAAATTTATTTTGGAGACAGACCATAAACCACCCACTACAATCTTTGGCCCCAAGCGTGGAATTCCAGTCTTATTAGCAAATCGATTGCAAAACTTTGCAGCAATTTTGTCAAGTTTCAACTATGAAATAAGATATGTTCCCTCAGGGAAAAATTGTGCTGATTATTTGTCTTGAAGCATCAGTAAGGACGATCCACCACAAGATCTTATAGTGAACTTTGTTAACTATGCAGAAGACAGCGAATATTTGAATAAAAAACTGGTTGCTTCAGAGAGTGCAAAAGATAAAATCTTGAGTAAAGTGTTAAAGTTTATTCAAATAGGGTGGCCCAAATTGGTGGATAGGGAGCCTAAGTCATTTCAGTCGGTATCTAGTGAATTATACATAGATCAAGAATGCCTTTTCCGTGGACACAGAATGGTAATTCCTGTAGCTTTACGAAATAAGGTCTTGAAAGAAATGTTATTAGCACCGCGTCTTACTACCCGTTCGGGTTATACGCACTTACGCTAATGTGTAATGGTAGGGTGATAGTGAGATGAAATGAAGGACCTACAGTTTAACGTGGAATCCGAACCACGGTGGAGGCCTGGCATTCCCCACATTCACAAGATGTCTTGTCAGAGGTGAAGGAAGGGTTTGGTAATCAGATAAATCTTTGCCGGGACCCGGGATTGAACCCCGGCCGCCAGCATAGAAGTCTGACACCTTACCCCTAGACCACCAGGTCACCATTGAAAGAAATGCATAAGCCACATTTTGGAATAGTTAAAACCAAACTTATGGTCAAAAATTACTTTTGGTGGCCAGGACTTGGCAAAGAAATTGATAATTTGGTTTTAAGTTGTGGTCTATGCCAGAAAGTACAAGGTTCCCCTGACAGGTGTGAGCTTATTACATGGCCATGGTTAGAAAAACCTTGGAGCCATATACACTTGTATTTTTTGGAGCCCATAAATGGGAAAACCTATTTAATGATAATCGACGCTCATTTTAAGTGTCTAGAACTTTGCCAAATACTGTCAGTAACCACAACAGCCACAATTTGAGCCCTGATGGTTTTATTTGCTCGATTTGGACTACCAGAACTTATTGTATCAGATAATGGCAGTCAACTTGTTCGTTCTAAAGAATACACTGATTTTTGTGACTTACATGGCATAAAATATCGCGCAGGTGCACCACATTTCCCCAAACCAATGACCAAGCGGAAAATGGTGTTGGCCAGCTTAAACGAGCCATTAAGAGGGCCATTCTTGCGGGAAAAGATGTTCATATAGCCTTGACAGAGTTTCTAATGTATTATAGGAACACCCCTCAGTTAATCACCGGGGTTGCCCCAGCGATGTTGATGATGGGTAGAGCTTTGCGAACACCATTGGATGTCATAAACAATAGAACGGATGGTCAAAACAATCAAAGCATGAAGGGAATAAGGGCCCATGTATCCTTTAAGCAAGGAATACAGCGAAGATATTCTGGAAGAAGGAAGATAATTTTTAATGTAAATGAATGTGTTTTGGTCAAAGTTTTTAAACAAAACAAAGCTGTTTGGGAAAATGCTATAATTCACAAGAGATTGGGTGAAAGACTATACTTAGTTAAGTTAGGCTCAGGAGCTGTAGTGAAACGTCACTTGAGCCAAATGACTGCGGCATTACCTTGTAGCAGTCAGAATATATCATCCCCCAAGGAGTCCCATTGGGCCATGCCATACCCGCCTGATTCTCCTATTCATAGGGGGGAACAGGACATCGGTACAGAAGATCACTCAGTATTGCACACACCCAGCCCCATCATTGGTGATGGATCGAGTCAAGACATGCAGGGGGAATCCTCAGGGACATTAGAAGGTGCACAGCAGTCAAATTCAGAAGACAGGGAGGATACAGGAGCAAGACAATAGGAGAATGCCGAAGAAAAACCACGACGGACCATTCGACCATCCAGAAGGCTCACATACTCACCATTCTAAAGGAAGACAGAAAGGGGGAGATATTGGAATGTTCAGTGATTGGGCCTTAACTTCAATACCTTGAACAGGGCGTGATATCTGTAATCAATGGTATGGCAAAAATATATGTTGATGATCATTGTGTTTGGGAGCAGTAAATTAGGAAGTTGTGTTTAAATGTAATGATTTATTGATGTCATGTAAAATAAATAGTTAACAGACTGTGCTGTGAGAACCTACAAAACTAAACTAATTTAGAAACATTAAATAGGTTTTTGCATTTAATGTAGGCCTACACAACTTAATATTTCAAAATATAACATCATTTGAAGTTTTGATTATAGCTGTTTGATGTAACATGTTTTTCTCTTATGTGCTGCTATCTAACAATGTCGCTAGTACTTCCATAGGTTAAAGTTACGGTCTCCATAGTTCATTAGGTATTTTATTTGCGTGCCTTTTTATTATTACATTGGCTATGATTTTATTTGTATTATTATCAGTAGCGGCTCGTGTATAGGCACTGCGGAATTGCAGCACCCCCTATTTCCACTTGATATTATCGATAATATTTAATATAATGAGTCCTTTTTTATTTAATTCTCTCTTTATTTTTGTAGTACAATATATCCTTAAGCTTAATGTCAGTACTTCAGTAGCCATCTCCTTGTTTATGAAAAAGATACAAAAATCTTTGTATGGAACTGTACTTTTCACAGTGCCAGCGACGTGGTGTTGACTGTTGTGCGCATGCGCATATATTAGGGGTGTAGGAATAAAAGCGGGACTTCCAGGTAGAGAGAGAACTGTTGCTCTTGCAGTGCCGGTTCTGGCGTTATGGTGGAAGGAAGTATTTTACTCATCGTGTGTTGTACTTAAAATCCGTGTACCATATTCTTGGATGTGATAGTATGTAGAAGAGTGTAGAATTAGATTATTATTATTATGCTTCCAGCTATTCTATTTGATTCATATTTTTCGGTTCTTTTATTTAACAGAAAGACTAACTGCGCTTGCAGTACTTTCAATAGAGAAAAATTTTCTCAAATTATATTTCTATAGTCCCACTAAAACATGATGTTATTATTAAGATGGTTTGTGTTGTCACGAAGGACATAATACATAAACATAATAATTAACAATAATATTAAATAAATAATTATCCAAACAGACCCAACTACTCTTTCTATCGAGCAGAAATTATATGAAGGAAAGATTGAGTAGATACAAACATATATTTACACAGGGTGCTAGGAGGTGAGGGGAGCTAATGGGTGCGACTTTTTACAGCAGTAGTATTAATAATAGTCAGATACATATACTACATTCTGACGAGTCAATATTTACAACGGAAATATTTGCAAATATGCAGGCATTGAAATATGTATTATCTTTGCGCCCTCAGCCAGTAGTGGTGCTATGAGACTCCTGAAGCACTTTGGATGGACTTTATCACACTCGTTAATAATTAATTACTTGACAAGAACACCTCTCTCCGAGATCGGGATTACTCATTGAGGTCTGAATGGATTCCTAGTCACATGGGTACTATGGATAATGGAAGAGCAGCTATATTGGCATATAGTGTGAAATTACATTCGGATGTACAGGAGTTCCCGCTAGCGTATAGCGATTTTATACCGCCAGGAAATCTTGGGTAAAGGTTCAAAGTTCCCGTCTTCAGCTTAGGCATGCCTACATGAAAAACCTACTTTATTTGATGCACATATTTCCATCATCGCATTGTATGGTTTGCCACGTTCCTCAAACATTAGAATATTTATGACTTGCCTTGTACATCAATTGGCACGGGTAAATTACATTCATAACTTTATTACACACTTTTCTTTAGTTTATTTGCTGTACTCAGATAACGTTACTTCGTATAATGTGGCTCTTTATTTACTTCTAAATAAATATTACTGTGTAATTACCAACAAATATCGTCTCGGTTATTCCATAGACGAGATTCGTAATTAGTTAGGGCTAAATTTGTTTAAAAACTGGATGAAACACATAGTAGTATAAAAAAAGTATCATAGATTGTGAATTGGATACTATTCCTGGTTGATTAAAGCTAAAATCTTCCGTACCATTGAAGAAATAAAAAAATAAAATAAATAATAAAGTTTGTGTTGGACTGTTGGTAAATCTTTTATAACACATTTCGCGCGCACATTAGCCATCGGCGTAAAATTTGGTGTCTGAGCTTTTACGTGATAAATTAATTTGTTGGACAATCTTTTGTCTTTGGTTAGTTTCATATTCTCTGTGGTGTTGATTAAGGTATAAATAAGATTTTTTATGGGTGTTTGATATTTAATCTAATATTTTAAAAACAAATTGAATAAATCTAAAACTCGAACTTGGCGTCCATTAATAAAGTATTAGACCAAAGCATTTTGAGTTTAATTATAATAACTTGAAAGGGGGGATTACTGTAATGCTACTAGCCGGTTATTTTACATGTAAAACAGAAATTTACCATCCAAATTATCTTCTTGTGCATCTTCGCCTTACACTTAGCTTTCGCAATAGGGTATGTGGACATGGTCACCATTTATCTCACTACTTTAGCTGTGGTTGGATGACAACTGTTATTTGTCTCTTAAAGAATAAAAGTTAACACCCACTTCGGTAGCCTTGTGGTCTAACGCCCTGCTCTTGCAGTAGGCTAGACTACCGTTGACGAGATCGAAGTTCGTATCTCGGTCAGGTGTACTGAGGGTGGTTTTTCCAATATGGGTTTCCACTCTTCCTCCACGTGGATGCGGTTACACCTCTTATTAATATAACCTTCTTAATCCCTAAAATCATTGGCATAATTAGTACATAAGAGAATTTTTAACCCAATTGAGTAGTAAGATGTGATGCCAAATTAAAAAATGTTAATTTTTGAGCAAATTAACCTAAAGATTTAAGTGAGAATTGTTTTGAATTTTCTGGAATGGGCCTAGTCATTTTTGATTGAGTAGACTAACAAATACGTTATGAGCATTATTTATTTACAATTGAACGCTTTTAAGTATATTTACTGGTTAGGTAATCATATTTAAATAAATTAATGACTTGATTAAAAAAAAATTGCATTTTTTTACACTTTAATTTTAGGCTAAAGGCCTAGTTGGTCATTTTACAGGGCCATGAACATTTACCAAAAACATTGATAGGTAGGAATTAGCAGGGTGGCCGCTGATACAGGACACCATAAAAACTGGGAATCTTAAAATAATTTTTAGAGTCATCTTTTTAAATAAAATTTCCAAGTGAGAACCACTCAAAAATTAACTTAAGATGTGTCTAATAAAATAAATTTAAGCAAGGCCCACTCTGAATGCTTCCAGTTCTGAAATCTGGTTTGGACCACTCAAATATATTTGAGAGGAGTCTCATTTTCCAAGGCTGAGTTCTCGCTTCAACTTGAGGCGCAGTTATTTTTTATAACATTTTTTAATACCCCTCTCCCGCTACACTAATAAAATTTATCCACCAAGTGCTGGTTGTAACACACTTGCATACATAGGCCTACTATTGTCTAACTAGGTGGTATGGAAGGTGTTGGACTCCAATGGTCTTTTAACCTGCTTCAGTGACCGCATGGTCTAAGATGTCACTCAATTGTGATAGACTATACTGTTGGTGACTAGGAGATCAAGGTTCAACTCTCAGTCGAGTGTACTGAGGGTGGTTTTTCATAAATAGTTTTTCACTCTCCCTCCACACAAATATGGTAGGCCTCTACTTTAAATTCAACACTCCTCAAATGCTAACACATCACTGTTTGAACCATGAATTCTTTTCAGGATATTGCAATACATAGTTGATTAAACAAAATTGAAAACGCACATGGAAAACTCAAGGTTTTGTTTATAGACAATAAATTAAACATGTAAATCTACACTTACTTTACAATTTAACACTCACTGAATTATTCAAGAAGATCGTAAGTATCTACTTAATTGAGTAAGTAAACACACACCTAAAATAGAATTGAATTAAATAAACAACTAATTGATAAAAATACAAATTAATTAAACATTTACATATTAGTCTCTTGTTATGTTCATTCACTACACAATTCATGGCCAATATCTATGTCACTCTTGTCATTCACCTAAGTCTTCCACTAGTCCGCACATGCCTCGTTGACCTGATATACTGACACGAAGGCTCTCAACCATATACACCGGACACCCCGACACGCAGGTCCTCACCTGGACACGTTGACCCACTCACTACACTAACTTGGACGCTGACAGGGGGCTTCCTTGCTGAATGCCGGCCATGTATGAACACAGTCATTCTGGAAGTCTCCATTTCTAGACTAGGCCTACTTGGTTTGAAGAAAATGAACCCAGACTTTTCTATACCAGTCACTTTCATGTAAGATGCCTCTCCCTGCCCCTTAAAACCTAAAACCCAGTGGCAATAAGACTGGTCTAGGTACCTGCTAAAAATAGGATTGCAAGAGAGAAAAGAGGGGTCAAGTGCGCTGGATCCATAGTCTGACCCTTACCTACTTGCAATACTTATTTATGCTTATGACGTTAACAGGTAATAGACGTGTCGCTAAAATAAATAATGAAAACAAACCTTGCTCAAGTACTAACATTTAATGGCATATTCACTACACCTTTCACAAAACATTTTCATTCAGAACTATTTGTTCAAAGTCTCACAACCAGAGGAAAGGTATTTATAAAAAAAACTGGCAATTTTTTTTCCAGGAAAATCGAAAAATTATGCTGGAATTTTAGTCTGGATTTTGAGTCACTACCTTGATTAGTTTTTTTCATTCTGCATATTTTAAATATCCAGTACCTTTGAGCTGTTTTGCTGGTCATTCTTTTATTAGTATTGATCACAAATTCCCTGCAGATTTAATTCTTTTAAATTATAATAGGCCATCTCATTTATTTTTATACAGTTTAATTTCAATTAGATTGCTATTGTGGGACATTAACATTTACATTATAAATGTTTCTTTTGATATTCTATTTAAAAACCTTATTAGTTTTATGGTTGGCAAAGCCAGAACAGTTTTTATTTAAATTGAATGGATAATTTAACTTGTGATTTAGCAAACATCTTGAGCTGTGATATTTACTTCATTCTTATATTTAGGCCCTATATTTGCGTAGAAACAGTTAACAAAGTTAGTGCTAATATTTGTGTTTTGAATCTTAATCAAAGGATGGACAAATTGAAATTTAGAACTTTTTTTAAAATATTTTAAGCAGATAAAAAAAAATACAATCTAGATCAATTAACTGAGACATATTTTCATATAGCAGGCCTACTGAATCTGTAAAAAACAATATGCATTTAGGGGTGTGCAAAGCTTCAAAGCGGCTTTAACGTTGAAAAAATTCTGTCTTTGACAAAATTACAGATCTTTACCAATAGTACCGGTAGTCAATTATTGCCATTCAGAGCTGTTATTTACAGTACAAACAATAGTCATATGGAAAAAAATTGAAGTTATTTGAGTTTAAAGTTGTGATAGTACTTGATTTATCAGAATAAAACTAAATATTACAAACAAATTGTGCAATAAAAACCTTCTCAAAGTAATTTTAATGCATAAAGCACAAGGAAAATATGCTTTTTGAGCCTACCTAAAACAATTAAAAAACATTCAAACTTCGATTTGACTTTGAGAATATGTCATATATTCGATTTGAGTTTGCTTCAAATTGAAAAAGTGGACTTCACACACCTCTACACCCTACATGCATCCACTGCTTTTTATTTTTCTAAAAATAAGAATGAGAGACAACACTTTGGGTACCATTATAGTAATTTTGTTTGCAAATAATTTTATTTTGAAAAACCTGGAACAGTTTGGAAATTTTGAAATAGAGATTTTTTGCACACCCTGAGCAATGTAACACTTTACCATTTTCTCTCCATTAAAGTGTTATGTTATTTGTATTTTTCCTTTTTGAACTTGTAAAAATGATTAATGTCGCTAATTGATTCCAATAGTTCTTTATACATAATTGTTTCCTTTCAGTACCAGTAATCATAATGCCAAAGGATCATAAGAAGAAAAAGGTAGAGACAGAGTCATCTTCCGATTCTGGACCAGATGATGTAAGTGTTTACAAATTCTGAATTATAGTGTTTAAGTTTAACCTAGATGAGTAGGTACTTTACAATATCTTTCAATGAAAAGACTGGTCATTTTAAAAACTTAGCCCATAGAATGAAAGGAAAACCTTATCTTATCCATGCAGATATTGTTGAGGATCTTTGCTTGTAAATGGAAGGATTAATACAGAATCAAAAGTCAACTAAATATTATAAAACATAATTGACTTTGAAGGACTGGTAGTTATTTAACTATAAAATTTAGTTTGTATTGTATTTGTCAATACAAATACTAGTTTTTTTTCTTTCTTTACAATTATTTAAATGAGTTCTAACAAAAATCTATGCAACTAAGTTATAGAAAAAAAAGTTTGTATATGGGAATAGTGGTGGTCACAAGTAAAATTACTTAGGATTTTGGTACATATTTATAAGATTTAGATATGGTCAATGAACTTATATTGTATTTTTTGTGAGAACCATGTTAGACGATACTATTGAAACTAGTTCATCTTTATTAATGTTAATGTATTTGGGGTTAGAAAAAAGAAAGCATCACCCCCCCTCCTTCACATTTCCCATATTCACTAGGGAGTTTTCTTATTCTGACTTAAACTTTAATGAGTTTCCTCAAACATGTTGAGTTAAAATAAATTGTAGTTTTTATGAAGCATAAGCCTAATGAACAAACCCAGCCTTCTAATAGATTAATACATTAAAATTTTTCTAATTTTTTAGTATAACTAAACTTATATTTTTTTTGGTCACTTAAAATAGTTGTAGGCGTAATTTTAATAGGGGCCTATTTGGCAATTGCATAAATTGTGAGCATCCTAATCCTTTTTCATGGAGTGCAGTTGAAATCATAACTAATTTTGAGTTTCTTAATACATTTCATCACATTTCTTAGTGGACTAAATATTGGGAGATAACTTTCGAGCTGATATTGGAAAGATAAAAAATTATACTGGATTGCCACCCTCTCTCTCATAGTTTTGCTTGTTTACAGTTTTTATAGACATGTGAAAGAAAGCATTAATTATTATGTACAATAATTGCTTCATTGAGTTGTAGGTTTTTTTACACAATGGTTGATTGAATTATATATCCTAATTTTTATATTTAAACATTTGTATCTTTAACCCATTCCTGGCGCACGTGTAGCACAGCTTTCTGCATAGGCCCAGCAGCCATTTTTCTACTCGTATACTCTAACCCAGTGATTCTTAACGTGGGGCGCACACCCCACAGAGAGGCATTTTGAATATATATTTTGAAAATAGTACAATAAGAAAATCTTTTTAGTTTTTCATTATGAATTTTCCATCTTGGTTAACTCAACCATTGCTAGTGGATCTGTCTGAAGTGTGCATGAAGTACCAAGAAGAATGGTCCAAAATGCAATTTAATTATGAGTCTGAAAACTATATTCAAATTAAAAGGCTCTGTGATGAGACAGAGACTAAATACCTTAATTCAACTGGTTTAGCAAGAGACTGCTACCATTCCCATATTTATATTTGGTGGAATGTGGTTTTAATGCTCTAAGTGACGTACTACAGAAAAAAAAAACCTGACTGGATATCACAAAACAAGGGGACTTAAGACTGAAGCTAACTAAATTGGTGCCTGAAATCAAAACCTCTTTCAGTAAACACCAACCTCAATTATATCACTAACTTATAATCACACTTGATGGATTTTTTCTTGAGTCTAATGAACTAGGGCTGCTAGGCCTAAAATGGCTAATTTAAATTTACCATGTTTATACTTAATACTGTAAATTTTAAACAGTGGTCTTATTAATTTAAAAAAAAATTGTAAATGTTACTAGGCCCTATGACCTTACAACACCGTATTTGTTTTATATTAATGGGGGCTCAAGGTGGGATTGCATCACAATTTTTTTTAAGTATCGAGGTGGAGCGTGGCACAAAAAAAGGTTAAGAACCACTGCTCTAAATTGACAAGTATTTTCACTTCTCATCGTTTTCTCATTTGTAATTTATTATTCATTTATAATATAGCGTTGAACTGGTAGCTCTGTCTATCAGTTTCAATATAAATTATTTGGACTTGCTGAAAGTACAGTGGTTCATTGATAGATGGCATTACAATAACTTGCAATGAAACATTGAATCACGCAAGACATTGTACAACCCCCTCACCAGGGAAAGGGTTAGCTAGACACATTTTCATAATCCCTAATAAGTAATTTATCTCAACATCAAACACCCGCATCGGTAGGCATATGGACTAAGACATCAAGCTCGTCTGGTCTGTTTGATGGTGATGGGGTTTAAACCTTGGATGAGTGTATTAAGGGTGTCTTTTCCCCCAAAATGATTTCACTTGCAAGTGTGGGTACATTTCATATAAAATTATACCTTCTTCAGCCCTACTCCATTAATATTATTAAATGTGGATAGCCTGATATACGGTAATCACAAAAAATAAAAATATTTTCAATTGATAAAATAAATGTAATGAGGATGGAAAATGAGAGAGTTCCAAAGAGAATGATGAAGATAAAATATTTGGAAAAATATCGCAAGGAGGCCAAGAAAGAGATTGGAGGAGCAGATAACAGAAAGTGTGTGAGGATAGAAGAATGGAATTGATTAGGATGAGGGAGGAAGATAGAGGAATTTTACTAAACTGACCCGGCTACAGGCTGGAAACAATTGATGATGATGATAAAAATAAAATTAGTTTTAACACCAGCCATTGTTCTAATTTAGTATAATCTAAGTCTAATGTTTACCATAAGTTCTTTGCCTAGTTTGTAATAAACCTTGGGCTTAACACATGTTTACTTAACAGGTGGAACCACCATCAAAAAAACCTAAGAGCAATGCAACAGGCTCGAAAAAAAATGAGGAGGAACCTGTTTGGGAACTTGAGAAGAAGCGATTTGTTAAAGTGCGAGAATTTAAAGGGAAGGTTTTTGTTGATATAAGAGAATACTATGAAGCGGATGGAGAACTAAAGCCAGGAAAGAAAGGTAGGTTATGTTTTTCATAATACCAACATTTTTACTAGGCAATTAATAGATCACACGCAAGGGGTCAGCCAAGTTGTGCATTGCATTTTGTTACATGTGGGGATTTGATTGGGGCTTAAGGTGATAGCATGTCACCACTTTTTTTTTACATGAACTGGAGGGGAGATTTAGCAGTTTTAAGATCCCCTTGAACTACGGATTTACTCACCTTTACTTTGCTGCTTTTAGGATACTATATCTGGCTTACTTGCTTTCTGAAGGTACAGTGACTTATAAACGATATTCTACTCGGGACCATAATCATTAGAATATCTGATGCTTGCAGTAGAGAACAAACACTCCATCTCACAGAACTCCTATAACCCACAGTAAATGCACTCTTAAGAGTCACTCAGTTCATACCTACTCTGAATAGCATAGGTACAGTCCATTTAAATAGAAAATACCTTTTAGAAAGTACAAATTTTTGCCGCCAACATTGATTGCATCTTACTATATTATTAGTGTTATTTTGTAGGTGATAGTATCAACACAAATGACAATTGATATTCACTCATATTAGTTTATTTGTAGGTGTATACAACACAATATTTAGTACATATGTTCTATGATTATGGGAAAATAGATCTAGTAGCTTTCTAGCTGTCACATAAAGTTTCTTCCTATGAAAATGAACTGTAAAATCCTTTCTCAACATGTCTGGGTATACAGGTGGAAGGGGTTGTTCCCTCTGAATGCAGTGGCCCGCATTACAGGGGAAATTTAAATCCTAGCCCTAGGATTTTCTGTGTTGTTATATCTTGAATGGATTGTGCAATGCATAATAGTAAAAGAAGCATTACTGTACCTATGCTAATTCAACCCATATTGAATTATTTGTTTCACCTTTCAAGTTTGTGCAGCCGGGGAAAATAATCCCATTAGAGGGGTTTTCTCAATTCTGCACAGTGAAATAGGAAAATACCCAACAAACAAAACTTTAAATATCAGAGTTAAAATATCAGTATAATACCAAATAAATATTTCAACCGCCTTGCTAATCCAGAACAAATAAATCGCATAATTGTATTTAGTATTTTAATATACCCTATTAACACATTTATTAAATGTATTTGAAAATATATCACCTTGTTTTAGTGGTATCCCATATTTAGTTTTTGCACCTACGATACTGAGGCAACAGAAAGTGATCATTGTCATACAAAATAATGTGTATCATAATTGATTGTCTCAACATTTTAATTGTTTGTTGTTTGTATTACCTTACAGGCATCAGCCTCTCTACTACGCAATGGCATAAACTGAAGGACATTGTTGATGAAGTGGATGAAGTGGTGAAGGCAAAGTGTTAATACCATTGTCTTGTAATTCTCGTCAATGTTCGAATACTGATAATGAATGTACTCCAATTTAATCAATAAAAATGTGGTATCGAAGAAAAGGAGAAATGATAAACTGATTTAAATAAAACACTTTGGTTTTTTTTTGTCAATGTTTTCAAACACAAGCTCAACCTGGTATATATATAACCTCATTGTACTTGTTTAACATCTGATGAAGTTGGTTGTTGCATTGGATGGTTATTGTTTCACATTGTCTGATCTTCAAGGAACTTTTCTTTTTATTATTCACAAACTGAGCCCAAAGTTGTTAAATTTCCTAAAATCGATAAAACACGATGCAGTAACAAATACCTCCATTGGAAAAGATTAGAAGCTGAAGAAGAGGCCAGCATTTTGCTTTAAATCATGTTTATTTTGCATTCAGTTTTGTTACATATTGTTTTGTTGTTCTTGTAAAAAATACTTTGGTTTTGGGGAGATGTAAAGCTTAGGGCTATTTTGTTTTGTTTTTAAGCTATTAATTTTTTTATTTGATATATTTAACTCATGTTAATTTTGTTTTGAAGAAATGATACATTTTGTCAACATCAGATCAACAGCTTTGCATTTTGAGCTCTTATTTTTTTGTAATCTACATTTGTATTCTTAATAAACATTCTGTATATTTCCTTAAATGTCAAAATCTACTAATCACATGTAACACAGAGTATACCCATGGTGGGAGTGTAAGTGACAGGAAAAAACTACCATGTACCCATTCACCAAACCATATCTGCAGAACTTTTGTTTGGTTGTTTTTACTTTTGGCAGTCAAAACTTTCACAATAAACAATTTGTTTTTAATTTTCTTTTTCTTTTAACAATTCTTACATTACTGAAACAAGAATTTATGAAAATAGCCATTTGGATGTTTCTTTTTTTTTGGAAGTGGCTTTTGTGGTTGACTTAAAATTGCTTTTCAAATGAGAGCTTCCGAAAGGCTACATTCTCTCCATAAATTAAAATAGCGAACTAGCCTAAACAAGACCCGTTGATGTCATAATAAATATGTTTGGTTGTGTTCATACACTTTTACAAAATCAAATTTTATTTTGAAACTAATACTTTTTCTAAGTTATAAAAACCATTTATTTATTTTGGTGGCCAGTTACAAGATATAAGTGTGAATATAATATATTTTAATATATTATTTCATGCTAGTTACTATAAATCTCTTTACCACAACTGTGAAACAATTCTTTTTCTTTCAATAAGTTATGAAAACACCAATTAAATAGTAATCCTGAAGTAAGTATTGATTATAATGTTTGATAACATTTTTTGTTGCCAATATAGTAGTACTAAGCAAATAATAATTTACAAATAGTTTAACATATTAGTTCCAATATTTGCAATAAATAATCTGTCACTAACCTACTCTCTCACCATAGATAGAGTATAACATACCAACTTAAAATTATTATATTTACAGATTTATCATACTGCCTCTTAAAGTTAGCGTGGTCATTTTTTCAAGTTCTTTCTCGTTTCCAAAATACCTTTGGTGATACTTTTTAAACTACGTTTATTTAAGATATAAATACTATAGTTAAAGATGTAGCTAGATTTTACCATAATCTTGGGTTGCTCTCACAGTTAATATTTTCAGGATTGTTACACACCTGGCAACATGGAAAATTCAAAAACTTGGGAGTAGCCTATCGTGGAAAAGTCATTGGAACTTTTAGATATCTTTATGCAGTGATTTAAAAAAAATATGCAGTAAAAGAATAAAAACAGTGTAAACTATTAGTTTTATCTCCAATTCATTCCATTTCACGAATAGCACAGATAACATTACTTGTCTCAAATAATTCATGCCTCAATTAATAAAAAACTTAAAAATAATTTATTTTAAGCTCTGCATATAAAATACTTGAAAAACTTGACAGAAAAAAGTTTTATATCTAAGCTCATTAAGTCTTATCTTTATGTTAAACAATATTCTATGTTAATTGATTCACAATGTCCCTGTAATATGCTAATGCCATATTCCACAGAATTCGCTATTTTGAAAACTAATTACTGTAGCTTACTATCTTTCTAAAATATAGAGATAACATAAATAAAATATCTTGTAACTTGCACAAATCAATTACAAATATACTACATGCAATTGTCACATAAATTTATGCACTTTATTCATTTTGGAGTAGGTAACTGGGGTTAGTACTTAGTTGTACTAGTTGACTCATTAATTAAAAGATATAGTCAAAAAAAGTAAAATTAATTTGTGAACATTATTGGCAATAATGTGCTAAGCAAATGAGTTTTTTTTTTCTGTTTCTGTTGACTGCCGTTTCTTATTTTGGAAAAAAAAAATTAGGTTTGCAGTTTTGTATACATTTATTAACAGGCCTATTTTGTTTTAAATATAGATCAATGTTAAATTTTTTAGTATTTATAGTTTTTCACTTACATTTATGCTTAAATTATAATAAACAAACTAGCATAACACTTTTTTTTTCATTGGTTATAAAAAAAAAGCTCATAGCGTTAGACAATAGCAATCCTGCCAGGACAAATGATGCAGGCAATAGAAGAAAGCCAGTACATATATATTTATATAAAAAAAGGGGTTGTGCATGAGTGAGAATAGAGAGGTCTTTAGTGTAGTACTACCATAAATAATAATTTAAATAAAAAGAAATGCCATCAACTTTACTGGCCGCATGGGCTAAGGTGCTACTACTCTTGTAGAAGATTAGACTTTCGATGATGGGGAGATCAAGGTTCAAATCTCGGTGATTTATTGAGGGTTTTTCCAAAATTGTTTTCCACTTTCCACACAAATACAGGTACACTTACTCTGAATATAACCTTCCTAATCCCTCAAATCATTAGCGTAATTAGTACATCAACCTACAGTCCGTAAGATGCGGCGCCAAAAAATAAATTGCCCTGCCATCATCTTGATGCTAGATACTAAGGACAATGATGAAATATGCTTCCACATTAAATGAATTTTTCCCTCCAAATGTTAAAGGTTAAGATTTTCACATCCATGATAGATATAATTTTAGTACCTACTAGTAAACTAAAAAAAAGTTTTACCTTTGTTCATCTGTATAGACTAGTACAGTCACAGTTTAAAAACATAGCTTCTCAAGATTATATTCCAATTATATATTGTGAAATGGTTGATCTGAATAGAATACACTCAAGTCCACACACATGTATCGGTATCGGTAACTACTTCAACAGCTGACCCAATTGTTGGCATGTGTAGCCATCTCTCTTTGCGCAGCAAACAAAACTCAAGAGAGACCAGGACATAAACCATTACCTGGAGACAGATGTTTACGATTATAGTATTAATGTTATTTACTCTATAGCATTAGGAACTTGAAAGTTCATTGCTGCCCGCACTCACTAAAGTATGTCACATATCCTTATCTTGAGCTATTTCTACCCAGTCCATCTTACTACACCTTATCTCTCTAAAGTTTTTTTTTTTTTAGAACTGCCTATTACTACCCATTTGGGTTACATGCTCATTCTCATGTTATCTACCATCTGCGTCTAATGGTATTGTCATTTAATAAAAAATTAATCATAAATTAGAATTTTGTTCATCCTAAAGTAAAGATGTCATGTAAAAATGCCACCTAGATATTTTAAATTTGTTTTATTATTTTAAAGGACAATCTTATATTATATATTATGATGAAATGTGTGCTGAGACTGGCCTGGACAATTTACTTATATATATATTTATTTTTCATATCAACAAAATAGGCTTTTTTTAAACATTCATATTTTTTACTCCAACCCAATAAAATTAATTATCAGAGCCTGTTTCACAAGGATGGCTTATATATCTTAGTTTTTCAGTCCATAAAAAATATTTACATTCAAAGAATTAAACTTTTGTTGTGATTTTAATTAATTTAGTAAATTGTCCTATGTACGTTCAAAAGATGATTTCCATTATATTTGATAATTTGGTTCAAATAAGGAAAACATAATATTTCCTTAAATTAATAAACAAACATATGTCAAAGTTTTCAGTCGGTTATAGCACTTTCTTGAGAGTCAATTTTTACTTCTTTTTTTTGTTTGTTTATCCATGCAAAACTGTAAGGCCTAATTGATCCATTTGAGACTTCAAATAGAAAATGTAATAATTCTTATATAATTTTGATAAATTGCTTAAACAACAAAATGGAAAAGTGATTTTAAAATTTTTAGTACTATTTGATAAACATTTGCTGAAAATTGTATTAATTTTAAAGCTACACAAATATTGGACTTTATAAAATTACTTTCATTAGTTTCAAATGTCTTAGAATGTTTAGACCATACTGTTAGAAAAACACTTGTTTTTGAAAACTGTCAAAGTAGGAATTCTAATTTGATTTGACTTTAATCTATTTTAAGTCATAACTGTCCCAGTGCTGAAAATTATATGTTTTAAGTCATAAACTGTATCAAGTGTGATTTTGTGATTTTTATTCTTCAGTTTGTAATTCCCTTCTCTAGATCAGCATTTCAACTTTCAATACCAAAATAAAACTACTGATATATTTTCTAATTATGAAGCTGTTGGTTAAAAGGGAGAATGGTAATTCTTCCTAATCCATTTTTAAGTTGTAGGATGTATGAGGGGAACAAAATATTGTAACATGATTAATAACTATAGTGGCAAATAACTGAACTGAATTTGTTATCACTTGCCTTAGGTATTTTATTTGGTATGCTGGTGCAGCTGGTCTAATTTTTATTTCCCTTTCTTTTTTTTTTACATCCCTACTGTTTACAGCCTTGTGGCCTGGGTAAATTTTTTTATTCAAGCCATATATTTTCCACTATCAGCTGGCTAGGCCTTTTGTAGCTTCATATGTCTTATACTCTAACCTTGGACTAGGACAGGACCAACATCCAGTTCCCGGTCATCACTGTGAGAGGGTAAATCCACATTTTACCAGTAATACATTTTTTGACCATGCAAGAATCGAACTTGGGACCCTTGGCTAACTAGACAGATGCAACCGACAAGCTAATTTACCTATTTCATTGATAACTTGTTCTTCATTTTAAGTAGGCTGTAAATATTGATAAAGTTTTATTCATTTGATGTCATTTTAACTTCTAATAAAATAATAATATATATTTCCTAGTTATTAACATAGCTTTGATTCTCCTTCCTCACTACTTTAATTATTAACAATATATAACTTATATGATATCAGGTATTTCATAGTTGCAAATGTTAATATAACTACTTCCATAGATAAAATAATATGTTCTGTAAGCTGTTTCTTTGCAGAAGCATATCGTTGCTTGGAATAATTTGGTCAACATTGTTGACATTTAATTATTTTAATTGTATCATCAAATCACAACCACACCTATAACCCCAATCATTAAAAGTCTATTAGATATAGGCTTACATAACTTATCATGACTCATTTTTCTCAAGTTTTAAATTTACCAACAGTGTGTAATAAACTTATCACTTGCCCTAATATAAATACCATAATTAAATAAAGCCCTAAGCCGTTCAACAAAAAGTGTGCGTTAAATATCTCAAAATGTGAGATTTATGAATGTCTGTAACGTGTCTCAACGCTCCCATTTAGTCAAGTCCGCCTTTTGGGTGTTTCAAAACAATTCATATTTTTTTTATTATTAGGTCTTCTGTCTTATGACAGGTCCATTCCTTTTGTCAATGAACTTAGAGCATCAACGCGCCCTGTCCTCTGCCTTCTTCAGCTCCCAGAATTTTCTTCTTTCCTTCAAATCATCCAATATTTTAATCCTCCTCCTTCCTAAGCTCCTAGTTCTTTTTATGTTCTAGGATAGTGTCGTATTATGGTTCTGCAACTATTTACTTTAACAGTTGCAAAAAGTAGTGAGTGGTGAATGATAATAGTGGACCAGTCTCTTATCTCTGAAGCCATAACTTCAGCAGTCCCACAAGGCAGTATACTAGGTCCTTTTAAATTCTTCCTATATGTAATTTCAATGCCTAAACGTTTAAACTCTTTGCCTCATCTCAAAAGTACACAGATGACACTCAATTTTATGTATTATTTGCACCAGAAGATATTTTTGAAGTAGTGAAAGGTATAAATAAAAAACTAAGCTTTTCGTCGGATTGGTGCAGATACTCTGTTTGAAGTTTAATATTAGCAAATCTGCTTACATCTTGATAGGTAGTGATACTCAGTTTAAAAAGAATATGTGTCGATCCAAACATACAAATTGATGATGTATCGTTACCCAGGATAAAACAATAAAATAACTTAAGTAGTAATTGATGAAAATCTAACCTGGGGAAAACATGTCTCATCTTATGTACAAAAATAGTATTATTGTTTAAGCATCTCTATAATTTCAAACACATTCTAACAAATGACGTGAAATCAACCATATGTGAATAATTGGTCCTATCAAACCTTGACTTCTCCTCCGAACGTCTTCTTGGCGTGATAAAACATAAAACAGAATATTCAAAACTCCTGTCTAAGACTTATTTTGAAACTAAAAAATATAATCACGTTAGCAATTGCATAAAAAAACAAAGTAGCTCAATATGCAAAACTGACATCTTTTGCGTTTTAGCTCACGGGTTTGTCAAATTATAGAATCGAAATACCCTCTTATCTTTAATCAGAAGTGACCAAAATATTTTCATTATATAAAATACAAAATATAGATTCTCTACAAGTACCCAAACATCGAACAAAAAAACGGTGGCAAAATCATTTGCTGGTCAACCAAAATTTATCACCTGTTCGTTACAAAACTGTAAAAAAAAAAAGTTATTCAAACATTAAGTCTCAATAGATGTACTACTCAACCTTTTATAATATCTAAAATAATATTAGCACAAGTAACACACTATTTGTAAGTATGTCCATGAGCTGAAGTTTGTAGATATATATTTAAATACATAAATATTTCCCTCAACCTTCCTTGCCTTTTATGACATCGTTCAGAAGAAAGTTCCTCCTAAAGAATTACATCACGGAGTTACAATCAAATATTATATACTCGTGTGTGTGTGTGTGTGTATATATATAAGAGAGAGAGTTGAGTGCGGTGTCGTACGAATTGTACATGATCTGCTTTGGGGGTATCATGTTTAAAGGTGCTACTCTCGCAATAGATCGGATTGCCGATAAATGGTAGATTGGGGTTAGAATGAGAGAGGCTTATATAGGATGTTTGAAAGCTCATATCCCATATATCCAGAAAACTATGCCAATACCGTTAAATTGTGATCAAAGTTTCGGTGTACAGCGCACAACACCGGGAGAGCAAAGCTGTCCAAGCATGCGTGTACAACAAGTTGCATATGAGTTAGGCTATAGCGGCACTGCACATGTAATAATGGTAACCAATTTCTTTGACATAGGGCCGTTAATGATGAAACTCGGAACCTATTCACATTTATAGATGGACCGGTGTGTTTATTATTAACTATGGTATGTTCTGCTGCCGTGCTTCAAGATGTCGAGGTGTGTGGTGCCGCACGCCCAACTCCTATGCAACTTGTACACACATACTTGAACAGTTTTGCTCTCCCGGTACTGTACACAGAAACTTTGAACACAATTTAATGTTATTGGCATAGCTTTCCGGTTATAAGTGTATAGGGATTTTGTATTACTTTTGGTTCAAACAAGCTGTATATGCAGTTTGGGCTCTGAGTTTCCGAACACCCTGTATATATAATTATGATGAACCTATCAAACAAAAATTGCTCACTATTTTAAAAGCCATAACAACCAAGGCCGTAGACAGCCAATAATTTAAGGGGGGCGGGGGTTTGGCGGGCACATCCCCCAATTGCCGAAGCTAGAAAAATTGATAAATATTAAACACCTCTAGAAACTATCTGAAGTGTTTTTTATGGTACCATAACCCCCTAACTGCCGAAGGCTAGGATAATTTCTAGATATTAAACACCTCCAAAAGCTATTTGTTGTGATTTTTATGGCAACCTAGCCCCTTAGCTGCTGAAGGCTAGGAATATTATATATATTATATATATATATATATATATATATATATTATATATAATATATATATATATATATAATATATATATATATATATATTAAACACCTTTAGAAGCTATTTGAAATGTTTTTCTATGGCAAAATAACCCTTAACTACTGAGGGCTAGGAAAATTTCTAAATATTAAATACCTATAAAAGCTATTGGAAATATTTTTTATGGCAACATAACCCCTAAATGCTGAAGGCTAGGAAAAATTATATATATTAAACACCTCTAAAAGCTATTTGCATTGGGTTTTTTTTATGGTAGCTCAGACCCTACTGCCAAAGGCTAGAAAAAATTCTAAATATTCAACATCTCTAGAAGCTCTCTGAAGTGTTTTTTTATGGTAACACAGCCCCCTAATTTGTACTTGTATCTTATTATTGATATTGTTTGAACCATAAATAAAGCAATATATATTTTGTTCATAAAATTCGGGAGGGGGTGGTTGAACCCCCCCTGGCTACTGCCTTGATTACAACCTGTGTTAAAATGATTTACAAACAAATAATTTTTACCATAACACCAGGAATACAATCTGTTCTATTAGTATATATTGTGGTTAGTTCTGAGATTGTTTCACCATTTTTTAGTATATAAAGAAATGCTACCAAAAAAGGCACATATTCTTCCCTTCCTCAGGCAGAATGTGATAACAGGGGGCGTATCGACGGTCATGTTACACAAACCTGTTTATAATCGTGTGCGCCTGGTTGGTATACTAGTGCTGTGCTGGTGGCTGTATTCTAGAGAGTGCGACAAAATCAATCAGGAACATGAAATGTTTACTACTGTGCATCTTTACTTTAGCTACCGTTTCAGGTGGGTTCCCGTGACAATATTATAATTACTGCATATATGTAGGACTATACCACAGGCGTGTTTACAGGGGGGTAGGGGTAGGTAGCCCATGTACCCCCTAATGGTGCTTCAAATATTATTTTCAAGGAGGCAGGCACTCACAAAAATAATGCAAGAAATAATTATTTGGTGGGAGGAGGACGCATTTAACTCTAATTACAATTTAAAAAAACACACTAAACCACTTCTAAAGGCGTTTCATTAAAAAAATCCGGGTGAAGATCACTCCAAAACAATTATAGAAGCATCGATAAAAAAAAAGCTTTTAGAAACGTCTTATATTTTTAAAAATATCCAGAGATACATCTAATCAAAATAAAATAAGCAAAACAATATATGCTCTAAACAGCTTTAAGGGTTATGCAAATTTCAAAAATGTTGGAAGGCAGGACTCCTTAGAATAACGCCCGGCTCCCAGGCCAAAATCGATGTCTTTCAAACCTATCTTGTTTTGGTCAATCTCCGCAAGGCTATTGTGGTACACTCTCTGTACTAGTTTCATACCATAGGCGTGAAAAATATATTAATCCAATTTATGAACGCTACCAAAGACTTTAACGTGGATTCTGTCACCAGTACTTCTTGTGAAGGAGCTTTTTCTAAACTGATTCAAGTCAAGAGTAAACTTAGATCTACAATGATTCTGGACCACCTGAATAATGAATATCAACACACAGGCTGCAAACCATTGTAATTACGGCACTGTCCGTATGGAGAGGACGAATATTCAATTAATTTAAATTAGTTTAAAAATGACACTTGGACAAGGAACTTGAAACCAGGACTTTTGGCTTAGTACATCAATGCTATAACACTGAGATATCCAGTATTTATGAGCTACCAATAGTATCACGTGATATTATATACCACAGCCAGTTGCAGCCTTTGTTTTTGATAATAATTGGAATTTGACTTTAAAATTACAATCTTGTATTATATATTTGGTAGTGTAACCCTCCCAAGTCACAGGTTTTGTATCTTTTGTAATTTTGAAACTATTCAAACACTAAATTAATACATAAATACAAATTAATTTAATCTTTAGAAATTAGAGAGTACGTATTTTAAAAACAATATTTACAGTTCCATAATTACTCGCGTGTTGTAAACTGTACAATGATGATAATACTTTTTGTTAGAAAGTTTGTCCCACACTTAAAAAAGTTTGACACTGCATCTGGGGAGAGAGGGGTGGACAAAGAATACGAGTATACTGTCACCCGGGGGGGTCATTATTATAAATAACACGGTTACTTACAATGTTAGATTTCTGTTTAAAGCCATTTAATTGTTTATCATTCATAATAATTGATCTTATGCATGTTTTAAACCGTGGTCATCCTCTCCAATTTCTTAAAATCATATAGTTTTTATAAACTATTTGGAGTGGCCCTCCTTCACCAATTTTTTGAAAAATGGTCCACTCTATAAGCTATGTGTAGTATTCATCTTGATTTTTTAAAATTATATTATTTCATAAATTATAATCCATTTAAAGTGTTCCTCACCTAGAAATTTTTGAAATTTGGATACCCCTCGAAGCTATTAAGAGTGATCCTCACCTTAATTGTTTACGATGGATAGATACCTTTAGAATATAATATTTAGGAGGTCTTTCACCGACACAGTTTTTAAATTGAATTATTTCAGAAACTAGGCTATTTGGGGTGGTCCTCGCCTGAAAATTCTTCAAAATGACATACACCTAGAAGCTATTTAGAACTTTCCTCCCCTGATTTTTTCTCACAGTTAGATACCTCTAGTCTAGTAGTTATTTAAAGCGGTCTTCTCCAGCAAGTTTTGACAATAGAATGCATCTAGAAATCATTTGGAGTTTGATTTAAGGCCATCTTTCAGCTTCATATTCGATAATGTCATAGGATTTTAAATATATCTAGGGGGTAATTTATTCCAGGGAGGGGCAAATTATTTCCAGGGGGTCAGAGTCCCCCACAGTCCCACCACTCCCGCTGTCCACACATATTATATATTCTGTATTCGTGAATGAACTGTTCTCGGACGATTATAAGTCTTCTTTGATGTGTGGTAGTCTACCGTCTCTATGTGGAACAATGTTCGTTACTCGCTATGCACGACAAATATTCGTACATGAAAACGAATATTTGTTCCAAACTTGCCTGAGTCATATCGAAAATTGAATAAACGTGAATGAATAACGCACGTATAGACCCAGCCTAAGAGGTGTCTGCGCGTAAAAAGACAAAAAATTGTATAATTTATCTCTGTTGTGTTTTCTTGCTAAGGTTTGAACTTTCATTTTGTTTTTTGTATTAATTTTCTAACTTTCACAGGGGGGGTCAACTGACCCCTTGACACCCCTCTCCTGAATCTGCGCTTGCTGTTACCTCAGGTAGATTTTGTGGGTAAATATATCTCAGCCCGCTTCAGTGGCGTAGTGGTCTAACGCGTCAATCTCGTGTTAGACTGGCCTGCTCAAGGCGGGAGAGCGGGGCTCAAATCCGGTTTGGGTCTATTGAGGGTGGTTTTTACTATACTGTTTCCCACTCTCCTTCCACGCGAATGCGGGTAGATTACCTCTAAAAGGCGTCCTTCCTCATTTATATCCCATTAGTTTAGTTATCATATACTTCATTAATTATATATTATATACTCTGTTTAGAGACCTTAAATAGGTATTGCAGACAGGTGGTATAAGAGTCACCGGTTGTTAAGAAATGTGTAAATGTTATTGAGAGTCTTTCCTGCACACTTATGAATTCTCTTAAACGTGAACTTTTTTTTGTTGCACTTTTGATCCAATCAAAATAATTAGATGCTTAATAACTTGGTGACATTCGAAATTCAAGTTAAGTTTTTGAACTGACCACTAATTTCTTGAAATTTAAGTTGATGGAGCCAACTATTTCCACTATATTCCGCTCGCCTTAAGTACATTTGAGCTTGCCACAATCGTCTGATCTGTCTTGTTTTTCTTTGTTGCAAGGTGTAAATAAATTATGACGCAACAGCCAATTTTAATTTTTCCCCTGTACATTGCTTGTGCCATCTACTGAAGTACATAACCTTATGAAGCAAAATATGGCTCGCAGGAATGTTGGGGTTCGGCTCGCTAGTCTGGACGCAGCTTAAGGTGTTGAATTTCGCACAACTTCTTCTTATCGGATACTTACGACTCAAAAGGAACATTCCTACTAAATTTAAAGTTTTCAGATCAATAGGATCTGGGGATAGGGTGATAACTGATGAGTCAGTGAGTGAGTTAGGGCTTTTGTCTTTATATATAGATGTAAGAAGTGAGGGGAGAGCTCATATTATATGAATATAAGCTTGCTGGTGTGAAGTTAGATAAAGGGAAGGAGCTTTGTGATATTCTAGTGTCCTCCTCTACTCCCCCCCCCCCTCCAATGAGAATGTTGGCCACGACAGTGGATTATACCCATTTAAAGGAGTCATATTTACCCCCTCCCCCTTAAGATCCGTTCTAATTGCACGGGAGGTACCTAGGAAGGTAATTCAGCTCGAACCAAACGTATAGTGGTGCGGTTTTCTGTATTATACTTTAACAAAAACGACACCATTGGAATACAAACCAAAGAAACTATTTCACCATATAACAAGTACAAAAAAAAAAAAATAAATAAATAACTCTTTTAAAAGGAAAAAGATTAGTACAGTAATTTAAAGGATCCCAATTTCACTGTTGTCAACTAAAGAATGTATAAAATCGCACTTCAATACGTTTTCTAGTTTGAGCCTAATCATGCATTTACTATCCCGGTTAATCAGCCTATTATTTATTTAAAAGTGTAAATAGTGCAAACACCACAGTTTGTACAAAATCCTTATTAAATCTTCTAAATCGATCCGATATGGCTCAATTTTAATAGGAAGAGCCTTATCTGACATACGTATAAACACGTCAATTCATGTGATTTTCAGCTTTCACTTTTGCTAGATATTATCTAGTCGTAAAATAAGACTAATCAAATAATAATACGCTATTAATATTAACAACAAAAGATATGTTTGAATTTCAAAAAGCCCCTCCTATTACAACTGGACTTTACTCCACCGAGTTAAAATATCCAAATAAAAATATAATGTAAAAAAAAATGGTATCGGTAGTAAAATGTCGATATTTGTAAAGTATCGAGATTTTCTTCACGTCTTTTGTTCCCCGCTTATGTAATGTGTGTTGCGGCAGGCGAGATGGTGTTGAATTGCGGCCAGGTACCAAAGACGGCCCTAGCTACCGGAACCAGGCTCAGACATGATTTGTTCTGCGCCTACGACAAGCTCACACGTCCTGTGAAGAACCACACCTCCACAACTGAAGTGGAGATGTCGCTTCTCGTCCAACACATCGATTACGTGAGTCAACTCCTACCCCAACCCCTTTTCGCTTTTTGTTTAAAGCTTGCTCTAAGTGATCAAATAATGGTGAATAAACCCCGAATAACAGTATAATATTAAGGTGGGGATGTAGGGAACGCGAGAAAAGGTAAGTATTTGTGCAGTTTTTATATCAACACTTTTTTTTTGTCAAAATAAATCAAATATTGCTTCAGTAGAAACATAAGAGTTTAATTTTCTTCACATGGTGATACCAACAGTTATTGACTATATTTTAATTAAAAAAGTTTCTGATCTTATACCGTTATCTTCATGGCAGATATTCAACAACTGTTGATATCACCACGTGAAGAAAATTAAACTCTATGTTTGCGCTGGAGCAATATTGTATTTATTTTAGCGAAACAAATTTTTTTCTATTTAAAATTGCAAAAACACTGGATTTTTCTCGCGTTCCTTACATCTCAATCTTAGACACATTCGGACCAGAAAACTCATCAAAGTGCGGTTTAGTGCACTCTTCATTTGACAACAATCAAATTGAGATCAGTTTAATACTTTTTTTTTTAATTTGAGATAGTAATTTTTCAATTTTGTTATCTTTATTAAAATATGGTAAAACGATGTTACTGGTTTTGATTCCAATTTTACTCGCTTCGGTGGTCGAATGGACTAAAGTGTCACTCTCGCAGTAGATTGGACTGCTGATGACGGGGTGATTGGAGTTTGAATACATGTCGAGTTTACTGTGGATGTTATTTTCTTAAATGTTTATTCACGCAAATTTGGGTACATTACTCTAAATCCACCTTTCTCATCCCTAACACCTTATGGTAATAACTACGTAATTTGTATACATATAGCCCGAATTGTTAGTAAGGTGCGTTACTAAAATAAACTACGCATTAACCGGTGAATGAGATAAAATATCATGCTAGGACCAGAAAACGCATCGAAGTATGGTTTTTCTGCGTTCTTAATTTGACAACCAAATTGAGACCAATTTAATAGTTTTTTGAATTTTAGTATAATCATTTCTCAATTTTATTGAATTTTTTTAAATATGGTAAAACGATTTCACTAGTTTCAAGTGTTTTTAAAGTAGGCCTACATCACAGAAAACCGCACCACGATGTGACGTTTTTTCCAGTTGTGTTATTACCTATCTAAGTTAGGTATTAACTGTGGAGTGAGACGGATTCCTGAAACGTAATCATATGCAATGCATATATTTCACGTTAAAGTCGTTTATTAATCTCCGAGCCTTAATAAGAACTTAATATGATTGATGGGATAAGACAACCAAAAGCGTTGGAAAGTTTTTAGTTTCAGGGGAGATAGATGGCAAAATGAAATTGCTGTGCTTTCAGAAATAAAGTTTTTTTATTTTTTTAAATTGCCCATGTCAATTTTATTGCATGCATTATAACCTGAACGGATGGTAAAACGTGGTGACAAAAAACAATATTTTTTTTGATAATACAAATTATAGGTAGATATTATTTGAAGTAAAGCCCAGCAACGATTCAGAAGTTTTGTGATTTTTGTGCAAATCTACAGCTTAAAATATTTTTTAGAGAATTAAAACACTTTATTTTATATATATATATATAAAATATTTTACCCGCCTCGGTGGCATAGTTGGCTAACGCGCTTGTCGTGTTGAGCTCGACTGCTGAGGACGGGGAGATCGAGGTTCGAATCTCGGTCGGGTGAACTGGGAGCGGTTTTTCCTAAATGGTTTTCCCCTCTCCCTCCACGCAAATGCGGGTTCACTTCCTATAATTCAACCTTCCCAATTCCTAATCCATTAGCGTAATTAGTACTTAAAGCGTATAGCCCGAACGGGTAGTAAGACTCGGTGCTAAATATTAATTATATATTTTTTATGACATCAAGTACTGTCATAATAACGTTATCGATTAACATACCACCTGGGTGACCTGGCGGTCTAGGGGTAAGGTGTCAGACTTCTGAGCTGGGGTCCGGGGTTCAATCCTCGGTCCCGGCACAGATTTATCTGATTACCAAACCCTTCCTTCACCTCTGACAAGACGTGTATTAATCAATGTGGGGAATGCCAGGCCTGTACCATGGTTCGGATTCCACGTTAAACTGTAGGTCCTCCATTTCATCTAACAATCACCCTCCATTACACATTAGTGTAAGAGCGTATAACCCGAACGGTTAGTAAGACGCGGAGTTAATAATAATCTAAACACTGCAATCCACACCGTCTATAATAATTCCTTTTACGAACCGTTTAAATGGAAAGTGTAAAACTTCGGACTCCTCGGTCAGAATTAACCATAAAAGTTATTATTATTATTTAGCAACGCGTCGTACTGCCCGTTCGGGCTCTACACTTTAAGTACTAATTACGCTAATGGATTATGAATTGGGAAGGTTGAATTAGATGAAGTGAACCCGAATTTGCGTAGAGGGAGAGTGGAAAACCATTAAGGAAAAACTACCCCAGTTCACCCGACCGAGATTCGAACCTCGATCTCCCCGTCCTCAGCATTCGAGCTCAACACGACAAGCGCGTTAGCCAACTACGCCACCCGCCTCGGGTAACCTTAAAAGTTATTTGTATGAACTTAATTTTAAAGTTGTTATGATAGATATGTTTAAAATATAAATTTACCATTTAATTTGAATATATATTTATTTACATCTACAGTATAATATGTATTATCCATGTATAATTGCCTAAAAAATTTATTTTATTTTCCAGAATGATTACTACAATCAACTTGAGATCCGTTGTTTAATGTTCTTGGTGAGTTTCTTCAATTAAATTTGAATCTAAAATATTTGCTTGAATGTAAGAGGAATTTAGTTTCTCAATGAACAACTTCGTGTGGGTATTCAAATAGTTCTCCTAAACAATTTTAAAAAAGAGTGAGAATAAAATATGAAAAGATATCATCATTAAAAAAGGACATGGTTATGTTTAAATGGATAATAAAATTACATAAAGTAATATTTATTAAGAATAACATTGAATGGCATAACTATTACGATTACAATTAGTTACTAGCTACAATAATATTAGTGAAAATTTAATGACAGCATACGTATTAAATGGAATTTATTGGTGGAGGCACGAAAAAAAAAGCATACTACCATATTTTTAATATACCTATTAGTTTCTTGAATAGCATTTTGTTACATTTTAAGTAAATATACCATAATTTATATTTAAGTCGTTTTACAAAATATTTTGAGCTATAAAGTACACTATACTTGTTGCTGAAATTTCAACATACTACAAAACTTGAAGCTTTCTTCAGTTAAATCAGACGTTTAGTCATCAACAACAATTTTTTGTTGAGCTTTATATCAACTATACTTACAGAAGCCCATATAGTCTTGAATGCTGACTTTTTGAATGAATATTTTGGAATTGAACTGCGTTCAAGGTATTAAGTGACCAACCCACAAACCTAACGGGAAAATACAATTGGGAATACTTAGGTAAAGATAGGAGGATAACATAATAATGGACCTTAAAGAGATAGGGTGTAATGAGGTGGACTGGATAGATGTAGCTCAAGATAGGGATTGGGTGTAATGAGGTGGACTGTATAGAACTACCTAAACATAGCAACAAGGAGTATACTTTTGTAATTGAGGCAATGAACTTCCAAGCTTTTAATGCTATAAAGTAGGCGTAAGTAAGGCTGGATGCATAGCAAATAGTGTATAACGAACAATTTACATATAATAATGAAAATACAACGGTTTATAATGAAACGTAGTGATTAAAGCCTTACTTAAATCGACAATATTTTATTAATATAAATTGCCCAAACATCTTTGCTCTACTAGATAAGGTATTTAAAAATACTTCATTTAAAGGTTCACCAAGAAAACAACGTTCGTTAAACTGTATAGTTTTAATTTTTTTTTAACTAGTTCAAGGGGTGCATCTACCTGCTTAACCTAGTTGGTAATGTGAACCACAGTCGGTACATGTACTATTGAATTAAATTTAATTTTGATTTGATTCTGATTTTATTATTGACATAAACATACATAACTAATCACTCTATTCCCTTACGGGGTAGGCACTAAACTGTGCATATAGCTCAAAGAACAACTTCGGACTTAATTCAGCCTCACAAACTGTCTCCACACTTCCATATCCTGTCATACTTCCTTCGCTTCAATAACATCCTTACACCGAGTCATGCATACTCTTTTATTCTCGAAACTTTGAATGATTACCATAAATATTATGATATACCGGTACCTACTTCTCAGTAACAAAATTGAAAATGTAATATTTCTAATTTATTTTCAATCATATTAATAGCCATAGTCACTGTTTTTGAAGAACATTTTTATATTTTAGTAAGTAGCGTAGTCATTGTACTAGTTGTTACCCTCCTCCAGATAGGGTACACCACTGTCTTAGGATTATTCGACTGTGTTTATTTGTACTAATTTGCTTGTCCAACACATGTTCTAATGGTTAGTTCCATTTCCCGCAGCATTGGCATGACCAACATCTAGTTTGGGACGAGAGTAAATACGACTCAATCGATTATATGTATGTGGAGGGTGCTGACCTGTGGCACCCAGATATTGTTCTTTTTAACACGTGAGTTGAATCATATTAAGTGCGTTTCAATTAAAGCACTATACAGGGTGTTTATAAACCCTCTGTCCTAACTTAAACTACACAATCTGTGCTTAGGAAGAAATATATAATCCTAGTTAAAAAAAAGTCCGGAAAGGTCATCTTGCACTATTAAATGAAAGTTGAGGTTAAACTCAACAACGCTGAGAGCACGCAAACGTACGTACGTACGTGTATAACAGGTTGCATATCATTAGGCGTGCAGAGGTGCCCAGCCGAGAGCAACGTGCCCGGAGGGTGAGCGCGCGCCAAATGGTACCGACGGACTGTGCATTATGGGGGTGGGGGTGGGTGTTCTTGGAAGGGGGAGGGGGTCTGTGATGTGCCCACCACGCTCGCCACGTACGTACTTATAGCTGCTTACTCCCAGCGTTGTGTCGACTTTGAACTCTCATTTAGAATTGCAAGATGATTTTTCCGAACATTTTTTACCGGTATTTTCTGTTTCTTTCTGCCCACAGATGCTGTGGCTTAGGTTTAGGAAGAGGGTTTAGAAAACCCGTGTACAAATGGTCTAAGGCGTCACTCTTTCTCAATAGATTGAATAGCCGATAACAGATGTTGGGGGTTCGATTACCAACAAGGCGAATTGAGGGTGATTTTTTCCCTTAATGGTATTCCCCTCTCCCTCCACCAAAATTCAGGTACATTTTCTCTGAATTGTACCTTCCTCATCTCTACCTTATTTGTTGTAAGTATACGAGCAGCTCGATCGGGTAGTAGGACAAGGCTTACATTTTATTGTTTTTTTAAAATACTGTTTCTCACTACCCGTTCGGGTTACACGCACTTGTACTAATTACACTAATGTGGTAGTGATGAGGAAGTTATAATTTAGTAATTTAGAGAAAGTGTGGCTGCACTTGCTACGAAGAAGAATGGGAAACCCCATAGGGAAAACAATCTTTCGTACATCTGAGTGGGGTTTGAAACCCAATAAAAATATAATAGAAGGCAAAGAGGGGATGGAAATGTCTTGATTCACCAGGTATGGCTATAATGTAACGATTACCTATTGTTCCTAGGGGTAACACGAATAACCAGATTAAGCCGTTTCTGTCCACGTGCTTTGTTAACTCCGATGGCACTGTGATGTGTGTGTCTCGCAACTTCTTTGAATCAAGATGCAGAGCTGAACTAACCTATTGGCCCTTTGACACCCGCAACTGCACCCTCAAATTCTCCTCTTGGGCAAGTACCGGCGAGCAGGTTAATCTAACTAACAAAGGGGTAAGTAAGTTCAATAGTAAAGTTTTTTTTAAATATGAGATTTGTTTATTTATTTTTTAAAATCCAAACTTGTTCCGAGTAAAATATGGAGCATCCTACCATAAATGTTTGCTTTACATCTACAGCCCAATTTTCATAGGTTGAGCTTTATTTCAGATTCAGAAAAGTTCTATACCTACTTTCAATTCATGCTACTTTAAACTTTAAATGTTGTTAGCTACTATCAATACCTATAAAATAACACTAATAAAATATTAAAGTAAATTTGTATCTTGTTACACCCTCTCTGTTTCCTCTTACTACCCGACCAGTGAAAATAATAAAAGGGAGAGAGTGATATCTAAGGTACAAGTTACAGGGAAATTATTAGAAATATTTAAGAATAACAATATGAGAAGTTTATTCACATTAATAACAAGAGCGCAGATAACAATACATGGTCTCATTATATCATAATGAGTTATGTTGGAAATTAAACTCGGTGACGACAACAATACGTCGCAGGTATAGTTACTGAAAAGAAACTTGAAACCCAATCTTTATCCAGACGGTTCAGTCTATATGAGACAACAACAATATATTAGAAATAGAATAAAAGGGCCTAATGGGTACCTTGAAATGGTTACTAAAGTTTCGTTGTACACAGAAAACGAAGATATAAGTTACGTTACTTTAACTCAAAAACATAATATACGGAAATTTACATAACACGAGAGTTTGGCTACAGACATTAGTCAAACTCCCGTGGGACTAACTGAACCTGACTCAGAATACGAACCTAAACAATAAACAATACTTCAAATGTCCTAAAGGGACATACATTAGAAAAAGATATTTATATGAGAAATAATTAATGAATGTCATCGTTAACTCAAAATAAAAAATTACCAATTATTTTACTTTACGATTATTCAAAAAGCAAATAAGAAACGTAAATTCGAATATTAGAAGAATTCATTACAAATATCAGCAAATTCAAACACATTAACTTTTAACTCGAACAAACATAAAATCCATTTATAAGAGAGAATATCTACGAGAATGAAAACTGCAAAAAGCTCTAGCGCCCACCTGGCGACAAACAGAAAATTAATCTAAATAGAAATACCAAAAAGGTAGTAATTTTTGAAACAGAAGTTTAAAGTTTTATATTAAAAATATATTAGAGTCGAAAATAAGTTAGAGTCCAAAACACGAATCGCCATAGTTACGATTTGATATAGATTACAAGTTCATCCTGCCATTGTCCAGGTCGGACACAATGGTCCTTCGTCCATCGTCGACGGTAAGATAGTCAATATTGCCACACAAACGTAGCCATTATATAGGGGTTTCATTGCACAAAAGGGGAGGTGGGATACGCATTAACACGCTAGGTGACGTCAACGATGTCTTGATTTAGTCACGTACACAAATATTTACAAGGCGCCATCAGAAAATTCGCTGGTTTCTTCAATCTTCCGATGTTGTATAGGTGGTTCTTCTTCTCACCACCAGAGGTCAGGTACATAGTTATTGCTAGTTGTCTTCAAAGTTGTAGAGTTCTTGTATCCGCCAGTTGCAAGCAAGGCGCCGGGACGTCTTGTAGATACTTTGAATCACGCTTGCCCCACTCGTCGTGTTAGTACGTCCGGTGTAGGCCAGCCATGCAGCTTACTAGTACAGGCAGAAATATTTGGTGAGTACACGTATAAACCATTAACATAGAATTGGATATGGTAGTGAAATATATTGTCCAGCATTGTTAATTATGTCTTATCAACCTGCATGAACTACAACAGAGAATATTACTATTGTAGGGATTCTAATTGAGATGTACATATCGGAGGGGGTAGTATGATTTACTACAATTCGTGCGTCTA
Source organism: Timema cristinae (assembly GCA_039000515.1). Taxonomy (NCBI): domain Eukaryota; kingdom Metazoa; phylum Arthropoda; class Insecta; order Phasmatodea; family Timematidae; genus Timema; species Timema cristinae. The sequence continues at coordinate 123,344,560 of JBCFYV010011172.1, forward strand.
TGTCAGCATGGGGCGGGGTCCAATTGTTACATATAACAATGTAATGTTACAATCTGCTTTCTAAGAGTTCCTTTCTTTCAGAATCCTACTAGAAGATAAAATTAAAAAATATATATTATTTAGTATTAGGAAATATTATATTTAGAGAGGTCCTAAGGGCAGATAAAAGCCCGCACGTTCAAGGGTAGATATACAATCACTAACACCAACAATTTAAACATATTTAAAACAAAGAGGGCATAATAATAATATAGTCTCCCTGAGAAGAAAGTTTGGTGCCCGAAAAGTTTACGAAATCTATCATAGCCTAATCGTTATAATATTTTATAAAATAGCTACCCGCTTTGGTGGCCGCATGGTCTAAGGTGCTACCCTGACAATAGACTAGACTTCCAATGACGACGAGATTTAGGTTCGAATCTCAGTCAGATGTACTACGGGGGTTTTTCCTAAATGGTTTTCCATTATCTTTCTCCATGCAAATGCAGATACACTTCCTTTAAATTAAACCTTTTTCGTCTCTAACCCATTAACGTAATTATTACTTAAGAAAGTATAGTTAAGGTAATGGAAATTACAACCACACCAATAAATTCAGGTACAGTACAGGTTAGAGTATCGGGGAAATTTTGAACAAAAATCTACTTTTAAAAAATTTGCATAATTTAATTTATTTACGAAATGCACATTTTCTATTGTCTTTTTACTCGTGTATTTTTTTTTTTAGTGTTTGCATGGTGATAGTGAATATTAGGGTGCGGAATCAGTAGAAACCCTTAGCCTAGCCGAACTTAAGCCTAACAAGCCAGACCCTGATAACTATTGAGATAATTCCCCTTTCGGAAAAAATACCCCTGGCACCAGCCGGGAATCGAACCAAATGCCTATTGGTTGGAAACCTGGTGCGCTGACCACTATACCACTGGTCCGGTTATATTGAAGGAATTAAAACAAAAATGAGATAGCACGATAACTTCTTGTAAAATTACTAATTATCATGGGGTCCCTTCAAATACTCGCTTTGAACCTATTCCTCTTTCTTGGAATTATATTGCCCCTTGATATATTCGCAATACTCCACATGTTTATTCTTCCATCAGGGGATATGGGTGGAAAAACGGAAAAACAGAGAATGGAAGTATGTGAGCGCAAAGACTACCGCCAACGTGAAAAAGTACGAGTGCTGCCAAACGACACGTTCCCTGACGTCACCTTAACCTTCCAGCTGGAGAGGCACTCTTCCAGACACGTGGCCATCATTATCATGCCGGCTGTAGGTAAGTGTGTGAGACTGGGTTCCTGGAGGGGGACCACCACGTAGGGCAAGTCTCTTTTGAGGTCGTTACGCCTGGCTGGTGCTGTGCGCTCTTTGGGGTTGGGACATAGTCTTCTTCCTTTCCCCATGGCGTTACGCATCTACCGATGGGAGAGTGTAGGAAAAACTGATCTGCCTACCTCCGATTTGTAATTAAGAGAGTTGTTGATCTTAGTGCTCGCCATGATAACCCTGTGCTCGTTTTGGATGCCTGCCGTCGCCTTGGAGAGAATTACGATGTGCTGTATGACCTTCGTCAGTCACGTGTTCTTCCTCCTTTACCTGGGGTACATGCTCCCAGGGAACACCAACCAAGTACCACTCATTGGTGAGTGAATCGCAGCATATTAATATATTTAGCTCACCGGATTAAGAAAATATAAGACATGAGAATGAACAGAATGAGAAAATTGAAATTATTATTATTATTATTGTTATTAGCACCGCATCTTACTAACCGTTCGGGTTATACACACTGCTAATGTGTAATGGTAGGGTGATTGCGAGATGAAATGGAGGACCTACATTTTAACGTGGGATCCGAACCACGGTGGAGGCCTGGCATTCCCCACATTCACAAGTTGTCTTGTCAGAGGTGAAGGAAGGGGTTGGTAATCAGATAAATCTGTGCCGGGACCAAGGGTTGAACCCCGGACCCCAGCACAGAGGTCCGACACCTTACCCCTAGACCGCCAGGTCACCCGAACTTGAAATCAGATTTAGAAAAAAAGTTATAGTTAATTTTAAAAAATACAAAAATAAATTAAATAAAAGATGCTTAAACAATTTTTTTTAAAGTTAAAATATAAGCACAGCTAAAATAACATGGAAAAAATTAAAAACGTGTTTAAATATAAGGCCAGAATAAGAGAGGTTATGTATTAGTCAAATTTATATATAAAAAGTATAAACTTTTTAGAAATTATATCAAATTTCTAGTATTAATAATAATATTACAAAAGAGGAAAATATATTAATTTTGTATTGGATCATATGAAACGAAGAATAACATTAACATGTAACGCCCGTTACCCTGAAACGTAGCAAATATAATGTCTACATTTAATTATTTTAATAGGAAGGACCTTTTTACGGCCAACATTGTTAACATCTTACTTTTTTATTAATTTTTTTAAAAGGTATTGATATTATCTATCAAAAGTGACAGCTGCAAATCGCATTACTTGACCTAAGACTACGTTAAAGTAGATCTAGTAGCTTCCCTAGATGACAAATAGGACCCTTCCTATTAAAATTGTACTGTAGCTTGGTTCCACTATGGTATCACTTAAAATATATCTGGCCTTGTGGTGTAGTGGTCAATGCACCTGGATGTAAACCTTGGGATTCCGGGTTCATTTCCTGGCTGGTACCTTGGGTATTTTGCTCTTTATCCCAACGGTCACCAGGGGTTGGTTATATTAGTCTTAAGTTAGGTTTAAAACTCCAACTGACTCACACCTCCATATCAAAAGCTTGATTCACACGTTCGCCGTAAATAAAAAAACAGAATCTGCCTCAGTGATGCAGCAAGCCACACACTGAATGTTGACCCATGATGCATTGCAACGCTAACTAGGAACAGCTGATTATCAACATTTTTATTTTCTAGTGGATAGACATATATTTAAGATCATTTTCCCGATGGATGTTTTCAAATTATAACTTTGTGTCGTGGCACAATCCAATACAATAAAACACACTCTTTACCTTTAAGGGTTATTTCAAATCTCCTCACGAAGACCAACAAAGTTGTCCGCTAGCTTCTGGCTGTAGAGTGCATGCATTGTTAAGTGTGCATGCGCACTGATTTGAGATTGTTGGCTCTGATATTTGATTGGTTATCCTGTGCCGAAGATCTCAGGATGAGTGGACAAAGTAGAGATAAGTTGAACTTCAGTGGAACAGCTCGCGCCGATGAGGCGGAAATCTTGTGATTGGCTTAGAGCTCGTCACGTGACCGCATCTTTGTTCTACACTAGTTTTTCGGTGAACGTGTGGATCAACAGTTACTACCCGTTCGGGTTATACGCTTAAGTACTAATTGCGCTAATGGGTTAGGAATTTGGAAGGTTGAATATAGAGGAAGTGAGCCCCCATTTGCGTGGAGTGAGTTTGAAAAACAATTTAGGAAAAAACACCCCCAGTTCACCCGAGTGAGATTCGAACCTTGATCTCCCCGTTCTCAGCAGTCTATCTCAATACGAAACTAGCGCGTTAGCCAACTACGTCACCGAGGTGGGTTATATCATCACGGTGACCTGGTGGTCTAGGGGTAAGGTGTCAGACTTCTATGCTGGCGGCCGGGGTTCAATCCTTGGTCCCGACAAAGATTTATCTGATTACCAAACCCTTCCTTCACCTCTGACAAGACTTCTTGTGAATGTGGGGAATGACAGGTCTCCACCGTGGTTCGGATTCCACGTTAAACTGTAGGTCCTTCATTTCATCTCACAATAACCCTTCCATTACACATTAGCGTAAGTGCGTATAACCCGAATGGGTAGTAAGACGCGGTGCTAATAATAATAATAATAATAATAATAATAATATATCATCACATCATCTCATTACTGGTACATGTATACAACCTCCTGTGGTGTACCCTGGGCAATGCTCTGTGCCACCAGAGCGGCTAATAGTCTACATATAAGGTGGCCGAAATGAATGCCATGCACAGTGTACCACCCGGTCAGTAATGCCATACGTTAAAAAAACAACTTAAAACGATAGGTCTACAGTATAACCAGACTATACTACCTTTTAATATAAACGGAGTGTACAGCGAAGAGCACGTCAGTTATATCACGCGTCTGTATTTTTTTTCAGTGTTATACTACCGCGACTCGATGATCCTGACGACATTGGCTGTCCTGGCAACCGTTCTGGGACGCTATTGGACGCTGAAAAAGAGCCACCCACCAGACTTGCTTTCCTCGGCTGTCAACTTGCTTATGCGTACGGGAACCGGAAAACTGCTGTTGATCAGAGAACTCGGTGTCAAGGTTAGCTTAAGATGGAAAATGATTGTGGATCACACCCTCACTCTCTCTCTCTCTCTCGATCTTATTTAAAAACGTAGCTACTTATCCTTTTTAATAGTTTGTGTACTTTATTTTATTAAGTCTCTGGTAGACTTTTCTCTTCAAGCCATAATAGTTAATTACAGGGTGCTCAAAATTTTTCTGATGCTTCAGACTGGAACACATAAAGCACTCAACCTTATTTAGCTTTGTCGTCTATACGGGAAGAAAACAACAGGTAGGGTCATTTCTTTCTAGAGCCGTACCAAGAAGTGCATTTTGGAGGATAAGGGGCTTTGCCTACTGTGACTCTTGGGGAAGTATCCCTCCAGAATATGAATGGTATTTTATTTTTGGCATTGAATCCCCTTTGAATTACTTAAAAGATTTTTTTTTATAAAACATTGTTGACAAAACTTTAGGAAAGGGGAAGGGGGAGTAGGTTAACCTCTAAAACACCCCTTTTTAGGTTTGTCATTGGCTCTTTCCTACGTATATGCGGAGAACTGAGAGACTGCTGTATTTCAGTTTTAAACATCGAAATGCAATCAGCTAAGACATCCCAGTTGGATGTCTTCTTCTTTTTGAGTCAACAACCAGAAGGTTGGATTGATGTGATTTATATCCATCCGGAACTTCGGAATGTACTCAGGGTTTCAGCTGGTTATAGCTTCCTGCACCATCTGGTAGAAATCCCATGTACTAGGGGAGTTCAGGAAGTGTGGTGGTCTACTTTTGCCTTCCACGCTGAATTTCTTTAAGCATGCGCAAAAGGGCCTACCTATTTTGCCAGGAAAGATATTTGCCCATACTCTCCAGGGATCTTTTACATGCCACAATAAACATGGGAACGATAACTTTATTTCCCCTCCAAAGGAATATATGCTATGGATTTCAACACTTAAGAGATATCCGTAAGCCTCGGATGGGTTTTAACCCAAGGAAATGGGATCTTTAGGCCAGAACTTTATCTCAATACCATGAAGTCAACCATTTGGATGTATGGAAGTTGTTTTATTCTTAACTAGTTTCCAATCCTCCCTACAAGCAAGTGCAAATACTTTTACTCAAAATTAAACCTTATTCTTCCTTATTCCAGCTGTGTAAATACGCGGATAGCCCGAACGAGTAGTAAGGCACGATGCACACAAATAACAAAGATTTATATTGGTATGACAACTCGATCTGTAGTTAGATTACCACTCTCTACTTATCATCCATAAACTAAAGTCATCCCTGGAGGCACTGTTGTTGGTTGTCTCATCTTTGAACCCTTTCTGGAGTTGATGTTAGAGGGGAACATTCACACCAACACTTTTTGTGCCATTCTTAGAGTAGTTTTGAAAGAAAACATTCGTTTACCAATCTAGAATCCTCACTCCTTCTTAAGACTGTTATAAGTGTGTGTATATATAAAATTCTTAGATTAGTTGTTAGCGTAAACTTCTGTTTTAGGGTGGTTGCTAGGATGAACTCCTTCTTGAGGTGGTTGTTAGGATTGACTTCCTTCTTAGGATGGTTGTTAGGATGGACTTGCTTCTTAGGGTGGTTGTTCGGATGGACTTGCTTCTTAGGGTGGTTGTTCGGATGGATTTACTTCTTAGGATGGTTGTTAGGATGGACTTGCTTCTTAGGGTAGTTGTTCGGATGGATTTACTTCTTAGGATGGTTGTTAGGATGAACTTACTTCTTAGGATGGTTGTTAGGATGACTTCCTTCTTAGGATGGTTGTTAGGATAAACTTCTTCTTAGGGTGGTTGTTCGGATTGACTTCCTTCTTAGGATGGTTGTTAGGATGAACTTGCTTCTTAGGGTGGTTGTTAGGATGGACTTCCTTCTTAGGATGGTTGTTAGGATAGACTTCCTTCTTGGGGTGGTTGTTAGGATGAACATCCTTCTTAGGATGGTTGTTAGGATGAACTTGCCTCTTAGGGTGGTTGTTCGTATTGACTTCCTTCTTAGTATGGTTGTTAGGATAAACTTGCTTCTTAGGGTGGTTGTTCGGATTGACTTCCTTCTTAGGATGGTTGTTAGGATGAATTTGCTTCTTAGGGTGGTTGTTAGGATTGACTTCCTTCTTAGGATGGTTGTTAGGATAGACTTCCTTCTTGGGGTGGTTGTTAGGATGGACTTGCTTCTTAGGGTGGTTGTTCGTATTGACTTCCTTCTTAGGATGGTTGCTAGGATGAACTTGCTTCTTAGGGTGGTTGTTAGGATTGACTTCCTTCTTAGGATGGTTGTTAGGATAGATTTCCTTCTTGGGTGGTTGTTAGGATGAACATCCTTCTTAGGATGGTTGTTAGGATGGACTTGCTTCTTAGGGTGGTTGTTCGTAATGACTTCCTTCTTAGGATGGTTGCTAGGATGAACTTGCTTCTTAGGTGGTTGTTCGGATTGAATTCCTTCTTAGGATGGTTGCTAGGATGAACTTGCTTCTTAGGGTGGTTGTTAGGATGGACTTCCTTCTTAGGATGGTTGCTAGGATGAACTTTCTTCTTAGGGTGGTTGTTCGGATTGAATTCCTTCTTAGGATGGTTGCTAGGATGAACTTGCTTCTTAGGGTGGTTGTTAGGATGGACTTGCTTCTTAGGGTGGTTGTTAGGATGGACTTCCTTCTTAGGATGGTTGCTAGGATGAACTTTCTTCTTAGGGTGGTTGTTCGGATTGAATTCCTTCTTAGGATGGTTGCTAGGATGAACTTGCTTCTTAGGGTGGTTGTTAGGATGGACTTCCTTCTTAGGGTGGTTGTTAGGATGAACTTTCTTCTTAGGGTGGTTGCTAGGATGAACTTTCTTCTTAGGATGGTTGTTAGGATGGACTTGCTTCTTAGTGTGGTTGTTCGGGTGGACTTACTTCTTAAGGTGGTTGCTAGGATGACTTTCTCCTTAGGATGGTTGTTAGGATAGACTTCCTTCTCGGGTGGTTGCTAGGACGGACTTTCTTCTTAGGTGGTTGTTCGGATGGACTTACTTCTTTAGGTGGTTGTTAGAATAAACTTGCTTCTTAGATTGGTTGTTAGGATGGACTTCCTTCTTAGGGTGGTTGTTAGGATGAACTTTCTTCTTAGGGTGGTTGCTAGGATGAACTTTCTTCTTAGGATGGTTGCTAGGATGAACTTGCTTCTTAGGATGGTTGTTAGGATGAACTTCCTTCTTAGGATGGTTGTTAGGATGGACTTACTTCTTAGTGTGGTTGTTCGGGTGGACTTACTTCTTAGGGTGGTTGCTAGGACGGACTTTCTTCTTAGGGTGGTTGTTCGGATGGACTTACTTCTTTAGGTGGTTGTTAGGATGAACTTTCTCCTTAGGATGGTTGCTAGGATGAACTTGCTTCTTAGATTGGTTGTTAGGATGGACTTGCTTCTTAGTTTGGTTGTTAGGATGGACTTGCTTCTTAGGGTGGTTGTTCGTATTGACTTCCTTCTTAGGATGGTTGCTAGGATGAACTTTCTTCTTAGGGTGGTTGTTCGGATTGAATTCCTTCTTAGGATGGTTGCTAGGATGAACTTTCTTCTTAGGATGGTTGCTAGGATGAACTTGCTTCTTAGGATGGTTGTTAGGATGAACTTCCTTCTTAGGGTGGTTGTTAGGATGGACTTCCTTCTTAGGGTGGTTGTTAGGATGAACTTTCTTCTTAGGGTGGTTGTTCGGATTGAATTCCTTCTTAGGATGGTTGCTAGGATGAACTTGCTTCTTAGGGTGGTTGTTAGGATGGACTTGCTTCTTAGGGTGGTTGTTAGGATGGACTTCCTTCTTAGGATGGTTGCTAGGATGAACTTTCTTCTTAGGGTGGTTGCTAGGATGAACTTTCTCCTTAGGATGGTTGTTAGGATGGACTTCCTTCTTAGGGTGGTTGTTAGGATGAACTTTCTTCTTAGGGTGATTGCTAGGATGAACTTTCTCCTTAGGATGGTTGTTAGGATGAACTTTCTTCTTAGGGTGGTTGTTAGGATGAACTTTCTTCTTAGGGTGGTTGCTAGGATGAACTTTCTTCTTAGGATGGTTGCTAGGATGAACTTGCTTCTTAGGATGGGTGTTAGGATGAACTTCCTTCTTAGGTTGGTTGTTAGGATGGACTTACTTCTTAGTGTGGTTGTTCGGGTGGACTTACTTCTTAAGGTGGTTGCTAGGATGGACTTCCTTCTTAGGGTGGTTGCTAGGATGACTTTCTCTTAGGATGGTTGTTAGGATGGACTTCCTTCTTAGGGTGGTTGTTAGGATGAACTTTCTTCTTAGGGTGGTTGTAGGATGAACTTTCTTCTTAGGATGGTTGCTAGGATGAACTTACTTCTTAGGATGGTTGTTAGGATGAACTTCCTTCTTAGGTTGGTTGTTAGGATGGACTTACTTCTTAGTGTGGTTGTTCGGGTGGACTTACTTCTTAAGGTGGTTGCTAGGATGGACTTCCTTCTTAGGGTGGTTGCTAGGATGGACTTGCTTCTTAGGGTGGTTGCTAGGATGACTTTCTCCTTAGGATGGTTGTTAGGATGGACTTCCTTCTTAGGGTGGTTGTTAGGATGAACTTTCTTCTTAGGGTGGTTGCTAGGATGAACTTTCTTCTTAGGATGGTTGCTAGGATGAACTTACCTCTTAGGGTGGTTGCTAGGATGAACTTTCTTCTTAGGATGGTTGCTAGGATGAACTTACTTCTTAGGATGGTTGTTAGGATGAACTTCCTTCTTAGGTTGGTTGTTAGGATGGACTTACTTCTTAGTGTGGTTGTTCGGGTGGACTTACTTCTTAAGGTGGTTGCTAGGATGACTTTCTCCTTATGGTGGTTGTTAGGATGAACTTTCTTCTTAGGGTGGTTGCTAGGACGGACTTTCTTCTTAGGTGGTTGTTCGGATGGACTTACTTCTTTAGGTGGTTGCTAGGACGGACTTTCTTCTTAGGGTGGTTGTTAGGATGGGCCTCCTTCTAGGATTAGTAGTTAGGCTGGACCTACACACCAAGATTATTGGCAGTATACTCATATCTAGCTATATCACATACGGTCCTAAACCTTTATCCTAGTCCTAAAAATTGTTCTAGTTGACATGTAATGGCAACTATGGCATTGTCACCAATATCGCATACAGCAAGCCTCGAAGAGACTCATCTTAACATCTACCAATTAATAACAATTCCAGTAGTTCTTTTATTGTGACACTTAGTTTAAAAAAAATTATTATATCAATAATTTCAATCAAACATTCTTTAAAACTATGACAATATGACTATAAAAGTCAACTCTATTTTATGAACTATAATAAGAACGTATAATGTTGCTAAAAGAAAGGCTTAACCCTTCAGTGAGGCACTGACCTCATTTGAGGGCACTGGGGCAGAAAACATAATAACCCCCATGGATTTAGATAAGATATATTTATTGTTTAAATTCCTGCGAAATACGTAAATTTACTACACACACACAACACACACACACACAATATATATATATATATATATATATATATATATAAACATAAATAAAATATTCGTCAATATAAGCTATCATCAATGTCTTTACTGACTTTAAAAATAATTTGTAGTTCAAGAGATAAGCTACCAGAAATCACTGCTAACAATTTTTCATTAAATGAGGATGTTTTTTCTCCAACCCCCTCAATTTTTAGGCGAGAATTTAATTTATATAATAATAATCAAATAAGACAGCAAGACAATAAATGATCCCCACCACCACCACTTATTATGAGTATATTCACAAATGAACTCTCTCTCTTATACTTGCAGAGACCAGTTCGTGGCATTGACGCAGATGGCGAGGATTGTGAAGGTCTTATCGAGGGTCTCCTCCCTTTGCCCTCCTCCAGGGACTCAGGATGGCGTCTCGTCGTCGCCTTCATGGACCGCGCGATGTTCATAACTTACCTGCGCTTTACCTCATCTTCCAGACCGGGCTGCTTCCTGATCAGCAGAGATACTCGGAGGTTTTCCCACCGTCACCGGGTATCTTACCGAGGATCGGTGCCTCCATGTCTCGACACCCTGTGCAAATATGTTATAGTATCCATTCAAAACTAGATTGGAAAACTTGGAAAATGTTGCTTGCATGGCACCAATAACTAACTGGCTTTCAACGTCAATTTGTCGGACATTGTGTATTGTCTTTAAACCTTTCAAACGAACTTTCTTTATTTTATACATGCATGTGTCTTTGTTTATATCTCATAAATCATAAAGTTTTCCTCTCTGCATTATACATCCTCCACTCCACTAATATTGATTGTTGACAATTTGTATAGTGATTAGTGATCACCGTGCGTGGTGTGACTTCTCACTTATAATATAGAATGTTCAACGTCAAATGGTTGAGCATGCGTACGTCCTTTGTTTCGATCAGTTTCATACAATCTTATAATACTCGTGGGCAGGGGTGAAAAACTAGAATGCAGCAGGTTGGATGAGTACCCTGGGTGCCAAATCCATTGGCAATATTAGCAACAATATAGTTTAATAACTTAACAAAAAACAACCAATAAGTTACTTTATTATTTTGTATCCGTTATATAACAAATAGCCAGTTTGAGAACCAATATAAGAAATCAGTGAAATGTTAAAGAACAATTTTCAAGAGGCGCCTCTTTTTTATTTGCAATCAACGCCTCTGATGCGTGGGCTGGTCTGAATAGTGCAGAAAATATAAAGAGTCGCCAGTAAAATAAGACAACAATGATAATGTTAAGTAACACTTTTACTTTCATCCTTAAAATTTCAAAACAAGTGAACATGAGACAAATCCTAGTTAGCTCATTGGTAGAGCGTTCAAAAGAACGCGAGTCCGATTTCCGTGTCCAAGTGTAATATTTTTTCAACTTATTTAATTCAATTGAAATTTGGTCTCATCTGTGCGTATACAGTGTGCCGTATTACAATGATTTGCAGTCTGAGTGTTATTCATTCAAATATAAAGTATAAGCACACAATTTAAAGTTATATTCTGATAGGAAGAAAGTTTTATGGCAGTTAAAAAACTGCTAAAATAATTTCCATATATACATGCGTCAATCATGTGATCGTCAACTTTCACGTTTAATGTTTACTATATATACCTATAAATTAGTACTAATAAAATGGACCAATTTGGTTGATGCTAACTTTTTTTCTCTCTCTAAAAGGCCCTACCTATAAGTGGAATTTGGAGGAGGGGGTAAGGGGTTGCAGTTGACCCCCCAATATTTCTAGAACGACAACAACAAAAACAACAAACCAAAATAATATAAGTCAACAAGTATTGTTCACTTTTGATTCTAACAGATTTATCATGTAACACTCCAGTTCATCTATTATAAACTATGTATGAAATAATGTTATTTCAATAACGTAAAGTACAACTTCAAGAAGATATTGAACAAAATATATTGTATCTGCATGCGTGCGCAAATCATTAATATTTTGTGGGAGGCAATCTATTGCTTTAATAGGTCATGATGAGACTGAAGGTTCAACAAATAAAGGGAATTTTTTGGAGTCGATGGAGCTTCGCTCCAAAGATAATGTGTTAGAAAAACATTTCTTCACCAACCGAAAGAAAAACTTTCAGTACACAGCTGAAAAATTTAATAATGAGCTACTAGCCATTATTGGAGAGCAAATAAAAACCCAAATCTCTGATAAAGCTAAAGAGGGAAATATCTTTGCCCTGATTGCTGATGAAACATAGAATATATCCAGATAAGAGAAAGTAACTGTCGTGATAAGATACGTGAACAACAATCTAGTTCATGAATCATTCGTTGGAAATTAACGTGCAGAAAAACCCGATGGTAAAACATTGGCCAATTGATTGAAGAATGTCTTAATTTAATTAGACCTAGACGTACAAAACATGTGAGCTCAGTGCTACGATGGAGCATCAAACATGCGAGGACCATACAAGGGAGTTTCAGCGAGAATTCAGGATGAAAATCTTACTGCTATGTACTGTGTATTCATTGTAAAGCACACGTGTTAAATATATGTATCGTTAGTTGTTGTACATGGGTTACTTCAATAAGGAATACATTTTTCACACTTCAAATTTGTACAACTTCATTGAAAAATCAACCAAATGTCATGCTATTTTTGAAAAAACTCACAAAATTACTAAAACCTTTGACGGCGGAACAACATTAAAGTCACTCAGTGACACTATATGATCTCGCCGTGTAGAAACTATACGTTTCATACTTGATAATTTTGAAACTACAGTGACAGCTTTGAGTAAATCTCAGAAACCAACCCTAACTGTAGTGGTGAGGCCAGAACCCTACTATAATGCATGGAGGATTTCAATTGCGTTTTTGATCTCTTGTTGCTAAGAAGAGTTCTTTCCCAGTTTGCATTCTATCAGCCCAACAATATGAATTACGAAGTCGTGAAAAATGCAGTGAGTAGCACTATTGAAGTTTTACAATCTTTTGAAGTGATTATTTCTCTCACTCAAATAATCAATAACTGCACCGAGGTAGCCAAAAAATATGGAATTAAGCCAGCAGAGTTGCGAGAAAAGACAGAAGCCCAGAAAAATTCGATGGCGGGAATAAAGCTTCATTAGAGGCCGCGAAGCAGTTTTACAGAGCTATGATACTTTTTCTTCTTATTAACATTATTGTCCAAGAAATAAAAGACAGGCTAGCTGAAAACAATTTGGACGTTCTGAATCATTTGAGTAACATAATGAGTGAAAATAAAGTTGATCCATCCAGTGTAGATCATGTTTGCAACTCTTACAATTTAGACAAAGATCGTCTCACGGCAGAGCTGCAGTGTTTTTACGGAATACGATCATTTTAAAAACATGTTGTAGGAAACACTACAGGGCAAGAAAGGTTATCAACATTGGCGCTTTTAGCCATTGAACGATAAATAAACATTGACATTTTAAGAGTGATAAATGATTTCAATATAATAAACAATAGAAGGTTGCTTTTTAAATGAAAAAGAAGAACTATTTTGAAACTGTAATTTAATTTCCTTTTAATCTCCTCAGTTACTGTAAATTATGTATTTTAACTAATTATTTTCATAATCTCCCTATATGTTTAGAACCTCATTATGTTATTCAAATCATGTGACTGTTAACATTTTTTAAACTTTTTGTAAAAGTTTAAAGTTTTGAGTTTTATTTTTCCTAAATTTAAATATTTTTACAAGCTGCAAATAGTAATTAAACTAAGTGACATATTAGTTTTGTTTTAAGTTGAACTTTCTTTTCACTTTATTTTGGCGTCCCTTCTAATTAAACTTATTCCTCAACATCCCCCTCACCCCCTTCGTCGCAATCCAAGATAACCCCTTTGAATTTTTAGGGCATTTAAAATGTTTTTCTGAATGGCTCCAAAACTCTTTACTCTGTGTAAAGATGTTCCATCAATTATTTTTTTCTTGGTTGATATCTTCTAGATTTTTTCCAGTCTGGGCTTATTTTGTAAAATATACATTTTTAATTATTAAAAGTAATCATATTTAAATTAACTTTGATATTACATCATGTGAATGTGGGGAATGCCAGGCCTCCACCGTGGTTCGGATTCCACGTTAAACTGTAGGTCCTTCATTTCATCTCACAATCACCCTACCATTACACATTAGCGTAAGTGCGTATAACCCGAATGGGTAGTAAGACGCGGTGCTAATAATAATAATAATAATAATAATAATAATAATAATAATAATATAATAATCTTTTCAGAAGTTCAGAATAAGCTTATAAGGGAACTTTTGAGGCTACTATTTAAAAAAAAAAAAAATCGTGGAAGACCCTTTTTCTCTGGGGATTAGGGGAGGCTGATATGAATAACCCCTAGATCGTCTGGTATGAGTCCCTCCCTTGTTCAATGTTTGCCCCCCAAATCAAAATTTTGAAACTCCACCTATGGCTCTTCCTACTATAATCTTACTATGGCAGTATTTTGACTATTCAAATAAAGTTTGTGAGATGGCTGAATCTACTTTTTGTACCGCAAATTCTTCTTCCCTTTTTGATTATATAGTTAAAACCTGCGGAGACCGGCGGTACAGAATATAATAAAACAGATCGTGGACAGTGTGTTGGGTCCCACTGTATTAGATAATACTTATAAATAGAGTCAATAGGTTATAAGCCCAGGTGATTTAGGCTGACTTGAGGCAGAGCCTAAAATAATTTACTATTCATATGTGATTTTGACATAATAATCCAGATACTAAGTACATTTTTAAACTTTAGAGTAGGGTGGTATTTTTCACGATCGATGCTTAACGTTAGACTTTCTGAACCAACTCATTATGCCAACAGATGACCTATAAACTAATTTAATTATATAATAGACACAACGCTCAGTTCTCAGACCATCGATCCATCAGTGCTGTAAAAGTGGACTCCACAATATTTCCAATGAGGGGGCCCATACATGTATTACATAACGCAATTTTAGGCCTTTTTTGACCACCTGCCACCCCTCATATCAAGCTCCGTAACTCTTTGGCAACCCACCTTTCTCTCCTTAAGTTACGTAACGTTTCCAGTTTCAAATATAAAAAAGTATCTTTTCCTTATGTCTTTTTCGAATGGGCTGGGTTTTTATTTTATTTTTAGTAGACTAGTTATTTTAATGTCGGATCTTATAAGTTTAAACTAAATAGGATTTTGAATTAAAGAATCCAATTTCTGGTCAAACAGTTTTATTTATATATTCGGTCACTGAACCCTATACAGCAGTAAAATGCGGGCTGCAACCCGTCGATAGTATTTTTTTTTAGCACCGCGCCTTACTACTCTTTAGGATTATACGCTTATGTACTAATTACGCTAATAAGTTAGGAATTGGGAAGGTTGGATATAGAGGAAGTGAACCTGAATTAGCGTGGAGAGAGAGAGAGAGAGGGAAACCATTTAGGAAAAACCACCCTAGTTCACCCAACCGAAATTCGAGCCTCGATCTCCCTGTCCTCGTCAGTCTAGCTCAACACGAAGCTAACGCGTTAGCTAACTACGCCACCGAGGCGGGTCTGTCGATAGTAGTTTTATTGATACGTATCAACATAAAAGGACGTGACAGTGTCATAATGATTGATCGCATCTTTGGAATTGAGTATGAAAAACAGTTGAATACTCTTGCAAATGAATAAACTATTAATTAAAAACTTAATGAAACAATTTTAGTAGCCTAACTATTTCATTAAATTTAATTTGATAAATTTAAACAATTTTTTTATTGTTTGTTTTATAAATTAAAACTTTGTTACGTGACGCAAGCCTAAACTTCCCCCCCGCCCCCCACCTCAATGTCACGCAACGTAACGCTATGATGGACCCCTCAAGTAAGTTACGTAATACATGTATGACCCCTAATAAGATTTTCTCCCATGTCCGGAATCCAACCCGAGACCTTCAACTCAGTGCATTCACTACCCACTGAGCTAAAGAGTAGGACAAGAGTTGATATTAAAAACCAGTCTATAGTCTAATTTAAATAAGAAGAATCAATAATTTTATCTGATAGCTAGAAAAACTATTAGATTTACTTTCATATTCTCATACTTCAAGTCATGTGATATGCAGCTGTTACTTTTGGATAATAACATTACTACCTAGTACCTATAGTATAATACTAATACATAGTATATTAAAATGTTATAAATGTTGATTAGAAAAAAGTTTGATAGTTTCTTAAAGGTTCTTCCTTTTAAAGTTGGCCTGTTGTTTGAAAAACAAGTGCTGCCATCTATGTTTATCAAATTGATATTCAATTTCTAAATTTAAAAAGATGTATGTCCATAAATTGTTATTTCTATTAAATGTAAAACAAGATAAAGTCGAGGCAATAAAACCAAATGCTCTTGAAGTTTTTTTTAATCTCTAATAAGAGGTGTGAGTTTGATACTCTATCAACAGTAAACACTGATTGATTATTTAATCAAACTGTAAAATCTTTTTGTAGAGATATGAGAACATTTTTCTTTCAACTTAAGTGTTTATTTTTCTTATGGTATAAATATAACACTCACTGTGACTTTCTATTAGCGAAACATATATTGATTTTCTTCGAATTATTAACAAAACGTAGTAAGACACGGTGCTAATAATAATAATAATTAACAAAACAATAAAAACAGTGGTGCCCAGTGTATTTTTTTTTTGTTACAGCTTGGTTTAGTCACTTTAACATGTACAGTTAATACCTTTCCATTGACATAGGTGGGTATACTTACTAAACGCCAAGCTAGTCTAGTCAGACCTGCCTGTAACTTATAGGAAGAAAGTTTAGTATTATCTGGGTGTACTAAAGGTGTTTTTTACTAAATGGTTTCCCACTCTCCCTTCACACAAACGAGGGTACATCTCCTTTAAATTCAAACTTATGCACAGTTAAGTATCACTATATTTTAATTATGATATGCTTATCAGATAAGGACAAAATCAATATCTTTAAATTATACAAGTTACATGCTGTTAATCAATCATTGTTGATAGATATAGATCATAGTTGATATTTAAAAAAGTGCGATTAATTTAACTAATGGTATAATGAAATCTATTCTGAATAGTTTAACGTACTGCGAATATTCTATAAAAAAAATTATATCATGAATACATGTCCAAAAATGGATGAGGATAGTAGTGGAGGAGGTTACATAATAATGATTTACACTTTGTACTCATTAAATACATTGTTGGGATAGTCAAGTATTGTAGATTAAGGTGGTCAAGACATTCGGCGAGAATGAAATAATCTAGAACCTCACTCAGGGTATTCACTGGTAAACCCATTGGGAAGACCTAGACACAGGTGGGAGGATCACAATAGAATGTACCTGAAAGAGACAGGTTGTAATGAGGTGGACTGGGTAGGATTAGCTAAGATAGGGATAGGGTGTAATTGGGTTGAATGGATAGAATTAGTTCAATATAGATATGGGGTAATGTGGTGGACCAGATAAAATTAGCTCAAGATAGGTATAGGAGTAATGTGGTGGACTAGATAGAACTAGCTCAAGATAGGTATAGGGGTAATGTGGTGGACCAGATAGAACTAGCTCAAGATAGGTATAGGGGTAATGTGGTGGACCAGATAAAATTAGCTCAAGATAGGTATAGGAGTAATGTGGTGGACTAGATAGAACTAGCTCAAGGTAGGTATAGGGGTAATGTGGTGGACTAGATAGAACTAGCTCAAGATAGGTATAGGGGTAATGTGGTGGACCAGATAGAATTAACTCAAGATAGATATGGGGGTAATGTTGTGGACCAGATAGAATTAACTCAAGATAGGTATAGGAGTAATGGGGTGGATTAGATAGAACTAGCTCAAGATAGGTATAGGAGTAATGTGGTGGAATAGATAGAACTAGCTCAAGATAGATATAGGGGTAATGTGGTGGACCAGATAGAACTAGCTCAAGATAGGTAGGTATGAGGTGTACTTTAGTGAGTGTGGCAATGATCTTTCGCGTTTCTAATGCCATAGAATACGAGACATTTTTGAATGGATTAATTAGTTAAATACTTGAAAAACGCATAGGTGATACTTATTGAAACTATGTCAATAACAAATGTTGCAAACTATTTATCAGATATCTTTGAAGGACTTTAATGAATTACACATGTAAGATTGATTCCCTACTATAAATAAAGATATATGATAACATGACCTCATTAGGTATGACAAACTAATCAATTAAGTGTTTATTTAATAAATATGGGTGACCTGGTGGTCTAGGGGTAAGGTGTTAGACTTCTGTGCTGGCGGCCGGAGTTCAACCCTCGGTCCCGGCACAGATTTATCTGATTACCAAACCCTTCCTTCACCTCTGACAATACATCTTGTGAATGTGGGGAATGCCAGGCGTCCACCGTGGTTCGGATTCCACGTTAAACTGTAGGTCCTCCATTTCATCTCACAATCACCCTACCATTACACATTAGCGTAAGTGCGTATAACCCGAACGGGTAGTAAGACGCGGTGCTAATAATAATAATTTAAACACCTGACCGGGATTCGATCCACGACCTCCTCGTCATCGGCAAACCAGACAAGATGAGAATGACTCCTATGTAAACGTATCCTCTGGTCTGATAAAATTATTAGTCTACAAGTCATGAATAATTATTTTTATAAAGGTCGGACAGATTAATCTTGCGTGGGTTAGTGATGTCAGCCTTCGCCGCAGTTGCAAGCAGCGCTCACAAAGAGGGAGTGACGTCATATCTGTCAAGTTTAATTAGGCTACCATGTGTTCGTTGGAATTCATTGTCCGTGCTTGCGTCGTGCGTGGTAGTACGACTGACAGGAGCACATAGAAATAGAGAGAGAGAGAGAGAGAAACTGTGGCATCATGACAGGGATACTACTGGCGACAGGCGTCATAACAGCCCTCCTCACCGGATGTGTGGCGGTTGAGACGTTCGGGCCCTTGGTAAAAGCCACTGTCGGGCAAGTGTGGCCCAAACCTCAACACCAAGTGGTGTACGACGGATACCTAGTAGTTAGGCCGTCGGCTTTTCATTTTCAGGTGAGTATTCCATTTACTGTAGTAGTCGTGCCTTACTTAGTTTTTTTAACAATAACATCTACTTTGACGGAGAGTAGGGAAGTGGGGATGTTATACAATCAAGGCCACAAGCCGAAGGAAATTTTGGGGAAGAAGGGTGTTTAGGTGGCACAGCCCTCTAACCATCAACATACAAGAAAATGTATGATCTTGTCTTTTAAACCTTAAAGCCACTGATTTACTTTGCATCAGAATGGTGCCTATTAGTTATCTGGTTTCTTGTACCTTTATTTTGCTATTGTTTGAATAATAAATAAAGAAGTAATAATTAAAACTTCATCTGGCTAAGGCCTTACATACAATATATATAAGCTATATTTTTTGTGAATTTTCTATTGGTAATTTTAAGGAAACCTTTAACGTGTCAAACCGACTCGGTGGCGTAGTTGGCTAACGCTGGGGATAGCGAGGTTCGAATCTCGGTCGGGTGAACTGAGTTTTTTCTCTAAATGGTTTTCCACTATACCTCCACGCAAATACGGGTTCACTTTCCCTAAATTCAACCATTCCAATTCCTAACCCATTAGCGTAATTAGTACTTGAACGTATAACCTGAACGGGTAGTAAGACACGGTGCCAAATAAATTAAATTAAAATAATTAACATGTCATTAAGATAATAAACCTAGTGTTAAATTGTGACCTGCATATTTGATGCAGCTTTTGGTCCTTATATTTTAGCTCTAATTCAACGATTCAAGTTTTTATTAAAACTATGTTGGCTATTGGGGGGGTGGTAGGAGGAGAAAATCCCCTCTTTACACTAACTATTGACATGTGTCCTGAACATTGACTCAATCTATATAAAATCTGTTTATCTAGGTTTTTATTAGGCTTGATTCACGGCAGACCCAAAAATATATATATATTACAAGGTGGGAAGTCAAAATTATGGGGCATGGCTACTGTGGGTTACTTAGAGATAAGCTGAAATTACATTTAATAGAGCCAGAAATAAAATAAATCAAAAATCAAAACACCATAATGCCTTCATTCGCTTTCTTTTGCTCCAAAATTAGAAGAAAATCAAGTCAAAGAAATCATTATAATATATTTATTTTAGGTTTTGATAATTATATATAATACCCACTTCAATGGTTGAATGGCCTAAGGCGTCACTCTTGCAATGGACTGAACTGTCGGTGACGGAGATATCGGGGTTTGAATCCCGGTTGGGTGCACTGAGGGTAGATTTTCTTTTAAGGTTTTCCACTCAATCTTCACGTAAATGCGGGTAACTTTCTTTAAATTCAACCTTACTCATCATGAAAAGTCTCGGCAAGTCGTTCCCCACCTCCCCCCACCCTTAATATATATGTTTACTTGGACCACGCTACCCGCAGTAGTGGCCGAGTGGTCTAAGGAGTTAGACTCGCGTGGCCCCTGGTCACCATTGACTGGGGGGATCTCGAGGGGGCCTGGCGTGCTGCCCTAACCAAACCTCAAACGCGCGCAGGTCAAGAGGAAAACTTGCGACATCCTAGAGGACGCCCTGAGCCGGTACAGCCAGGTGGTGAGAGATGTAGCCTCGGATGGCGTCACCTCCGCCGGCGCAGGCAGTTTGAAGGCTCGCTGGCGTAAAGACAAGCTCTTCGCCGGCTACCTCGACTCTTTGACGGTGGACCTAATAGCGGACTGCGAGGACTACCCCTACCTCAACATGGACGAGCACTGTGAGTACCCTAGACTGGGGTGTATTCCCCTCTATGCAAGATAGGATTGGAGAGTTTAATAAAAATAAACAACTCCGTATAACCGGTTGGGATTCAAACCTGATACCCCCATCAACGGAAAACCAGAACATACGAGAATACCGCCTTAATCCACGTACCCACCGAAGCGGGTGCTACTAAATCATTACTAATAATATATAAGAATATTTTTCCACGTTAACATAGTCTCATCCTTAAAATAAATAAAAATACCTGCTTTGGTGGTTGCGTGATACAACGCGTCACTCTCACAATAGACTGGGTTGCCGTTGACAAGGAGATCTGGGCGAGAATCCTGCCCATGTGTACTGAAGGGGATTTACCCTTAAATGCTCCCCACTCTCTCTCTCCCCACGTGAACGCGGGTGCATTTCCTATAAATTAAACCTTCCTCAGTTTTAACTCTATAGTATGAATATGTGTATATCCTAAACAGGTAGTAAGACTCAGTGTAAGAAAATTATAATAAGCTAATTAATAAACCGTGCGACTGAGAGAAGAAAAATGTAAGTAAATAAAGGGAGAAAGATGGTGAAAGGAAAAATGTAAGCAAATAAAGGGAGAAAGATGGTGAAAGGAAAATTGTAAGCAAATAAAGGGAGAAAGATGGTGAAAGGAAAATTGTAAGCAAATAAAGGGAGAAAGATGGTGAAAGGAAAATTGTAAGCAAATAAAGGGAGAAAGATGGTGAAAGGATAACGGAAGATGTACGAATTTTATTAAACTGACCCGGCTACATGTTGGAAACAAGTTGATATTGACAATGGTGATGAATTAAGACCAATATTTGTTCTTACCAAACAAATCAATCTCAGGATTAATATAATCAAGTTAATCTGAGAGAGTTCTCGGAAGGATTAGAGCCAACATCTGAAAAGATAGCAATAGATTTTTACCATACTTTTTTCTTTGCAGCTCTGCTTAGTGAATTGGCTATTCATTGTGTTTATAAAGCACTTGCTACAAATTATGTTCTTGATATAATGGAAAAACTGCCATCCGTCAATTTACTTTAAAAAAAATGCTTGATTATTATTTGAACACATAATATGAGAGAGACAAAAGAGTAATTCTTTGTTTCTGCCGAGAAGGGATTTTAATTCTATACCCTAATTTTGGTTTAAAAAAACAGTTTAGGAGATTAAAACCCCTATTTCTTTGCGGTAATCCATTATAACATTTTACTGTATTATTTGTGTTATTTTATAGTTTTACTTTACATCCATTACTGTTTCCATCCTGTTTTCATTCAAGCCATATATTTTCCACTACCGGCTTGGTAGGTCTGTCATGGCTACATAACATGATTTGACTTGATGTATGAATAAATTAGAATTATTTTAGTAATTTAAGTAACTATCAGTTACTGTTCTTCCTACCAAAATTAGGGTGGGGCTACAAATTAGTTTAATTATAGCAACCATAGACTTGTAGTCAACATTCTTGTCATTTAACCAGTGGGTTGGATAGCAGTCTAGTTACTGTGGCTACAGTATAACTCTCATAAGAACAACTTTATCTTACAGCTAGAAAAGTTCCTAAAGCTGATTTCACGGATTAATACGTCAAGTTATGTTATCTAAAGCTGATACTTATGATAGATATGATCAACACCTATAAGATACCAATAATAATAATAATAATAATATAATAATAATAATAATAATAATAATAATATAGTTAATAATGTTGATCGCAAAATAAAATAGGTTTGTATTTTCTAAATGTTCTTCCTCTCAAAATCCCCTATGTTGCCAATTAGTGGCACAAGTTTTTTTTAACACATCATGATTTCCTATCCGCTTTTTAAGGGTATATTTGATAATTTATTTAAGGGTTTCGACTACTTGAAGGAACACATGCTCATAAAACGATGTTTCTGATGCAAACGTAAATTATTTAAAATTCAAAACCACCAAAATAATCCTCAATTATCTTAATTTTTTGTTGTTGTGATCGCTTTAAAAAAATATTTTATTTGTTTGATGATATTCAAGCGAAACGTCTTTGAAAACGGAATAATTTTACCTTTTCACATTTTTCTCTCCTTAAACTATGGATGCTATGTTGATACCTATCCCTTCTATTTTGGAGTGAACCCTAATTTAAAATGAATAAAAACAAGAGTCCTTCTTAAATAACATGAAAAGTAGGTGAGCCCCTAAAGAGCCCATCCCAATGATATTTGATCGGGAAATAATCGTTACAAAATCACGATCGAACCGAAAAAGTAGTGCTTTATATCAGCTTTTTTAAATAAGAAAGCGGTAAAATTTAGATCAGTTTAATAGGTTCATAATGTTAATTTTTTTTTTCAAGTTTGATGTATTTTTAAAATATAGTAAACAGTTTCATTAGCATCAATTTCACTGTTTTTTAAAAGAACAATACAAAAAAGCGTACCACTACACCTGGTTAAAACTGTATTATCTACCTAATTATCTGCTATCCGTGGGGTGAAACTATATTCTAAAATAATAAGGTATAAGCGACAATAGTTTGTACTTGGCTTGGACTGTAAACTGTCTTCATTAAATATTATCAAAGTTACTCACATTCTGTTTGGAGACTTGTGTTCACACAATTAACGAATCCATCTTCAAGGGCAACGTCCACTTAAACAGACTTTAAACTTTAATATAGTTTATTCAAGGATACGCCCTTGTGCATGGGCGTAGGGAGAATTACATTTTGGGGGGGAAGGGAGGGGTGTTTCAAAATCGTAATTTTTTTAACATGATGTGAATATTTACTATTCAACCCTAAGAAATAAGAACGTTGTTACTTTATACAGTCGTGGTGCAACTTTATTTGTATGAGATGGGAAGAAGGAAAAGGTGTGGGGAAGGGGTGGGGAAGGGGTGGGTGGTAAGTAACAAAAAAGTGTTTTAGGGTTCCAGTTGATGTTAAAAACATGGCTGCTCCTAGAAGATCTTTGTAGTAATCGTAGTGTGGAGAATTTTTGAAAATTATACTTTTTTAAAAGTTATTTAGAATTGTGATACCCCTTATATTTATTGAAATTTGGATACGCCTAGAAGCTGTTTGATGTGGTCTCCTTTGGAAATTTTTTGAAAATTGAATGCGTTTAAAAGTTATTTTGAAAAGTGCTAACCAATTAATTTCTACAAATTTGAGTTTCTATGATCTATTTGAAGTGATCCCCACTAGGGATATGGTATCGAAAGAAAACTACCAATATTGTACTCATTAAAAGTATCGGAAGAAAAATATTGGTACCGTACTAGTATCGAAATAAATATATCGATAACAGTAAGTATTGGTATAAAAATTTTAACCTGGATTTTTTAAATCTAGTAATAACAATTTCAAATTTCGCATCATAATTGTATTTTAATATATATTTAAACACTGAAAATTATAATGATTTAACCATAATATAGTATATTTAGGTCTATCGCATCTATGTTATGTGTTGAAACTTGGAAGGTTTAATATATAGTATTTTATGATCGCTATTATAAAAGGTTTTACCATACCAGGTATTGTTCTTCTTGATTGTCACTCATAAATGAGTGAGAGTTGAGAAATAGTGTCATTTGTTCTTCCTTTACAGTTCTGCATGAATGAAGATAACAAAAAACTTGTTTATTTTGATACTGAACCGGTACCGGAGTGTTAGTACTAATATCAGTGAAAGTGTTGGAGAAATGTATCGAATAAAAAAATACTTGCATCAAAAGGAAAATATCGGTATTAGTTAAGTATCGATACTTTTTTTATATATCCAGATTTTTTTTTTTAGTCTAGATGCTCCTAGAAGCTATTTAAAGTGTGGCTCACATAATTATTTTTCTAAATGTAAATGCCACTATAAACTATTTTAAGTAGTCTTCCAACAGCAAATTTTAAAAATTGAACTCTCTTAGAAGCTATTTGGAATGGTGCTCGCCCGGATTTTTTTTTTAACTAGATACCTTAAGAATGTATTGAAAGTGCTGGTCACCCCCTAACACATTTTTGAAAATCAAATGTTTTTAGACGATAATTAGAATAGTTCTCGCTTGGATTTAAAAAAAAAATGTATGCATATAGAAACTATTTAGAGTGGCCCCATATGGTTGTTTTTAGAGATCGTATGTCTTTAGAAGCCATTTAGAGTGATTTTAAACTGGAATTAAAAAAATGTAAATGCCTTTAGAAGCTTTATGGAGTGGAATGAAAAACTTTTGTAAAGTGAATGCCTCTCTATGTTATTTAAAGTTGGATACAAGGCCATCTTGGAGCTTCATATAAACCACTTTAGGAAATTTCGGGGTGTTTGAACCCCCTAACCCCGTCTCTACGCCCATGAGTTGTGGTTAGGGAGTTAAGCTATAAGTGGCCTAGGCTATCTGACCTATATCAACAGGAGGCCATCGCACCCTATTGATTGAACCTAATTTAGGTAGCTTAACCTAAACCAAACGTCGCATCATGTTGACGTATTCTGTATTCTACATTAAAAGAGCGAGAAATTGAGACCAATAAGAAAATACAAAAAAAATATTGAAAAATAATTATTTTTAAATTAAAAATCTATTAAATTTATTCGCTGTCGTCATATGAATAATGTATAAAATCGCACTTGAATAAGTTTTCTGGTTCGAGCATGATTTTGTAAATAATATCTCCCGGTTTTAATTGGCCGTGAAATGAGCTCATAAGGGTAGGGGGCACTGATTCTGTGGCCTAGTGGTTATAGTTCCTGGATACAGATACAGACGTTCCAGGCCCGATCCTCAACGCTTTCAGAAATTTTCTGTGAAGCATTGGGTCTAGAACGGGGTCAATTCAGCCTCGTGAGGAAAATTGAGGAGCTACTTGAATAAAGAAATAGCAGCTACGGTCTATAAATCAGACTAATAGTCGGAGGGTTCTTTGTGCTGACCAAATGACACCCTCTATTTCAAATGTTAGCACTATCTTCGCCAGCATACGGCTGCTGCTCGGTTGGTATATTTCACTGGTGGGCTGACGCCATAGAGTTTTTTGTTGTTTTATTTTTTAAGGAAAAAAGTAGTTTCAAAACATCTAAATCATAAACGGGTACCAAGTCACAAATGAGCAGGCCAATCGAATTCTGCCGATATACCTGTCGTCTCGGTGCGCTCGGAATTGTCACCTAAACAACCGGCATATTCTCTGTTTCGGCATCATGATAAAAATTGGAGGTCGTGCGTCAGATATGAACAAAAACAACTCAGATAAGCTAACTTAAGGTTAATCACAACATTTTGTCTAATTTATTTAAAAAAAAACTTTTTATGGTTGAAATTTAAGTAAAAGCAGTAGCGTACCTAAACTGGAGGTGTGGGGAATAGGGCTTACTTACCCCTAACCTAAATGTTTTCAAAATTTTGAGTTCAGACTTACGACTTTACATTCCAAATCTATATTGTTATTCACATTAGTGTTCCCAATTTATAAAAAAAGGACAGAAATAATAACTTCAGGACTTACAGCCCGAATGAGTAGTAAGACGCGGTGCTAAAAAAAAACGAAATAATAAATGACTTCAGTTAAATATAATGTCCTTAAGCCTCCATCATATGCTCCACTGATTAAAATCTTTATTTATGTACGTATACATAGGTCGGACAGGTAGTAAGACACGGTGGTAAAAAAACAACCTTTGGGACATCTTAATATCGACAAGGATAAAATATATTTTAATACTGCTTTTTACTCAAATATCGCTGTTATAATTAATATATCACTTTTTAAAACTATATACATTTGGCATTAAGATAACTAACGGATTAATATACCAGGTGGATAAAGGTGATAACTTACAGGAAATACAGGTCTACTTTACCTGTTTTTTTTATAATAAATATAAAAATCGCTAATTATTTGGAAAGATAATAAGTCACTGCATCAAATGGTTTTCTGCAAGATTATACAAAAATCAGATATAAAGATATAAGTCATTCACGAGCTAAGTTTACCTGGATGACAGCTCGAAATGTTACTAGAAGTAATCCCTAATATATCACTACGCCAACAGCTGACATCTATCTATCACTTTGGATGACTGTAATGAAAACAGATGGTAATATATTAATGTGATAGTTAACCACAGTAATTTAGGCCAATATTATTTATATATTTATTTGAGGTCGGACACAAAGTTTATTTATAGTTTTATTCCCCTTAGAAAAAAAAAATTAACACCACTTTCACAAAAACTTTTAACGAACATAGCTGACGAATCTAAACCATATGATTGAACATAACGGTAAACAAGCTTTTTACAATGATGCAGACACGCAGTTGATGAAAATATTTTATTCAGTTAAATATTTCAAAATAATCATAAAATCATTTGTTGTATGTAAAAAAATGACAACAATTTTCTCTTTCCCAAGTAAATACGATGTCTGTATTAAAAGATATTGATGTGTGCACTATATTACACAAAACCAGTAACATTCCAAAACGAAAAATAAGTACTTTTAATTATGTTTAAAATATTGTTTCGAGTTAGATAAAAAGAAATTATTTAAAAAAATGAAATAGTATGAGAAAACTTAAATTTACGTTATTTTAAATGTAATATATAACAGGTAATTAAAGATCTTTACATTTATAACAAAACTGTGATCTTTTACAAGTGTTGGCAACCCAAAACCTAAACATATGATTTTCGGACTGTCATCCAGGTAAAAACCTATCGTGAACGGAATATATCTATGTTCTCGTAACGGTATCCTCCTGTTTCTGTTATTCTAGGTTCCCTGGTAGTTATTTCTAGCATTATAATCCTCCTCCTGTTTCTGTTATTCTAGGTTCCCTGGTAGTTATTTCTAGCATTATAATCCTCCTCCTGTTTCTGTTATTCTAGGTTCCTTGGTAGTTATTTCTAGCATTATAATCCTCCTCCTGTTTCT
This sequence comes from Timema cristinae, assembly GCA_039000515.1. Classification (NCBI taxonomy): domain Eukaryota; kingdom Metazoa; phylum Arthropoda; class Insecta; order Phasmatodea; family Timematidae; genus Timema; species Timema cristinae. The sequence continues at coordinate 123,372,015 of JBCFYV010011172.1, forward strand.
GTTATTCTAGGTTCCCTGGTAGTTATTTCCAGCATTATAATCCTCCTCCTGTTTCTGTTATTCTAGGTTCCCTGGTAGTTAGTTCCAGCATTATAATCCTCCTCCTGTTTCTGTTATTCTAAGTTCCCTGGTAGTTAGTTCTAGCATTATAATCCTCCTCCTGTGTCTGTTATTCTAGGTTCCCTGGTAGTTAGTTCTAGCATTATAATCCTCCTCCTGTTTCTGTTATTCTAGGTTCCCTGGTAGTTAGTTCTAGCATTATAATCCTCCTCCTGTTTCTGTTATTCTAGGTTCCCTGGTAGTTAGTTCTAGCATTATAATCCTCCTCCTGTTTCTGTTATTCTAGGTTCCCTGGTAGTTAGTTCTAGCATTATAATCCTCCTCCTGTTTCTGTTATTCTAGGTTCCCTGGTAGTTAGTTCTAGCATTATAATCCTCCTCCTGTTTCTGTTATTCTAGGTTCCCTGGTAGATAGTTCTAGCATTATAATCCTCCTCCTGTTTCTTTTATTCTAGGTTCCCTGGTAGTTAGTTCTAGCATTATAATCCTCCTCCTGTTTCTGTTATTCTAGGTTCCCTGGTAGTTATTTTTAGCATTATAATCCTCCTCCTGTTTCTGTTATTCTAGGTTCCCTGGTAGTTAGTTCTAGCATTATAATCCTCCTCCTGTTTCTTTTATTCTAGGTTCCCTGGTAGTTAGTTCTAGCATTATAATCCTCCTCCTGTTTCTGTTATTCTAGGTTCCCTGGTAGATAGTTCTAGCATTATAATCCTCCTCCTGTTTCTTTTATTCTAGGTTCCCTGGTAGTTAGTTCTAGCATTATAATCCTCCTCCTGTTTCTGTTATTCTAGGTTCCCTGGTAGTTATTTTTAGCATTATAATCCTCCTCCTGTTTCTGTTATTCTAGGTTCCCTGGTAGTTAGTTCTAGCATTATAATCCTCCTCCTGTTTCTTTTATTCTAGGTTCCCTGGTAGTTAGTTCTAGCATTATAATCCTCCTCCTGTTTCTGTTATTCTAGGTTCCCTGGTAGTTATTTTTAGCATTATAATCCTCCTCCTGTTTCCCTGATACTTTGATAGAGAAATGTCGTATGTTTGTGCAGATGAGCTGCGGATTAACAGCCCTGACCTTGAGAACTCGGCCTTACTCACGAGTCAAACCATCTGGGGCATCTTGAGAGGTCTGGAGACCTTCACTCATCTCCTCTATCTGGAGGATGGAGGAAAGGCGGTGAGCACTTACCATTATTAAGGCTGTATGTATATCTCGGGAGATAGCAAGTAGTTCAGGTAAAAGGGGGTACTGATTGAGATTCGAACCTCAACTATACATAGAGCGTTAAGAGTCATAGCCACAAACATGTCTGCAGTTCATACAGCCATGACGTTTTCTGAATAGATCATTTGACAACAGTGTAATTTGGATCAATTTAATAGTCTTTTTACTTTAGGATAATTATTTTGTTTACATTTTGTTGTATTTTTCAAAATATGGTGAAATTGTTTCACCGTTCTCAGTTCCACTGTCTTTTAAAATAGATTACAGAAAGCTTCACTACGATGCGATCTGAGCTGCATCACCTACCCGAGTTACATTCCAATTTTTAGTTAGAAAAGTTACAAGATCCCATTTTACCAATTAATACGTCAAATCATGTGATCTACAGCTGATACTTCTGATAGATATTATCAAACAAAACTCTTTTTTACTTATTTTTAGCACTACGTCTTACTACCCAACCATTCGTGTTAGACACTTATTTACAAGTTACACTATTGAGTTAAGGATAAGGAAGGTTGAATTTAGAGGTAGTGTACCCACGTTTGCGTGGTTGTATGGTCTAAGGCATCACTATAGCAATATACAACCTGCCGATGACGGAGAGTTTGGGGTTCGATTCCACTCGGGCGTACTGAGGGTGATTTTTACTAAATGGTTTTCTACCGTCCTTCCACGCAAATGAGGGTACACTTCCTCTAAATTCGACCTTACTAATCCCTTACACATTAGGGTAGTTATAAAAGCCTACATAGGTGTATAACCCGGACGAGTAGTAAGATGCAGTATTAAAAATTAAAATTAATAATAGTCTTAAAATACAGTAAAGTTTTATCATTGTTGACTGCAAAATATATATGTTTTGTTTTTTCTAAAAGGTGTCTCAAATGTCCATGCGTAATATGCACCAAGTGTTTCTTTTTCTTGCTGTTAACCGACACATTAGTCATCCGACACCATTCCAGTCCTGTTGTTTGGGTTGGATAGCCGATAATACTTGTAGCTAGATTCTTTGTTGCAAATACAGGTGTTTTTTTTGTTAGTATTTGCACCACATCTTAGTCTACTTCTCTTTCGTGTTATCGGCATATTTATACTAATAGCGTAGAGATGAAAGAGGTAGAATTTAGAGGAAATGTACTCGCACTAACGAGGATTAAACGTAGAAAACCATCTAAAATAAAAGTCCTCATGGCCCCCAATTTGGAACCGAACCTCGATCTCCCCATCAGCAGAAACAATGTCTAATGCGAGAGCGACATGTTGACCATTTGACAACTGATGCGGCTTATAAATGTGTATATTTTTCCATAATATGAACTCTAAACTCTGAAAAATCATCAGTTTGTTAATTTATTGAATTTATGATAATAACAAATAAAAAACCTGAAAAGTAATTTAAATTAGGAAACAAGAACAAATTAAAAAAGTAAGAACATAATTTAAATGAATTGTTCATATTTTTTTAATGGTAAATTTCATAGTTACAAAGAAAGGTCTGGTATAAAACGCCAGTGCCATTAACCAACAAATAAATTTAAAATAAACCACTTCAGTGGCCGCATGATCTAGTCAAGCTTTGAATATCGGTCGAGTGCATTGAGGTTTTTTTCAAAAGCTCCAAAAATTGTTTTCCACGCAAGTATGGGCACAATTCCTCTAGATATAACTTTCCTTAACCCTAAAACCATTAGCGTAATTAGTACATAAGCGTATAGCCCGAACTGGTAGTAAGAAATGGTGGCGGTGCTAGAAAAAGAAAAAAATATATATAAAGTCACAAATTTATCTCACACGCCTGAAACCATAATTTCAGTTTATTGAAAGTGAATACATTGGGTCTTGCCTTTGGATCATTCTAAAAATAAACCAAAACTCTGTCTTACACCTATTCCTATTTTTTCAAACGAATTGCTTCGAGTTTCAACTTCGTGACTTGGGTTTTTAGACAAACAAATGTCAATTCTTACGTATTAGATGAAAGAACAAATATACTATTTGGAACGTAGCGTCAAACGCCCGACTAAACTTAGGCCTCCATTATTTTAACCAAGGTTTTAACAAATAGCATAAGGCTAATATAATTAGGGCCCCCCCAGAGGGGGCAGGAGGGAAATCAAAAGGCACAGTTGGGTTGCCTCTGGATTCCACTTCACTCAAACTTATTTCTTTTAAATAAACCAGTCTTCCTGCAACCAGAAAACACCTGGAAGGAAATATATTTTTAAAATTATTTTCTGACACTGGTTTTTTAAGAGGTGGGTGAAGGTGCAAATATAATAATATTGAAGCTTAATAAAAGAAGTAAAAATGTATTTCATAAATAAACTCCATCGTGTGAGCTCACTGTCAAGCTATACTGACAGCTGCCACCACCCTCAACGATGATAGTGCTAACATTTGCAGTTAGAGGGTGTCATGTGGTCATAATAACAAATACTTCGGCCGTTTATCTCAGTTTTATAGACCAGAGCTACTACCTATTTATTCAAGTAGGTCCTCATTTGTCTTTGTGAGTCTGAGTTGACCCCGTTTCAGTCTCAGAGAAAAGTTTTGGAAGCACCGAGGATCTAAATCACAGTTTAAATATCAAGTTAATAGATAACATATCATTTGTTGTGATTACTTTTTGTTTAAAGAGGATTCCTCAAAATCCCATTGTCCCAGGCACCCTGGATCCTCTGAATGACTCTGCTAATAACGAATGTTAAAGGATCACCGACCACGAGCCACTTCCTCAATTGATAATGTTGTCAGTTTCCGCTGTAGAAAGGGTCCATGGGGGGAGAGGAGGGGGGGCGAGATTCTCGATTTTAAATGCGGGCAGCGACTCAAAGTGCCAACGTTTCGAGTGTTCTGCGACACATTTCATCCCGGCGTGATGGTATAGTCGGATTTAGAAAAGAAGAAACAATTTTGACAGTTACTAAATGTATTGTAAAAAAATTTAATGTAGCTTATTTATGCGCAAATTCATGTGATCGTCACCTGTCCTCTTTTATATGGTATAAATACTTATAAATAAAATAACACTGATAATATCGCACGGGAAAGCCGCATCGAAATTATATAAAATTAGGACTTTTAACATCGAGCTGCCAACATTTTTATAGTTCCTCCCTGAACAAACCTGAAATATTTTAGCAATCTCAAACCTTATTAAAGCAATCAATACATTAAAATATGTTAAATCTTTTAAAAAGAAAATATTTCCTAGCCTACAAACAGAATTCATAAATGAACATTGACAAGGCAATGTTTTTCTTAACACGATAGTAAGATAAATGAAACTAATATAAATGAATTAAAATATTTAGGAACAACTTTAACTAGCGATAACAATATTATATTGGAAATTAGGAAAATAATACAGTCGGGAAATGCTTGTTATTACTTGATCATTAAGTTGTTGGCGTCTCACCTGCTGTCAAGAAATGTAAAACTCAGAATATACAAAGCCATAATTTGACCGGTGGCTCTCTATGGATGCGAAACATGGCCTCTTACCTTAAATGATGAAAAGATAAGTAGGATGATCAAAACCAAGGTGCTTAGGGAATAATTGGTCAAAAAATGAATGGAGATAGTGGGGAGTGGAGGAGGCTATATAATGATGAGCAGCATAACCTTTACTCATCACCAGACATTGTTAGGGTAATAAAATCTGGCAGGCTAGGGTGGACAGGTGATTCAACGCGAATAGGAGTTTCTAGAACCGCGTTCAAGGTATTTAATGGCAAACCCAATGGGAAAAAAACCACTGGGAAGACCCAGATGCAGGTAGGAGGATAACATTTGGATAGACCTGAGAGAGATAGGGTGTAATGAGATAGACTGGGTAGAATTAGCTAAAGATAGGGATAGGTGGCGTACTTTTGTGAGTGCGATAATGGACTTTAGAGTTCCTAATGCTACAGATTAAGTGAGTAAGTAAGTAAGTAGTTAATATTATTATATTACATTATTACAAAAACATGTTAGAAAAAATACCATAATGTAAATAAAATAATACACAGTATGACAGAAGCATATGTAATAACTGAGCATTATTGTTTCCCAAAAAGAATCACGGTTCACCGAGCTATTTCCCTAATTGGTTGTTTATTTTAATTGCTAGGTCTCTCTCAGAGAGTTTATCCATTTCTTTGCAATCGTAATGTTAATGGACCCCCTTTAAGATATTATTTGGATTTTGTTTTCGTTTAATTTTAATTTTAGGTTTTTAGGTTGCCTATCCGATGTTGTTTTTTTTAAATCATATTGAAAAGGTTATTCTCTATTATTTAAGGAAACTTAAGTAGTTTATTCTTCTAATTTTGGACATTTCAAAAACCCCATATTCCACCAGCCCTCACTTTTTTATATTAAATATTTAACATTAATTTGGTTATTTTAATTGCGCTCCTTTTGCAATCCTGGTTAGTGCTGTCCGCACTATCTGACAGAAAGAAAATTTACTAGAGAAGTTTAGAAAGTGCGGTGGTTCCCCGTTACCTTCCACACTAAAATTCACGAGCGAGTTTGAAAGAGCCTACCAATTTTTCCAGAAAGGTATTCTCACGTAACCTCCATGGTTCTTTTATAAGCTACAACTGACGGGGGCTATATTCATCCTCCGAAGTAAGTTGTGATACGAATTTTTATCGCTAAAGAAAAATCCGTCAACCTCAGCTAAGTATGAATCTACGAACATCGGATCCTGAGGAGAGCACTTAACCAAAGAACTCCGATGTCAACTTCAAAAGCTACATCAGGGAATTTTGAATAACTTTCATTTCAGTTCCGAGTGAACAGTACGGCCATCACGGACTACCCTCGGTTCTCCCATCGAGGTCTGCTACTCGACACTAGCCGCCATTACCTCCCCCTCTCCGTCCTCAAGCTGTCACTCGATGCCATGGCCATCAACAAGATGAACGTGCTCCACTGGCATATCGTGGATGACCAGAGCTTCCCTTATCAGAGCGAGACGTTCCCGGAACTCAGGTGACATACCAGTATGGGTTCGGCCAGACTGACAAGCGTGCAAGCGAGCTCGTGAGAAACTGGGCGGCCAAACTGGCGAGCGAGCGACCGCGTGATTAGCAAATAGCTTTCGATAGTTGTTGACGAGGCAAAGGTTCGAATCTTGGCTTAGTGAACTGAGGGGTGTATTTGACAAGTGATTTATTGTTGTGGTTTTCTCATCCTCTCTCCACGCTAACAATGATTCTTATTTGTAAAGGCCTAATTTGATTATAATATTGAGGTATTTTAACATCATATCAGTTTTACCTATATATTTATATATATATATATACATATATAGGCATGGTTTATGATATTATCAATTAAATTAGGCCGTTAGTAGCAAGTGTGCTAAACCTATTTATAGTAATAAAAATGTCAAAATGAGAAGTTTTTCTAGCACTCAATGAACCAACTTACAATAATATTGCCTGGTGCCTGTAAACTAGACTGTACCGGGTCGAGTACGCGCGCTTGAAAAATAGAACCATTTTGAGGACGGCCAGACTGGGCGAGCGAGTGAGCGAGTGATTAAAATATAAAATAAAACACATTGTTTGTAATGAGAGGTGGCCACACTGGAGCGAGAGCGCTTGATAGATAGAACTGGTTATATTTTTCAAGAGCGCGTGCTCGACCCGGCACAGTCTAGTTTACAGGCGCTATACAATATTACTGTATGTTGGTTCATTGAGTGCTAGGAAAACTTCTCATTTTGACATTTTATTACTATCGATAGGTTTGGCACACTTGCTACTAACACACTAATTTTGTTAAAATATTTCAATATTATCAAAGTATGACTATACAAATAAGAATCACCATTAACGTAAAGAGAGGATTAGAAAACCACAACAATAAATCACTTGTCAAAAACCACCCTCAGTTTACTGAGCCAAGATTCGAACTTGTCTTCTCGTCAACAACTATCTATAGCTATCTGCTAATTACGCGCTCGCTCGCCCAGTCTGGTCACCTCTCATTACAACCAATGTGTTCTATTTTATATTTTAGTCGCTCACTCGCCCAGTCTGGCCACCTCTCATTACAACCAATGTTTCTATTTTATATTTTAGTCGCTCACTCGCCAGTCTGGCCACCTCTCATTACAACCAATGTATTCTATTTTATATTTTAGTCGCTCGACTCGCCCAGTCTGGCCACCTCTCATTACAACAATGTGTTCTATTTTATATTTTAGTCGCTCGCTCGCCCAGTCTGGCCACCTCTCATTACAACTAATGTGTTCTATTTTATATTTTAGTCGCTCGCTCACCCAGTCTGGCCACCTCTCATTACAACTAATGTGTTCTATTTTATATTTTAGTCGCTCGCTCGCCCAGTCTGGCCACCTCTCATTACAACCAATGTGTTCTATTTTATATTTTAGTCGCTCGCTCGCTCGCTCCCAGTCTGGCCACCTCTCATTACAACCAATGTGTTCTATTTTATATTTTAGTCGCTCGCTCGCTCAGTCTGGCCACCTCTCATTACAACCAATGTGTTCTATTTTATATTTTAGTCGCTCGCTCACTCAGTCTGGCCACCTCTCATTACAACCAATGTGTTATTTTATATTTTAGTCACTCGCTCGCCCAGTCTGGCCACCTCTCATTACAACCAATGTGTATTTATATTAGTCCTCGCTCGCCAGTCTGGCCACCTCTCATTACACCATATGTCTATTTTATAATTTAGTCACTCGCTCGCCCAGTCTGGCCACCTCTCATTACAACCAATGTGTTCTATTTTATAATTTAGTCACTCGCTCGCCCAGTCTGGCCACCTCTCATTACAACCAATATGTTCTATTTTATAATTTAGTCACTCGCTCGCCCAGTCTGGCCACCTCTCATTACAACCAATGTGTTCTATTTTATAATTTAGTCACTCGCTCGCCCAGTCTGGCCACCTCTCATTACAACCAATATGTTCTATTTTATATTTTAGTCGCTCGCTCGCTCAGTCTGGCCACCTCTCATTACAACCAATGTGTTCTATTTTATATTTTAGTCGCTCGCTCACTCAGTCTGGCCACCTCTCATTACAACCAATGTGTTCTATTTTATATTTTAGTCGCTCGCTCGCCCAGTCTGGCCACCTCTCATTACAACCAATTTGTTCTATTTTATAATTTAGTCACTCGCTCGCCCAGTCTGGCCACCTCCCATTACAACCAATGTGTTCTATTTTATAATTTAGTCACTCGCTCGCCCAGTCTGGCCACCTCTCATTACAACCAATATGTTCTATTATATATTTTAGTCGCTCGCTCGCCCAGTCTGGCCACCTCTCATTACAACCAATGTGTTCTATTTTATATTTTAATCACTCGCTCGCTCAGTCTGGCCACCTCTCATTACAACCAATGTGTTCTATTTTATATTTTAGTCGCTCACTCGCCCAGTCTGGCCACCTATCATTACAACCAATGTGTTCTATTTTATATTTTAGTCGCTCGCTCGCCCAGTCTGGCCACCTCTCATTACAACCAATATGTTCTATTTTATAATTTAGTCACTCGCTCGCCCAGTCTGGCCACCTCTCATTACAACCAATATGTTCTATTTTATATTTTAGTCGCTCACTCGCCCAGTCTGGCCACCTCTCATTACAACCAATATGTTCTATTTTATATTTTAGTCGCTCACTCGCCCAGTCTGGCCACCTCTCATTACAACCAATGTGTTCTATTTTATATTTTAGTCGCTCACAGAGTCTGACCGTCCCCTTAACCGGGAAATTAGATAGGTCTATATGATAACGCTTGAAACAAAAAACGCAAAATAGTGTAGTCTGCATCCTTCATTTGACACTCCATATTATATTGGAATCAGTTAAAAGTTTTTTTTTTTAATAATTTTATTTCAATTTTGTTGATTTTTAAAAAATATGGTAAAAGGTCTTACACTTTCCTATTTTTTATAATGAAACTTTCAGGGGCTCACAGTATGATGCTACGCCTGGTTCTAGCTGTGTTAACTACCGTGGGGGGAGACAGGTTCTAACCGACATTGAGATGGGTTAGTTCTTTAATTAGAAACCCAGAATTTCCAGGGGAGACTCTGCTCATGAAGTTTCACTTTCATATTAACTGACCCTGTGGTGCAGTGGTCAGTGCACCTGGTAACGAGTCTAACGATCCCCGGTTCGATTCCCGGATGGTAGCCTTGGATATTCTTTTACCGAAAGACCCACCTCGGTGGCGTAGTTGGCTAACGCGCTTGTCGTGTTGAGCTCGACTTCTGAGGACGGGGAGATTGATGTTCGAATCTCAGTCGGGTGAACTGGGGGTGGTTTTTCCTAAATGGTTTTCCACTCTCCCTTCACGCAAATGCGGGTTCACTTCCTCTAATTCAACATTCCCTATTCCTAATCCATTAGAGTAATTAGTACTTAAAGCGTATAACCCGAACGGGTAGTAAGACGCGGTGCTAAATATTATTATTATTATTATTATTATTATTATTATTATTATTATTTCACCGAAAGGGGAATAACCCCAAACAGTCACCAGGGTTTTGTTAATTAGACTTAAGTCAGGTTTAAGTGTTTCCACTGGTTACACACCCTCATACTCATTATAATCATCTCCTCGACTCATTGTGATATGGAAAGAGCCTCAAAGGAAAGGATGTAAGTAAGATAAGTACTTGCGGGAGGCCTTTTGGCGACGGTAGGTCCTACATTAGTACGGGTTCATTTTTCCACTACTGGGCTACAAATGATGTCACCCAGTCTCGATATAGATAGATATATATTACTTTTAAATTGAGGAAGACCATTCAGTTAGCTACAGATAACATGTACCTGTTCTCAGTGAGAAAGGAGCTTATAATCCGGTGAAGTACATCTACACCCACGACGATATCCGCAACATCACGGAGTACGCCCGCCTGAGAGGGATAAGGGTGGTTCCGGAGTTCGACACGCCAGGTCAACACTTCTGAGAGGGAACTACAGTCAGATTCAGATAGGAAAAAACCTTTGTTGACAGTTATAAAACTCACTAAAACGATTATAATTAGTCCTCGGTCCCGGCACAAATTTATCTGATTACCAAACCCTTCCTTCACCTCTGACAAGACATCTTGTGAATGTGGGGATTGCCAGGCCTCCACCGTGGTTCGGATCCCACGTTAAACTGTAGGTCCTCCATTTCATCTCACAATCACCCTACCATTACACATTAGCATAAGTGCGTATAACCAGAACGGGTAGTAAGACGCGGTGCTAATAATAATAATAATAATAATAATAATAATAATAATAATAATAATAATAATAATAATAATAATAATAATTAGAGATGGTGACGCTCTAATCCCCGATTGCCAGAATCCATAGAATCCTGTGGTATTCGAGAGAATCAAGATTCGTAAAAAGCTCAAAAATGTATCCCGAATACAATAATATGAAGACCTTGACTTAAAACCACAATTTTAAGCAACAATGGCAATGGTAAAAGGAATAAAGATATATATAGTTGGGAAAGTGACAAAATAAAAGGGGGAAGAAATTGTATGAATATAATTAGTTTACAAAAAAAAGTGTTATTGTTGTTGTTTATGACGTAATAGACATGACAAATAAAATAATATGTTGCCAGTGGCACCAAACCTTAAACAACACTTTAAACATTAAATTTGAAATATTTTACTCTTTTAAAATTGTGCATTTTCAAAGATACGAGGATTAGAATTTAGGTTCATGATTCAAAAGAAAATTAAATATTTAGATTAAAGAAATATAGGATTCGACCCATCTCTAATTTTAATATGTTCATACGACAAGTCATGTGTTCTACAGCTGCCACTTTTGATCAATAATACTAACGCTTATAAAATAATATTAGTAATAGAGTAATATGTTATCAATATTGACCACAATTTATTTTTTCTAAAAGGTTCTTCCTATTTGAATTCTACTATAGCAAGGTTTGGTTTTATATATTCTAGTGTTAATATCAATAATAGTTGGCTCAAGTTACATCACCTAAATGCACAGGAAGGAATAAGAGAGAGAGTTTTGATTAGACGTAACAATATTTAGAATAGGATGGTCATAAACACCACGCCAGTTCATGATCAAAATCAGACCTACTTTTATGCGTCTTAATACCCGTTTGAGTAAAATATTACAGTTGGATTTAAAGGAACATTACCTGCATTTACGTGAAGAGAAATAATTAGCTAACTACCCTCAAATAGAATTTTCTTTGGGAAACAAGAATACAATATTATTTATAATGTAAGTAAACTACCCTTAGTTTTAGAAACAGAATCAAAATAACGATTAGGCCTCGACATATGACCTTATAATATATAAATATCAAGTTTGGACAAAATCCATTTCAACAATTTCAGCTGTAGCTTTGATTATAGGCAAACATACAAATTAATTTAATTAAAACTATAATTTTTGAATTTGGGGTCACATAAAACGTCAAAAGATTCATAATAAATACGAGGTCAATATTATTTTCAGATTAAAATATTTTCTCTATATCAGAAAGTAAATAACAGCAGTAGTATGAATTTTAGTATGTGCTTCTAGGCCATACCTTGTCTTGGGGCCCTGCGGTTCCCAACCTACTGACCCCCTGCTACCATGACGGAGAGCCAGATGGGACGTTTGGTCCGATCGACCCGTCCGTCCCAGAAAACTACATTTTCCTGCGTAATTTGTTCAGTGAGGTGGTTGGCCTGTTCCCTGATAAATACCTGCATTTGGGAGGAGATGAAGTCAGTTTTGACTGCTGGTAGGTCATACTTAAAAAAAAAAGTCGTAGGCCTTTTTTTTTTAAGGATAGGTATTTCAAACAGTCGAATACTATAGTACAAACCTCGACATCTTTTTAGCTGAAGGGCCACACTGAGAATTTAAATATAACAATGGCCTAACAAACGATTTCTCGGTAGACGCAATTTTTTATTTCTATATACATTATAAAATAGACAATATAAAAATAATCAATTAGTGAATCTCTATTTACACACAATTAAATGGGATGATTGCAATTTTTGTGTAGCTGTTTTTAATAATTTATTTAATGTCAAGTGTGAATTTAATAGTTAAGATTTTTAAAACAGCTTATAAATCTTCAAAGGTAATAATTGATCCAAAGGAGTTTTTATTGAGATGATAGAACATCCCTGTTCACATACATAAGCTAATTCAAAAATAACCAGCACATTTCTAGTAAGATCGTAAATGTTTGTAAGCTTGCCAGAATCAATAGAATTGTAAAATGTACTGTATAGGGCTTATATTTCTTCACGACATTGTAATTATCTTAGATTTGGATTACACTGAAAGTCTATCATCTCAAATTGAAGTTCACTTGTTGCTTTATGTTAAATAGAAATTGTAGATACTTACATTATTATATATCTTTTTAATTCTGGTAATTTTAACACTCATTTTGTTTTCTTAGAGAGATAGTTAGCTTACCAGCCGCATAAAATTTGTGGTCAACCGCAAATTTCTCAGGGCTGCTTATGTCCCTCAAATCTTTAAAGGAAATTTGTAATTCAAGGATTAAAAAATCATACAAATTCAAGATTCGAAAAGAAAATATTATTAGTAGCTGAGAATTTAAATGTGATTAAAAAAACTATTCTCCTTTTATCTGGCTTAGATCAACGTGAGTTTAGGACAAATGTAACAACCATACCTCCCAAACCATTAATTTATTCCTTGACTAAATAAGGATTATAGTAAATAGATTTGACGTTTAGTTTATTTTTTTATATTGTCTGTAACAACTTTATTAATAAAATAACAAAATCATAAATCAGAATTGAGGAAAACAAATCATCCAATGTTGGGAAAATAAACCACTTACACCTACCATGTTTTCTAAGATTCGGATTAGAGATACTGAACTTTTAGGTAAAATTAAGATTCGTATTAGAGAAAAAGTGGAATCAACGAATCTTTAATTGTTTTAAGTCTTTTTACGCCAGATAGGTTATCACCTGAAACCCACTATTATTTCCACGTGAAGACTACAATTTAACCTAAATGAGAGTCGATACGAGGCCTCCCAGGTTACTCATTACGTAAAATCTAGAGTACGCTATGAATCTATTATAGTCAAGAAAATGGTCCTTATTTTTAAACTTATCGTTTTTTCATATCTGCCTTTAATACAAATTGTAAATGGAAATACAAGTAATGGAAAATACACCTCCAACAGGGATTGAAATGTCAGTTAAAAAAAAGTTCTTACGAGCCTGACAATGTCAACAGTAATTAATCAGAATTGTAATCACAAAAATACAAATTGATAAAAAATAGAGTAAAATTGTTTGGTGGTTCGCACAGCCTTTTTAAAGGCCTTTACACTGCTCGATCAATGGATTTATGTTTATAGGGGGTAAGCGAGGATGACGTTAGTGGTGGAGGGTATGACTCAAACGTTACATTATTCATGATGAGGCACAAAATAACCAACCAGCTCATTATATTCCTAGATAATGCAACCCTAATATTAGAGTCCTCTTAGTGAGGCACAAAATAACCAACCAGCTCATTATATTCCTAGATAATGCAACCATGATATTGAAGTTCTCTAGGTGAGGCACAAAATAATCAACTAGGTCATTATATTTCAGGATATTGCAATCATGATATTGAAGTTCTCTAGGTGAGGCACAAAATAACCAACTAGGTCATTATATTTCAGGATATTGCAACCATGATATCGAAGTTCTCTAGGTGAGGCACAAAATAACCAACTAGGTCATTATATTTCAGGATATTGCAACCATGATATTGAAGTTCTCTTAGTGAGGCACAAAATAATCATCTAGGTCATTATATTTCAGGATATTGCAACCATGATATTGAAGTTATCTAGGTGAGGCACAAAATAATAAACTAGGTCATTATATTTCAGGATATTGCAACCATGATATTGAAGTTCTCTAGGTGAGGCACAAAATAATCAACTAGGTCATTATATTTCAGGATATTACAACCATGATATTGAAGTTCTCTTAGTGAGGCACAAAATAATCAACTAGGTCATTATATTTCAGGATATTGCAACCATGATATTGAAGTTCTCTAGGTGAGGCACAAAATAACCAACTAGATCAATACATTTCCAGATATTGCAATCGTAATATTAAAGTATGGTAAGGCACAATCGGACCGATCATGTCCATTATGTTTCCAGGGTAAGCAACCCTAACATCACAGCCTTCATGAAGAATAACAACCTGTCCGATTATGACAAACTGGAGGAATACTACGTGCAGAAGGTGGTAGACATCTCCACACAGCTGGGGGCCAGCGCGGTTGTTTGGCAGGAGGTTTTCGACAATGGCGTCAAACTAGAGAACGACACGGTGGTACACGTGTGGACTGGAAACCAACAGACGGAACTCGCCGCGGTAGCTAGTTTCATTAGACGGGAGTGTATTTGTGTTGATCAAACAAGTCCAATTTTCATAGGAAAGAGCTCTTAGAAAATACGGACAACATTTTTTGAAGCCAAAATTGATAGTATTATACTGTAGCTATTGATAATATTTATCAAAAGTGACACCTGAAGATCATATGACTTGAAGTATGAATACGGAAAAATTTATCTAGTGCCTTTTTAGCTGTGAGATAAAACTCTCCCTATGAAAACTGGACTGTACAGTGAATTGTACATCTAAGGGAAAAGGTTTACTAAAAACTGGGACTGTGCACTGAATTTTACATCTGAGGGAAAGGGTTTACTGAAAACTGGACTTTGCACTGAATTGTACATGTGAGGGAAAGGGGTTTCTTGGAATTTTGCCAATAATATATCATACGCCATAGAGTGAGTGACATGAATTTTTTTAATCTATTAGACAGAGCGTACAGCTTATTCTGAAAGAGTTTGTTTAGTTGAAGAATGGGACTTCTGGTTTGGCGTGTTTTTCTAATAAGCCAACTGTTCTGGGTTTAATTACTGGCATGACCAAAAAATGTATCGTTGGTGAAATGTGGGTGTCCCCTTTCACAGTGATGAATTAACGGTCGGATGTTGTGTTTCTTCTAGATTTAAATCAGTTTATAAGTCGTGTGCTGATATAATCAGTCGGTTTAGAACGTATAGGTTAAATACCTCAAATAAATAAATAAGATTAAAAAAGGAAAAAAAATTCCAATGTCTTAAATCAGTCAGTAGCATATCAGACCACTAAGCTAGCGGTCATGGGTTCGATTCTTGGCATGGCCGAAAATTTGTCAATGGTGAAAGATTTGTTCCCTCTTTGACATTGATGGATTGACGGCCGAGAGCTGGATATTGTGCCTGTTCTAGATTTAAGTTAGGTTATAATTCCTGTGTTGATATATTCAGTCGGTTCCTAAATTGGGCGTTAACTATCTTAAATAAATACAAATGTATTACAGATATACCCCAGTGTACAGTCGAGGCAAATTCCATCTATTTGTCAAAATTAGTTTGCGTTGTATGTATTATTTTTGTACAATATAATAACAGGCTCTATTAACTTCATAGGTCACCAGTAAAGGGTACCCTGCCCTCTTATCAGCCTGTTGGTACTTGGACCACCTCCAATCTGGCGGCGACTGGACGAAGTTTTACGAGTGCGAGCCTACCGATTTCGATGGTACGGCCGATCAAAAGAGACTCGTTCTCGGAGGGGAGGCGTGTATGTGGGCGGAGGTGGTGGATGAGAGCAACGTGCTGACGCGCGTGTGGCCTAGAGCGAGCGCCACGGCGGAGATACTTTGGTCCGAAGTGTCGGCGTCCACTGAGACTGAGGTGGCGCAACGCTTGGAAGAGCATTACTGCCGCATGAAGAAGAGGGGTATCCCATCGCAACCTCCCAATGGGCCAGGGTTCTGCCCATAAACATAGACATTATTGTAAAGCTATGTGGCTATGCCCTATTGGCTAAACACATACAAATTATAGCATTCATTAAGAAAATATTCAAATATTTTTCATGCGCGTTGAGTCCTAGCACCCTTAAGGGCTATTTGTATGTTTACACTAGGAATGTTTAGGAAATTTTTAGAAAATGTAGTCACATTTCTGTGGAGGGAAAGTAGAAATCACGAAAGAAAATACCTTAGAACACTCGGATGGGTTTCTAACCCCGAATTTAGCTGTCACAGGCAATCCACACAAGGCCTATCTGACGTCTTTAGCCGCGTACCCATCAGCACAAATTAAAGTGTGTATAAATTTTAAAAATGTACAAATGTTAAGTGGTATTAAAAAAATTAGTTTAATTTTTGTTGAAGAAATTGTCCTGCCAAGGGGTCTAAGTTAGGAAAATAAATATGGCATAGTTAAACAAATTTAGTGAGGCCCTAAACCAACATTCACTGCCTCTTTAAATAAATAAAAAAATCAAGATAGGTTTTGTAAGGTTTTTATTTCAGTCATAAGCTAAATATAATGAGATTTTATTGAACATTATAACTAAAATAGTTGAAAACAATGACCAGCTATTATAATACATAAGTATTGTTACAACTAACACATGGGTGTATTAACCTATATAAGTACCCACCTCGATGTCATAGTTAGCTAACGCGCCAGTTTCGTGTTAAGCTAGACTGCCGAGGATGGAGAGATCGAGGTTCGAATGTCACTCGAGTGAACTGAGGGTGGTTTTTCCGGAATGGTTTTCCACTCTCCCTCCACGCAAATGTGGGGTCACTTCCTTTAAATTCAACCTTCTCAATTCCTAACCCATTAGAGTAATTAGTACTTAAGCGTATAGCCCGAAAGGGTAGTAAGACGCAGTTCTAAGTAATATTAAAACTTATAGGTCAATAAAATATTAAATACCTTGGATGAATATATATCAATGACAGAACTGACATATGTTAAATTTGACAATATATTGTAAATATTTTTAGTAATGTTTCAATTGTATATTTTGTGATTACAATGTAAATACATTATTATTATTATTACGTATGTATAGTCTGTGTAAAAAGTATTGTAATGTAAAGGAAGATAACATCGTCATTGTGTTTGTGTTTTTAACTAGTGCAGCTGGCAAAATAATACACCATTTTAACTATTTTGTTTTATTTAGCTCAATAATCTACACTTTACCATTGAATACTGTAATCTGCTTCGGTGAGCTCTTGATCTATGGCTTCAATCTTGTACTAGACTAGACTGCTGATGAAAGGAAGATCGGGGTTTGAATCCCCGTCAGTTGTACTAAGGTTTTTTATATGGTTTTATAATCTTCCTCCAAGAAAATGTGGGCAAACTTCCTCTAAATGTGACGCTCTTCATCTTTAACTACTTTGAATAACCTGAACAGGTAGTAGCCTAGGTAAGAACAGGTAGTATAGTAAGATGTGGCGCTAAAAAAAAAGTAGTTTTTGTTTTAGCTCCACGTCTTATTGCCCGTTCAGGTTATACACATAGTGTATTAATTACGTTAAATGAGTTAGGAATAAGGAAGTTTTGAATTTAGAGTAAGTGTACTCGCATTTGCGTAGAGGAAGGGTAGAAAATTGTTTTGGAAAAAAAATCTCAGTACACCCAACCGGGGCTTAAACACTGATCTCCCTGTCATCGGCAGTATAGTCTGACACCCTATTGATATTAAGGGCCTGTTTCGTAGTCAGGGTTACCACGCCTCAAGTACGGCATTATACTAAATACAGGACGACATCTACCTAGACCATAATGGAATGGGCCAAATTCATTTGCAAAACTGTCCCATTTTATTCGAGTTTAAGTAATGGTCGTCTTGTATTTAGTATAGCCCCGCACCTGAGGAGTACTAAGTCCGACTATGGATTGGCCTTAACTGCTAAGAGCCCGTCTCACCCCACCAATAACGCGTAGCGCAGAAAAAAAAAAAAAGTTAAGTGCGGATTATGGCATATCCCTTCGGTAAATATTTCCTATTTGCTTTCCCTTCGACTTC